>JADLZN010005853.1:0-652500 GCA_018155175.1 Sinocyclocheilus anophthalmus
ACACACCACACCTTCACACACACACACACACCACACCGCACCACACACACAACACACACACACACACAGAAGAGAAACAAGTAATTAAGAAGAAAGAAAAAAAGCGATAACTTTAACTTAAACAAGTCCTGCATCGATGGTTTGACTAAAAATGCACCAATACATGTGTGTAAAATAACAGAACTGGTGTTGAAATAGATATAAGCAGTCACGTGCAGGAAAACATCTCACATAAGTACATTTTACAGTAGACCTATATATTATAATAGTAGAACTCACATCATGCCCCCCCCCCCCCCCAGCAACGCGCTGTGTAACGACAATTAAAAAATAATTTAAGGACTCAAAATAATAATAAAATAATTCATAGGTTCAGTGTTTTTTTTTTTTTTTTTTTTCTTTTTCAATAAAAAGCTTTTGGACAGAGCATGCATGCAAATGTTAGTGACTAATTAGAAAAATTTCTCCAACATGAGTTAATTGTTATTTATTAATGTTTTTTTTGTTTTACATCTAATGATGTTTGAACCTTAAACCTTTGGGTTTCCTACCAGGATCCTTACCCCTTTGATGCACAACATGGGTTTTATTTTTTCTATATCTTTGTAAGAAATAATTTTCATCATTCAGAATTCCATGAATTCATCAATTAACTTGTTTTTGATCATCACAAATTCTTATTTTTCTTTCTTACTTTTTGAATAAAAATCATTTTTGTGTCACTATACCCTTCTGATGCACAACATGGGTCTAAAATGACCCGTACTCATTTCCTAAGTTATTTCAATCGTGCCTGAGTGATTCTTTGCTGAATCTTTGAAGGAAATGTATTTTATCATTTATTATTATTCCAGATATTCATTAATGAAGAATGGGGCAAAGTCGTCAGCTGATATATCCATTGAGATGATTTTGTTTAGTTGGTGGGCAATCACTTGTGTTAAAGATATGCATTGTAACTGAAATCTACAGACGCAAATAGATAAAGTCTAATAAAGTAAACATAAATGTGTGTTTTGGCAGTTCCCCCCCCCCCCCCCCCCCATAATCTGAAAGAGACATGTTATGAAAGCATCTGGCCCCTTAAACAAATACAACTTTACATACATTATGTGCAGAAAGTAATTATAGAAGAGATTTCAGTGCAGATCTTAGAATCCTACAAATCAAATGCTGGACAAAGAGAACCCCCCAAACCTACCAATACTAGGGGGTAATAATCCGGCGTCGTATCCGTCAGGAGTCTCAGTAATCTGGGCAACACCTTTCTTAGAGCTCACGTAGCGTTTGAGACTCTACACACGAGAAACAGAAACACACTGTTGTTGTTGCTGCTGCATTAAGCTCTCCAAATTCCCTCTCAGCATTGATTGCAGATGCAGTTTTTGAACCAGATTACACATGAGAAGAGCTTCTTCACCATCATACCTGCACTGTCATCTAAACTGGAACTAGTGTTGACACTCTTCTCTTGCTCTTTATATACACAGCCTACTACAGCTTCATCTAACAGGACTCTGGCAATGTGTCAGTTACTGAGGGAAATCCAGGAGACCAAGTATGGTGTTGTGACTGTGAGCTCGAAAGAACTCTTCACATGTGTGCAAACTTTGATTTATTTGACACCTGCATGTCCTCAAGAGCTTTTAGTTGCTTGATTGTTAGTTTGGTCGTGATTATCATGTGTATGTTCTCTGTGCTCTTTTCTGGTTTTGGGCTTTTAAAGTGGAGGAGATGATCAGTTCACGTGTGTGTTATGTTCTCCAGCGATCTGTCACTCAGGCGCCAAAACAGCATTTATTGTTTGAATATTGGACGATGGACATAATTTGAAATCTGGTACTATTAAAAGTACCAAAGCACAATGCTTATTGCGCGCGATTCGTAGGATGTGAGGTGCCCTTCAAAGTTCCGTCCATTAACTGAAAACAGGCTAGGATAATCGATTCTTGGGATTTAAGAATCAATATCGTTTCGTAAAAATGAGAATCGATTAAATTCGAGATATTGATATTTTTTACCCAGCCCTAGTTACCTTGCGAAATGGGTAGATTGGTTATGAAGTCAATGGCTATGTGGGACCAAGGTCGTTGGGCTGTAGGAAGAGGCCGAAGAAGGCCCGCCGGGGTTGTCTAGATGGCTTTGAGATGACACAGCTGACAGTTATTTACGAACTGGGATGTGTCCGCATTCGTGTCCCAACAAAATTTGTTCTGTAGCGGTCGAAGGGTGGCAGAAATACCAGGGTGAGCTAAGGGATGAATGAACCCAGTATAGAACCCCAATATGTTCCCCGGCGAACATTCTGGAGGAGCTGGTTCTTGTATCTGCCATAATATCTCATTGAACTGAAGCAAGAATGATAGTGGGAGGAAGAATGGGTTCAGCTGAGCACTTTTGGATGGTGTGGTTGAATTGACGGGAGAGGGCATCTGCCTTGGTGTTCTTCGTGCCTTGGTCAGTAAGTGATGGAGAACTTGAATGGAGTGAAGAACAGGGCCCACCTGGCTTGCCTGGGATTTAGTCTTTTAGCTGAGAGCAAGTACTCTAGATATCTGTGATCTGTTAAAACAAACAAAAAAAAAGATGTCTGGGCCCCTCCAACCAGTGACACCATTCCACAAAGGCTGCCTTCATGGCTAGAAGTTCTCGGTTGCCCACAACATTGTTATGTTCTATGTAACTACATTCACATCATAGTCAATTTCTTGGAAAAGAAGGCACAAGGTTCAAGCTTTGATGGTGTTCCATGAAGTTGTGACAGAATTTATCCTATCCCTGGGCTTGAAGCATCGATCTCTACCTCAAATGGAAGTCTGGGATCAGGGTTTTCCAGTATAGGAGCGGACGTAAATCATTGCTAAAGATCCCGAAATGCCTGGGTTGCTGCTGAGGACCATTTGAGACTTGTTCCCCCTCCACGAAGCATTAAAGTGAGGGGAGCTGTGATCAGATTGATGTTTCTAATTAACTGTTGATAGAAGTTAGCGAATCCCAGAAACTGCTGCAGTTGCTTCATAGGCCGAGGCCAGTTTACGATGGCTTTTACTTTGGCATCATCCATGGTGACTCCTTCAGGACTAATGACTTTGGCATATAAATGGTTATCAACATTGTAGAACAGCTCTCTCGTGGGCCACATGCTCTTCCATGGAGTTTGAGTAGATAAAGGTGTCATTAATTTACACTATCACCCAACGGTTAAGCATGTTGCGGAAGATGTTGTTGATGAATTCCCGGAACACAGACGGACTATTAGCCAATCCAAAGGGCATAAAAAGATATTCATAGTGCCCATTGCTTGTGGAGAAGGCAGTCTCTGTGAGGAATGCTGAGAGGCATTAGCGTGAGGATCCACGTGCAGCTTTATTTGAACAAACGGGCAGTCAGACAGGCAGTAGTCGGCAACAGAGAGGCAGAACAATAATGCAGGAATAATACGATAAACCGGTGTCATGAACCAGACAGAAGTCAGGGCAGGTAACAGACAAACACCAGTCCAGGAAGACAAAGCAAGGTCAAAAGGCAGGCAGCAAACAATCAGAGAAACAGAGTAGCAGTCCAAAACAGGCAAACAGGGTAATCCAGACAAAGAGTACAACGCTCAAAAAATGTCACCATGGCAAACAAGACTTCGTAAAGAGCATCAGTTAGTTCACAGCTTATATACTGTAACGGGGTGAAGAATCACACGACAAGTAATCTCAATCAAGACCCCGGAGGGTGGATTTATTGGAGTGATGGGTGTTCGTGAGAAAGGTCCATGTAGGTGCTCCGGTGCCGTGAGTGCTCTTTTCTGTCTTCTTAGTGCAGAGGGTCCGTGCAGTGCTCCTGTGGGGCTGGTCGGTCACACGTTGCTTTCTGTGGGAAAAATTAGAGGGCAAGTTAGTGCTCAGTCTCATGGAGGAATCTCCTAGATGGCAGGGCTTGAGTGGTTTATGTAGCCGCTGCCTGATGAGGTGCAGCTGTGACCGATCAGCCTGTGATGATGATGGCCAGGTGCTCCTCGCTTGTTTCAGCAGGGCGTGCTTGGAATGAAGGCTTAGGGGCGATGTCAAAAATACCTCTAAAATTTTTACAGGTGCAGGTTATTTAGCAGGATATGTTTCATTTTAAGAGAAGAAAGTGAAAGAAATTTGTGTGGGGAGGGAATTTAATTTTCACAAATATTTAATTGTGTACTTTGTCCTTTTTTCCCCTTCAGCACCCCAGCCAGAAGTTTTTTTTTAATGGAAAAATGTTGGGTCATATCCTTTAATAAAAAAAAAAAGCAACCATCTGACCAAGTCGTTATCCTTAATACAATAATGTGAATGCAATTAGTATATTTTTGAGATAAGTTTTTAAATATAAGGCAGGTTAATTTTGAACAACAAAGGACTTTTATTTGGAACAGTCACATACTGCAAGCTGAATTTGGAAAGAAAGAAGATGGGTTGTTAATCGCAAATTCTTGCAAATGGAATTTTTGATTCAAATTCTTATATTTTATAAAAATTTTTCCTAGTAAGAATGTTTAATCAGAGAGCTCTCTAATCTCAAGTTCTTACAAGCAAGAATTAGAGAGCTTGTGCAATTAAAAGTGTGTTAGTTAACGAATGCAATTACAGCGCTTCAAATACAATTGAAAAAGTAAGAAAATGGAAGTAGAAAGCTTGACTCCCGGTTCCTGATTGAAATAGTGTTTATAAATTTATGTATTAAATCATTTAAACTTAAACGCAACATTTTTATGAATGAGAAAATTTTGGTGATTCCATCCGGTTGTTTAATCTGTAATAGTTACATGATACTAAAAGGTATCGTCAGAAGAGCCTGCAAGTTAACCCTCACCACTAGATGGGTAAGCAATATTAATGCGTTTTATGCCTCACCTACCGACATTTTGACCATGCAGTCCTAACCTTACACAAGTCAAGGTAATGTTTATTAAAGTGACTTTATGTATAATGTATATAACCATTCTTCAAAAGGATTTTGTGCACTTGATGCACTCCATGTAATTTTCATCTGCATTCATTCAGATCATGCAATCATTAGGGCATCATTCATCACTCATTCATTCATTCAAGCATTCAATCAATCAAAAGGTCGGGTTTGTTTGTCACTGTACCATCAGAGTTGAATGAGTGAAATTTTTCACTCACCAGATTAATTTGGCCATATTTTTTTTTAAGGTACCGGCACTCACATTGTCTACTAGCCAAAAAAAAAAAAAAAAAAATAATAAAATAAATAATAAATAAATAAAATTAAATAAAAGCCAGATTATCATAGTCACAACACAAACTTAATTACACATTTATATTAAAATCAGATTCTGAAAATTGAAAAAGTAGTGCCATAAACTCAAACACTTTTTCCCCCCCCCCCTGTACCTAAGCTTTTTTTTGACAGAGATTTAAATTATGGCTTGTGGTTTTTGTATCTAGTATAAGCCCCTTGTTTTCCCTTTTTACTTATCGACCAAAATCATATATTTCAGTTTTTTTTTTTGGTCAGATGGTAATTTTATGGAACCCAATCTGAATTTATCAAATGCAATTTACTACGTAGTCTTTCGAGCTGCCAAATAAAATTGTGCTAGTGAAGAGTAAAATGTTGCAACATATTATAAGTAAAATGTGCAACATATTATACTTCATAAACTGACATCAGTTGAAGTAAATACTTTGTGTTGTTAACATGAGGCAACACAGTAAACACAGCTATGTTGTGTGATAACACTGTATGAATGTATTGTCTGTAAATCCACTCTGAATTGAAGCAGCATCATTAAACATCTTTAAGGGATGCTCTCATAATGGCCTTAATGACTTGATTGTGCATGAAGGAGGATAGGTGTGTTGTTCTAGCCCAGTACGAGTCCTCCGGCTAGTGTTAAACTGTAATTAAATGCCATTTGATGTTTTCAAGGATGGTTATAGACATCCACCCTCATTGTGTCTAACCTCTTCTAAATACCACTCAGTCCTGTTCATGGAACAGGTGTCTTTGTGAACATCTGCCACTTTCTGTAAATGCTGTGTATTTCTGTCTAGTGAACTTGCTGTCTGGCTGATAATTCATTAAGGCAGTCGTGTTCCACTCCCAGCCGTGACACAATGAAAGCAGCTTTTATGTAAGGATAGGCCGCCAAAACAGTGTGTTCTGTACACATTAGGAGGAGTGTAACTTTTATGGGAAACAAATAATTTCCAGCTTGAGGCCTTTTCACACTAAACGTGAATGTTCATCGTGAAGAAGTTTTTGAATAGAAACAATGAATTCCTAAGGAGCTATTCACATCTGATGCAAACCGTTTTCCTTGTCCTGCAATGACATGCTCCAGCAAATAAGACTTGAGCTTTAGATTGTGTATTTGACGCTGATGCAGATGCACATATTCTACACCATCAAGTGCTAATGGATAGAAGACGCCACTGAAGACTCCTTTGAGCACAAGACTGAAAATTCATCAAAACAAAAAATGTAAGCTGCTGTCACACTTGGAGTTTTTTTGTTTTGCCTACAAACTTCAAGACTGCAAAAAATTTTAGGACACTACAGCAAACAAGATATGTCAAACTCTGTGGCACCTTTTTTTAAAAACTAATTCAACATATAAGATATAAAAATATATTTTAAAAATTCCGTAAAATTCCGGCAACCACAGCTGCCATTTTTTAGAGTAAAAAAATACAGTAGCAACGTGTTTACGTTTTACGTTTTTAAATAATTGTTTTTTCAAAAAACCGTAATTTCATTAATAATAAAAATGTTATTATGTACCAACCTACTGAAGTATTGAATTTTTTGTGTACCTTTGTAATACACTGATAACCACCAAAAGCAGGTGGTGATGAGAAAGTCACATGATGAACCAAAGCCCATCACAAGCAGCTTTTAAATAATAACATATATAGAAGGTGCACAGTGTCATTCACACAAACACCAAACACCATCATGGTAACACACATGAAACTGAAATAAAACAATAAACATTAATTTAACAACATTAGGTGTAAAACACAACCCTAATATACAAAACTGATAAGAAAAAATAAGAAAGGAAAACAGTTATTTCAACAAAAAAACATCAAATTTGAAATGTAATGCAGGGAATTCTGGGAATGTCAATTTACGGTTATTCACTGTAAATTATACGGTCTTTTTCACTTCCAAAAACGGTATACTACCGTAAAATTAATGTCCAATACAGTTTTTCACCGTATATAGTAGGGGAATTTACCGTTAACCATTTAACAGGTTTTTACTGTAGCATTTTTACAGTCTTTTACCGTTAAATTCACGGTCATTTTTTACAGTACTCTACTATTTTCCTGCAGTGCGGCAAACTTACAGCTTTAAAGTTAGTGTTCTTATAATTCAGCTAAGATGACATGCAGTTTTTTTCTTTCTTTACTGATCACAAGTCTTTACACAAATTCACAGGTCAACCAACCAGAACTTTGCAATGCTGCAAAATGCAAAACTTATGATTTTACGTTTCCTGCATCTGCATATGAGTGGAAGTCAATGTAACAAAGCGCACATTTGTACAACAACAATGCACTGCAAACTAGAAGGTTTTCATTTGAGTTTTTGGAAAGTTGCACATACAGTGACAATGTTCTCAAAATGATCCCTATTTACATTAATCCACAAAACCTACTAAAAATAGTTTATCATGCATGTCAGGTAAGTAGGTGATGTTGTGTGAATGAATGGCCAAAATGCATAAAAAGTTTTTAGTAGAAAAATTATGCCTATGCATCAGATATTCAAGATTCAATATTCCTCAAAAAATAAATAAAAAATAAAAATAGGTAATACAAAACACTAAATATTATGCAAACCTGCTTTTTGAATTGAATCATACTTAATTTACCAATGTCTTTGCTGCTGACCTTTAAAGGGATAGTTCACCCAAAAATTAAAATTTTTGGGTGAACTATCCCTTTACACAATTATCATTGATTGGCAAATGAAGTCATTGGGAAATGCAGTCATTTCAGCAGATTTTGCAACGGTTTCAAGTTGGTCACACAGATTCACCTCAATGACCAACAGAAAGCTGCTTGGTTTGAGAGTGGCTCTTCATATATCGCTATACTACTGACTTTTTTTTGCAGAAATTGTGCTAAAGTGACTGCTCTGTAACACTTACTGATTTAGCTTTCGATGCGATAGGACTGTTTTTCATAATGTGGTACAAGATTACCAATCTGGATAAACCTGATTGCCAAAATGAATGAATTGAGCTTCAATGTTCGAGTTCCTTTATCCTCCAAAGGAAAGGACATGCAGAGCCAATACATGATCAAATATTAGCTAAGCAATTAGGAACCCTGAGTGTTAAGAGTCTTGGAATGTTGAAACTTTCTTGTTAAGCTCTTCGGCAGCATTATGCCCTGCTGAATATGTCTGTCGTTTTAAAGGAACCCTATCTAGTTTCAGCCTAACCCCTCCCATTCACACACACACACACACGGACACACAACACACACAACACACGCACACACACACACACCCACACACACACCCCCACACACACAAACACACACACACACGAACACACACCGAGGACTTTAGGATCAGACTCTGCCCCTTAGAGGCTGAGTGTGTTGTCCTTAATGGATGACAGATGTCTGTGAAATGAAGCTGTTGCGTGAGTGTTTCATGTTATCTCGCAGCATGATGAGCAGGGAAACAGCTGGGGATGAACTAAAATGTTTAGGCCCTCACAATGCTGCCATTTATTATCCTAGAGTACATGTTCTGGCTGTTATGCACCCTTGTTTCTTTGAGTAATATATTGGTATTAATAAAGTCAAACAAAGGAAAGCATTCTGTAATGGGAAGAGCACCCTTGTTGTTCTCACAATAAATTTTTGGCTTGGTTGGGCTTAGTGGAAACTAGTAATTAACCATCAATGGGCCTGCCTCATTTATAAATAACAACAAAAACGTTTTTGACTTTTATAGTGGCATGAACTCAGTTTTATCCTGTCCTAGCTTTATATCCTGTAACAGTGTAATTATTTGCCTTCCAGCAAACATAAGCAGTAGATTTGTAAGATACATGTAATGTGGAATAGTGATTTTGGTCCATTAGCAATGCATATTTAGTGCACATTGTTGTCTAGGTTGCATAACAACAAAGGCAATATTCATATATTCATATTGACAGTTTAGCATTGCTATATTTTATTCTCTTGTAGAAATGAATTTCATGATTATAAAATGTTAAATGTTTGACTTCTAGATCAAATATGCTTTAAAAAAAAAAAAAAATACATTAATTAATTGTTGAGAAACATCGGGGAAAAATAAATAAATAAACGTCAAAGCTGTCCACTCAAACAAATGGTGTAGCAGCACAAAAATGCCAAACAAACAAACAAATAAATAAATACTATACATACATAAATGTATATTAAAAGGAAGATGTTTACAATTGAACACCTACATATTAGAAATAAGCCTCATAGCCATCGAAGATTAATAGGTTATCTATCAAAGTTTTCACTCCAGGTGTTTCAAGTAGACATATAGAAGGTTAACTGATTAGCCGAATAACTTGGTTTGAACAGACTGCCTGCTGCTGCTCTGAGAGGGCTTTTGGGCTCTCATTATCTCTGTTAGTCATTTAAGTTCATTAGCATGCCCCCTGTTTGCTGTTGAGTAACAGCCTTTAAAGCCACATTTAGACTAATGAGTCTATAATCTGCTAGTGATCCAAAAAAGTCCTCTGGTTTTCCTGCTTTGAGGATGTATGAGGGTTTGCTTCTGTGCAAACCCCATGTCTCGTTTTACTGCCGTCATTAGTTACAACCAGTTTCTGCAGTAGACTGTTTCGTTTGTGTGTCTTTGATTTAATTTGTTCCCGTCATTTACATCAGCGAGCATTAATTAATGGTTCAGTTTCTCATAAACTTAGCTAAGGTGGGTTATTTTATTTATTGATCAAAGGCACATGCTAATATTGGTCCCTGGTTATACAAAATGATAAACAGAATTGCAAAATGAATGATAGTTTTCAAACGACCAAAAGCTGCATCAGAAGCAGGATATATATACTGTAAAAAAGGTGCATTTACACACGCAGATCAGAGGCAGCTCTAATGATGATTGCCATGAAGATAGCAATTTGAAGAATGAAATTCTGTTATGATTTACTCACCTAAAGATATTTTGAAGAATTTTGGTTTACTGGTAGCCATTGACTTCCGTAGTACAGAGAAAGAAAAAAAATACAATGGAAGTCAATGGCTACCAGCAACTGTTTTGTTGCCAACACTCTTCAAAATATATCTTCTTTTGTGATCAACAGAAAAAAAAAAAAAATCATACAAGTTTTGAACAACACGAGGGTGAGTAAATCATGAGAAAATGCAAATTTTCTGCCGAACTATCCCTTTAACAGCATTTGTTTCTAAAATCAAGTGACAAAATCAATAGATACTTAAGGCAACACTTCACTTCATAGTATCAGGCCACTGAGGTTCCTCTATGCTAAGTCATACTCATTGAGTTGAATAGGAGACTTTTGTCCAACACCCTAAATTTGACCAATAACCCTGAAAATGAGGAACAGTAAAAAAGCGCTGCAGTGACGATGTGTTTTTTCATAGCCAACCCATAACTTAGTATAACACTGGTTCCCTCCACAAAAAACCCATTATTAAATAAATAAAATAATTAACAGAAGTTTATGATTCTTATGTTTATAAGCATTTTTTAAAATTATTTTAATTATAAATAAGCATTTAAAATAACTATATAAACAGTAAAATACTTTTTTTTTTACCAAATAAACAGAACTTTCATGAATTTTGAAGCCTTAATACAACCAGCAGAATTGCCCAGTCTTCATTGTGGGAAAAAAGCCTCTTCCTCCGAATGTTTGAGCTAGAATAGTTTTTAAAGTCACAATTATAAACACAATAAGACTGAGTAGATGAGTTTATCTGTTTGCTGTGATGATGTTTAATGTCCCCAACAACCTCTGTAGTCCCATTGTGACACTTGTTAGCAACTACCTTTTTCAAGACACATAAACGCTCAAGAGAGTACTTTATGAGTATTTTAGAGTATAGAAATCACAAGAGAGTGTTATTGATATCTATGCTGATACTTGCCATTGAAAGCACCATCAATTAACCAGTGTTTTAATAAACTATAGTTAATAAACTTTTGGATGACATTCACATTGTGGAAATGTTTCTGTAGGGCGCAGGTTCCTTACTCTGGGAGGAAAAAAAAAACGTGGAGGATCCCATAGTTCCTGACCATTAATAGGACCATCTCTGGTCATCTTCTCAAAGTTTGACAGGTGGAAGTTAAGTCTTGGGGCATTAATTATAAAGAATTCCAGATGCTGAAAGACCCTAATACATTAGTACCACTCAAAGTATTTTTTTTTAAACAAAGGGTCCAATATGGTCCGCATCTGCTTTTCATTTTAGTGAATGTTTTTAAGGGCCAAGAATAAAAATGCCTTATGCAAAAAAAAAGTCTTGCGGCTCCCAATAACACCTTTAAATGGACAGAAATGGACCATTTAGAACAAGTGTCACTGATACAATTGAGACATTTATTCCATTCCTTCAAAAGGTACATGAGGGGGAGCTGAACTAAGTTCTGCTCGTAAGCAGGAAAAATAACAAGTTGAGGGCAGAAAGAGGCCATACGACCTCATTGGCTTGTTGGTGTGTTAATGTTACTGAATGTTCTGGGTTGCTGGGGAGCGAAGGCATTCAGGGGTCGTTCGATGTCTTAACTTGGAATGGGAAGAGAGGCTGAAAAAACAGCCAGACTGGCAGAGGTGAAGTGGGACAGGAATCCTCTGGGGTGTGATTGAAAGGGTGAGAAGTTAATTTGGCAGCTTTTCCTCCACGCTTTGCTAATGTTTCCTCCAAGGACCCAACGGCACTATCGTCCACCCCCACCTTCGAAATCCCAAAGGCCACCGGCTTTTCCTCTTCAGACCAGCTGCCTTCAAGTTTCCACATCTCCTCCGGCGCACCTCCGCTCCGACTAAAGCACACTGACCTGAAACCAAACTTTCTCCCCGCAGGGAACTTCCTGCTCTGAAACACTCAAGTGTGTGTTTTCTATGATGTTGTGAACCTTCACGGCCCGTCGGTCAGAGGCGCAGGGAGTCGTCTGGAACGGGACGGAGGGTTGAGACGGAGCCTTGCTCTTGTCTGTCATCAAAGAGAATGATTCAGAATGCAGACGCAACATTTTCCAGAGCCGTAATGTGGGCAGTGCATGCTAATGTTGATGACAACAGCCGAGGCTGCTATTTTTTGTTGGGAAGACCTTTGACCTGTTGCATTATGACTCTGAGGAGGCGCTGCCAGAAAGCGAAGATGAGGAATTAATATAGTCAGGGGAATGTAGTTAATGACTGCATAGCATGGTAAGCCGTCTGAAAACAAAAGTGCTCTTTATAGGATCAGATCAGACCAGTATGGTGGTTAATAATAATACAAAACGTGTACATTTTCAAGCACATTAAGGAACCCCTGTACAATTAGGCTGGTTGCCATACAAATTTCAAAGAAAATAGTTTGAGAAATGTCCAGTCAAAGGAAGTCAATGGTCACCAAACTGTTTGGTTTCCAAGATTCTTCAAAATATCTTCTTGTGTTTCTCAGAAGTAAGTAAATCATGCAGGTTTGGAAGTTCATTAGTTTTGGGTGAGCTATCACTTCAATGCAATAGCTAATGTAAAATTAACATTCATGCATTGAACCAGACTAATAAATGTTGTGAAAATGGTTGGGCATTGTTAGTTCTTAATGCATTGACAACTAATGTTAACCAATTTTATAAGTGATATGAGACTGCAATTAGCATCACCCTGAATCCCAAATAAGCTGTGACCAACAGAAGTTTATGATCCTCATCATGAAAATCTTCACAGATCAACACAACTTTTATGAATTTTGAAGTTTAATTACAATGGGCAGAGGATAAAAGCTGAACATAAGCTATAAACAAACTACACCAGTGTCAGAACTTCAACATCATCACCATTAAGGCTTTATTTTAAAACATTTTCCCTGAAAGTTTGAGTTGTAATTGTTTGTAAGAGCACAGTTCTGAACACAATGAGGCTATGAAAGCAGCTAGTGAGTAGATGAGTTTACCAGTTCACCTGAAGATGTTAACATCTCGACAACATCTGCTGTCCCATTTAGACATTTGTTAGCAAAGTAAAAGCTGTCAAGGCCATTTTACTGACGCATTTTATGTTGTAGAATAAAACATGAACATATCTAAAGCTTGTGTTCACCACAGACCTTATTTCAGTCTGTTAACCAAAAACCAATTTTAAAAAAAACATTGACTTCCAACGGAAGAACTGGAAGTGGGATGAGAAATGAGACAATGAGAACATGCTTCCAGGTTTTGGCCTACAAAATCACATCATCCCGTACTCAAGCACTGTTAGTACACTAAAGTACAGCACACTTCTTCCTTTAAAACACTGCCAATGAAAAATATTGCATCTCAAAAAACACAAATAGTTAGCTCATTAGTGAGGTTGTTGGCCAACTAGTTCTAGTGACTTGCTCCTAGTTTGTTCTTGAGTCATTGCATATAGCATATCAAGCTGCTACTCTCACTAAAGACGTTTCATAGACCACTGGAGCCCCAAACAAGGCCAAAGCTGCTTTCTTTCTGATATAATGACCAATGCAACAATTTGCATGCAACTATCATTGCTAATAATCAATTTTGTAAAAATGTAAACTTTTTTTTTTTGTCTGAAGTATTTTGTTGTAAGAAATTGAGTATGCATGGAATGTATGTGCACATTAACTGGCCAGCAGCATCAGATGAAGCCACACGCAGCTAACACGATACAGGCCATGGTGTTATACAGGACTGGCCGGTGACAGTGTGCAGCCCCCTTCCTAGATCATTTATCTGCTGTGGAAACAGACAGAATGCAATTTCCTGAGAGAAGGAAGCCAGGAGTGGGGGCAATGCACATCAAAGGGTCCCACAAGATATCAGAAACTCGAGCACTGCCAGTGCTGTATACCAGCCATCATCTCTGCTTCTCATCACGGGCTGGCCAGATGGTCAGGCACGGCAATATCAAAACTTTCCCTACAGACACCAAGAGACAGAAGAGTGTTGATTAGAGAATGGGCGACATATGAGAAAGTTTGATGTCGGTCACTATACAGCAGCCCATGAACTGCATGTCTCTGCTTCACCCGTCTATGGCCAACTGGTTGATAAAGACCTGCAAAGAACCAGCTGGCAAATTTGAGTTGAAATGGAGTATTTTCACATCCTTGTCGTATGGCATCTTCACAGGCATAGGTATTAAACTCAACAAGAAATCAAAATTCACCCCGTTTACTTATTTTGTATTATGTTTAAAATCTGGGTACAATCTTTGAGGAGGAGGTCAAACTGATTCAGTACAATTCACCAAAAATAGCATGAATGAATAGAAAAACTGCTTAAAACAAATCTTTAACATAAATAGTTCTCGTAACACATTACAAATAAATAAATAAATAGAGAACATACAATGTTTTTTTATAAACATTCAAAACTTTTTAAACTTTTAAAACGAACTTTATTTTTTTTTATAGAAACTGAATATTATAGACAATATTGTGACTGGGGGGGGGGCTTTTAATGACTGTTTATGTCTTAAAGCTGTGTGTTTTCCTGAAGCTCAAACAGCAAAGCACAGCGCTTGCAATGGTAAGATCAAGGGTTTGATTTTCAGCAAACTGAACAAAAAAAACAAAAAACTAAACAAAACAAAACGAAACAAAAAACAAAAAAGATGCCTTTAATGCAAATATGCATAATTGTGCATTGCATAAATGCAAATTCCAAGTGAGGGTTGTTGAGAAACGGACAAAAATACATAAAAAATCTTCAGGTCAAATTAGCCACAGACATCACAGAACAGAAATATTGTACACATTCACATTCCACAACACATCAAAGGGTTGACACTTTGCAGGTATTTTTATGACCCTATACATGAGAAAAAGTCACAAAATTTAAAGAAAAACAGGTTAACCTTTTCCAACAACTAAAATATTTAAATGGGTCTAATTGACCCCATTATGTATGGATTTATTAACATGGTTATTATCAACTAAATCCAAAAGCATAAAATAATTCTTTGTTATAAATTAATAAACTTTACCTGAAATACTAAATTAACTAAAACTGAAATAATAATTAATAAAAACCATGTAGACACTAAAAAAAAAAAGAAAAATGACAAAAACACATTGCACAAAATTACTAAAACTAAAATTAAAATTAACATTAATTATAGTTTTAATACAAACCATATTAGTAATTCAATGATACGGAAATAAATGTTTCTGGTTCTTTTTAGTCTTTTGTGGTTAATGTTGAAAAATTTTGTTGAATATTCTGTTGCACTCAGAATACTTCAAATTGCAGAAGTAAAATGGTTTGTGAATGCTGTTACATGTTGACTTTAAAGCAACATCTTTTAGCTGTGGACAGATTAGAAGTTCAGAGTGCACTCTGGACACGAATACAGAAAACCCTTAAGAAAAAGACGTTTATTCAAGTGTGCTATTAGTATACTTCTTTTAAACATAAAAATAGGAAAGTATACTTTTAGTCTACTTTTTATGTACTTCTCAGAAATGGGCTTTATGTACGTCTCAGAAATATACTTAAAATTACATTTAAGTATACTTGACTTATAGCCTACTTAGAAAAAAGTCTTAATATATTTGAGCTATAATTGTGCTCAGAGAATCCGTGTTTTCATTGTTATATGGTAGGGGGCGCTAGTACACATCTTCTGTACAGAATATCCAAAACACAAGTGAAGAAGAAACCGAAACAACAGATGCTTCCACATGTATTCTAACACGATCATTAGTCATAAAACAGCATCAAAACTGTGTAAGGCTGATGTAATGTCGACCAATCAAGAGGTAATAATGACGGTCAAGCTTTGGGGTGTTGATCAACTCCATCTACGTTTTGATTATCATTCTGAATCCAATTCATCGTCTTTTTTTCAGCTTTTTGTTCAAAATGTTGTTTATTTCTCCTTTTTATTTTTTATTTATGAAACTTACCCACATTCAAGTGTTTAAAAAAAGAATGCATGACGCTAGAATAAAATGTTTTTTTGTTTACAAGCAGATACCCTGCTCTTTCTTTTTGTGTTTTTTTATGTTCAGATATTTATATAACAAAACATATACAAATTAATACCTAAATAGGGACATAGTAGTATACTTAAATTAGGATGTAAAGTTCACTTAAAGAAAACTTAAGAGTATACTTGCAGTATAAAACTACCAAACTAGTAGTTTACTAAGACTATACTTCAAAGTGTACTAAAATGCTACTACAAGTATTTAATTAGAAAACTATCAGTATACCTATCAGTTCACTTTTAGTATAGCTGCAGTACAAGCTACAAATGTTGATGTAAACTAGTTGTGTACTCAAAGTTTGCTACTGTTATACTTAAAGTATACTTAAAAGTATACTTTTATATACTAGAAAGTGGGCCAATTAGTACCAAGGAGTATTGAAATAGTACACTTACAAGTATACTACTAGTACACTGATATTTGTATACTTACTACATAAAGTATACTTAAAAATAAACTTTTTGGTAAGGGAAGCAGTGACAACCATATTTATTTGTGGGCATGATATTCAAACTGCACAGGACAGGGACACATGTTTAACTTCTGTTAGTAAAGACGCTGCTGTCGAACCGCTCTGTCTCTGGACCGTAAGTCATAGGTTGTCTGTAGTCCACAAAAGGTTTGCCATGGTTTATGGGTTCAATTTAAGATGAAGGACCTTCTGGTTGACACAAAGGTGTCAGTCTTGCGTATTCCTGAAATTCCACTCTGGACTTTTTCATTTTGCTGTTTGCTTTTGGAGATGTCTAGAATAACTTGTGTGCAGATTAATGTTTCAGAGTGGAACTCCACGTTCCCCCTCAACTTTATGTCTATCACTAATGGCTTTTAGAGATGAGGTTAACTTTAAGCTAAGAGGGCATGTTTAGAGGATGGAAGGCCTTATCACATCTATCAGAAATATCTTGTCGGCAGCCATTCATTGCTCTTGGGATGAATAAACCAAAATAACTCTACACTGACTGAATGTCAGGCAGATAACAGTTGGCTGCTGGAATCACTCTCCCATTTTTTCCCCCCATCTGAGGTAACTCGCTCTCCATCGCGCTCCTTTTTTCTCTTTTTGGTTATATTAGGAGGAAACAGAAAGCCCCAGTGTGAGAAGCCACTTGTTATCTGAGAGTCTTGGGAATCAAGCGCTCTGCGGAGTCTTCACTCACCACACTAATGAAAGCTGGACCATTTGTGTGCGTTCGTTCCCAACATATTTAAACCCCCATCTCTAAGCACCCCCCAACTCTCAAACACTTCAGGCTTCCCAACCTTCCTTAACTAACCCCAACAATACTTAAATAATGTGGGATTCCTTATACTTTTTATGATTGCACATATGCATGTGAATTGCATGTGATTTCTATTCATATGCCTCAGCTGCAGTAGTAGGACTGTTGATTATCAGTGAAACCTTTATGAAGTTGATAAAATTAAAAATACATTAACATTTCATATAAAAATATATGAAGCCAAACTATTAAGGGGTCTCTTAGTTAATGGTTGTCTACAAATTCTTGTTTATACTGTATTCTATTAAGTTAGAACAAATATACCAACATATATTTTATTTTACATTATCTTTATGCAAAGAACACATATTAACCACATTGTTATGTGGTATATTAAGAGGCTATTAGTGGCAATAACTGCTTTGTTTTTTACACAAGATTAATATAAACATATAGAGTGGGTTGGGAACTAAGTTGTGTAAAACAGATCTGGGAGGCAGTAGTAGTCATGTAGTGTTATTCAGCCTTTACTGTTAAATGATTATGAAGATTTTGGTCATATGACCCTACGGTCTTCATAACTCTCAGTTTGTGTTTCTCTGAACTGCAATTCTGCACTGGGGCAAATCTTCTCTCCATTAATCTCCCCTCGGCTCTCTCGTTTTCTTTGTGGGGAAACTGACAGCTAAAGATTCAGATGCCTCTTTTTACTTGAAACTCCGGAGCCGTGTGGGAGAGGAAGGCCCATAAGTGGCTTTTGACAGTGGATGTTTTTTGGAGGAATTGGTGGCAATCTAGTGTCCCACAGAGGGAACGAGCTTCCCTGTGCTAAATGCGGTAGTGACTTACAGAAATGAGCTCAAGGAAGTGTCTAAAAGACAAAAGCCGTGGGTCATTGTGAAGGTCTTTGATCCCCTGTGTGCTCCTCATGCATCAAAGACATTTAGGTCCTTATTGTTTGTTTTACTATTTCTTCTCCCCGGTTAACTTTCTATTCTGTTGAGTCTGCCCCCACTGCTGGAGTCACTTACAAAGCATGAGTGTTGTATAGTTAGGAAGCCACCAGGGGAAGCGGGTTCAAAGAGATGGCAGAGTGCTTCTGTATGGCTCAGTCCTTAGTGAAAGGATAAATACATGCATTCAGCTCGCAGGTGCATGGGTCGTCGTTTGAACAAAACTTCAATAGACACTACAGGAGATTCAAGGGACAGGCTATGTGAAGGAGGAGATACTATATAATGCATGAAATCCACACTGTCTCCTGGCATCTTGTGAAAAGCCTGCATGAATATGTGTACAGGCGTGTTATGCGTGGACACTCAGCATTACTTGCCTCCCTCCGTACTCTCTGAAGGGAAAATAAGTTTTGTATCTAAAATTAAAAAAAAAAGCAGGTGGTGTTGGGAACAGACTTTTTAGCAGATTGAAACTCTTAAAAAAGTAAAAAAAAAAACTCTAAAGAAACTCTTTAAAAAAAGGTCATACACTTTTAAAAATTAAGTCATTTTTTTTAATTAGGTGATTATAGTCCATCTTAGTCTGTCCAAAAATAATAAACCTGGATCTCTAGAGCTTATTAAAAGGCACAGAGACATACGTAGATACCATTTAGCAAATTCTTGTTCCTTAGACATGTCAAAATGTTAAGATCGCTAAAAGTTCAAATTTTAAGGTCTGTTTTTAATGGGAGGGGCTTGAGTTGCAATCTTAAGTATAGAATAGATTAGAGAACATTTCAGGTTTGAGAAATAAAAGTGATCAAGCAACCTTCATTGAACAACCTGAGGTGGATTGACCAAAATGTTTGTACATTTTGCAGGTTTTGATCATTTTTCTTACAATAAATTTGACTACAAAGTTAATTAATTTAGCCTAATGAATGCAGTCAACACTACAATTCCTGGGTGTCTGTCACACTTTGCTTATGGGAGGAACGAGGCGACATGGAGATTTCACAAAACGAGAGTCTTTAATAATCCAACAGGGAGACACAGAGCACAAGGAAGACGCACACAACAAGTAGACCGAACAGAGGAGTAATGCACAGACAAGAACTTAGAAACACAATTACCAAAAAAAACAACAAGGTACACAGAATGACTAATTAATTAAACGAGGACAGGAACATGACCAAATCAGGTAATCACCGAATCAGAAAGGAGCAAACTAACAAACAGGTCCTAACTATCCTGACCTATTGCCCCCACTCCCTGAAGGCGCGTCCTCGTGCCGTAGAACAAAGGGGGGTGGGGGGTTACGGGTGGGAACTTGGGATGCAGCTTAGGAGGAGGACGGACACCAGGGAGGGGGCCAGCAGACAGAGACCAGGGAGGTGACGAACTTGGAGCAGGAGGAACCAAGCAGGACCCAGGCAACAGCCATGATGGCAACCCACGGTGGAGCCGACAGAGGGAGAGGCCATGGAGGAGGAATGGCGGCTGACTCTCTAAGGTGGCTGCCCCTAACTAGGCGGAGCAGGTGGCAGATTATCCGAGGCATAGATGCCAATGATGCCCAGGGGATGACCGAGGATCCGTGGACCAGGGTGGATCCGAGGTGTCTGGCTCATGAGGTGGAGGAAAGACGCTGGATCCGATCGGTGGAGCACCAAGGGCGACTGATGGACCAGGATGGGCCGCTGGCGGGAGGAATGACTCCCAACTGTAACTGGTGATGGAGGCATGAGGTGCAGCTGGCGGAGTGGGTGTCCTAGGCGATGCAGGATTCTACGCCCGGCGACCCAAAGCGGCGCCGTAGGGACTAGGGAGCCCGTTGCTCCTCTTGCTGTGGTGGATCGATGGGTGATGGGGGAGTGTTTATGGGATCTACGAGCCGAGGGGGATCCACTGGGCGTCACTACGGGCCGAGTTCGGAGTCCGGGTGTCCTTGGAGGCTGGAGGGCAACTGACAGCTTGCGGGTTCGGTCGCTCGCTACAGCCAACCGACGCGCGATGGATGATGGCCCGTTCTTTGACCTTTGTACTTCGCAGGTTCGTTGCCATCCTTGCCTCCTCTGATGATTGGCTCTCTTACTGTTGGTGATGGGTCTTCTGTCAGCAGTCTCTGGGGAGTCAGATACGGTTCTCTCCCACGACAGCGGTGCATTCGTGGACCTCCGGCTCCCTCCCCTGGCTGGCTGGAAACGGGAGCCCCCTCCGCGCTGGATGGGACCTTGCGGTACTACGTCGATAGCCGACAGAGGAGAGGCGGGTTCAAGTCGACCTCCAGATCTCTTTTTCCCGTCTATCATTCCGGCATATCTTACACTGACGTCCATCAGTCCTCGTGTATACTTAGCTCCATCCCCTACTGGTAGCCGCGTACATGTTTGGGCGAGCTCCCTCCAGCTCACGCTCACCTCCCCTCCTCACGTCTTGCTCGCCTCGTGGTGGCGACTGTCGCCGGCTCTCGGCACCTTGGTCGACCGGGATGGAGCTTCCACTCCAGTTTGGCGACTCCTCCTCGGAGGGCACTACTCGCCTGCAGCTGTTATACGTATCTTGGCATGTGCCCCTGGGCTCTTAGTTGATACGGTGGTGATGGGCTCCTCTCCATCATGGTGGTCTGTCGCTCTGAAGACTCGCCGCATCTGCGCTGTGAGTAGATGGTGGGCTGGTGCACGGGGTCTGAAGGTTGACTCTTTCTCGGTTTGCTCAACGCCAGAGAGGGCCTCTCACTAAAGGTGTGCCGATCTTCTCCCGTCTCACAGGTATCTTTCCCCTACCTACCCTGTACTGGTGGATGCCGGCCTCTTGCTCGCGAGTGTGTCAAGTCTCTCGTGTCGCTCTTTATCCCTGCTCATTGAAGCCTCTCATCTGGTCATCGTAATGTCCGGGGGTGAGCGTGGGGGTTGTGAGCGGTGATAGCAGGGGCCGAAACAGTACTAGTGGCGGCTGCGAGTTATCTGTGGCCCCCTGCGTGCCAGCAGGTGGCATGCCGGCGATTTGAAATCCAAAGGGGAAAACACAACGGAAACAAACCACTCAGAGAAAAAACGGAACCAAAAAAACGAGGGTAGACACACGGAGGTAACTGTAGACGCTGTAACGCTGGAGCACGGGCACGAGGAAACAAGGAGACATGGAGATTTCACAAAATGAGGGTCTTTAATAATCCAACAGGGAGACACAGAGTACAAGTAAGACGTACACAACAAGTAGACCCAACAGAGGAGAAATGCACAGATAAGAACTTATAAACACAGGTCAATTACCAAACACAGGTGCACAGAATTACTAATTAAATAAACGAGGACACGAACATGACCAAATAAGGGAAAACAGGAACAGAAACAGGGGCAAAAACACGACAAAACAGGTCCATGATCCTGACATCGGTCATATTGTATGAAATCAATTTTTCCCATGTTGTATCGGAACCTTATGTGGTGATGTCACAGAGCTGCTCTCAATTCCTCAGACAACTTTTATTCAACACCCTTAAGATAAAAATGTGTTTAGATGACATCCCTTGATGTGGCAGCAAGATGGAGAGTGGTTGGGCGCACCCAAACACGTATACACAACTAGATTGTGTTTCTCAGACTGGCCACCTGAGCACTAAACCGACTGACATTTCATTTATATTGCTTTCATTTATATATCTATATATAATATATATATTATATTATATATCTACTAATATATATTATTATATATATATTAGTACGATATACGAGGTATATAATCTTGGATTGCATACATGGTTCGTGGCCATCTTGACATGTTTAAAAAAACCTTAAAGATATTTATTTGTTTTTATACCTTTACTGTGATGCATTATGGAGGGGAATAACCAATTTGTGGGCAGCGGGTGGAGTTTTGTATTTTATGATGTTTATACTCTGGATTTTCCAGAATCACTGGTGGCAAATTGGACTTTATATGATTTGTTGTGACTTTTGTGTATTAGGAATTTGTTAATTTATTTTTTTTATTCTTTATCATGTTATATGCTTCCTGAAAAATGATGGTAGCCGGTGTATAAATTCTCACCCAGTGGAGTGGCCAGGGAGTCTGTACTGTAATTTTAATAAATATTGAAGTTTAATGTTTAATTTTTGTTTATGTAATTTTATTTATTTATTTTATTTTATTTTTTCCTTCCTGTATTTGCTTGGGCACATTGCAATGTACTGGCTTGGGAAGAGAACAAAATTAAAGGAAAAAATGTAATTTAATGTTCTTCATTCAGTTTTTAAAGAATTTTTCCCAACTGTATCCCCAGCTGATTTGTGACAGGTGGACAGGCCAAAATAAAAATGTTAAAAATAAAGGTTCCAAAAAGTGGTTTTCACAACCTGTGGTCATCCTTAAACCCCACACAATGATTACCTAAGGACTGTTTGACTGTGTGCATCTGAAATCATCTTTTATTTGCATACAGATAGTGTTAAGTGGAGATTCTGTGTGTGAGCGAGTGTGTACTTTGGGAAGGAGGGGTAGAAGGGGGCTTTTAAAATGTGAGGCTTGGACAAGCAGCCTCTACAACACTAATGGATTAACAGCTTGACCTGGCATGCTAATGGATATTGTCTGTGATGTAATGAGCTTTTAATTAGGTCACCTTTGAGCTTGACCCTCGTGTAATGAGGGGGGATGAGAAGCTGAGCGTAAAAGAGTGGAAGACAGATGACAGCCCCCTGACCTGCATGTGTGAAACGTCCCGGGCACTAAACAGCAATGAACATTCCATGCATTCTCCACCCAGCATCCCCGTGGCCCTCCACCCTCAATCCTTCTTTAGCCAACTGAGGTTCTGCAATAAAGCTTAGCCTTGCAACAGTTTGAGTCACATTTCCTTGTCTGCAAAGCAAGACAGGCCTGATTTTACAGCAGGTGTTTTAAAAGCTCAGTTTCTTTAAACTTAAATGGGTCATGCCATGAGAAATTAAAATTCTCCTTGATCTTTTGATATATAAGAGGTCTTTGTAACTGCCTGCAAGTTTCATAGTTTAAAATGGCCTCCTCATTGTGGGAAAGACGTTTATTGGCCCCACTTTATATTAAGTGGCCTTAAATACTATGTACTTACATCAAAATTACAATGTACTTATTGTGTTCATATTGTATTGCAAAACACATTTGCTGCTATTGAGGTGGGATACGGGTAAGATTAGGGACAGGTTTGGTGGTATGGGTAGGTTTAAGGGTGGGTTAAGGTGTAAGGGATGGGTTAACTGTGTAATTATAAATGTAATTACAGAAATTAATTACAGAGGTAATTACATGCAGGTATTTTTAAAATATAAATTCAATGTAAAAACATGTATGTACACAATAAGTGCATTGTACCAAATTATTAATTTAAATGTAAGTACATAGTTGTTAAGGCCACTTAATATAAAGTGGGTTCAGTTTATTTAATGAATCTAATTCATCTTTAAAAAATAGCTTGTTTTAATATTGTGGGGTTCTGTGATGTCACACAGGAAAATACCTTTGCATAAGACTCCAGAGCAAGACATTGATAGTGATTTTTCATCTTTTTGTTCAAAATCTTGTTAATTTCTTTATTTTTTTAATTTTTTATTTATAAAACTTACCCACATTCAGGTGTTTAAAAAAGAATGCATGAAGCTAGAATAAAATGTTTTTGTTTACAAGCAGATACCCTGTTCTTTTGATGTTTTGTATGTTCAGATATTCATAACAAAATATATACAAATTAATACCTAAATAGGGACATAGTAGTATACTTAAAGTATGATGTAAAGTTCACTTAAAGAAAACTTACGAGTATACTTGCAGTATAAAACTGCTAAACTAGTAGTTTACTGAGACTATACTTCAAAGTGTACTAAAAATGCTACAAGTATTTAATTAGTAAACTATCAGTATACCTATATAGTTTACTACCTATACCTATATACCTATAAACTCACTTTAAGTATAGTTGCAGTACAAACTAAAAACATAGATGTAAACTAGTTGTGTACTCAAAGTTTACTACTGTTATACTAAAAGTATACTTAAAAGTATACTTTTATATACTAGAAAGTGGGCCAATTTAGTCCCAAGAAGTATTGAAATAGTACACTTACAATTATACTACTAGTACGTATATATATATTTGTATACTTACTACATAAAGTATACTTAAAAATATACTTGAACTTTACTTAAGTATACTTAATCAAATAAACTTGAATTATACTACTTTTTGGTAAGGGTAGTTATAAATTATCACACAACAGGGATGTCCACGGCTTAACCTGACGCAAATGTTGCATCAAAAGCAAACAGAACCCATTATAATCCCTAACGCCGTCTACACTGGATACAGTATACAGATGCCCTTTCAATTTATGACATATTTCATGCACTTGAGTCTGTTGACAACAGGACAACTGGAAAAGCAAAAGAACATTTGCTTTTATGCATTCGGTTTAAACGGTTTGTTTGCGTCTCTGTATGGACTTCAGACGGACATAAGAAACAAGTGGTTTTATTTTTAATTCTATCATGGATCACATTGAAGTATTATATGTTTTTTCAGTGCATTTAACTTTAGATTGTTTCGTAAATGAGACACAGTGTAACGAGGAAGCAGCCAGCTCTTTTAGCTCTGACAGGTTGACGGGTTGAGGGTCGAGGTCAGGCAAAATATCTTGGTACACTGAAGCATTAAGCATTTCCCTTCACTGGATCTAAGGGGCCAAGCCCAACCCCTGAAAAATAGCCCCATACCATTATCCTTCCTCCACTAATATTTACAGTTAGCACAGTGCAGTCAGGCAGGTAACGTTCTTCTGGCATCCACCAAACCCAGACTCGCCCATGAGACTGACAAAAAGTATAAATGGTCACTCCACGGAACTGGTTTCCACTGCTCCAGAGTTCAGAGGTGCCATGCTTTACTCCACTCTATCCAACGCTTGCCATTGTATTTGCTGATGTGAGGCTTGCATGCAGTTGCCGGCCATGGAAACCCATTTCTTTAAGCTCTGATTGAAAAAATTATTCTGAGTGTAACTGTAACGGAGGGAATACAGGAAGCGTGCGGATCCATCTGCAAGGCTTTATTCATAAGAGACGTGGTCAAAAACAGGCATAGGTCAGACAATGGCAAACAGATATATTGCTGGCAAGGCAAGAGGGATAATCCAGGTACAAGGCAAAGGTCCAGGCAGGGGCGAACAGTATCCGATTGGGCGAGACTCAAGGGATAATCCAGGTCCACATGCAGTGATCAGAACACGGGGAAACAGACAAGGCAAGACGATGAAAACAAGGAAAACAAGACACTAGGCTCGGTAATGCAGCTAACACTAGGGGAGTGGAAAATGCAGAACAATACACGGCAATCTGAACAGGAACTGAGAGAGTGTTAAATAGAGTGTGTAATGGCTCTCAGGTGAGCGTGTGATAGTGACGGCTGTGTGATCAGTGAATTCAGCTGTGTAAGTGCAATGGATGATGGGAACTGTAGTCCGGAGTGATATGTAACAGTCTGTGGTAGTGTGAGAGTCAATGTAATGGTAGAGTGGCAATCGGCCGGAAGGCCAAGGACCAGATTAGGGACAGTAACACCTGAATTCAGTAATTAATACTTTTGTTCATATAGTGTATTTACATATTAATCTAAATGCTGCTTTCAACGGCATCAAGATGTTTGCTAGCAGTATTATTCTGCTCAGGTATTGCTAACTTATTTTTACCCCTGAGCAAAGAGGCTTGTAATGAGATGAGATTAGAAATTATTTTCTAAACATCAACCACCACAACAGACCTCTCTGTTTAATCTAAGAAAATGTGCACTTGAAGAGATTTCTTCAGGTTGACACAAAGAACCCAGAGAGAAGATAATAAGTAATTTTCACAATTGGTTATATCAGTAGACCTAATAAACTCTTTTGGAGTCAAGCAAAACGTCACCGGCCCACTCATCGTTTTAAACATACGCTAGATTTAATTATATCGCATGGAATTGATCTTACTGATATAGATATCGTACCTCAAAGTGATGATGTTACTGACCATTTCCTTGTATCGTCCATGCTCTGCATATTACTGATATTAACTATACAGCTCCGCGTTATCCTCCGGGCAGAACTATTGTTCCAGCCACCAAAGACATATTCACAAATAACCTGCCTGATTTATCTTAACTGCTCTGTGTACCAATAAGTACAAATGAACTAGACGAAATAACTAGCAATTTGGGCACTATCTTCTCTAATACATTAGCTGTTGCCCCCATCAAATTGAAAAGGTTAGAGAAAAACGTACCAAGATTGTCCATGGTACAACAGTAATACCCATTCTCTCAAGAAAAAAACTTGTAGTCTTGAGCGAAAATGGAGAAAAATTAACTTGGAAGTTTTTAGAATTGCGTGGAAAAACAGTATGTCCAGCTATAGACAGGCTCTAAAAGCTGCCAGGCCGAGCATATCCACAAACTCATAGAAAATCACCAAAACAATCCAAGGTTTTTATTTAACAAAGTGGCTAGATTAACAAATAACCAGAAGCCACCCGATCTAAATATTCCCCACATATTTTAATAGTAATGACTTTATGAATTTCTTCACTGATAATATAGATAACATCAGAAATACAATAACAAATGTAGATTCTACAGCGTATAATACTTCAGCTTCATTCATCGCACCAAAAGATAAACTGCAGTGCTTTACAACTATAGGACAGGAAGAGCTAAATAAACTTATCACTGCATCTAAACCAACAACATGCCTGTTAGATCCTGTAACCCACTAAATTACTGAAAGAGTTGTTACCTGTAGCAGAAGAACCTCTTCTCAATATTATTAACTCATCGTTATCTCTAGGTCCTGTCCCAAAACCATTTAAGCTGGCGGTCATTAAGCCTCTTATTAAGAAACCACCACTAGATCCTAGTGAACTGGCAAGTTACAGACCCATTTCAAATCTTCCTTTTATGTTTAAAATTTTAGAAAAAGTTGTGTCTGCTCAATTGTGCTCCTTCCTGCAAAAAAATGATCTCTATGAGGAATTTCAGTTTCAGGCCCCACCATAGCACAGAAACTGCACTTGTTAAAATTACAAATGACTTGCTTCTTGCGTCAGACCAAGGCTGCATCTCATTGCTAGTTTTACTTGATCTTAGTGTTGCGTTCAACACTATAGATCATGACATACTCATAGATCGATTACAAAACTATACGGATATTCAAGGGCAGGCTTTAAGATGGTTTAGATCCTACATGTCCAATCGCTACCATTTTGTTCATTTTAAATGGGGAGTCATCTCAATTATCACAGTAAAATATGGAGTGCCACAAGGATCTGTCCTAGGTCCTCTGCTATTGTCGATATACATGTTGCCACTTGGTAATATTATTAGAAAATATGGGATTAGTTTGTTATGCTGATGATACTCAACTATGTATTTCAACAAGACCAGATGAAACTTCTACATTTTTTAAGCTAACAGAGTGTGTTAAAAATTTCAAAGATTGGATGACCAATAATTTTCTCCTATTAAGACAGAGATATTACTTATTGGACCAAAGACAGTACACAGAATCTCTTGGATTACAATTTGAAACTAGACTAGATGGATGTACTGTTACTTCCTTTACAGTCAAAAATCTGGGTTTTATATTAGATAGCAACTTGTCTTTTGAAAATCATATTTCCCATGTTACAAAAACAGCATTCTTCCATCTTAGAAACATTGCCAAGTTACGAAACATGTTACCTGTTTCTGATGCAGAAAAGCTAGTTCATGCATTCATGACCTCTAGACTGGACTATTGTAATGCACTTGCTAGCTGGTTGTCCTGCATCTTCAATAAACACGCTACATGCTACATAAATGCTGCTGCTAGAGTCCTTACCAGGTCAAAAAAATATGATCATGTTACCCCAATTTTACAGTCTCTGCACTGGCTACCTATTAAGTTCCGTATCAGTAAAAAAATATTATTACTTACCTACAAGGCCCTTAATGGTTTAGCTCCTGCTTACCTAACAAACAAAAAAAAAAAAACTAGTCTTCTACCACACTACAATCCATCCCTAAGGTCGCAAAACTCTGGACTTTTGGTAGTACTTAGGATAGCAAAGTCCAGTAAAGGAGGTAGAGCTTTTTCGCATTTGGCTCCCAAACTCTGGAATAGCCTTCCTGATAACGTTCGGGGTTCAGACACACTCTCTCTGTTTTAAAGACACATCTCTTTGGCCAAGCCTTCAAATAATGCATCTCATAATCTTGTACTGCATCAAATGTACATTATTATTCTTTAGTTTGGGTTAAACAAATCAATTTTGGTTGGAACAGCAGCTACGCTAATTATGTCTATTTGTTTCTCTGTTTTTGCCACGTAACTAGGATTTACACAAGCTTCAGTCTGGATCCAGAACACCTGAGAAGAGATGATGCCAACCCCTCAGAGGACCTCAGATGATGCCAACCCTGAAACAACTTACAGAACTACCACATTTTGCTATAAGTTTGATTGCTGTTATCATACAATAATTGCTGTTAATAGTGTTCATCGTCTGTTTGATTACGTCTTAATTGATTTTTCCGTACATTTCTGTCATATTTACATTAGTCACCACTGATAAGCTACTACTATATATTGTAGAAACTTAATTTGCTGTAAAGTTGCTTTGCAACGATTTGTATCGTGAAAAGCGCTATACAAATATACTTGAATTAAACTTGAATGAATTTATAATAATAACCTCAACACAATCCACTTTCCAATTTCCACATAAGATTCTTTTCAGAAGTATTTACAACCTAAGTATTCAGCCTAGGAATGACTTGCTCATAGTCTCCTAAAAATTCCTATCACCTTTAATATGTCATCATAAAATCAAATGACACACTAGGTCATACTACATAGCAGGAGCCTGAGGCAATCATAAATCAGAGAAATACAACCAGCCATCTGCACATCTGCTGGATGAGCCGGATTATTTTAATGTCCATTTTGAGGCTGAAAGCTGTAGTATTCATCCAAACTCTGGATCTGTGGAGTTGTGTGTAACAGTTCTCTCAAGGTCATGCACAAAGTATACAGCACAGGTGATCATGCAGTAGAGACAAACCACAAGTTCCAGAATTGTACATTTGTCTGGATGTTTGCAAGCAAATCATGATTTGGGACCCATAATTTGACCATGGGACCCATATTCTGTGATTATACGTGTAGACCACCAAGTCATGTGGTATGCAGTGCCCATGAATCAAACCACCACCTATGAATAAATATTATCATTGCCTTGTGAGACAAATAGGCCAATAAGATGCTGAATTGCTAAAGTCTTCCTGCTTCAATGGGTGTTTAGAGGAAAACTCAACAAATAACCTGGGAATGTTGCACCAAGCAATCAAAGAAAAGCTAATAAAACAACAATTTCAACATGGATTTTTAAAAAAAAGTTCTTATAATAGGAAAATGTGTTCAGGTGTTTAAAAAATGACACCAGGAAGACATCTATCAGTGATTGAGTTAAACAAATTAAATCTTTTCACAAGCCTTGTTCACTCTGAGATCAGGACTACAGAGAATCAAAGGAACCTTGACTGCATGGTGTAAGAATTGCAGTGAAAAATTAATGACTGTTCTGCCATTAGGATTATACCTGCCATTGAGCTGCTCCAACACACAGATCTGACCATGACTCCTAGCCACTGGTGACTTCAGCTTTGGGAAAATGAGGAAAAATTGACAAAAATTACTGGAGAAAGGATAATGTTACAACATTTCCTGGAAGTTAAAGTGATCTTACATTCACAAGACGAATATCACTGAATAACATCCACATAATGCATAGACACTACAGTGCAAACTGTACTATTAACCACTCTCTTATCAAAAATAATGACTTCTAATTTGTAGTCAGTTACTAATTACAGATTACATGATGAAAACGTTTCCAGGTTACATATGTAACCATGGTTCCTCGAAGAGAACAAGACACTGCATCGGGGAACGCTTTGGGAACGCCCCCAGCATGACCACGCTCTGAATCACATGTGTAATCAGTCCAATGGCTGGGATGACGACATATGCTGTGTGACGCAGTGACCAGGCACTAAAAGCACTTTAGGTTAAATGGCGTCAGCTTTCAGGAATGAGCAAGTGCTCACAGGGATGTTGGAAGTATGGCCCTGAGACACAGCAGCTTGTTCCCTTCGGGACCGGTTACATACTACCTGGAATGTTCCTTCAGGATCTTGAGCTGCATCCGAGAACGCTTTGGGGACGAGTATGCCCACGCCACCAGACTTGCAAATCCCTGCCTATGTGGAGTACACTAGGACGAGAGAACAAAGACCAGGAGTGGCTCGCATATCTAGCCTACAATCTACAAACGTGAGGGGCGTAGACCATCCCGCAGCGTTGCAGATGTCCTGCATAGATACACCTGCTAGGAAGGCCTTGGAGGCCGCCATACTTCGGGTCGAGTGGGCCTTGACTCCCAGTGGCAAGGGGAGATCAGAGGACTCATATGCATTAGAAATGGCATCAACTATCCACCAGCTGAGTGTCCGTTTAGTAGCAGGAAGACCTCTCTTAGGGGGACCGTAGCAAACAAGCAACTGGTCCGCCCTTCTCCACAGGGCAGCTCTGTGGACATATGCGAGCGGGGCACATACAGTTAAGCTTCTGCTGATCGGGTTCCCTGAAGGGAGGAGGACAGAAGGACTGAAGTACAATAGGATGGCATGACAGAGGGGACTTTAGGAACATAACCCACTCAAGGGTACAGAAAAGCCTTGGCCAAGCCAGGCACAAAGTCCAGGTAGGAAGGGGCCACAGAGAGGGCCTGAAGATCCCCAACTCTCTTTAGAGAAGAAATAGCCAAAAGAAACACAGTCTTAATCGAGAGAAAGCGATCAGAGATCTCTTCAATAGGCTCGAAGGGAGGCTTGCAGAGAGGGTGTATCTAGGGGGTGTTTGCCCACCGACTACCGAGAGGGGCGTGGTAGGCCGCAATGGCCGCCACGTAGACCTTCAAGGTGGAGTGGATCAACCCTGCAGAGAAAAGGGCCTGCAGGAACTCCAGCATCCAGGCCACACCCTAATTCCCATCCCGTGCTGGGGTGGGAGATGTACCTCTTACCCTGTGAGAGTAGATCCCTCCTGCAAGATCTCCCATGGGAGCTGTCGAGAAGGGAATGAGGTCTGAGACCCAACTCGGCCGCCATAACGGGCTCACTAGCACCGATGGAACGCCGTCCCGGCTCACTCTCTCCAGAACTCCTGGGAGCAGAGCATTCGGGAGAAAGGCGATCAGACGAAGCCTCGGCCATGTCTGTACCACGGCATCCAGCCCCAGCGGAGCTGGATGAATCAAAGAGAACCAGAGGGGACAGTGCAATGACATTCGAGTCGCAAAACAAGTCCACCTGGGCCTGGCCAAAAACTCTCCATATCAGCTTCACCACCCTGGGGTGAAGCCTCCATTCCCCGGGCCTCGGCCCCTGCCTCAACAGGATGTCTGCTCCCATATTCAGATGCCCAGGAACGTGTACTGCTCGATCGAAGGATTTTGCCCTGGGACCACACAAGGATCTGGTATGCTAGTATGTACAAACGACGTGAGCGCAGATCTCCCTGCTGGTTGGTGTAAGAGACCACCGCTGTGTTGTCGTGAGCACCAACACATGGCTATCTCTTAGGTCCGGGAGGAAGTGTTTTAGAGCTCGAAACACGGCCAGCATCTCCAGGCAGTTGATGTGCCACGTGAGATGGCGACCACTCCACAGACTGCAGGCAGGGAGGCCTCTCATGACCGCACCCCAACCGGTGAGGGACGCATCTGCCGCTAGCGTTACACAGCAACAAGGATCTCCCAACACTGGGCCCTGAGACAAGAACCAAGGCGTCTTCCACATGTCCAAGGCATGTAGGGATCGCTGCGTGACCTTGATCATGCAAAGCGGAATCCCCCTCGGGGAAAATCCTTTGGTTATGAGCCACCACGGTAGGGGCAGCCAAAAGGTATCACATTGGACGCAGCTGCCACCAGACCCAGCAGTTTCTGAAACTGCTTGACAGTGAGTGACCGGCCTTCTCTGACTCTCACAACTGGAGTGAGGATCGACTCGATCCGAGCAGGAGATAACTGTGCCTGCATCATGGTCGAATCCCACACCACGCCCAGATAAGTGGTTCTCTGTAATGGAGGAAGCACACTTTTCTTGGTGTTTAGTCTTAACCCCAATTCTTTCATGTGGGTGAGAACGACATCTTAATGTCGAACCGCCATGCACTCCGATGGAGTTAATATCAACCAATCGTCAATATAATTTAGTATGCGGATGCCCTTGAGTCGCAGTGGAGCCAGAGCAGCATACACACACTTCATGAAAGTACGGGGTGAGAGTGCAGGTCCAAAAGGAAGAACCCGATATTGGTACACTTCGCCCCTGAAAGCAAACCTTAGGAACTTCCTGTGATGAGGAAGGATGGAGACATGAAAGTATGCGTCTTTTAGATCTATCGTAACAAACCAGTCCTCTGACCTGATCTGAGACACAACTTGCTTGATGGTGAGCATTCTGAACTTCAGTCTCATGACTGAGCGATTCAACTGACGCAGATCTAAAATGGGACTCAACCCCCCATCCTATTTGGAACCATAAGTACCGACTGTAGAACCCGGATTCTGCTACGTGAGGAGGGACCACCTCGATGGTCTCCTTCCTTAAGAGAGTGTTCACTTCCTGTTCTAATACCAGAGCCTGCTCGGGGCCCACGAGTGTGGGAAAGACCCCGTTGAACGGTGGTGGAGGAGCGCCGAACTGAATGCGATAGCCTTTCTCTACAGTATGCAGGACCCAACGAGACACATTTGGCAGTAGATTCCATGCTGCTAAATAATCTACTAAGGGAACCAGTCTCTCGAGACTGGCCTCCGGTGTCCTTGTAGCTGCTAGCTGGGTGCCCTGAAGCAGCGGACCAGCAGGGGATGGCCGAACTAGCTGCTCTGGAGACCTCGCTATGTTTCCCCGTTCGAAAAAGCCTGAGGAAGTGCTCGCTGGAGACCGCTGCCCTCCAGTGGACTGAATACACATGTGATTCAGAGCGTGGTCACGCTGGGGGCATTCCCAAAGCGTTCTTCGACGCAGCTCAAGTTCCTGAAGGGGAACTATAGTTAGTAACATCATCTAGGTTACTCACTTTAGGTCATGTATTCTGACTACCTTTTAGAGTACTTTTATATTACTTTTTTTATCAAACTTGTTTTGAACTGACTATTAAACATACCATATTTATATAAAAAAGCAAAGAGAAAGAAAATATATTCCATTATTTGATATCAACTTCATAAAAAGCATTAAAAATTACATTACATTACATAAATATTTTATTTGTTTACCAAATTTGACCATATTACCTTCCTCAGAAATATATCAAATGAATACTTCATGTTAAAGGTGTTTGGCTGACAAAAATGTTTGGGAATCCCTGGATTACATAAGCATACAACAGTAGTGACATGACACACCCAGAGCCGTCCAGGTTTGAAATATTATTGCCAAGATTTCCAGAATCAACAGTTACTAAGAGTCACTGGATGTGATGATGACATAGTGTTTCACAGCTATTAATCACCAATAACTTGCGTGATTATTTGTTTCATACATGGTCTAATTGCTTGAGAGTTACTTTCTGATTACATAATCCAGACTACATGTAATCAGTTACTACCCAGTTCTGTTTAGCAATAATATATCATTTATAATGATAAACTAATGCTAATGAGTAATAATGCTTTATTTATTTATTTGCTTTAGTACAATCTTTGTTCATTATTGGACAATTTTTCTGTTTAACTACGTTTGTATTTTATATATATATATATATATATATCTAATATATATATATATATATTATATATTCTATAATATTGTCGATTATTGTAGATCTCATCTCCTTCAAGCCATTTCTCCTGCAGATGTACATGCACTCACTCACATCATTAACACATCCCTTCACACTGGTGTTTTTCCCTCAGCATTTAGACAGGCTCGTATAACCCTACTACTTAATAAACCCACCCTTAACCCGTCTCTTTTAGAGAGCTACAACCCGGTTTCTCTTCTTTTCATTGCAAAAACATTTGAACGAGCTGTGTTCAACCAAGTCTCTGCCTTTCTCACACAGAACAACCTCCTCGACAGCAACCAGTCTGGTTTCAGAAGTGAACATTCAACCGAGACTGCCTTGCTCTCAGTTGTTGAAGCCCTAAGACTGGCAAGAGCGGATTCCAAATCTTCAATGCTTATCTTGCTGGATCTTTCCGCTGCTTTTGACACGGTTAACCACTAGATCCTCCTGTCAATCCTGTTGGCAAAGGGCATCTCAGGAACTGCATTCCAGTGGTTTGAGTCTTACCTCTCATATAGGTCCTTCAAGGTATCTTGGAGGGTTGAGGTGTCCAAGTCGCAACATATAGCTACTGGGGTGCCTCAGGGCTCAGTTCTTGGACCACTTCTCTTCTCTGTCTACATGGCATCACTAGGTTCTGTCATTCAGAAACATGGTTTTTCATATCACTGCTATGCTGATGACACTCAACTCTACCTCTCATTCCATCCTGATGATCCGACGATAGCTGCTCGCATCTCAGCTTGTCTAATAGACATTTCTTGCTGGATGAAGGACCATCACCTTCAACTCACCTTGCCAAGACAGAACTGCTTGTGGTTCCATCAAACCCATCGTTTCATCACTATTTCACCATCCAGTTAGGCACATCATCCATAACTCCTTCAAAAACAGCTAGACACCTTGGAGTTGTGATTGATGATAAGCTGAATTTCTCAGACCACATTGCTAAAACTGCCCGGTCCTGCAGATTTGCTTTATACAACATCAAGAAGATCAGGCCCTTTCTTTCGGAACATGCTTCACAACTCCTTGTTCAAGCTCTTGTTCTATCCGGGCTGGAAAAAAAAACAAAACTTTAAATTTTTTTGCCCCCAATGCTCTATTTGCAATTCTTCCAGCCAGTTCTATCAAAACTTTACAATTAATCCAGAACGCGGCAACAAGATACATTTTTAATGAGCCAAAAAAAAATGCACGTCACACATCTGTTTATCAATCTGCACTGGCTACCAATAGCTGCATAAAATTCAAGGCATTGATGTTTTCCTACAAAACCACCACTGGCTCTGCAACCCTTTACCTAAATTAATTACTTCAGACTTATATGCCCTCTAAATCATTTTCACGGACTTTTAAATTAAATGTTCCCTCCTGGTGGAATGACCTGCCCAACTTAATACGAGCAGCTGAGTCCTTAGCCGTCTTCAAGAATCGGCTAAAAACACTCCTGTTCCATATTTAGTTGACCATCTAACACTCTGACTCTATTCTAATTCTATTCTTTAAAAAAAAAAAAAACTTGTCCCTTTTAGACTTGCACTCTATTTATTAACTGCTTGTTTTCTTAAAAAAAAAATAACACTGCTTTCTAATCTTTTTGTATTCTATCTTATTTGTTTTCTTTTTATTTATTAAACAATTAACAAAAAAAAAGGCCCTCTAATACTAGCTTGCTCTATCTTTTCTATGCTATCTGTTTTCTTTTTATTTATTATTTAAAAAACCCTTGCTATGTGTACGGCGTTAGGCTAACTGAGACTTGTTATTTGCACTTATATATTGTTGCTCTTTTGTTGTTTTTGACTGCTTTTATTGTCCTCATTTGTATTTGCTTTGGATAAAAGCGTCTGCTAATGACTAAATGTAAATGTAATTTATGATAAATGAGCAATAACAACTTATTAGTAATGATAAATGACTAATAATGTTTTAATAAGGATAAATGAGTAATAATTTGTTATTTATAATGATAAATGAGTAATAATCTATTATTAATACTGATAAATTAGTAAAAATTACCTGCCAAGCTTCATCTAGCCAGGAGTGGCACAAGGCAGAGAAACTTTGAGAAGCCACATTTTACTGAAACCATTAGTTATTCTGTTCACCTCTCCAGTTTTCACTATTTCTGTGAGGACCACTATCGTTAAAGATGATTGACAATTAGCATACAGTTTGGATTGGTGGTATGGTTCTGTTTTGGGCAAGAACTCTCTGCTCATCCATGCAGCCTAGCATGGATGAGAGAAGGGAGAGCAGCGATAACCCCCCAGGGTAGACAGAACAGAACCAACATTAATGTATTGCAGATATCGTTAAAGTTCAATAATTTTATGTACACATTTTAGAATTAGCCTGATTCAAAGGATAATCAGAAGGCTGAATCCTGACTGACAGAGGAGGAGCTGGGGATGGAGAAGGGTAATTAGCTATTGAGCAATGCAAAAACTGCTGATAATACTGAGGGACCTTAAATATGAATGCTTAGATAGGTGTCGTATTCCTATAGGTAGATGGGGATCAGCTGAGAGTCAGCTGATGCGAGCTTGACTAACGTGACCTGCCAGAACTAACGCTACGCTTGATATTACTTCACCCTGACTGGGTCGGCCAAGTTTCTGATCACTCAATAGGTGTAATTTCTGTGTAAATGTCGGCGGTCATGCCGATGCATTGTATGTGACGTCACAGAGCTGCACAGACTTAGCTGTTTTTGCAGTTTAGTTTTTAGATGGGCAGGAACTTTGGGTTTTGAAATGTACACTACAATGAAGACATAAAAGAGCAAGAGAGATAATGCTTCTTGTGTTAAAAGAAAGAAAAATAACAAAAAAACAATAAATGTGTCTTGTCACTACTCGCTGTCCTCTCGGCCTTCTGTTTTTTGACATCCAAGATATAATTATACACATCATAGGATGATTATACATCTCCTCAGGAATCTGGACAGCTGCCTCTACTTTAGCCTAGTCAAACCCATTATCAAAGCGATTTCTCTAAAAAGGAACACAAAAATCTTCCTTTTGTTAGAAATGACTGCAACATTATCAATACTTTCTATACTGATGTTGGAAGATGAATCCTTGCATAAACATATCGATCCTATTCGTTAATTTGCTAAATACATACTGAAAATTACTAATAGTTTAACTATGTGCAAGGAGGCAGGAGGAATTATTACTTTCAACTTAGTTTTTGCTTGTCTTTAAACATGTTGCAAGATTTATAACACATAAATTGTTCATGTTGGACATGATTGAGTTCAATGTGAAGACGCTTTATATTGCCATAGACATATGGCCAGTATCTGTTTTAGATCCTGATTTGAACAGAACTGAACCAAACCACTTTATCAAAAGATTGTCTTGACATCATGTGTGCAGCAAAATTATTTTCAATCTTAGACTATATACAAATCTGATGTCATAGCTGTTTAAAATTAGGCCTTAAACTAGAGTAGTATAAGCTAGAAGTAAAAAAAAGGGAAGAGAATGAAAAGTCCCCATGAAATAAAAAGAGATGTTTTGTAGCTTTTAGCAATAATATGTTAGCTTATAAGCTAGTGTGCTCCTAAAAATGACAAAAAATAGCATTTTATAATTAGCTTATTGATTATAAATATCAATATAAATCAACCAATACAGATCAATAATTCTACACTTCATATTATTTGTCCATTCAAATGCTTTGTTAAAAGAAAACGCAAAAGCTGCTTCTGAAATTGGTCTCTTGTTCACACATTTACTATTTTCTATATGGAAAATGGCACATTGTGTAGATAGGGTGATAGTGAACGATTCAGTGTAAATATGCTTTCTGTTGTTGTTGTTGTGTGTTTTTTTTTTCTTTGATTCGCGTGTCAGTATTATATGGTCTGGTTTCTGCTCAAGTGTACACTCTAAAAATGCTGGGCAAAATATGGACAAACCCAGCGATTTCAACCAACAGTTGGGTTAAATGTTTAACCCAAACGCTGGGTCAAAACAACCCAATCACTGGGTTTGTCCATATTTTTCGCAGCGCTGCATTGTATTTAACCTAGCATTTTTTAGAGTGTATGTTTGTACAACACATTTCTGTTCACAAAGCAACTATCTTGTTAGCCAAAAGAACAGCCAGCACTTTAATTTGCCAGCAGCCATGGATAAATGCATACATCCCCATATGCCTTCTGGTTGTCCATGCAATGGCTGGTATCTTTTGTGTTTAGCTCCTTGGAGGCCGATAAAAGCCTGTCCATAGTGTTGTTATCCATCTTGCTGAAAAGCTGCCATTGACACCATGCACTTTAGAGGAAGTATAACACAGTGAGGAGACTTTAAATATCTCCACTTGCTATCTACCTCTTTTCTCTAGCTAGCACCTTCCATCCAACTCATTCCTACCATGTACCGTCAACGCACACCAAATTACAGTCATGGCCAAAACATTTTGTGTTTTGCAAAGTTTGCTGCTTAAGCTGTTGTGATGCTCATTCACATTGTTTCTAGATTATTGTGTAGAGTGATCAGATGCATTTTAAATAATCGCTTAAAGCTTCATTGGCCAAACAATTAACTTTTCACAAAAAAAAACAAAAAAACAAATTACAGTGTTTTTTGATCCTGACACAAAATGACCAGCTAACATTAATTGACTAATCATATCAGCAGCACATGTGAAAGTGTGAATGAGTACTAGTCAGGTAAAATCACTATCATACTAATTAGATTGTAAGAGCAGACTGATTGCTATAAAAGGAGGGAAGAAGTGCTTCCAATCATTGTGTTCTTGTTAGCAATGGTTACCGCCAAATAATCACGTGCAGCCATCATCGCTTTGCATCAAAATGACCTCACATGTAAGGAAATTCCTACAAAGAATATTGCATCTGAAAGAACCACATCAGGAACTTCAAGGAGAGAGGTTCGACTGAAGTGAAGAAGCCTTCAGGACGTCCCAGAGTGTCCAGCAAACACCAGGACCGTCTCCTCCTGAGGAGTCAGCTACGGAACAGGACCGTCTCCTCCTGAGGAGTTAGCTACGGAATCGTGTCTCCAGCAGTGCAGAGCTTGCTCAGGAATGGCAGCAGGTTGGTGTGAGAGCATCTGCACGCACTGTGAGGTGAAGACTTTTGGACAACAGCCTGGTGTCAAGAAGGGCAGCAAAGAAGCCACTTCTCTCCAAGAAAAACATCAAGGACAGACTGAAATTCTGCAGGAAGTACAAGTATTGGACAGCAGAAGACTGTTGCAAAGTTATTTTCTCTGATGAAGCTTTCTTCCGACTGTTTGGGACATCTGGAAGATTGATTGTTCAGAGAAGAAAAGGTGAAAGCTACGATGAGTCCTGTGTTGTGCCAACAGTGAAGCATCCTGAGACCATCCATGTGTGGGGTTGCTTTTCAATCAAAGGAGTGGGCTTTCTCATAAATCTGCCCAAACACACTGCCATGAATAAAGAATGGTATCAAAATGTCCTGCAAGAGTGACTTCTTCCAACGATCCATGAGCAATTTGGTGATGATCCGTGCATTTTCTAGCATGATGGAGCACCATGTCACAAAGCAAGAGTGATAAAGAAGTGGTTTGAAGATCATTACATTGAAATTTTGGATTGTTGCCAGGCAACTCCCCGGATCTCAATCTCATAGAGATCCTGTGGTCAGTCCTCAAAAGGCGAGGACTCAGAAGCCCACAAATTGTGATCAACTCCGAGATTTAATAAGGCAAGAATGGATCACCATCAGTCAGGATTTGGCCCAGAAGCTAATATCCAGCATGCCAGAGTGAATTGCAGAGGTTATGAAGAACAAGGGTCAACACTCTAAATATTGACTCATATTTTTTTGGCCAATAAAAGCCTTAAACTTATGATATGCTTGTCGTTGTTTTGTTTCCCACATAGACACATGTGGAAAAATAATCTACAAATATTGAAGCAGCAAACTTTGCAAAACACACAATCTATGTCACTGCCAAACTTTTGGCCATGACTGTACACGTTAAGACTGATATCTTGCATATTGGATCGCACAAAAAAGCCTAGAAAAAATTATATACTATTCAACCTCAACACATTTTGAGTTCAGTTTACAACTTAGAGACCAGCACACTAACTCACACAGGTTTTTCACATACTGAAAAAAATTTCTCAATTATATTTATGTTTAAGACCTTAAATTACAAAAAAAAACCTTTCCCAAAATAGCTTCATTCAAAGTAAAAGATTAGTAATATAACTACATACTTATTATCGTCTATAGACAAATAAGCCAAATTTTAATGTAGGTATTGTAGACGGGCGACAGAGACGTGAGACGTGTGGATCCATGTGCAAGCTTTATTCTGAACAGAAGACATGGTAGTAACAGGCAGGGTCAACCAATGACAAACAGGTATATGGCGGGCAAAACAAAAGAATAATCCTAGGGCTAGCGAAGGTAAACGATCGAAGAACAGAATCAAAAGGGCGAGACTAAACGGATAAATCCAGGAAAACAGGCAAAGATCAGAAACCGAAAAAACAGACAAGGCAAGGCAAACAAGTAAACACGGAAGAAACGAACAGAAAACTAACAGTCTAAGCAATACTCGGCCGTGAATGTAGTTTGAGGAGGGATATTATAGTGAGTGAGTGATGTGAACAGCTTGTGGTGCAATCGATTGGATATGTATCCGTGGTGAGTGTGCAAACATTGTGTTATGCGAGAGGCAATGAACTTGGAACGGGTGACCTCTGATGGTCTACAAATGGAAGTTCAAAATTGACCACGTTCTTGACCTAGCCCCCCCCCCCCCCCCAATGAGCGGCTTTTCCCCCCCCAGGAAAAAAAAAATGCTCCCGAACACTTTCACGTTAGAGTAGATTACGAGTAGAGAGCAGGGCGAAGGCCGACCGTAACCGTGGAGCTAGACCACATAGATAGCCAGACAGCAGACCACGCACGGCAGGGCAGAAGACCACCACGCGGGCAAGGAAAAAGCCACCACGGCTGAGCATAAGACCACCCACGGCGGAGCATAAGACCACCACGCCATACGTAGACCACCACGGCGGAGGGCGAAGGAACAGGGAGCTCGCACACGGCCTCTATAGCTGTGACAGGACGAGCAGGGATTTCGAATCGGTCTCTATAGCTGTGGCAGGACGAACAGAGAGTTCGCAAACAGTCTCCTTAGCCGTGACAAGATAGACAGAGAGTTAATAGGCGGCCTCCTTGGCCGGAACAGAACAAGCAGAGAGTTCTAGCCAACCTCCTTGCCGAAACAGAACGGCTGAGAGTTCATAGCGGCCCCTGGCCGGAACCAGAACTGCAGAGAGTTCTGGTCCTCCTGGGCGGAACTTAGCAGCCGAAAGTTCATTAATAGACGGCCTCCTTGGCCGGAACAGAACAGGCAGAGAGTTCATAGGCGGCCTCCTTGGCCAGAACAGGACAAGCAGAGAGTTCATAGACGGCCTCCTTGGCCGGAACAGGACAGGCAGAGAGTTCATAGACGGCCTCCTTGGCCTGAACAGAACAGGCAGAAAGTGCGTTGTTGGGTGCCACCACCACGCAAGGAACTGAGGCTAGTGTCGCCATCTCGGGAGGTTCTGCCGCCTGCGCCGCCACCTCTGAAGAGACTGCAGTGGGTACCATGGCCTCTGGGAGCACAGCAGCGGACACCGCTACCTCGGGAGGTTCTGCAGCGTAAGCCGCCACCTCTGGAGATGTTGTAGCCGGTGCCGCTGCCTCTAGCAAATCGGCGGTGGAGTACCGGCCCAGATGCACCATAAAGCGATCCCCATTGTGGGAAGCACTACAGACAGGGGAAATAGTTCAGGGACTGGATTTGTGACAGAGACTGGAGGGCTTGAGAGCGCTGGTTTAGGGATGCCAGCTGCACGTGCCGACACCAGCAGTGGGTCTTCCACGCTGGAAGCCAGTCTGGGATACTGAAGAACAGTCCCTGAGTATCTGGGTGCAACAGACAGGAAGTGACAGGATTTGGAGCAAACGACTGTGACTTGATGTGACTCTGGATGATCAGCTGTGATGGTACGTGACCCTGGATGAACAGCTGAGATGTGACGAGGCTCTGGCAGATCAGCTGAGACTTGACTAGACTCATGAAGATCAGCTGTGACTTGACTTGACTCATGATAATGAACTGTGACTTGACCTGACTCATGATGATCAACCGTGACTTGACTGAACTCAGGAAGATCAGCTGTGACTTGACTGGACTCATAACGATCAACTGAGACCAGACCTGACTCATGACAATCAGTTTTGACTTGACTAGACACATGAATATCAGCTGTTATTTGACCAGACTCACGAAGATCTACTGCGAGTTGACTTGACTCAGGAGGATCAACTGTGACTAGACTTGACTCAACATGGCAGGCTGGACATGACTGTGTTGCTTTTGTATCGCCATCTTGTGAGCGTGCTCCGCTGTCGCCGCCATTTTGTGAGCGTGCTCTAGTGTGGCCGCTATTACATGAGTGAGTGCGGAGTCGTGCTCCTCCGTGATACCCACAGTGAACGCTGAAGCAACCGTCGACAAAGCATAGTCCATACACTGACTTGATGAACGTGGACCCTCGTGAATGAGTTAGGTTTTTAACGGTTGATTAATGCCCTCATAAAAAAAGTCTATAAAAACACAGTCTGGCAGATCTGAATAATGAGCGATGGCTAAATATTCTTGAATATAGCCCTCCAGCGATCGTGTGCCCTGTTTAAGGGCTAATAATATTTGTGCTGTGTCCATACCTGACCAATTTTCCTCTGAAAAGCTGCTGAATCCTTGTGTGGCTGAGTATTCTGTAACAGGGCTGACAAGACGTGAGACGTGTGGATCCATGTGCAAGCTTTATTCTGAACAGAAGACAGAGACGTGGTCGTACAGCAGGCAGGGGTCAGATGATGGCAAATAGGTATATGGTGGGCAAAACACAAGACTAGTCCTAGGGCTAGCGTAGGTCACGTCGGCAGATAGAATCACAGGGGCAAGACTAGAGGGATAAATTCAGGGAGACAGGCAGAGATCAGAACCGAGAAAACTGACAAGGCAAGGCAAAACAAGGAAACAGGAACTAGGAAAAACTAACAGGCTAAGCAATACTCGGCCGTGAATGGTAGTTTGAGTGAGTGATATATAGTGAGTGAGTGATGTGAAACAGCTGTGTGCAATCAGTGAAAACAGCTGTGTGCAATCTGTGCTGAGTGCAATCAGTGCAATGAATGATGGGATATGTAGTCCGGGGTGATGTGCAACAGTGTGTAGTGCGAGAGTCAATGTAATTGGAAAGGGTGACCTCTGATGGCTAGCAGATGGAAGTTCATGGACCGGATTCGTGACAGGTATATAGCAATTGTTTGTTTTTTTGCATCTTGAGCTTACTGTAAACAATCTAGCTACAATATGAAAGCAAAATTATTAAGTTAAATCTAAAAAACCTTTGTTCATTGTTTTTTTTGTTTTTTTTTCATTTTTACATTTTTCATATTATTTCATTATAATTTTTTTTAAATATGCAACATATTTGGTTATATATAAACAAACAAACACCATGTGTTGAACTGTTTTAAACCAGAAACCATTATTTTTTTTTTAAACCAATAATAATAACGTGCAAATAAGCACTTTAAATAAATTATGCGTTCACATTCACTTTTGTAATGAATGGAGGCGACAACGGAGTGGGGATCCAACTGCACTGTTAAATTACAGTAAACTGGCAGCTATATTTACCAGCATAAAGCTGTTATTCTACAGTATACCTACTGTAATCTGAAAGCAACAAAAATTATTACTGTAAAAATATTACAGTACCGTGCTGTAGAAAATATAAGCTTTACAGTATAATACTGTCATTACGCTGTTATTTTAGTATTCCAACTGTAATTTCATAAGCTCTTTATTACTGTAAAATGTATTAAAGTACTGTAGAATGTGATCTTAACATTAACACTGCTAGAAGCTAATGATTTAAAATGTACTTTCTAAAATTAAATACAACTTAAAATTATTTGAATTCAAATTGCTCGAACAAGAGATGGCTTTAAAACATTAGGCTTTTAAAGCATTATCAATGACACTGTTTCACTGAACAGAACAAAATGCTATGACTTGAAATGAACATCTGGTTGCAGATCATGTGACTTCACCTTACTAAATACTGTCCCACTCAAAGTTCATAAGGTTTTTATAAAACCTTGCCCTGTCTTCTTCAACACCAAAATCACTTGGCTGGCCTTTGTTTTCCTCTCGAGGATCACACCAATGAAGTGCCTAAAATGTAATAATAGAGAAATATGGGCTGTTAGGTGTGGCAAGTAAAGATTAATTGGGGTCTTACTGTGTATGAGAGAAATAAAGAACAGCGAATCCATGTGAACATTGAATCTGTATATTTTCTGAAACGATGACGTCATCAGCCCACGTCTCGTCCCTAGTCAGACACCGCTACGTCACGTAAGAGCAATAAAAACATGAACAAACACTGAAAGATTGTCTTTTTATTAACTAACATTAACACAGATTAATAAATGTATTGTTCCATGTTCATTTGTATACTGCGTACACAAGGTTTATGCACATAGTCCAAGTCTTCCTCTCCGTTTTTAGTGTATCTCTGTGGCAGAAGATACTGCCACAGACTGGTCTGGCATTATACTACATCATTTGGTGTCGGTTTTGTGGTTTCGCGTGGACGCAGATATTTCTTGAGACGAGGGGAAAAATAGATCGGATAGGGAAAGCTCTGGCTTCGTGTGGACGTAGCCTTAGTCTTTGCATGTTCGACTTGCAAACACTGAGTCGGAACTTCCGCCTACGTGTGACCTTTTCAGCGTGATTACGTATTACGCAAAGTTTGTGGCCGCGCATCGCAGAGCAAGTGCAAAGGGGACATTTGTGTTTATAAAGCATATACATTTTTTTTTTTTTTAGAAAAGACAGATCGTTTCGCTATATAAGACCCTTATTCCTGGTATTGTGTAGAGCCCTTTTGAGCTGCCCTGACACTGTAATTTTGACTTCCACCCTTGGTAGCCATTGAAGTCCCTTAAGGAGAATAATCCTGGAATTTTTTGCATAAAAACCTTAATTTGTTTTCAGCTGAAGAAAGAAAGACGTAAACATCTTGAATGACATGGGGTGAGTAAATTATCAGGAAATTTTATTTGAAAGTGAACTAATCTTTAAAGTCATTACAATGAGTCAATAGACATCAACTTGGATGTCTTATAGTTTTCACATGTAATTGAAACAACCTACCAACACTACTGCCAAATTTTTGGCTTTAATTTGTTAATACCACCAAGGCACTATTCATTTGTCAAAGCAAGACAGAGCTAGAAGTACCATGGGGATCGTGAACATGGGGAGCCGACAACCCTGATGATCAGGCACAGCTGGCAGTGCAAGAAGATCATAGCATGGGCCGTTCCAGTGCCCCTGACAGTGGCATAAGGAAAGATGAGGCAGCAGAGCAGGGAACAACAGAGAGGTGCCAAAGAAGCAGGTGTACACCAGGGAGGTGCCAGCAGGGCAGGCCAACACCAGGGTGGCACTGATGGAGCATGGGACCAAGGATGAGCCATTAAAGATGGAGACTAACACATAGTGTGAAACTAAGGCTTCGCCGGCAGAGATTAAGAACACCAGGGTGGATCAAATGACCATGGTGGAGCTGGCAGCACAGAGACGCATTGCAGTGCTGTTTGATGTGGACAGGGCCAGGTTCCTTAGTTCAGATAGGAACAAATGAAGTCTATGGCCCTGTGCCAAATGGCACCCTAAAACCCTCACGGTCTTCCTCTGAGTCCACACTTTTGTGACGTAATGCAGCTTTGTCTGCCGGGTAGAATTTGGCTGCATAGCTCGCAGGCTTGTGGGCTCAGCAGAAGTGCGCATGGAGGGCGCATAGCGGCCGCAAAGGGGGCACTCGTGAGCACCCTTTTGAAAGCTAAAATGACGAATAGGACACCCTACAGTCTCGTGGACTTAACAGACACACACAACTGCCATTGTACCCAATGAAGCCAATGTGGAACTGTGAGGTGGAAGTGGTTCGTAGACACCCTTGCGGGCAGAGAACACCAGGGAGGTTCCAGGAGACCAAGGTTGAGCTGGTGGAGATGGAGACCAAGGCAGAGCAGGAGACCAAGATGGAGCTGGTGGGGATGGAGAGTTCCAGGGTGGATCAGGTGACCATGGTTGAGGCAACAGTGCTGAAGGTGGGGCTAGTGGAGATGGATGAGAATACCACAACAGTATTGACAGTGCAAAAAACCATGGCAGGGTTGGTCTAGGCAGGGCAGGCTATGCTCCTTAAATACCGAGAGGGAGCATGTGGGAAGTAGGAGGCAACAGAACACCAGGGAGGAGGAGGCACCAGCGCAGGGAAACAACAGAGAGGTGCCAAAGTAGCAGGGGAACACCAAGGAGGTGCCAGAAGGGCATGGCTACACCAGAGAGGTGCCAGCGGGGCAGCAGAAAAGCAGTGTGGCACCGGTGGAGAAGGAGACCATTGCTGAGCTAGTGGAGATGGAGGTCAAGGCGGAGCAGGAGACCAAGGATAAGCCAGCAGACATGGAGAGCACCAGAAAGTATCAGGTGACCATGGTGGAGCCCACAGTGCAGAAGAACAAGGCAGAGATGGTGAAGGAGGATGAGCCCACTACATTGGTGCTGACAGCACAGAAGACCATGGCTGGGCTAGTCGATATGGAACAAGCCATGCCCCTTTAGTCTGAGAGGGAACACTGGGAACTCAGAGATGGCCACCATGACAAAGCAGGCATGGAACACAGGTAACTTGGGCACAACATCTTAGCCATGGCAGAACAGAAAGGGAACACAGACAGGTGACCTAGTTGCCACTGAGAACACCAGACTTAGGACCAACAGGTTAGAGAACACTGAGGCCACCAGACTTGGGACCACCAGGCTTGTCTTTAATACACAGTCCAGTCCAGTGGTACATTGTCCCTAATAGACCTCTTAAGTCTTGTCCAAAACAATGTCTGAAGGACTCGTTCAGCCAAAACTCCAAGCAATAATCAACCAGGGGTAGTTGCCCTTGTTAATGAAACAAGCTTCATCTGCTGGATCCATTTGTGTTGGTCGGTAGTTGTGTAATGAAGGTTGCACTCAGAAATGAGGGAAGGCAAGATCCAAATATGGGTGAACTTTATCAATAATAATAACAACCAAACAATAAAAAATAAAACATGATAAAATCAGGAAACAAGCCAACAGAACTGAGACCATTGCTGATACGTCATTGGACAACACCAGAAAATGAACACTGGAAACAAAGGCTTGTATAAACGGGGTGAACATGACTTAAGACATGTCTGGAAACCATTAAACTAATCACATGGGAAACAGGAACAGGAACCAAACAAAATTACAAACTAAAAGTCCAAGACAAGACAAGAGCACAGAAAAAAACTATGAAAGTACCATGTTTTCCACAAAAATGCGCAGTTCTCAACATTGATGATAATCAGAAGTGTTTCTTGATTCAGCAATCCAAATAAGAATGATGTTTGAAGGAACATGTGACACTGAAGACCGGAGTAATGAAGCTGGAAATTCAGCTTTGCTTTACGGGAATAAATAACATTTTAAATATATAGAAAAACAGAATAGAAAAAAATTTTTAGTTTGTGATAATATTTCACAATTTACTGTATTTACAGTATTGCTCAAATAAATGCAACCTGATGTCTTATAAAAACATGAAAACAATCTTACCAAACCCAAACATTTGAACTGTAGTGTGTATTTCCAGATTTTGAATCCCAGATTTTCAATGTGGTCTTGGACATCTGAAGCTCACTGTTTACAGTATATCTGCATTCATTGTATTTATGTTTTCTTTCTATCCCAAGTTTTCTGTTTTTGTAATACCTCTCTGCTTGAGTCTGCTCAACCGAGACAGGCCGCAGCACCTGCATGTGCTCACTTTGAAAGATGTTGCAGACACAAGAATGTGTGCGGTAAACACAAGGGAGCTGTATTTATAATAAATCAGCTTTATTGGCCTCCGATGGAGGTGATATCAGTCAAATTTATGCTGACAGACCTCAGCATCCTCAGCTGCAACATACCGCTGTCCTTCCATGAAATGGGGAAAGGCCTGGATGAGTTTGGTTCAGTGTAGCAACAGTATATAGGACTGTAGTATGGAAATGATATGTTTTTGCTGGTTGATTTAATGTTACAGGGTTTGTATCTGCATTTATCAGCTTAACGTATATCTTTAAATTATGTTGGAGTTTTTTATGTTGGAGCATTCTAACAATGACATTCAAAAAACATATTTAAAGACAGAATGAATTTAAATTTTAATATGTCAATGACAATTTGAGTGGAGGTTGTTGGGGGGCTTTGGTGGTTGTTGCTAGTCTGTAGTTAGTAGTCAGATACTAGGCGTGCCTTGACTTTGCTCCCAACTGTCAATAAAGGACAGAATGATAATTAGAAGGCACCCTCTAGGTCAGGACTCGGGAATAGGTGTCTGGTCACCTTGAGATTGTACCTGGCAAATATTCAGCACCAGCAAAACTCCATGTGTTGTAAATAATCCAGAGCCATAAAATGTTTTTTGAACTGGCTGCTAACAGCTCAGGCCTTGTTGAGAGAAACATCTTGGGGAATATCTGTGGTAGGGGACTTTTTTGAAGGTTTGAGGTGTTCCCAGCCCTATTATATTATTTTACCTCCTTTCCCCCCACTGTTTCAGCTGATCAGGCTGAACGCCAGCGGGGAAACCAGTGCTGTAATGCAACAAAATTGGCCTTGAAGCAAGTTCCAATTGGGTTTGTGTTTGTTCTGTTGTCATGTCAACAGTCTGGCCCCATTTAAGCACTTCCTGTGTGTGTGTGTGTTTTCTTAAAGGGAAGGGAGTTGCTGGGTACCAGATGCAGCTGAGGTGGGTAAAAGCCAGGAGGGAATTAACTGGGCTATTAATTAGGTATCTTCCAGAAAATAAAACTTTTTATCTTTTATTATTATATTATATATAATAGCTATATAATAGCTTTTCACTGCAGATCTGAATGATGTGGATTACTTGTGGATTATTCTGATGTTTTTATCAGCTATTTGGACTCTCATTCTGACGGCACCCATTCACTTTAGTGAGTCATTGGTGAACAAGTGATGGAATGCTTCATTTCTCCAAATCTTCTTTCAGAAAAAAATAACTCATCTACATCTTCAATTGCCTGAGGGTTAAGTGACCAATTTTCAACTTTTAATGTGTAAATGTATGGAAGTAAATTTTCTTTTAAATAATAAAACCACAGTATTATGTTATAAGTGACCTTGCTCATTGCTATTATTTTACATATTCAGATTTAAAATACCACAGATGTATACCATTGTCTCGTAATTCAAGTTACGTGTGTCACGGTTCATGGGTCCGTGTGTTCATTTTGTGTCTCTGTCTGGTGTGTGTGTGTGTTCGTTCCCTAGTAACCACAGCTGACGGCCTAATCAGAGCGCACAGCTGTAGTTAGTTGCGCTGCCTATATCTAGCTGGCGTTTGCAGTGTGTGTTATCGGTTCGTTAATCATGTCTTGTTTTTCTGTCAACTCTTCACTGTTTCTCGTTTCTCGTCCAGCCTGTATTAGATTATCCTGCACCCACGTCGGATGTGTCCACACTGAGTTGGAGAACTCTTCACAGTTGTTGTGAAGGTATAGAGGATCTTCCATCTGCTGTTGTCTCTGTCTTTCGCTAAATAAACTCTTTATTTTCACTCGCACTTGGATCTTGAGACCCCTCATTGTGACAGAATGAACCGACCATAATGGATCCAGCGAGTGCAAAAGAGTTGAGAGACTTTCTGTCTAAGAACAACATACGTATGGAGCGCCAGGAGGATCAGATGATGGCCACGGGTCGTGCTGTCCAGGCTCTGGTGGCCCAGGTTTCGGAGTTAACTACTCAGCTTCAGCAATTAAAGATGGAGACCGGTTTGGCCCAACATCCATCCGCACCCAACCCACCTACTCATGTGGATCAGACCGTCCGCTCCGCCGAACCCCGCCTTCCGCCTCCAGCGTTTTACTCCGGTGAACCCCAGTTATGTCGCTAATTTTTGGCCAAATGTTCCTTGACCATTTCTCTCCAACCTTCGTTGTTTCCCACAGAGGAATCTAAAGTGGCCTTTCTTATAACTTTGCTCTCGGGACGGGCGGATAGCTGGGGAACTACTGTGTGGGAGCAGAAGCTTCCTTGCTGCATTTCATTCCAGGCATTTTCTCAGGAACTCAAGAAAGTGTTTGATCACGCTGCTTCTGGCAGGGAAGTGGCGCGACTTCTCGCGGAGCTGCGTCAAGGTTATCGCACCGTAACCGACTACTCTATTGAGTTTCGCACTTTGGCTGCGGAGTGTGGTTGGAATTCTGAGGCACAATGGGACATGTATTTATATGGGCTTTCTGACTCTATCAAGGACGAGATTTATTCATTGGAATTACCCACCTGTGTGGATAAGCTCATAGACCTGGCCATTCAGGTGGATACCAGGTTGCGGTGGAGGGGTTCACGGACACCTCTAGGGTTGCCGGTCAGTCCACAGGGTCACTTTTCATCCATCCCTGGTGAGACGGTAATGTCTCTTCTGAATCCTGAGCCTATGCAAATGGGAAGGTCCCGTGTTTCACAGCAGGAGAAGCAGAGACGCAGGGAGAGGGGACTGTGTTTGTATTGTGGAGCCGCCGGCCACATCGCTCTGCAGTGTCCGGTAAAAGCTAGTACCCGCCAGTAGATAAGAGGTTACTGACGGTTGAGATTACACTGACTAAATCCTCTTTTTCAGCCACTCATCTCCCTGTTAGGTTGAAATTGCATTCACTGGTTTATGACTGTGAGGCTCTACTGGACTCGGGAGCAGAGGGTAATTTTTTAGACATTAATCTCGCTCACAGGCTCGAGATGCCCTTGGTTGCGCTATCCCAGCCCATCTCTGTGGTTGCATTGAATGGTCAGCCTTTACCCTCTGTCACTCACACCACTGTCTCCTTAAGACTCATCACCTCTGGCAATCACTCAGAGAACATTGACTTTCTTTTGACTGACACTCCCTCTGCTCCTGTGGTTCTGGGATATCCCTGGCTTGTGCTCCATAACCCCCATATTAACTGGCGCATGAATTCTGTTTTCGCTTGGAGCGAATTTTGTCATGCTTCCTGTTTGTTATCTGCGTGTTCTTCTGTGTCTTGTTCTGTGTTTCAGGATGAATGCACGGATCTGTCTAACGTGCCTTGTGAGTACCTAGACCTGAAGGGAGTGTTCAGTAAGTCTCGAGCTGCTTCTCTACCTCTGCATCGTGTAACCGACTATAGTACAGTTACTATGTTGTTGTTTTTGTGTGTAGTTCTTCTACTGTACTCCAGGGGGCCCTACAGGATTTTCTGTGGTAAGGGATAAAATGGATGTAGGCAGTAGAGTAAGAGATACCTGTTTGGTTAAGCGGAAGCATGGCTTTCACTTACATAATCTTATCGCAAATGGAGTTTAGTTTGAGAAACTTAGGTTTTCAGCTCAATCAAAAGAACTTTTTTTGTTTCTGTTTTTCCATTTTCTTTATTTTGAATGCCTCATAAATGGATTAAGAAGTAACTTCATCAAAACTCTGTGCTCATCGAGGAACAAATCAACAACAAAGAATTGCAACGCACTCTATGTTTTGAGGAAACTCAGATTGATGATTATTAATGCTACGCTTGCTATCGGATTACTGGATTTTGTTAACTCCTATCATCATTGTGGACTTCAGTATTCGGATATAGTGCTTGTTTCGGCTTAGAGATGAGTACTCATTCAGCCAGATACGTTTTTTTCCCTTTATTTGATAAATGATTAATGCGACGGTTTGTTTTGTAGTCAAAAAGACTTTGACTGTTTGTTTTTCATACACATGCCGTAATGATCTGTGAATTGCTTTTATTTATATAAACATTTTGTAATGCACTACTGTGTTGTTGTTTTCAGTTGAGGGACCCTCCCCTAAATTAATTTGTGATTCATGACCAGAAAAAGTTAACTGGGATGGTTACAAATTGGCGCCCAAACAGGGACCCTCAGCTTTGAAAACACACAGGTGTAAAACAATCAGTCTGGTAAGCAGTCTTAGTTCATTATTGTAGGTTTTTTTACCGTCATCTGCTATGGATAAAGATGAGTGCATTGGTGGCATGGATTTTTCATCAGAGACATTCACAACCAGAAGAGAACCAATGAAAGAACTGATAAACACATTTAGTGATTTATATATTGATTCTGATGAAGACAGCGAGCAAGTCGAGCATTATGTTCATGTGGACGAGTTGTTTCCCTCCTCCGCCACCACCAATAGAGGTGAATGAAGAAGTCAGACCCAACTGTGACACAACTTTAATGGAACGTCTCACTGAGATTGAAAACCAAATGGCTAACATCGATCGAAGGATGAGTGAGCAAGTTTCTTTTGATGCGTTTGATGTGCAGTGTAAAAAATTGGAAGAAAAGATGGCTTATCATGTCTGATGTGAATGTGGAAGAGTCAAGCAACAGATGGAGCTGATGGTTAAGGACTTGGGTCAATCGATTATTGATTGTTTAAAGAGAAGAGACCAGCAATTAGAACAAAGATTTCAGTTACTGAGCCCAAATTCTTCTACTCCAAGAGTTCCTAAAGTAAATGTTTCCCACTCTCCAATTCATAATACGACTAGTAGTGTTTCCATTCAACATAACCCTTCTACCATTCAGTATAAACCACCTGTAAAGATAGACTTCCCCAGTTTCACGAATGCGGTTGAGGATGATCCTGTTTTGTTTGTGGAGCGCTGTGAAGAGTATTTCGAAGTTCGACCCCTCAGTGATGAAGAAGTAATTGCTGCTCTCACTGCTGTGTTAAGAGGTACTGCTCGTGTTTGTGACCAAAAAAAAGAGATAGCAGAAAGGGAAATGTACCCAAAAGGGAGGGGATTTAAACAGTTCAAAGAGAAGTTTCTGCTTTCGTTTTTAAGTGAGGATTACCAGGATGTGGCTGCAAGAAAGCTTGCTGAAACAAAACAAGGCCCTAAGGAAAGTTTGAGAGATTTTCCTTATCACTATCGTGCCCTGTGTTTGAGATGGAAAAAGGACATGACCGAGAAGGAATTGATTCTTCCTTCTCGGTCATGTCAAGCCATTCTAAGGAACTGCAATCCACGGCTAGCTAGTTTACTTCGTGGGACAGTTAAAAATGTGGGAGAATTAGTGCGACTTGGAACCCAAATTGAGAAGGATTTCAATGAATCAAAGAGGTATTGGAGCCAAGTCAACAGTGAAGAGCAGAAAAAGAAATCTCCTGTTGCTCCAGATTTCCAACGCAAATCCTCACAGGGTGCCAATAGAGTCGTGTTGCTGGATCAGAGTTCAGATGCTCATGATTTCAAAAACATCACCATTCCGTTAATACTCCGGAACAGCTACAGTGGGGCAAAAAAGTATTTAGTCAGCCACCAATTGTGCAAGTTCTCCCACTTAAAAAGATGAGAGAGGCCTGTAATTTTCATCATAGGTATACCTCAACTATGAGAGACAAAATGAGAAAAAAAATCCAGAAAATCACATTGTTGGATTTTTAAAGAATTAATTGGTCAATTCCTCGGTAAAATAAATATTTGGTCACCTACAAACAAGCAAGCTTTCTGGCTCTCACAGACCTGTAACTTCTTCTTTAAGAGGCTCCTCTGTCCTCCACTCGTTACCTGTATTAATGGCATCTGTTTGAACTCGTTATCAGTATAAAAGACACCTGTCCACAACCTCAAACAGTCACACTCCAAACTCCACCATGGCCAAGACCAAAGAGCTGTCAAAGGACACCAGAAACAAAATTGTAGACCTGCACCAGGCTGGGAAGACTGAATCTGCAATAGGTAATCAGCTTGGTGTGAAGAAATCAACTGTGGGAGCACTTATTAGAAAATGGAAGACATAATCTCTCTCGATGGGGCTCCACGCAAGATCTCACCCCTTGGGGCAAAATGATCACAAGAACTGTGAGCAAAAATCCGAGAACCACACGGGGGGACCTAGTTAATGACCTGCAGAGAGCTGGGACCAAAGTAACAAAGGCTACCATCAGTAACACACTGCGCCGCCAGGGACTCAAATCCTGCAGTGCCAGACGTGTCCCCCTGCTTAAGCCAGTACATGTCCAGGCCCGTCTGAAGTTTGCTAGAGATCATTTGGATTATCCAGAAGAGGATTGGGAGAATGTCGTATGTTCAGATGAAACCAAAATATAACTTTTGGTAAAAACTCAACTTGTCGTTTTTGCAGGAGAAAGAATGCTGAGTTGCATCCAAAAAACACCATACCTACTGTAAAGCATGGGGGTGGAAACATCATGCTTTGGGGCTGTTTTTCTGCAAAGGGACCAGGACGACTGATCCGTGTAAACGAAAGAATGAATGGGGCCATGTATCGTGAGATTTTGAGTGAAAACCTCCTTCCATCAGCAAGGGCATTGAAGAATGAAACGTGGCTGGGTCTTTCAGCATGACAATTATCCCAAACACACCGCCCGGGCAACGCAGGAGTGGCTTCGTAAGAAGCATTTCAAGGTCCTGGAGTGTCCTAGCCAGTCTCCAGATCTCAACCCCATAGAAACTTCTTTGGAGGGAGTTGAAAATACGTGTTGCCCAGCGACAGCCCCAAAACATTACTGCTCTAGAGGAGATCTGCATGAGGAATGGGCCAAAATACCAGCAACAGTGTGTGAAAACTTTGTGAAGACTTACAGAAAACGTTTGACCTCTGTCATTGCCAACAAAGGGTATATAACAAAGTATTGAGATGAAATTTTGTTATTGACCACATACTTATTTTCCACCATAATTTGCAAATAAATTCTTTAATAAATCCTACAATGTGATTTTTCTGGAATTATTTTTTTCTCATTTGGTCTCTCATAGTTTAGGTATACCTAATGATGAAAATTACAGGCCTCTCTCAACTTTTTAAGTGGGAGAACTTGCACAATTGTTGGCTGACTAAATACCTTTTTTAAAAAAGAAAAAAATTCCCCCCGGTATTGTTGTGCCATAGGGGATCCAAGGTACCACATTTTCTCTGATTCAAAAGTCTCTGTGGAAGAAATTAAGTGGCCATGAAGATTATCAACCTAGTGGGGATCAGACGTTCCTATTAGCAAATGGACAGAGGCAAAGTTCACTGGGTAAAGTTAATTGGGATTGTGAAGTCCAAGGGCAGGAGAGGAAAGTGACCTTCTATGTTATGCAAGACTCCGACCTAACTGTACCAATTATCCTGGGAATGGATTTTTTATTAAAGTCCCAGATGGTATTGGATTTTTAAAAAAGCACAGTTCCAGTTACCTACCTCAACGGAACCCAAGATTTTTCCTTTTACGCACTACAATGGGCATTCTTCAAATAATTTTTATTTGGCCATGCCCACTGTTAGTCTAGAAGACCACCAGCAGATTCTACGAATCGCACAAATGGTAGATTCAGACTCTAGCGTTCGAAATAAGTTGGAGGAGTTAATGTTAAGTTGGCCCACAGTGTGCACTCAACAGCTTGGCAGAACAAATTGTCAAACATCGTATCACTACCATAGATGAGATCCCTGTAAGAAAAAGAGCGTACAAGGTTTCAATGGAGAAACACCAGTTCATTGAGGCTCAAGTTCAAGAGCTTTTGGAGAAACGGATTATTCGACCCTCTGTTTCACCCTGGGCAGCACCAGTGGTTGTTGTACCGAAGAAGGACGGAAGTTCTAGGTTTTGTGTTGATTATAGGGGTCTTAATGCTAAGACACATCTAGACGCCTACCCAATGCCCCAAATTCAGGACATTTTAGAGTCTTTGCATGGTGCCACTGTTTTTAGCACCCTTGATTTAAAAAGTGGTTACTGGCAAATGGAAGTGGACAGTGTTGAGAAGACAGCCTTTGTTACCTCCTCAGGGTTATATGAATTTCTCCCGTTTGGGCTAAAAAACTCAGCTGCTTCGTTCCAAAGACTTATGGAACATGTGTTAAGGGAGGTTAAAGGAAAGTGCTGCATGGTCTATATTGACGACATTGTTGTCTATTCTAGTAACGTTGCTGACCATCTCCAGCATCTTGAACAGGTGTTTGTTTGCACGTCTTCACAAGGCAGGTCTCACCCTAAATCTTAAAAAGTGTAACTTCATCCAACACTCACTTTCATTTCTTGGACACATTGTGACACAAGAGGGAGTGAAAACTGATCCAGCCAAAGTCTCTGCCATTGAATCTTTTCCTATACCTCAAAACATCAAGGATGTGCAAAGGTTTCTAGGACTGGCCGGTTGGTATCATCGGTTTATCCCCAGTTTTTCTGAAAGAGCAGCTCAATTACACGCCCTAAAACAAAAGAATGTTAAGTGGAAATGGACTGAGCAATGTCAGCAAGCTTTTAATGACATTAAACAAGCACTCATGCAAGCGCCTGTGTTGACCCCTCCCGATTTTAACAGGGCCTTTAAAGTTCAAACGGACGCAAGCGATATTGGACTTGGAGCAGTCCTTACCCAGGATATTGAAGGGGAAGAGCATGTTGTTGCTTTTGCATCACGTTTGTTGAGAGATGCTGAAAGATACTACTCTGTATCAGAAAAGAATGTTTAGCAGTTGTATGGGCGGTAGAAAAATGGAGGCAGTATCTGGAAGGGAGAATATTTGAAGTCATTACTGACCACAATGCTTTGACATTGGCATTTCAACACCCTAAACCTTCTTCTCGTCTGATTCGTTGGACCATAAGGTTGCAAGGTTTCCATTTCACTGTAAGGTATCGAAAAGGACAGTGCAACGTTGTTCCTGATGTTTTATCAAGGGGTCTTGACTGCACACCAGATACCCTACTCATCAGTATCGCCACTGAATCTATGTCTCTACCATGCAATGTACCAGTGGATCTCTCACAAATAGCTATGGAACAGAATAATGATCCAGAAATCCAAGAGTTAGCCATCAAAGTCGGAGAGCAGTCTACCAAAGATGTGATGAGATTTCATTATGTGATGGAGAATGGATTTCTTTTTCGTAGTGTTCCAGATGGTCAAAAGGGCCAGAAAGTGCAGTTAGTCATCCCCAATGCTTTTAGACGGGTATTTTTACAGTATGCACATGACAATCCTCTCAGTGGTCATTTAGGGAAGATGAAAACCTTACTTAGGCTACTAGACTCTGTATACTGGCCTAGTATTTGAAATGATGTGTGGAAGTACTGTAAGGAATGCCAGTCATGTCAAAAGTACAAAGCTTCTACTACTAAGGCTCCTGGACAGTTACAAAGCACTCCTGTCGTTGAACCAGGATATATGCTAGATGTGGACATTATGGGACCTTTTCCCCGAAGCCCCAAGCAGAATGAATATCTACTTGTTGTGGTAGATTATTTTACCAAGTGGGTAGAGCTATTCCCAATGAGAACTGTTAAAGCATCACTCATTGCAAGAATTCTGGTGGAGGAAATTTTCACGAGATGGGGAACACCGGCGTATCTCGTTTCTGATAGAGGTACACAGTTCACCTCTCACCTTCTTGACCTTTTATGCAAACAATGGGGGGTAATACAGAAACTTACCACTGCATATCATCCGCAAACTAATTTGACGGAGAGAGTCAACAGGAATTTAAAACCCATGATTGCTTCATATGTAGGAGAACAACATAAGCATTGGGACAGATGGCTGTCGGAATTCCGATTCGCTATAAGCTCAGCGTGGCATGAGAGTACAGGATTTTCACATGCAGAGATAGCTCTTGGCCGTAAACTGAAAGGGCCAATAGAGAGAGCCCTCCAAAAACTTCCCAGTCCTGAAAACCCTGTTTATCCTACCTTAGACCATCAAAAACTGCTTATTGACATAGTAAGGGAAAATGTGGAACGAGCTCAAGTCAAACAAAAGAAGTACTACGACCAAAGACACAAGTCATGTGAATTTCAAGTTGGAGAAGTAGTTTGGATTCGTACCCATCCCTTATCTAAAGCAGATGACTGTTTCATGGCAAAATTGTCACCTAAATGGAAAGGTCCAGCAGTCATTAAAAAGAAATTAGGTCCGGTAAATTATAGAGTTTCCTTTATGGATGATCCTGACTCCATAGACTCTTACCATGTACAGAATCTTAAAATTTGTCACGGGACAAATTTTCTATCGAGGGGAGGAGTGTGTAACCGACTATAGTACAGTTACTATGTTGTTGTTTTTGTGTGTAGTTCTTCTACTGTGCACCAGGGGGCCCTACAGGATTTTCTGTGGTAAGGGATAAAATGGATGTAGGCAGTAGAGTAAGAGATACCTGTTTGGTTAAGCGGAAGCATGGCTTTCACTTACATAACCTTATCGCAAATGGAGTTTAGTTTGAGAAACTTAGGTTTTCAGCTCAATCAAAAGAACTTTTTTTGTTTCTGTTTTTCCATTTTCTTTATTTTGAATGCCTCATAAATGGATTAAGAAGTAACTTCATCAAAACTCTGTGCTCATCGAGGAACAAATCAACAACAAAGAATTGCTATGTTTTGAGGAAACTCGGATTGATGATTATTAATGCTACACTTGCTATCGGATTCTCCTATCATCATTGTGGACTTCAGTATTCGGATATAGTGCTTGTTTCGGCTTAGAGATGAGTACTCATTCAACCAGATACGTTTTTTTCCCTTTATTTGATAAATGATTAATGCGACGGTTTGTTTTGTAGTCAAAAATACTTTATTGACAATTTTTCATACACCATGCCGTAATGATCTGTGGATTGCCTTTATTTATATAAACATTTTGTAATGCACTACTGTGTTATGTGTCGTTTTCAGTTGAGGGACCCTCCCCTAAATTAATTTGTGATTCACAAGCAGAAAAAGTTCACTGGGATGGTTACAATCGTCCCTATGACTGTGCTATAGACTTATTACCAGGTACGTCTCCGCCTAAAGGCAAATTATATTCGCTTTCCTCCCTGGAAAGGGAGGCTATGGAGAAATATATTTCTGATTCTCTAGCAGCCAAGATCAGTCCCTCTTCTTCTCCAGATGGCTCTCTTCGTCCCTGTATTGACTATCGAGGGCTGAACGACATCACAGTGAAGAATACTTACCCTTTACCGTTGATGTCATCGGCCTTCGAGCGTCTGCAGGGGGCATCATTTTTCACGAAATTGGATCTCGCTTATCATTTGGTTCGCATAAGAGAGGGGGATGAATGGAAAACTGCTTTTAATACCCCCAGGGGGCACTTTGAAAAACTTGTTCTTCCCTTTGGCCTTTCCAACGCTCCCGCGGTTTTCCAAGCACTTGTCAATGACGTGTTGAGAGATATGGTAGATCAGTTTATTTATGTCTACCTGGATGACATACTGATATTTTCTCATTCTCTCCAGGAGCATGTTCAGCATGTCAGGCATGCTTCAGAGGCTGTTAGAGAATGGGCTTTATGTCAAGGCGGAGAAATGCGTTTTTCATGCACCGTCTGTTCCCTTTTTGGCATACATCGTCTCGGCCGAGGGGGTGCTCAAGGATTCCGACAAAGTTCAGGCTGTGGTGATTTGGCCAACCCCAGATTCCCGCAAAGGCCCTGCAGAGGTTTCTGGGCTTTGCCAATTTTTACCGCCGGTTTATTCGCAATTTTAGCAAGCTAGCCGCTCCTTTGACTGCCTTAACCTCCACCAAGAGGCTACGTTTACCAAACTGAAAAGCTGCTTTGTTTCAGCTCCCATCCTTGTTGCCCCTGATCCGTCCTGGCAGTTTGTGGTGGAGGTTGACGCGTCAGAGGTGGGGGCTTGTGCGGTTTTATCCCAGCGCTCCTCCGCGGACGTCAAGATGCATCCTTGCGCGTATTTTTCTCACCGTTTGTCACCTGCCGAATGTAATTATGATATTGGTAACAGAGAGTTGCTGGCAGTCAAGCTAGCCTTGGAAGAGTGGCGTCATTGGTTGGAGGGTTCGGGGGTTCCTTTTATTGTTTGGACTGACCACAAGAATCTTGAATACATCAAGGCCGCCAAAATATAAAACTCTAGGCAGGCTCGTTGAGCTCTTTTTTTTCTGTCGTTTTGATTTTTGTATTTCTTACCGTCCGGGTTAAAAAAACATCAAGGCGGATGCGTTATCCCGTATTTTTGATCATTCGGAGCGCCCGTCTTTTTCCAAGCCCATTGTGCCACAGAAACTTTTTGTCGAAGGTCCGCACGGCCTCTTAAGGGGTAACGCCCCCGCCCAGAAGCCCACTGGATTGGTTATTTGTGCCAGATTGTTTAAGGTCCGAAGTTATCCGATAGGGTCATTGCTCCAAGGTAGCCTGTCATCCTGGGGTTAATCACACCACGTTTCTCGTTAAACAATGGTTCTGGTGGCCATCTATGGCTCGCGACGTTCGTCTTTTTGTTTTGGCTTGCTCAGTATGTGCTGTTTATAAGTCTTCCAATCGACCCCCTGCTGGACTCATTCAACTGTTGTTGGTTCCTTCGAGACCCTGGTTCCACATTTCGCTAGATTTTGTTTCAGGTCTCCCACACTCACAGAGAAACATGGTGATTTTGACCGTGGTGGACCGGTTCTCGAAGGCAACTCATTTCATTTCAGAAACAGTGATTGCTTTCATTGACTACGTTTTTCACATACATGGCCTCCCGGTGGACGTGGTCTCTGACAGGGGGCCTCAGTTTGTTTCCAAATTTTGGAGAGAGTTTTGTCGGTTGTTGGGTGCGACTGTTAGTCTTTCTTCTGGGTTCCATCCCCAGAGTAACGGTCAGATGGAGAGGGCCAACCAAGATTTAGAACGTATGTTGCGATGTTTGGTCTCTCAGAACCCCTCCTCTTGGGCCAGCAGCTCTCATGGGTTGAGTATGCACATAACTTGTTACCAGTCTCAGCTGCGGGCCTATCTCCATTTGAGTGTAGTTTAGGGTACCAGCCACCTGTTTTTCAGAGTATGGAATCCGAAGTCGCGGTCCCCTGTGCCCACGGTTTTGTCCAGAGGTGCCGTCGCACCTGGAGCAGGGCTAGACAGACCCTCCTCCATGTGGGGGCGTGCACCAAGGCTCAGGCCGATCGCCACCGGTCGAAGCATCCCGTCTACGTCGTTGGTCAAAAAGTGTGGCTTTCATCTAAAAATATTCCTCTCCGGTCCATCAGTAATAAGCTTGCGCCCAAATTTATTGGCCCATTTACTGTAACCAAAATTATTAGTCCGGTGGCAGTCTGCCTCAAACTTTCTCCAGCGTACAGGAGAATTCATCGGGTGTTTCATGTATCCAAATTAAAGCCTGTTATTCATTCAGCTATTAATCCGCCTGTCCCGGTTCATAATCTGCCTATATCTAGCTGGCATTTGCATTGTGTGTTGTTGGTTCGTTAATCATGTCTTGTTTTTCTGTCAGCTCTTCACTGTTTCCCGTTTCTCGTCCAGCCTGTATCGGATTATCCTGCACCCACGTCGGATGTGTCCACACTGAGTTGGATAACTCTTCACGGTTGTTGTGAAGGTATAGAGGATCTCGGCTGGAGTTCCTATCTGCTGTTGTCTCTGTCCTTCGCTAAATAAACTCTTTATTTTCACTCGCACTTTGATCTTGAGACTCCTCATTGTGACAATGTGCCTTGGTTGGCTGTGATGTTCTGCAAAAGCCTCTAATGATAGTACTTACACACATTAAAGGTGAAAGATCGCCGTGCCCTCGATTCATGCCTCTACTTTCATCTTCAGTTAAGGTGTTTAAGAATGAACTGCAGGTCAGTTTCTCATTTTGTATGTGTTTCTACAGCTCATTACCAGCGCAGTAACTCACATAAGGAGAAGGAGGTGGTGGCAAGCCATTCTAAAGCTGCTGCAGGGCAACAGTCAAGGGCCAACACTTCAACACAGCCTTACCTACTGATATGGAGGATTTTCAGCCTCATCTGTACAGAAAATCAGCAAGGCTCAGCCAGGCAGAAACCTTTAAATTAATCATTCTGAAAATGCCCTCACCAGCACAATAACCCACAATTATGAAGCTAGTTAGAAAAACTTCAGTTGGTCTTCCAGGAGAATGCTGTGGGATGCAGATTTGTTAGTAATGGGAATTTTCATGCACTTGATTAACTCTTTAAAAATCCCATTTACGTATTGTGACAACTAAAATTATCTAATGAATATTTAAAATCTTAATGATAGTAAAATCACATCAGTCTAATGTTCAGTGTGAATTTGAAATATCCACAATGCACCTGAGGTTGAACTGGAACTAAATTGAAAGTGTTTCAGAGACGTTCAACATAAATTCAAGTCTCCTTCAAAAATGTTTGGCTCCATTTTAAAGACATTTGGGCAAATTTATGGTAGCCTGTTTCTGCCACGGAATAAACTAATAATAATTATAATAACATTAAAAGGTCATGTTATTACCCCCCCCCCCCCCCCATTCTCTCTCTCTCCTCTCCCTCTCTCCCTCTCTCTCTCATGATGTCTAATTGTGCAAAAAGTCACAATTACCATTTTACCTTAACCTGTGGTGGAAACAACCTTTCACACAAATTATAGCATTCTGAGAAATGTAATGCTTCTGGAAATAGCATCTGTAAACATACTACCCATTGTGTGTATAGTATATTTATGACCAATTCATAATGAGTAAATAAATACCATTATTAAAAGCTACACATACAACAATTGTGCAGCAACATGACTTTCAATTTTAATTGTGTCCTTTAATTCTGATTTGCTAGCTCTGCAATTTGTATGCCATACAGGCTAATTTTGATAAAACTGTATTTTTTTTATTACTGAACTACAACAAGGCCAAAAGCACTCTCAGAGAACTATGTTGCCCCAAGCCCTGCCAAGTTTTCTGACCACTCCCAGAGTTTAAGCAGCACTCACTCTGGTAATAACATGCTAGCTGTAAAAAACCTGGGAGGGACTTGCTTTAAGGAGCTGTCCTCCTTGTTTAATTATGTTTCTGGTGTTTGACCTAAAGGCTTCAGGTCTTGCTGGTTTGTTTTTTTCCCATAGTCCTTCACATTATACACCCTGTGTCCCACAGAGAAATTATAAGCATGGAAATGCTGAAAGCTTTAAACTGCTGTTTTTAATCTGACAGCTGGAGTATGATCTAACTGCCTGATCACACACACACAAATTAAACATACACATCTCATAAATGCAAATATAGTTCTGAAATTGCATGTTTTTTTCTTTTTTGAGAAAAGATTAGACTTTTTTCCAAGATTGTTAAACTTTATGTCATTATGCACTATACCGCACATTCCCACACACACACACACACACCACACACAACACAATATATATTATATATATATATATATTATAGCTAAGTCTATATATATATTATATATAGATATATTTAAAAAAGTTTTAAAGCTTGTATTCAGCTATTTGACAAGGCAACATTCCTCATTTTTAATTTCTATTTTTTTGTTTAGTTAAACGGTTTACTACACTCACTAACCTTGAAATAAACAGTATATACTAATTATACTGTGTATATATATATATATATATTATATCTATATCTATATATATATATTATCTTACATATTTGTTTACATCTTTTTTTTTTTTTTTTTTTTTTTAATAGTTACAATGTAAGATGTATCTAAGTAATAAGCATGGCAACATATGCTTTTTATTTCCACTGACTGCTTGAAACTCAAACAATGAATGATAACCATTTCAACAAAATACAAATTAAAGGCAGCAACTAAACTTAAGCTTTTTTAAGTTGATGTAGGTGGCCTTTTTTTTTAAACAGTGTACTTAGTGCAATTTCAAATAATCATTTTAACACTATTATCATTGCATTCTCTTTTGTTTTATGTACTGTGTGTCAACAATCATTTCTGGGTCATTATAAGTGACTGTTGTAATTGAAGACAAACTGAGGTCACTTCAGCTGTAAACATTCAAGCAGCAATATATGCTTGCTAGTCAGGCTACTTGAATCATACATGGATTAATTATCTCTGTATTTTGTATATCTAGCGAGGTCTAAGGCAACAAAATACTATGTTGTCCTGCCAAGGGCCGGTGGTTCACACACACTGAGATGTTAGCATATTCCAACTGCTTGGAATTCCTTCCCGCCATCCAGAGAGCACACACTGTGTTTTAAAACTTGTTGGGCCCTTTCAAGTTTTATTTGAAAGTATGTAATTACATTCTTGAAAAAATAACAGGTCTCTGCAGAGATTTATATTGAGTATTAAATGTCAAGGTTTGAAAAGACACAGTTAACACTCGCTCATCCACTTAAGAGCTTCTCAATGGCCTGAAATGTTAAGAGGGCTTAAGGATATGGATGCGTAGTAAAAAATAAATATGCTGAGAAAAAGAAAGAAAGGTGGAGGAGCTCGAGCAGACAAACATGAGGGCAAGGAGGTGCCTGGCCTTCCTTAAAAGGTTCAGCAAGGTTTTTTTTCCTTGACTTGTAATGCTTGTTCTTTGGTAGTTTGGTCATAGAAGGTCTGTAGTTCAAGGTTCTGGAGTTCAAACATGAAGTTTATGCCTGATAATCTTTTATTACAAAACAGACTCTAAATACTGATTGGACGAGCTGCGTTTGATGTCGTTGTAAACATACACCTGTGAACGCACAGTCTATGTTAATGTGGCAAACTGCTCATTCTGATTATGGATTTTAATAAATGTAACTTTATATTGTGGCTTTTATAATTTGTCACTGCTACAATTTTCCATGGTTAAGGACCTAGCTAACAAATATGTTCTAAGAATGTTTTGCTAATGTTCACATAAATTTATGAAAATTGTATTTCTTAATGCTCTCTGAATGTTCAAAATATCCATAATTTGTGTAAACAATGTTTTTTTTTTACTTGATTTTACAGGAACATTCCTTTTTTACAATTTTGCAAATATAATGGGAATGTTACTTTTGAATGTTCTCTAAATGTTCTGAAATGAAAAAGAGAAGTAACCCAGCTAACAAAAATATGTTCTTAGAACGTTTTGCTAAAATTCCCAATGAGTTATGAAAATGTTATTTTGGAATGTTCAAAAACTTTTATTTTTTTGTGCTTATATACGAACATGAAGGGAAATTAAATTTTATTATTTTGGAAAATTATGGGTATGTTACTGAATGTTCTGAAACAAGTTAGTAACATTTGAAAATGTTGGTCCCACTTTATATTAGGTGGCCTTAGCTAATATGTGATTTCTATTTATATGACTGGTAGAAAATTAAAAATTTCAAGAAAACCTTGCCATAATGTTAGCCAAAGATCTGAGAACAATCACTGTTCGCTAGGGAAGTTCTGATAAAATTTGGTACAATTGCTGTAACTATAGCCGTTCTTATTGCATTATTAGTCCACTACAATGAGTAACCCTTTGCGCTTAGTTTGAATTATGTGTACAAGCATAACTTTTGAGCTGAAAATGTATTAAATGTAATAGTCAAATGAAGCATTTTCATATAAATCAAAAATGTTCACAATTATTTTAAGTATTTTACATACCTCTGGGTTACAGCGCCAACAGTGATGATTGCTTGCAAGTGTCAATACGTCCTCTTAGATTAAAGGAGTATTCTCAAGTGCTGACCCATCTTCTGATAAAAAAAGCTTTTAAATCTTTCAGGAAGTTTCCCCTTTGTGACCTCCGGTAGTCCAACAGGTACTGCAGCACTCAGGAAACGGTCTGGACAATGTTGCGGCAAGAGTGTCTTCCAACACATACAAAGTAAACTATAAAAAGGTCTGGGGTCCAACACACTTCAGCAAGCAACTCTGATAAGTCCATCCACACATCTTCTGCCCAGCTGTCATGGAGGAAGAGAGATAGCCGTGTTTGTGTTTGAGAGAGAGAGACACATCCGGCTTTATGGCCATTTGACAGTCACAAAAGATGCAAGGCATTAGGTGAAAACTCAATTCAGACATGCTTAGATTTCTGCTTAAAAGGCCTAAACACAGAGCCTTTAACAGATATATACATATATACATGTACATACAGACACACACAATATTTTTACATACAAACACACACAACACTACAAGGAGTTGCTAGCTGAGGAACCACTTACTTCTTTCCGCCACAGATTCAAATATACTGACAGTTTAACAGCCCAATTAAGACCAATCCTAATTACTAATTTGAAAACTTTATACACAACGATACAGCGGACCGATTTGCTTCACTGAAGTTAAAAGCTTATTGTATTATGTAGAGTATTATGAGAGAGAGATGGACTGAGTGAGTGTGATTACCTGTGTCTGATACACAGCATTCATTCTTCAGCTCAGATCTTATATTCAGAATCAAACATTAGTTTGAATGTCCGCTGAGGAAAGCGCTATATCTTTGTCATACTATCCTTTCATCTGTTAAGGGTGATTTCTGATGACAGAGCTGCAAGGTGTTGTTGAAAGTAAAAAATGATGTCCTTGTTTACGTCCTTGCTTCAGTCCCTCTCAATATAAAAGGCTTTGGTACTGACTAATAAAGACTAATGGCGGAACAATGTAATAAAAATCATTTAACACAAACTTTTTCTCAATACCAAATATTATTATTAAAATACTACTGTTTATATAAAATATTATTTATTGAACAGTAATATTTAATGAACTACAATAGCCATTAAAATAAAAGTTGCTAAGCAGTTCAGTCAAAAATACAAAGGCAGCACTCTTATTAACATTCAGTTATATAAAAATGTAAAATTTGAAACTTCGCCCTCAGACAAAACTATTTGCTCAGGAAGAAAAAATGTATTAATGAGAGACCACAGAATGCCTGTTTATATACAAAAATGCTCCTGAGTTCACAAAAAAAAATCATGGTCACCTTTGAAGAAATTTTGAAAATTTTGTGGAATCATGAACTACCATTCAAAAGTTTGGGGTCTATAAGAAATTAATACTTTTATTTATTCATAACAAGGGTGTATTAATTGATTATGACAGTAAAGACTTTTATCTGCTACAAAGATTTATGTTTCAAATAATCGCGTTCTTTTCAACTTCTATTTATCAAAAACAAATGCAGCCACCGTTTTCAACAGTGATAATATCAGCAATGTTTCTTAGAGCAAATCACATATTCCGTTTCTGAAGATCATGTGACACTGAAGTATGGAGTAATGATGCTGATATATATAATATACTATATTAATATATAATATAATAATTATATATATATATATATATATATATCTATATATATATATATATATATTAATATACTATATATATATACGATCGTTGCCTAATGTTAGAGAGTCAGACTCCGTATCCCAAAGTTGCGGTTTGGGTCCCTTGTACCGTGGGGGAGTGAATTACCAGGCTCTCTCCCACCTTCAAACCACGACTGAGTGCCCTTGAGCAGGCGCCTCAACTGCTCCCAGGGCGCCGTCAGCACAAATGCTGCCCACGCTCCGGGTGTGTGTTCACGGTGTTTGTGTGTGTTCATTGCTGTGTGTGTGCACTTTGGATGGGATAAATGCAGAGCACTAATTCCGAGTATGGGTCACCATACTTGGCCACATGTCACTTCACTTCATATATATATATATATATAAAACCTAAAATAAATTGTAAATACGCACCCTGAATTACAGTATAGGGTTGAGGTCTTATCAGTGAGAAATTTGTTTTTACTATTTTCAGAGTACACTTTTTTTCTTGTAGTCAAAAGCAGTCAACATGTTTGATTTGCTATATGGATGTAGTGCAACACGTCTCACAATACTGGTATATGTTGCCCCAGTATCGGAATATCTGAATTCCTTTATGAATTCCACCTCTTTTCAGTGCCTTGTCAAAATGGAAGATTAAAATTGCTTGTCCAGAACAGTACTACGGCACAGACCATGACAGATGCTGTGAAGATCTTCAGGAATGCTGCAGTAAAAGAACTAGCTGGACTAGCGAAAGTGTTATTTGATCAGTCATCAGGGTGCGTGTCTGCACTAGCAAGTGCCTTATAGCTGCTGACCAAGAGAGAAGATGAGAGAAAAGGTGTGCTAGGACCAGTGTTGTCAATTTGGGGATTTTGTTGCCAAATTTAACTACTTTCTCATTGTAGCTGCGACTTTTTTTATTTTTTTGCGACAAGGAGCTATTTTAGCTATATTTAAATAAAACTAGCGATTTTTTGGAGATTTTTTATTTTTTACTTGGCCACACCCTGCCGTAGGTCTGTGATCTCTCACGTTTGCTCTCAATCATGCCAATGAGTCTGCGCAGTGAACACACCAGTACACCACGCCTGCCATGACGCACAACACAATTTCATTATAAGCATCAATCAAGATGGCGGAGAAAAAATGAACATCTTGTTTTAGCCACGGACACAAAGTTATAGCACAATTCATGCACAGTCATGTCAACCAGATACTGAGAGAGAGACACAGTGCATCATCGTGTCATGTGTGCTGGGATGCAGTATTTTGCACTTACTTTGTAGTAATAGAGTGTGTTGACTTAATTTGTATGAATAAAGTTTTTGTTTTTGGAGAATCATAATATCTCTTATCTGTTGTATTTGAGCAGGACTGGGATGCACTTTGGTGACACATAAAAAAAATTCCTAACATTGTGTCTTTTGTGTCTTTCCATCATTTCCATCATGTGTTTTTATGTGCTTGCAGATCACAAGCATTTCTTAATTTCACTTCAGAATTTTTTGTTATACTTAATCTTTTGTATATTTTTTAATACGTTTCTCATTTTGTAAGTGTATATATATAGATAGATATACTATATATAGATATATATATAGATATATATATATTATATATATATATATATATATATGTTTACTTTCCTTTACCTTTACCAAATTTACCCTTTATTTACTTTGTTTTCATATTTGGCGACTTTTTGTGAAAAAAATAGATTTGAGGTGGTTCTAGAGTTTTTCTGAGGGAGGGGTTTGGCAACACTTGCTAGGACACTAAGCAAGGGTCTCTGTTTGAAGTCAGTGATATGGGCTGCTGTTCATAGTATTAGTATCATTAACATCCTGGTCCAGACATACAACAATACCCGCACATGCACGTCGCACAGGGGAAACCCCACTGGTTTTGGTGAAGAGACAGGGAAACACTTTTTTGCACACAACTGTCTACTGCAAAAAAAAACTGTTTATATTTGATATTCCAGGAACATTTTGGGTTCACTTCACGTTTAGCTCAATCTGCAGCAGCTGTGACACCGTTACGTTGTAACAACAAAAAAAATTGATTCTCCTATCTTTTTAAAATAGCAAAATCAAGGCTACAATAAGGCACTTAGAATGGAAGTTTGTAACAGCATTTGAAGCAGAACCTAAGCTCATAATTTTATAACCGCACCTACTCTAATTTTCTATTAAGCCTATTTTTCAATACTGTCACTGTGTAATGCCGCATTATAACTTACCTGCAAAAAAAAATCATCGCAATGAAGGTACTGTATAGACATGGTAGAAATTTAATTTAACCTAAAATAAATAAATAAAATAATAATAAAATATTTTTTTTTTTGTATCAACTTGTCACTGTTACCGCGCGTGTGAGAAACGCACGACTGAAGACAAAGATTACAGAAGAAACTCTTAATTATAATCCTCACAGAGGAATCCACATGAAGTAGCCAGGTACACACTCACACTTCACTTTAACACATGACAACACAGCATGCACAGACGTTGGACATTAATAAGGGGAGCTGACTATGGAAGCAGGTGAGGAGACTAACTAACAAATACATAACGAGAACCGAACTCTTACCAAATATGGCACAAGGAACTAACAGGCACACCGGGTAAACAAAACTAGTCAAACGATCACATGAGGGATGAAAACACAAAAAAAACGTCCAAAGGGGTGTGACAGTTCGCAAGCCCCACCTCCGAGAAGGCGCGACCTCACGCCGCAGAAAGAAAGGGTGGGACGGAGGGGAACTTAGGAGGAGGACAAAAGAGTGGATATGGGATGGTGACAGAGGACGGCACAGGGCTGGCAGGAAGGCAGGCAGACAACCCAGGTGGAGGTTTAGGCGGAGGACGGACTCCCGGGAGGAGGACGGTGAACAGAGTCCAGGGCAGAGCCAGGAGGAGCCAGGGAGAAGACAGGAGGAGCCAGGGTGGATCACAGAGGTATGAGCATCGTAACAGTAGGAGCCAGGTGGCGGATCAGATGGAGGGAGGAGCCAGGGAGAAGACAGGAGGGACTTGGAGCATGCGGTGCCAGGTGGGACCCAGGCCACAGCCATGAAGGCGGCCCACGGTGGAGCCGACGGAGGGAGGAGCCATGGTGGAGGAAGGGCTGACGACTCCAGGGGGCCGACCAACGGTGGCGGAGCAGGTGGAGGAGGAGCCCGAGGCGGAGATGGAGAGCCGATGAGCCAGGGCGACGGGGATGATCCGGAGGGCCAAGGCGGAGCAGATAGCGCCAGCGACCGAGGCGGAGGCGGAGGCGGGGATTCGGAAGGCCGTGGTGGAGCTGGAGCGACAGAGGACTGAGGTGGAGCCAGAGGGAAGGAGGAGCCTGACAGATCCAGAGGGACAAGGTGTAGCTAGAGGAGTGGAGTCCCAAGGCGGCAGATGGTCGACGACTGACCAAGGCAGAGCCAGAGGGACGAGGGAGCCCGGCAGAGCTCATGGATTGACGGGCCACGGTGGAGAGGAGGGAGCTAGGAGCCATGGTGGAGCCGCTGGGTCGACGGGCTGAGGCGGAGTCCGGGACTCAGAGTCTGGAGGTGGAGACAAGGGATCCTCCAGCCACGACGCAGATGGAAACTGGCAGACCCGCGGCAAAACCACACCACTGATAGTGTGATGAGGGTGAGCAGAGGGGCTGACAGGAGTCTCGTGCGTAGCTGAGGCATGGATGCCAGGAGGAGGCAGTAGAGGATGGTGGGCGGGAATTTGTGAGCCCCGTTTTTTTCAGGGATGGTGTGTGCTGCCCCACACCACACACCAGATGTGACTCCCAACACCGGAAAGATCGTAGCATACAGGGGAATGACCTCCGTGGTCCTGTCCCTTGCAACAGTTCAGGGCAGATATATATTCAGGTAGGCAGAGAGTTCACAACATGGCCTCCAATCCAAAACCGGACTGACCAGAGGGTTCAGGGTAACTGATGTTTCTGGCATGCAGAGAGTTTGAACATAAGGCGGATAGAGGGTGCATCTGCATATATATCCCAATTCAAGTCCACTGAGCTCAGCTCACCCTCAGCCATGGTCCAGTGGGCAGAGCTTCCCTCCACGCTCTTGCTGTCCTTGATGCTCTCCCCCGTTGTGAGCTCTGTAGCCGGCTCTCGCTCCTGGTCTGACGTCATCTGGGCTCTGGGCGATCCTCACATTGTCCTTCCTCTCGGCGATGGCTATCGTTCTCAGCAGAGCTCTGGCTCTCCGTCAGCGGTGGGCTCTGGCTTTAGCGCCACGCAGCGGGGTGATGGTGGGCTGGGCTCTGGATCTGGCTGATGACGTCTGCGTGTGTGGCTGGACTCTTGATGTTACAGGCACATTCATACAGAAATTGATGTACTTCTTGAGGGTCCAGCTTACATTTAAATCCGCATTTCCCCTGGGCATGACGAAGCGGATATCATCGTCCAGACCACACCAAAATCCCACCATCAAACAGATGTCATCGTAGCTGGCATGGTGGCAGGTGTTGAGAAACTCCTTAACATACTCCTCCAGGATACGGCCGTTTTGAAACATAAAGACTGTCCGTCCATTTATCCATGTGTTGCCCCTCCTTGGGGCAACATTAATGAATGCGATATCCATGAAACAAACAAAAATAAACTAACTGAAATGCTTAAAAAAAATTGATGAACAAAATGCAGGGGTAGATCGCCACTATACTTTCCTTTTAGGTCCAGTGTTCTGTCACGGTGCGGTGTGGTGTGAGAAATGCACGACGAAGATGAAGAAGAATAATCTTTAATATAATGCACATAGAAGGAATCCACAAAAGGTAGCCTGGTAACACACGCACAACTCAACTTTAACACTGGACAACACAGAATGCACAGACTTGACTTAATAAAGGGGAGCTTGACGAGGGACAGGCAGGTGAGGAGGATGAACTAATAATGACATAACGAGAACAGGAACCGGAACATAACCAAATATGGGCACAAGGAACTAACAGAGGCAAATCAAGTGGAAACAGAAACTAGGTCAAATGGAGCACATGAGGGATGAAAACACAACAAAACGTCCAAAGGGGTGTGACAGTCACAAGTGTTTTAAAGTTGTTAAAAATTTGACATTGGTTGGGTCATTAAAAGTTCCTTTTCATACCAAAATGGACAAAGATGTTCAAAAATAAGATCAAGGGCTTAGTGACGTCAGCTGAAGTTGAAAGTGTAATCTTGTACAGATAAGTCTAAGAATTTGTATTTAAATGTCAACAAGGTCAATTTGGAATTTTGATTTCATGTTTACTTTCCATCAAAAATGTTTCTCCAAACATTTGATGACATTTCCTTTACTAAGGAAGCAGAAGGTGGGTTTGGGGGAGTGTGGCACTTTATCGCCTTGTGACTCAAAGCACCTGAGCCAGACAGGTAAGTAATATGGTAATGAGGGTGTCTGCGAGTGCTTCTTCACACACTGGGGGTTAATTGTTATTATAGGGGCAGGAGGTCAAACGGAGAAGGCTTCCGGGCATTAATAGGAAACATTCACTGATCTCCATCACAACATGACAGTGCTCACTACACAGTGATTTCAACAAGTTATTAGGCTTGAAAACTTTGAATATTATGACTTTATTTCAGTCAACATCCCTTCAATATGCACTTATGTGAGAGTAATGTGAAGAGGCTCCTGCTTTCCAGCTAACAAAAATATAGGCCTATATTCTAAAAAAATGTTTTTCTAATGTTCTAAAAATTATAAAAATATTATTTCCAAATGTTCTCTGAAAATTAAAAAGGTCCAGTTTTAAAAAAAAATGTTTTAAAGAAATTTTTGGGGAAATGCAAAAATCAAGGAAACATTCAATTTTAAAATGTATGTACATAATGGGAATGATATTTTTGAATGTTCTCTGAAAAAAACTTTAGGCAAGGCAAGGCAAGGCAAGTTTATTTGTATAGCACATTTCATACACAATGGTAATTCAAAGTGCTTTACATAAAAGGAAGTAAAATAATCAAATAATTATCACAACAATAAAACGAGGAATTTAAAACTTTGAAAATTATTTTAAAAAAAAATTGATTTAAGAGTTTTAAAATGAATTTAAGAAAACGATTATACATATAATATAGTGCAATCATTTCGGACATCGCACAGTAATGCACAGCTTAAAACAGATAGTTGTGATTCTCTTTAAATGTAGCTAATGTTTTAGCACATCTGATCTCTTTTGGAAGCTGATTCCAGCTGCGGGTGGCAAAATAGCTAAAAGCAGATTCCCCTTTTTTTTTGTGAACCCTTGGTATTTCTAACTGAATCGATCCTAATGATCTGAGTGGTCTGTAGGTTTATATTCGTGAGCATATCTGCCATATATTTAGGTCCTAGGCCATTGAGTGATTTAAAAACGAGTAAAAGAACTTTAAAATCAATCCTAAATATAACCGGAAGACAGTGTAAGGACCTGAAGACTGGTGTAATATGCTCAGATTTTCAAATGTTCTAGTCAGAATTCTGGCAGCAGCATTCTAGATGAGCTGCAGCTGTCTAATGGTCTACTTGGGAAGGCCGGTGAGGAGACCATAACAATAGTCCACCCTGCTGGTGATAAGGCATGAACAAGTTTCTCCAAGTCATGACTGGAAACAAAACATCTAATTCTCGCAATGTTTTTGAGATGATAGTAATGCTGATTTAGTTAATGCTTTGACATGACTACTGAAACTAATGTCTGTCTCCAGAATCACACAAAGATTATTGATTTGATTTTTAGTTGTTTGACCCCTAGAGTCAAGGTTTGCATTCACCTTGAGAACTTCATCTTTTGTTTCCAAATGCAATGACTTCGGTTTTTTCTTTGTTTAACTAAAGAAAGTTCTCGCACATCCAACTGTAAATTTCATCAATGCATTGGCAGAGGGAATCAATGGGGCTGTAGTCATTTGAAGATAAGGCTAGGTAAATCTGGGTATAATCAGCATAGCTGTGATAGGCAATTTGTTTCCTTTTCATTATTTGACTTAGTGGACATATAGCTAAACAAGAGTGGGGGGGGTGGGGGGGGAGCGGTGCAAGAATTGAGCCTTGTGGTACTCCGCATGTCATGGACATCCACTTGGACTTATGCTTTCCTATACTCACATAATAACCTCTCCCCTCTAAGTATGACCTGAACCATTTAATTACCATGCCAGAAAGCCTGACCAATTTTTCCAGTCTCTCTAGTAGTATGTTATTATCGACAGTATCAAACGCAGCACTGAGATCTAGTAGTACCAGCAATGATATTTTGCCAGAATCAGAATGTAATCGAATATCATTTATTATTTTAATGAGCGATGTCTCTGTGCTGTGATGTGGTTGGAAACCATATTGAAAATTGTCCAGGTATCCATTTAAGTTTTAAGTATTTGTTCAGCTGATTAAAGATTACCTTTTCAATAATCTTTCCTATAAAAGGAAGATATTGGTCTATAGTTTCTCAATATGGTGTTATCAAGATTGCTTTTTTTCAGAAGGGTTTTAACAACTGCAGTTTTCAGGGAGTTTGGCAAAGTCCCAGAAAGAAGTGAGCTTTTAGATGATTTTTTTCTTTAGGAGATATCTAAAAATTCTATGCAGTTTATGCAGACAATATAAACATTCTATGAACATTACTAAAGAACTTTGACAGAATCTTGCCAAAATCTTGCCAAAAAGTTCTGAGAACATTCCTTGTTTGCTGGGTTTCCACAAAGACAATTTATTTGTTTGTTTGTTTAGCTTTCTATAAAAACATCTATTAAACCAATACACTGATGTGAAGAACGTTTGAACAATTTGTCCAATAAACTATCCCATTATACAGTCCAAAGTATGTTCTTTTCTGAACCTGTGGCGCTGCAGAGAACCATATTGAAGAACTTTCTTTTGAGAGAGCCAGAGGTGGACAAAGTACTCAACTCCATTACTTGAGTAAAGGTACAGATACTGCTGGTCAAATATTACTCCATTACAAGTAAAAGTTGTAAAGACAGATTTTTACTTAAGTAAAAGTACAGAAGTACTTGCTTTTAAAAGTACTTAAGTACCAAAAGTAAATTTCCTTTTTGTTTTTGTTTTATTGTTGTACGTAATACTTGCAATACTTCTGAAGCAACTTAGAATACATTACACCTGCTGAATACACTGACTAGCTTGTAGTATTCTTTGGAATAAAGAGCTTTTAGAATGTTAAAAACCGATGGGGGAAAAATTAACACCGTATACCCACCCCCACAAAAGCAGGATTGTAGTGATCTCACACAGCTCTGAGAGTGTGTGTGCACACATCTATGTGTAGCCTTTCATCCAAATTTGAACAGAGTGGACAGTGAAATTGCTTTAAATACAGACTGATAAGAAAAAAAAAAAAATCTGCTTTATAACCCAGCAACACAACTGTAGCTGTACAACTTTACAGCAGCAACACTGCTTTAACAAAAAAGCAAAACAGCAATACTTATTTGACATCAAAACAAAAATTATAAAATGCTGTCTAATCGCTTTCGCTGTACTTTGATGTCACACACAGAAAGGTCAGTGCAGTGCTGCTTGAAGTCCAACAGCTATTGTGTTTTATTAGGAGATACACAACAGTTCTTCTGTTGCTTTATAGCTAATATTTTCACCTACACAATTTAGCAAAATCAGACAACACTGTGTCTAATATAAACCACAATATTAACCTCTTATTATTGAATTGTTGTAAATAAATATCACATTTGCAACTGGTCAGTGTTCAAAAAATGTGGAGAAATCTCTTCATGTAGCCCTACAAGAGTGCGTATTGAAAACACAAGAAAAAGAAAGTCACGTTTTTAGAGAAGAAAAAAATCACCCACTGATTTTCAAAGCTGCTACATAGTAACGACTTTCTACTTCGAGGACCTTCATAGAAATGTAGTGGAGTGAAAAGTACAATATTTGTCTTTCAAATGTAGTGAAGTTAAAGTCATAAGTTCCCAGAAAAAATAATACTCAAGTAAAGTACAGATACTCAAAAAGTGTACTTAAGTACAATACTCAAGTAAATGTACTTAGTTACTGTCCGCCTCTGAGAGTAGCTCAGTTTTATTTTAACCTTATTACTTGGTTTATTCTTCTGTGACTCAAATAAACATCTTTTCCTTCTCTATGCAAGTGTGGTCAACTCATGTGATGACATCCCTGGAAGAAGGGGAAGAAATAAATAAGATTGCATGTGCTTGCCAGCGCGCTGATTACATACTCCAGAAGAGATCGCGGTCTCCATCCACAGTGTGGTGTTGCAGTGCATGCATGTAACTTAAAGAAGGAAATAGATCTTGTGTGTTTGGGTTCTCTGGGGTTTATCAGAGGTGCTGGGTGAAGAGCGGTGGGTTGAGAGAGTAGGGGAGGAGGCAGGGCGGTCGCATAAAAACTGCCTGGAGAACTGGATGCGGGATCAGTAGGCGATGTTCTCCGTGCTCGGCTATTCTTGGTTGGAGCTACAGAGATCCGCGTTCGCATTGGACTCAGTTGGTTTCTTCTACGTGATGCGGAACTAATGATCTAAACATTCGCTTCGGGCTTGGACTTTTGTTACGTGAGGTGAACTTCTTCAAAACTCAGTTTGACCGTCTTCTCATCCAGGAATACCGTGCGCATCTCTACCAATGGTAAGTTGGCATGTCACCATGCACGGTGCTTCGATATGGTCTTAGCATGAATTGATTTATGCCGTATCTGAGGCATGCGCAATTATTTAGACCCAATGACACTCGTTTTGGCCATTTTGCGCGTCTTTTACGCCCTGTGTTCTCTGAAGGCGACGCGACTAACTAAAACGCTCCCATTATATTCCACAAAGCTGTCTTCACGTCTCCAGACGCAAATATTCAACAAAGCTGTGCACACCGAATACTGGAGCGTTCTGCTTTGTCAAATTGTATTGGGAATTTTACACCGGATTTAATATTTTAGTCTATGCTTAACGAATAGATTCAATGTTTTAATGTTTTTTTGCAAGTTTAGAACCACCAACGCATTGCTCAGGCACCTGACCGCGCACTCACAGGAGGAGTGGATGAGAGCTTCCACATCTGCTCCAAATGTACCAGTAGGCATTTCATGCAGACAGAACTGACATTCTGTTTTAATTCTGTTTTAATGTGGTGGCTAATACCACGTCTGTGCACTCTAAAAAATGCTGGGTTAAATACAACCCAGTGCTGGGTAAAATAGGGACAAACCCAGCAATTGGGCTGTTTTGACCCAGCGGTTGGGTTAAATGTTTAACCCATCCTTCTGGGTAGTAACCCAACCCCTGGGTCAAAACAACCCAATTGCTGGGTTTGTCCCTATTTTACCCAGCACTGGGTTGTATTTAACCCAACATTTTTTAGAGTGTACAGTTTTATTTGGAGTAGCCTACGTGGCCTAAATCATGACGGTGGTATATTTTGTTTGGATAGTACCGAGCAACGTATAAGATTCACTTTTATATCGAGTTTTTGGAATCTACAACAAAATTCTACATTCTGCGTATTCCGAATCTCTGGTTTCTGCGTAGAACGTAAACTGGTTTCAAATCCAATTCTAACGCATTCCTAACTCTGTTCACTGGCTTACGCAGTGTTTACGGTGTTGGCATTAAAAACAATAGCTGTGTCCTTCATTTGATTTGATAAGTTACGTGAAACCGGTCTCCAGTGTGCAACTGAGCTAGTATATTTGACCTCCACGAATGCTTTGAAGACTCGTACTTTGTCTGAAATGAGTTGTAGTGCAGAGTGATGGCACTCAGTCAAGCACAAGAACACGTCTGAAAGCTTTTATGAGGTACATTATGACATAAAGAGACACAACCCATGAGTCACTTGGCAGGGTTGTTTATCTTTAGTTCAAGAAAGCCAAGAAAAACAAACAGAAGAAACAAGATATCGCCTAAATATCTTTTCATACCACATAGCCTACTTATTAAAAAGTAAACGCTGTTGCAAAAGCTGTCGTCAAATAGTCCACTGATGATTACAGATCAACAAATGTTGTCTAGACTAGAGCAGAGGGTTTGAACCTTTTTCAGGCCAAGAAAATGGTTCTTGATTAATGTAATAGTTTGCTTATATTACTATAATACTGTATTTGCATGCTTTGGTATGATATTCAAAACCATTAAAAAATCATTGCTTTTGATAGACGGAGGTACAATGACACATTTAGATGAAAACTTTACTTGCATTCTTATCTTGAACTTAATATTCTCATTCACGTAAATGCATATTTCTGTTGTTTTGTTGTTGTTTTCCATGCAAATTCGTTTGAGATCAAACAATAACTTGGAGGACCCTGGTCTAGAGATTGTGTCAGTGCAATACAGATTCTACATCGTGCATATCCATGAACTTTAGTGAGTGCACTGCAGGCTATAGGCTACTTTCCTTAAGCTGTCTCTCATTTTCCAAATGGACAGAATGCTGCTTGGATCTCCAGATTTGATTTCTGAATTAAACTTGTCAGAGGTTAGATCTTAACATTGGCTGTTACTGTGGTAACTTACTCCCCCATACACATCTGAAGAACCACGTGCATAACCTAATCTCATTAAGCAGGGTTAGAGCACTGTGAGATTTAAACGACTCTGCCAAATTAAAGGAAGCAAGCTGCACTATAAAACCCACTCTGCACAAAAGCACATGCACTGCACTCCGTCTTCAAACAGGGATTCTGTAAATATTTAGGGCAGTATCTGTAGGCTTTTAAACAAGTGTAGGTGGTCTGAAGAAACCAATTGTTTGTGCTTTGTTACATGTTTTCTGGCATGGCTGATTAAAGTCTTTTAGTAACACTAATTTTTATGGTTTGCTCTCGACCTAACGAGCTGTTTGAATAGCTGCACTAGCTGCACTGTCGTTCAAACAGCAGATTTTATGAATCTAAAAACCACTGGCCTTCTGTTAAGAATCTAACACTGTGCTTCGGTAGATCAGTCAAGAATCACACCGCAAGCCACGCTAGTGTAACAACTGTGAAGACGGAGAGAGAGAAATAACTCTCATGACCACACACACACACGTGTTCTTGTTAAAATGCATCATTCCTGTTGTATGGTTGGACTTGGTCCAGTGGAACTAAGTCCAAGAAATGACCAAATGCATGCGTTGCTACGCTCAACTATTGAGTTCAGCTGTGGATTCAGTGATGACCTAAGACCTTTCACAAAGCACTTGTGACTGTTATTAGTGCAGTTACTCTGTTCTCAAATGAATCGTTGAAAATCTCATTTGTGGAGTTGCATGGTGGTTGCAATGAAGATATCTCTTTAAATCCATTCTGCTTTTGGCACAAATTAGGTAGCTACATATTTGGATGTTATGGGTTCTAACAAATCACGGTGTTGGACCAGGATGGTGCCGCTTGTATGGCCAATCTGGGTTGGGGGATTTTTAAAGACTCTTTAGGAAGGCTTTTTAAAAGACCGTCAATAAAAGAGGCAGTCTGAGATCCCTTTGTTGACAAACGAACCTCTATTCGTATGTAAATGTAATTGCCATCTTTTCAGGTGTTCACACCTGGCCGTCTTGTGCAACACGTTATCAGTGCTCAATTACAAGCAGCATTTTAGTTGCTTTAAGATGTCAGTCTGGCCCAAACTTGCATTTTGGTTTTAGTGAAATCATGCCATGCTTATTCTGAAATGTTTGCTGTAATCGGATTACTTGAAATATTAATTGGCAAATACACCCTTGTATTTCAGGAAAGGAATCTCACCGCAGTTCTCAAACAGCCCTCCAGGACCACGTAACATTCACTTGAGGAGCTCGTCCTGTATCAGCTCTCGACAAACATGGACTGTTTTCCCATGCTTTATTTTCTGTCGGTAAGTGGACCACGCCTATCCAGTCCTAATCGTGTGACAGGGTTGTTTCATATTTGGAGCTAATTAAAAGGCTTAGTCATTCTTTACAAAAACAGTGGTCAATAAGGAGTTTTGCGTTCAGCTTTTTTATGTTGCGGTGCAAGCACTTGAAAATTGTAGGTTGCTGTCCTTGTTTGACATCGGTTTTGACTACCAAACTGTAGTTTGCTTCGGCCCTTAAAGGGATAGTTATCCTCAAAAATGAAAATTATATCATCATTTACTCACCCTAATGTCATTCCAAACCATTACAAAATGCCTTTTGTGGAACACAGAAGAAAATATTTTGGAAAATATGTCCATAACACTTTTAAAACTAAAGGTTCTCTTTGGCATCTGTGGTTGCATGGAGAACATCTATGGAAGCTTTCCATTGCACAAATATTTTTCTTTATAGTGGAAAAATAAATTAAAATATTAAAATGTTCTTCACACTAAGAAAACAAATGTTTTATAAAGGTTTTTTGGGGAACCAAAAATATAAGTCAGTGGAGTCCAAAGGAAGTCACACAGGGTTGAAATGACATGAGAGTGCGTAAATGATGACATTTAATTTGATTTATTTATTTTTGGCAAATGACCCCCAAAACTACTAACCTTTGTTCATTATGCCGTTATATACAGATTTTTAATTTTATAGCAGTTATCTGGAATGAATAAGGTCTAAAACATACTCTACGCAAACCCAAACACTTCGACACTGTTAGTATATAAAGCAAACAAAGATTATTGGAGAACATTTTACAAGAAAATCTGTCTTTCTACATCAAAGTGTAACAGCATGCTAATTCTTTGTAATTAGTTGTGAAAGTAATGGCATTTACTAGAGTGAAAATTGTTACTCAACCAAATTTTGTTTTCGGTTCTCTCTTTTCTTTAAGTTTAATGTGTTACTTGCCACTTCTTTGTAATTATCTGTGAAATTCGTAAGCAATTTCAGAGTGAAATCCTGAAATATATTTTTCCAGTATAGCTACGTAAGTTCAATGTTGTGTCTTGTTGCATTCTGAAACATGTCAGATGCATTTCTTGTACTTTTAGTTCAACTACTGTCTTGGTGGAGCGACACTTTAAAGGGAATGTTGCTGGGAATGTTAGTAGAAGTAAAAATAATAATTTGAATAATAACGCATATAGTCTAATGACGCAGACATTTGAAGGATGCCTTGTCGCCCCCTTGAGTACGGAGGTCTGTTGAAGGACCACATATTTGCAAATCATTGACCAAGCATTCTGCCTTTGAGAACTTGTGTAAAGTATGTTTCTGACCTAAATGTCAATGACATTTTAACGGTATCCAGTTTAATTATTGAAAGCAAGGTGACAATGGGGAGTCAAACATCTTTCATTGAAGTCTTGCTTTTCTCTTCTGCTTCCCGAAATTGCCCACCAGAGACATCATGATTCCTGGTAATCGAATGCTGATGGTCATTTTATTATGCCAAGTCCTACTGGGAGAGAGCAGCAATGCTAGTCTAATACCCGAGGAAGGGAAGAAGAAAGCGTCGGCTCAGCACCTGGGTCAGAGTCATGAACTGCTGCGGGACTTTGAAGCCACGCTGCTGCACATGTTTGGGCTGCAGAAGCGACCGCGACCCAGCTACTCGGCTGTGGTGCCCCAATATCTGCTGGACCTGTATCGCCTGCAGTCAGGGGAGGCCGAAGACGCCGGAGCCCACGACATGAGCTTCGATTATCCCGAAAGGTCCACGAGTCGCGCAAACACTGTGAGAGGATTCCATCATGAAGGTAAGACAGCGGAGACGGTGGCACTTGACAAATGCAGACTCAACCCAACATTTAAAAAGTCTCTGCACCACCACACTTTGTCATGTGGATCCTGTCGAGGGACTTTTCTCAGCATGCAATTATTTTTAATGCTACTCTACAGATTTCTAAATAAAATCCTGTTGCCAGCAATGCGGTCTCTTAGGCGGACAGAATTCCCAGAAGGCTTCAGAAAAATACACATTAAGTATCAAGATGATAGAAGGCCATCAGCATAGTTAAACAGTTTATTCTTGTTATTTTACTTTTCTTTTTACCTGCATACAAATGAGTAAGAGTTGAGAGATTCAGCTACATTGAAAAATGGACAAGGAATAAGTGGAGTGGATACCACTGAAGATAAGAGTGCATTGCTAGAGTCACCAGACATAAACATGTTGGTCAATATGACAAATATGATTTTTTTTGGCTGTTTACAACTTAATTTAACTGTAAACAAAAGCTAAATCAGCTCTTTGATACATGTTATTATTTGGATCAATACTAAATGAATAAATATATGAATTATTAAATGATTAAATTAAATACTAAATGATTTGAGAACAATCTTATAGATTCTGGTAAGAGGAAATAATCCACTACAATGCTAAAAACAATTCACCTAGAGACAAGACAAACATGGCAGCAATATTATTACAATATTGATATCTGTATTAAGTTACTTGACTTCCTCTCTCATGCAACTCTGTGAGTCTTCTATCAGTTTCTCATTCTTCTGAATGATGCTTTCAGTGGAGACTCCCGAGTTTATAGCCATCTGTTCAATAAAGTAATTTTAAAGTCAAAATGAGAGAAAGAGAGTGATATGAGAGATATAAAAGTTGGAGATGTAGGAAACTAGTTACCTGGATGAGAGATCCGTAATACAGTTTTATTCTAGACAGCAATTCTGATTTGACTGCCATGACTGACCAATCAAAACCAAGTAGGAGCCGTGTAATATGGAAAGAGTGAAATAACAGGAATTGATATGAAATGTTTTCCAATATTGGTAATATTGCTTGAAAATCTGTAGGTTGAGCATCAGTGCATTAGCATGTATTACTTTGCATCGCTACAATGTATTGAATTACATTGTAATTAATGCTAGGTATCATTATAGTAGATAATTGTGTTCATAGTATTCATGTTGGTTACACTTTATTTTAAGGCGTCCTTGTTACAGTGTAATTATACATTTAAGTACTGAGTAATATTAAAAAAACTACATGTACTTCGGTATGGTTAGGGATAGGGTTTGGCTTAGGGTTACTTGCATGTAATTATGCACAATTAAGTGTTATTATAATAGTAAGTACATGTAACATGTGAACAGGAGACATTAAAATAAAGTGTTACCTTCATGTAACACTTCAAAAACCTAAAATGACTGTGTCATTTATTCAAAGAGCATTTTACTCAAATGAACGAAAATCATGGATTCTGGTTTAAAACCGTTTTTCAGTTTATTTTCTTTGAACATCCTTAGAAATTAAAATAGACAAGTTTTGTTTAAATAGTATTTTCGTGTTTTGATGGCAATCATAAATTACTGGAATTTAGCTGACGCAGAATTGGGGGTTTTTACATCAGTTTTTCTGACTGGTGTTTTTTGTTGTGGAACCTCACATTTTTATAGTTACGTAAACACAACTAGAAAATTATAGCTATAGATATTATAACTAATTTAGGTTTTGTTTATAGACATTGTGCGGTCAAACGATTAATCGCGACTAATCGCATACAAAATAAAAGTTTTTGTTTGCCGAATACTTGTGTGTGGTTCGTGTATAGTTATTATTGATATATAAGTACACACATACAAGCATATATTTGTGAAAATATTTTACACGTATTTACATGTACTAATATTAGATATTCATATAATTGATTATAAATAAATATATTTAATAGTATAACAGTAACCTATTTTTTCGGAAGATGTATACATGCATTTTGTGTGTATTTATATATACATAATAAATATGCACATTGCACACACATATTGAACTTTTATTTTGGATGCATTAATCGTTTGACAGCAACTATATTAAATCTAAATGAATGTTTGAATCAAACCATAAATATAATTTGAGAAAACTGATACATTCGAGTATTTTTTGATCCAAAGTATCACAGTTAGGATGCCTAATAAGAATTTGCTACTGTATCATTTCAAAAACTGGGTCATAATAGTGTACCTTCTACCAGTTTCTTGAGCTGTCCTCTGATTTTCCTCCTCTAGAGCACATGGAAGAGCTGCAGTCAGACGGCTCACCGGAGACTCCTCTGCGCTTCGTCTTCAATCTCAGCAGCGTCCCAGAGGAAGAACTAATTTCTACCGCAGAGCTTCGTATCTACAGGCAACAGACAGATGATGCAATCTCAGATCCCCAACCCACGGGAGACGACGGTCTCCACCGGATAAACATATACGAGGTGCTGAAGCCCCCGCGGGCCGGGCAGCTCATCACGCAGCTGCTGGACACTCGACTGGTGCGCCACAACACGACCCGATGGGAGAGCTTCGACGTGAGTCTCGCTGTGCTGCGCTGGACCCGCGACAAGAGCTCCAATCATGGCCTGGCCGTGGAGGTGGTGCCCCTGAACCCAACCTCACGTCACCAGGGACGCCATGTACGCGTAAGTCGCTCCTTGCATCCGCTTCCGGATGAAGACTGGAACCAGCTTCGCCCGCTGCTGGTCACGTTCGGGCACGACGGCAAAAGTCACCCGCTGACGCGGCGAGCGAAGCGCAGCCCAAAGCAAAGAGGTCGCAAGCGCAACCGAAACTGTCGGCGGCACGCGCTCTATGTGGACTTCAGCGACGTGGGCTGGAACGACTGGATCGTGGCACCGCCCGGATATCAGGCGTACTACTGTCACGGGGAGTGTCCGTTCCCTTTGGCCGATCACCTGAACTCCACCAATCACGCTATTGTGCAGACGCTAGTGAACTCGGTAAACACCAACATTCCCAAGGCCTGCTGCGTTCCCACCGAGCTCAGTGCAATCTCCATGCTCTACCTGGACGAGACGGACAGGGTGGTGCTGAAAAACTATCAGGAGATGGTGGTGGAGGGATGTGGCTGCCGCTGACCGGGCCACAGATACACCCTGGACACTTATTTATAACGTCCGTGTTGAGATGTGTGTTTCTTGTCTCCTCGATCATATATTTTGACAAAACAAAGTATATATATAAATATATATCACATAATTCAAATAAAGCGTCCTTATTTTAATTATAATTCAGCTGTACAGCTTTTCATAATGTATATCAGACTGTACAAGGGTTTTTCTATGAGCTAGAAGAATTAGCCACTAAAAAGTTGATTTACTGGTAAGTATTTATTTCTTTAATACAATATACATTCACCAAATGCGTAGCCAAGCAACCCCCTCAGAAAGCATCGTTTGTGTACTTAAAATAGAGCACTGTGTGAAATGCTAGGAAAACTGATTTTCTTGCTATATCAGACGAAGAGATCAGATGTGTATTGATGTGCATCAGCATGTGATTTACATGTTCCCAAAATAACTTTGTCGTTAAATAAATTGTGAAAGATTCCAACAACAACGTGAGATTAATAAAAGGCAGTGTGACGCTCTGTTTAAAGAACAAAATCATGATATACAGTTCTGTAGAGCAGTTGTGTGTGTGTGGGTATACAGTTCTAAAACCTTATGTATTAATATCAGTTTGCTCATTTTCAAACATATTTTGTGAATTATTAACTGCCTAATGCTGATTTTGCATATTAGCTGCAAGCTACTTTTCCACCTAATCCCAGCTTATTTTCAAGCCTCTACTGTATGTATGTCCAAAAATAGCACACTTTTAAAATGAAGAAGGAATCATGTTTATTACATATTATACATGCCATTTGGCATCAATGACCTAATGAAAAAGAAAAACATTTTCTTGTACAGATCAATGTCCAAATATGTAAATAAATACCTATTTTAGCACATTTGCAGAGAGAGTGTTCTAAAAAGTTTCATTTTGGTAATTAATACGGCAATTAATCACTTAGAATCAAGTAACAATGCAATCAAAGAAAAACATGTGAAATGCCATAAAGCCCGTCAAGAACATGTCTGGGTGATATACAGTAGGCTAATACCCCCTTTACATCCCACTTCTCATTATTTTAATGGCAAAAAAATAATAAAAAAGTTTTTACATCAGAAATCATTAACTAATCAGAATTATAACTGAGAAAAAAAAAATAATATATATAATATCTTTTTGCACGCCTTTTTATACTAGCGAGGGACATGGTGTCGTTTTGGGAAATTAACAGACGCACATTTGACAAAAAAAAAATTGTCAAATTGTCAAGCTGGATGACTGGATCAGTGGCTTATCAGTGAATTAACACACCTCTCCTCACCTGGCAAACACTATAGCCTACTGATAGTGTGTTAACAACAGCTGAAGGCATTTTAGACTAGATTCAGTGAAGATAAAGTATGCATACCAAAGAAATCATGATGATGAATATTATTATTATTATAAATTGATATGTTGTCTTTATGTGATTGAACAGTAGAGATCTGCACTGCAAAACAAAAATGCTTAGAGATGCATGTTAAGTACATGACGCAGGCCGGAGAGTGAATGCATGATCATGCCTCAAAGAAACTGATTTGATAATTGTTACCCGTCGGGTCCAGCAGACGCAGCTTCACAGCAGTCCTCATCCAGGTGCGCCTGTGATCCGCACAATAGCGGCTAGACTGCGCGACTCTGGCGACACGGCGCTGCGCGACAAATCAAAGGTGAGACGATGTGCAGACAGACCATCAGCAGACTGAATACAGACGCCTGGCAGGCTCTAAATCTCTCATTTACTGCCCTATTCCACGATCACACCAACGGAAGCCCTTTGAACTGTCGATAAGCGTCGTTTGGCATCACTGTTCCATCATCTTTCACTCTTTTGTTAAATGCTTTTCGGGTTTAAGGCTTAAATTGATCAAATCCTCTGGTGCTGCTACCTACAGCTTGCGCGAATATAGACACTTGTTAAAAATATTGTGAAGGATTTCTGTCAAAACTTGGATTCAGTCATAATGGGGTCCAATAAGAATCTCAAAGAAAGACTAAATACTAAGTGAAATGCCTCTTAATTCTTATTTGATTAGTTCGGGAGGATATAATCGTTATGCTAGACATTTCCATTAGGGAAAACGCACACATACATAATAGACAGACAGACAGATAGATAGACAGATCTTATTTAAAATTTGAATTAATTTATTTCTATTTTTGACAAGAAAAAAAGTTTTGGCACAAAGATTATTAGAAAATAATTTGGTATGGTGCATTAATAGCATTTTGGTGATCTGATCATCAGTGTTGGGGAGTAACTAGTTACATGTAACGGAATTAATTACAAAATAAAATTAATTGTAATCAGTTACAGTTAGAAAAAATTACTGTTACTTTGAAAATGCATGGATTACAAATGGTTACAATTCTGATTTTTCACACCCACCCCCACACACCACACCCCACAACCACCCAACACACACACACACACACCCACACTCACACACACACACACACCCACACACACACACACACACACACACACACACCCACAGATTTAACTGATTTCTTTAATAAATTGCAGTGGCTGCTCTAAAATATGAAACACCAATGTTTCAGAAGTTTAGAACATGCTTTTATTTCCTATATGGGTTTTGTATACAAAGCGTCTTTTTAGATAAATGTTTTTTTTTTTTTTTTTTTCCAAAGTATTGTTATGCCAGTGTTTCCTGTCATAACTATGCAAAGATTTGATTTCAAAAACAGTATCATAGCTAATACAATATGTCTTGTTATGATTGTAAATATGTATTTAAGCTCCGAATGATCTCAAAGTAAGTCTGATTTTGTGGCTGTGCTTCAAATGAGACATTGGATGGCCATCTTCCACAATTTTTTCCACATTTTAATTTTCAAAACTTTTTCATGCACTGTTTCCTGAGATGACCCATTTACAGCGATGGACGTGCAAGAGAAGCAGCATCACATCTAATCTTTGAAGAGAAAAAAAAAGCCCACAACATTTGTCTTCTCTCTTTGCAAAGCTTTAGTCAAATTACCTCAGCCTGGAGGTACAGGCTTGCCACTTTTCCTTTGAAGACTATATCAGACACAGGTTTGTCAGATGAGGGAAGGTAGGAATTTCATTTTGAAGTGGCTTAGGGCAGAGGCTGAGCTTTTCCAAGTTTTCTTGGAGCAGATGCACATCGACTGGCCTCCCTCCATCAAGATAACATCGCTCATATCACACCAGACCCTCACAGAAGGATGCGCAGAATCACCTGCTGCAGTTACAACGAAATAACCAACAACTTGGTTGCAATCTTTGAAAGGAGCGTTTTTAAAATCCACGCAAGAGTCTCATCTAATGGGTCTCTTTATGTGTGCATTAAGGCCGTTTTATCAAAGTCACTTGGTAGTTGGTTCAGATGAAGTAGGTTTGTTGTTTCTCTCTGTGCGGTCCGCAGCTCGGACTTGTTTCATCATGCACCCTCGCAGCAGCTCTTAAGCGGTGGATGTGTGGCTTGTTTTGATGGCAGGGGATCAGTTGGCTAATAACGGCTGATGTCAGTGCAGGTGGAGGTCAGATCCTCTTGTTTCACTCCCCTGCTCACTGCACCGTATTCATGCACGGCCCCAAGTGTACCGAGCAGGAGCCAAGCGGGTGACACACTAGAAGCGGCCGGGTTATGCAGGGTTATTCATGTCACACAGTCTCGGCCTGGTCCTTTGCTCTGGGCTCTGAGTTGCATCTGAGATCTGGATCATTAAGATGGAAGTAGCTAATGAGGGATGTGCATTAACACTGCAAACAAAACTCAATCTTTCCCTTGAAGGATCAAAAGTCATGACCCCGGAAGAATACAATCTCGACCGCCCCCGCCGCCTTACTGAAATCTAAACAACAGCTTTATCACTTGAACTATTCAGTAAAATTCTGCTTGCAGAGCTTAACTTGTTTTGAACCCACAATACACTCAGGCCATCCAAGATCAGGATGAGTTTGTTTCTTCATCAGGTTTGGAGAAATGTAGCGTTGCATCAGTGTCTCAGCAATGGATGCTCTGCAGTGAATGGGTGCCATCAGAATGAGAGTCCAAACAGCTGATAAAAACATCACAATAATCCACAAGTAATCCACAGCACTCCAGTCCATCAGTTAATGTCTTGTGAAGTGAAAAGCTGTGTGTTTGTAATAAATCCAACATTAAGATGTTTTTAACTTTAAACTGTTGCTTCTGGCTAAAATATGAGTCCTCTATCTATAATCCTTCTAACTATAAAGGTCACCTGGTCTGAATCAGGAGAGAAATCTACTCATATTTGGTACCATTTACAAGCCAAAACAGCTCTAAACAAATATGTGGCTAGATTTTGATGTGAGAGACAACAGGAGATGGACTTTTCACTGGAGGAAGCTTTCTTATGGATTATGGACTCGTATGTCTTAATGCTGGATTTGTTTCTTACGTCTTTTGTCTTCTCCAGATGTGAACTGATGGACTGGATTACTTGTAGATTATTGTGATGTTTGTATCAGCTGTTTGGACTCTCATTCTGACTGCACCCATTCACTGCAGAGCATCCATTGCTGAGCAAGTGATGCAATGCTGAATTTCTCCAAATCTTTTTTCTGATGAAGAAACAAACTCATCTTGGGTGGCCTGAAAATGATAAAATTTTCAGCAAATTTTACATTTTAGATGAACTATTATTTGAATTCCATTTTTTCCTCAAGGAAAATATTGATCAGACTTGTAGGTCAGACTAGTTAAGACAGTCTAAGTTTATGCAAAGTAATCCCAGATGTTTTCAAATGTTTTAATGCAGAAAACCGCAAATATGATGTTCCTTTTGCAGCTATATATGTTCATGCAGACTCGTTTATACCACGCGAGAAAAAAATAACCATGATATAAAAACATGGTGTTCACAAAATTTAATAATTGGATTTTATGTTGTACTAGAAAGCATTTAAAATATCACAAAAATAATTTTTTTTAGTTTTAGAAATTAAAAAGTATAACAGTAATCATTTAAAATTGTCAAATGTGTTTAAAAAATGATTGCTTTAAACATTTTATCCCAGACTGCACTTTGGAAATCCCTGCTTCAAAGTGCGGTCACATTTACGGTTGCTCGAGGCAAAATCCAGTCAAACCAATAGGAATCAGAGGCATTGAGAGTTTTGTGTGAAGACACATTTCCACGTGCAGATTTCACAACGGGTTCATGTTGGTCTCATGAATTGGCCGCGCAGATCAACAGAAAGCTGCGTGGTTTGAAAGTGACTTCTGTGTGCTTCATACATCTCATACTGACAATAGACAACGAATGTGTTTCTGTATACGAGATTTCGCTGAAATTTAGCTAATATGATGGCATCCTTAGACTATTGCACTGAGAAAATATTACAAAATGCTAAATATTAATAATGTTTTAAAAGGGTCATCGGATGCAAAACTCACTTTTAGATGTTACTTGAACATAAATGTGTGTTAGCAGTGTGTGTACACAACCACCCTATAATTATAAAAATCCAACCAGTGGTATGTTTTAAATCTCTATAAATAATATCCCCTTTCTCAAATCAAGTCATTCTCAGATTCTTGGCTGTGTGACGTCACACAGACCCAGGCCCCTCCCACGATTGTTGATTGACGCTGGTGTTTTAGCTTAGCTCCGCCCTGAGTGAGCTGTCATCGCTCCGCCATTGTTCACCGACGGAGCAGTGTAGACCAGGAATGACTCCTGCCGCGCTTGAGTGTTATGTGTGGATGTAATAATGAACCATAGCAAGTCGTTCATTTCTCCAGACCATCTTGAGCCGCTGAAGACACAAGGGGATTACAATTGTTTCTGAAGGGAATGGCCCCCGATTCATAAAAATGCCGTACTATGTTCCCACGAATCGAGGCAAGAAGTGAGTATGAGGTCTTAATGAATCTTTGCAAATCGTCTTTCTTAATAATGTGCTAGTTAGCCAGTTTTGGGGCTAAATGCAGCTAAATTCGGCTAAAGTAAACCAGGGAGGCTCGTTATCCCATGGAAGAGAGGGGTGGGGTGAGCAGTAACTCATTATCATTTAAAGAGACAAAAATGGGTTGGTGTGAGCAGAGCTGTTTTTGACAAGGTAAAGAGGGTTTTGTTTTACACTACCATTGAGAAATGTATAGACTTTTCATTAAGAAAAGGCATCAATGACCCTTAATATATTGATAGAATCAGCACTGTTCTTGAGCAGCAGCACATCAGCATATTAGAATGAATTCTGAAGGATCATGTGCACTGAAGATGAAGTTCAAAACTTCAGTTTGATCCAGCCATAAATGACATTTTACTCCATATTCACATAGAAAACAGCTAATTTACATTGTGATATTTCACAATATTGCCGTATTTAATGTATTTTAGCTCAATGCATGCCGCTTAATGGCTGCCGCGACTTTTCTTTTAAAACATTTAAAAACCACCACTCTTACCGATTCTACACATTAAAAAAAAGTAGTGTAGATCATTTGATGAGAAAAGCAAATTCTTTGAGCATCTTGAGATGGTTTTCCCACACAACGACCACGGACTGTTTACTCATTTCTTTCTGTTAGATATCTTGTATCATGCTGCCAGATGGTGTGAACAGTTTATCAGACACGACCACCCCATTCCAAGAGACACCCACCCCCACAGTTCATGCAATGTTCTTTCTTAAGTTTAAAAACCCACCTTTTACTCTTACTTGGGTACATCCTCCTTTCTCAGAAGCAGGGAGAAGCTGCTCCATTGTCTGGTTTATGCACCTGCCAGCGATGGATTTGGCTGAAATACTCAGACGTACTAATTAGAAGGGCTGTTCACATATTTCTGACATGTAGTGTGTTTATAAAACATTAATGATCTGAAAAGATTGATCTTGTGGCAGTGATCACGTTATGGTACCTTGCACTTGTTTCTGATTGCTCTAAACGACCTGTCATTTCTCTTTCAGTGGAAACACTTTGATGTGACGAGGTAAAGGCCCACCACTTCCATTGTCGCATCCGCTCGGAGGCACCTACCATAAAGCGCCCAGACCGCCCCCCCCCGCCCCCCACCACAGTCCCCACCTTTAGCGATGCTAAGCTCGTCCGACCCGCGCCGTGCACCTACCCCCCCCAAGAAACCGAGTGTTGCCTGCCACACGCCTAGACATCTACCGACTACCAAACTAATGAAAAGATGGCCCTCGGTTATCCCCGCTGGTGACTGTCCACTGGCCTCTACTTATTTTCCATCATCCCACTTAACCCTTCAAACAGGTGTGCTTCTCTCATGTTTGAAGTCTCTGCCCGTGGCGCTGAACACAGTCAACAATCAGCAGTCAAATTGTCCAAAAAAAAGGGCTTGTTTTTAGGCATTTGGCATTTTGAGCACCTTCTTAAAAAGACTAATGGACATTTCTGTCTATTTACTCACCCTTGTGTTGTTCCCTTCAGCATTTTTCTGTGTAACATGAAAGGTGTTTTTTTTTTCATCACACACACCTCCTTCCATACAGGGATAGTTCATATTGACCACATCTGTCAATCTCCAAAAAGAAACAAAAAGCGCCATAAAAGTGTTCTAAAAATAGTATGAACCACTATTTTGCAACATTTCAACTCTTCTGAAGCCTTAATATGCTTTGAGTGAGGATCAAACCCAGCTCCGAGTTTCACTGAATATAACCACCAACATCAAAGCTCTGAAATATAATTTGAAGTTGGTTTTAGATTCAGCTTGGGTTGGGTTGGGCAGCGCTGATCACCAAAACTCAACAAACGTGTTGTAAATGCGGAATAGAGAATGAGACTTAAAGGGATAGTTCACCCAAAAATGAAAATGTGATGTTTATCTGCTTACCCCCAGGGCATCCAAGATGTAGGTGACTTTGTTTCTTCAGTAGAACACAAACAGAGATTTTTAACTCCAGCCGTTGCAGTCTATCAGTCTTATAATGGAGGTGAATGGGAATCAATTTTTTTTGAGAGTAAAAAAAAACATACACAAATTAAACCATGCGGCTCGTGACGACACATTGATGTCCTAAGACACGAACCGATCGGTTTGTGCCAGAAACCGAACAGTCTTTATATCATTTTTTACCTCTAATACACCACTATGTCCAACTGCTTTGGGCGTGCGCACGGCATCCGGTGCGTGAGGTGTGTACGCGCTCTGGCGTAGTTTACACAAGCGCCGGAAGTGATCTCTCGCACGTATTTCACGAGTTCACACTAACATATAATGTGATTAAGCAATTAGTAGCATATTTGGCGTGCTGTCCAGAGGGAGGGCTCCGAGCTCGGGTTAAAGCCCGAACCCAGAGAACCCCACCCCCCCATCCCAAGAATGGGAGGAAATTAGAATAGTAGTGAGGTGTTTGGGTGGAGGCGGGATGCTGGAAAACTTTCGTGGAACTGAGGTAAGTTGGCTGTATATATATACACGTATGTGCTTGTTAAGGTGATTAGCTGACGAGCTCAACCTGGGCCAGACTGATTGATTATCTAATTGTGCTCCTCCCGAACCTTGTTAATAAAAAACATCATATGTCACCATTGTTCACAGTGAAAGTATTGTAGGTAGACGGGCTAAGCAAAAATGGTACTTATGGAGCTATCCGGGATTGTTCAAATGACTTAAAACTATCAAAGATTACGGTTCTTTCTCTGCGCGAAATCATTCGGAGTGGTGACTTTCCAGTATTTCCCAACTTCTGAGCCTGGCTCGCCTGAAGTATGGTGGATTACTCTTCGGTGGGATTCAACACACCCATAAGTTAAACTATGCCAGAGTGCGTACACACCTCACGCATCGGATGCTGTGTGCGCGCTCAAGGAAGTTGGATATAGTGTTGTATTAGAGGTAAAAAATCATATTTGTTCGGTTTCTCGCACAAACCGATCCTTTCGTGTGTTAGGACATCAATGTGTCGTCACGAGCCGCAGGGTTTAATTTGGATTTGTCTGTGCATGTTTTTTTTACTCTCATAGATTTTGTTACCATTGCCATGCATTATAAGATTATAACTGCAAAGGTTAACGTTAAAAATAATTCATACAGTGGGGAAAAAAAAGTATTAAGTCAGCACCAATTGTGCAAGTTCTCCCACTTACAAAGATGAGAGAGGCCTGTAATTTTCAGCATAGGTATACCTCAACTATGAGAGACAAAATGAGAAAAAAAAAATCAGAAAAATCAAATGTAGGATTTTTAAAGAATTTATTTGCAAATTATGGTGGAACATAAGTATTTGGTCAATAACAAAATTTCATCTCAATACTTGTTATATACCCTTTGTTGGCAATGACAGAGGTCCAACGTTTTCTGTAAGTCTTCACAAGGTTTTCACACACTGTGCTGGTATTTTGGCCCATTCCTCCATGCAGATCTCCTCTAGAGCAGTACTGTTTTGGGGCTGTCGCTGGGCAACACGGTTTTTCAACTCCCTCCAAAGATTTTCTATGGGGTTGAGATCTGGGGACTGGCTAGGCCACTCCATGAACCTTAATGCTAGTACGAAGCACTCCTTCGTTTGCCCGGGCGTGTGTGTAGTGGGATCATTGTCATGCTGAAAGACCCAGCCACATTTTCATCTTCAATGCCCTTGCTGATGAAGGAGGTTTTCACTCAAAATCTCACGGTACATGGCTCCATTCATTCTTTCGTTTATACGGATCAGTTGTTCTGGTCCCTTTGCAGAAAAACAGCCCAAAGCATGATGTTTCCACCCCCATGCATCACAGTAGGTATGGTGTTCTTTGGATGCAACTCAGCATTCTTCTCCTCCAAACACGACAAGTTGAGTTTTTACAAAAAGTTCTATTTTGGTTTCATCTAACCATATGACATTCTCCCAATCCTCTTCTGGATCATCCAATGCTCTCTAGCAAACTTCAGACGGAACTGGACATGTACTGGCTTAAGCAGGGGGACACGTATGGCACTGCAGGATTTGAGTCCCTGGTGGCGCAGTTTGTTACTGATGGTAGCCTTTTGTTACTTTGGTCCCAGCTCTCTGCAGGTAATTCACTAGGTCCCCCCGTGTGGTTCTGGGATTTTGCTCACAGTTCTTGTGATCATTTGACCCCACGGGGTGAGATCTTGCGTGGAACCCCAAATCGAGGGAGATTATCAGTGGTCTTGAATGTCTTCCATTTTCCAATAATTGCTCCCACAGTTGATTTCTTCACACCAATCTGCTTACCTATTGCAGATTCAGTCTTCCAAGCCTGGTGCAGGTCTACAATTTTGTATCTGGTGTCCTTTTTGGTCTTGGCCATGGTGGAGTTTGAAGTGTGACAGTTTGAGGTTGTGGACAGATGTCTTTTACACTGATAACAAGTTCAAACAGATGCCAATAATACAGGTAACGAGTGAAGGACAGAGGAGCCTCTTAAAGAAGAAGTTACAGGTATGTGAGAGCCAGAAATCTTGCTTGTTTGTAGGTGACCAAATATTATTTTACTGAGGAATTTACCAATTAATTCTTTTAAAAATCCTCCAATGTTATTTTCTGGATTTTTTTTTTCTCATTTTGGCTCTCATAGTTGAGGTATACCTATGATGAAAATTACAGGCCTCTCTAATCTTTTTAAGTGTGAGAACTTGCACAACTGGTGGCTGACTAAATACTTTTATTCCCCACTGTTGTGTTATACTGACGAAACAAAGTCACAACATCTTGGATGGGCCCTGCAGGGGGTAAGCAGATAAACATCAAATTCATTTTTGGGTGAACTATCCCTTTAAGTGCTGCAGTGGAGAGTATTTTAAGTGAATAATAGCTTAAATTGACTTTACAGTGTTTTTGAAAGTCTCTTCTGCTCACAAAGGCTGCATTTATTTGCAAAAAATACAATAAAATACAGTAACATTTTTTAAATATTATTACATTTTAAAATAATTGTTTTCTATTTGAATATGTCAAACTGTAATGTATTCCTGTGATGCGCAGCTGTATTTTCAGCATCATTACTCCAGTCTTCAGTGTCACATGATCTTCAGAAAACATTATAATATGCTGACTTGGTCCACAAGAAACATTTCTTCTTATTATTAAAGTTGAAAACAGAAGTGCTGCTTAATATTTCTGAGGAAACAATTTTTTTCGGGAGTATTTTTTGAATAGCAAGTTTAAAAAACAGCATTTACTTAAATCAGGATTTGTTTTTTGTAACATTATAAATGTCTTTACTGCCACTTGTGAAGTTAATATGAAACTTCAAAAAAAAATTTTTTTAAATGGAAGTCAAAATGAGATAAAATGTGATAATTATGATATAAGTCAAAATTATGAGATAAATATTAAGAACTAGAAATAAAAAGTTTTACGATGGTTCAAATTAAAAAAATCAAAATCTAAATTATGAGACAAAAAAGTTGGACTTTTTGTCATAATTATGACGTTTATGTCATAATTTTGACTTTTTATCTTATAATTTCAAATATTACATTTTAAAGCAAGCTTAACAGCTAACATTATGATTTTTGGGTGAACTATTCCATTAAAAGCACAAAATCAAGACTGAAAATCAATCTGATTAAGACTGTTTTAGCCTTGAGGTTTTGTTAAAATGTGGTGGAAAAAGATTTCCAGGGAGCCGTCTTGAATCAGAAGGCTTCTCAGAGGTCCTCTGTGAAAGGATTTTCTCCTCACAGACAGGTGAACGAGGCTTTGAACGCTGCTGTTTGAAAGCGCAGATGCGAAACAAGATCTGTAACTCGATCTCGGGGCAATTAGAGCCACAATAGAATGCTTATTTATTTGACTTCCTTTGATTTTCAAGAAAACTAAATCAAAATGAGCTTCATTGCTGTAAATATGGACTCAGTGGGTTTGAACATTGTTTCTCTTCTTCGAGTTGGTGTCACCTCATTGCTCTGTTCTTGGACAGGGGTTAAAAGCGGTTTTGTTAGCGAAGGTTTCGAAGCGCACTGCAGTCAACCTTTTTCTCATGTTTGTAGACAGACGGGGAGGGCAGTCGGAGGAGGAGGGGGCACTTCCCACCCTTTTCCTTTTTTCTGCGAGTATTCTTCTCTGAAAGGAGTGTGACCACCGGATCCGCCTGGGATGAAATGTCATATCTCAGAGTGATCTTTATCGCTTAATTGCTTCCTTTGTCTCCCATGATTCCCCAGGCCCTGCCGTGACTCTGTGGGCAGGCTGGGCTTTGAAGTGTCAGGGGAGGTTACAGGGATACGGACTGAGCCGTGATGCTGGTCGAGACTGGGAGCTGCTGTGATGTGTCTGACGGCTCGCTGCTGCTGCTGGCGCACTAAAGTTACCTGTTCAAGAAGAAAAACACACAAAATCATGCTAAATAACAGAGCCTTTACATGGTCAGGCTGTGTAATGTATAGTTTTCGTCTATAAAGAGATTGTTGTCCAGCTTCCTAAAAGAAAGAATATTTACTCATGTTGTTCCAACAACAATGTTTTTATCTAATTTTGAGCAAAAAAACAAACAAACAGAAAATATAAATTATGAGATAAAAGTCAAATTATAATTATGAGATATAGGGCCAGATTTACAAACAGCAGCTGATCTTATTGCATATGCATTTATCTCCCTTTTAGACGCAAAATGTATGAGAGGAGAGTATTTAAATGAATCAAGCAACATGATTTACTAAGGTTTACGGTAGTCAATTTACTGAGAGCATGTGCTAGGAGAGAATTTTTTCCTCTCGTATTAATTTATTTGGAATGCCAGAGGAAGACATTATCCAAACATATCGTTTGGTTGTTTCCGACCTTGCGCTAATTTGCCTTGTTTAATAAACTTCAAAATTATTACGAAAAGCCAAAAATATGACATTAGTTATGATAAAAGTCTAAATTATGAGGCAAAAAAAAAAATCATAATTATGACATAAAAACACATAATTACATAATTATGAGATAAAAAGTCAAAATTATAAAATGCTAAGTCAATTATGAGGTAAAAATTGATAAAATGATTACCGTCCAAATACTGATTTACAAAGATCTGGAATTTAAGTCATAAAGACTACTTTATGATAAGCTTTTAATACATATTTGATGCTTATTAGCAGAGGTGTCATGCAAAAAAAAAAAATTTATTATTTTATTTTTTTATATATTTGATACCTCACCGGTGGATAGTCTTTCACATCATCAGTTGCTAAATTCGAATCTTGTTCGTGGCTAGCTGAGTCATCGCGACACGCCGTTGGTTGTGGTTCAGTTGCTCGCCTGAATGCTATTCTGCTCTCTGGCTAATTTTCTCATCATAAACAACAAAGTGCAGATGTGCGTACGAATGTTAGTTAAGATATTCATTTCACAGTGTAAACATCTTCTGTGATTTTAATGGGAGTTTTTGAGAGGGCTTGAACTCTGGCTCTTTGATAATGTAAATATCCTTTGCTCTCTTTCTATGAAAGTGTTATAATTAGTAACTTACATGCTTGTTCTAAATAACTTTATAAAGTCAGTTCATATTCAAAATATTATGGCTGCCAACCCATATCTGGTAGTTAAAGGGGTGGTTCAGTGGTTTTTTCTAGGCTTGATTTTGTTTATGGGGTGCAGTTTAACATGTGTTAATGCTTCGTTTTTTTTTAAAAACGCATTATTTTTCACATAATTTACCTTATTCCAAACCTCTCTGTGCCTTCTCTGAGAAACGGGCTGATAATTTCCTTCTTTTATGAAGCCCTACTCAGAAATAGGCGATGGGCTCTGAATTGTTAGCTGGTCCAGTGTGTTGTGATTGGTTAAACCGCCTCTAGTGCGCGTCTAATGTCCCGCCCCTCAGCTGAGCGGCATGTTCTCTGGTTGTATTGTAAACAACGGCGTCATTAATATCGCTTATAAGTTTGAGCCCGATTGAGACGCAATATTATTGAAGAGGATCGTGCAGAACCTGTGCAAGCACGGCTTTTAATGGTAGGCCTATGTTTTTTGTTTGTTGTTGTCTCATACTTTTAGATACTCTGTTATTTGTAAATGCTACTGATCTGTTAGCTTTTAAGATACAGTTGTACCTGTTTTAAAGCTTTAATAAGTATGGCAACTGGTCCATGTATACGCTTCTCGCTAAGTGAAAATAAATGTATAATTGTAACAGTTCATTGTTGGAGCTGAGCTGGTGATCTGAATGAGAGAGAGAGAGAGAGCTTGTGCAGAGTGTGTGCAGAGCAGGGGATGCGAGTAACAGTGAACTGCTGCTTTAGAACATTGATTTTTGAAACTTGTGAATCCATTAGAAACTTTAGAAGACAGAATCGCGATTCATATATGAATAGATTTTTACGTGCACCCTTAGTTTTCTCTTCCTCTTCTCTAAAGCAGCGCAGCATGGCCTCGCCCCCTTTGCTGCCTTTTCCCGAGGGCGGGGTTTATCTGGGGTTGGTGATGTCACGAACCCGGGAAGTAACTGGTTGTAGTCGTTTTGTAGGCATTAAACTGCCAGAAATTTAAAAGACGATATCTCCGTTTGCATTGAACTTCGTAACTTTGCAGATATTGTTTATGCTCAAACAGCAACCTTACACACTAACTAACGTTAAAAAAGTTAAATCGCAATGAACCACCCCTTTACGGAAAGACGGGTGTTAGTGTAGTTAATAGATTACATAACATTAGGCTACTTTTACAAATCGCAACATATAGATAATAAACAATCTGTAAAGTTGCAAAATGCATTTACTTACACATATTTAAGAATCGAGATATTTAGGATATCGTAACACGTCTTGGGAAATTCAAATAAAAAGGAGAAATAAATAAAACATAACACTTATATCAGTTTAACAGGCTACGTGCTGCTGTGACACATGACAAGCATGACGAGGCTTCGCTCGTGCCCCTCTAAAATAATGAGTGCATGACGCTTATGAGTTCTCCTGGATTACTGTGATCTACAAATGAGCTGAATGAAGATTCTTCAAAAGAAATCTCCTTTTATACTTCCCACACACACACACACACAAAAACATGTACAGACTGGCCTGAGGATTAGTACATAAATGCTCAGAAAACACATTCATTTGTATACTTTCCATCTTGTTAGAGTACAGTCAGGCAGCTCAAACTAAAGGTCAGCCCAATCCCTCCACAGGGCCACGAGCAGATGTTCACTCTGGTGTGAGAGTGAGCCAAATATGAAACAAATGTGAAAAATTTTACACAAGAAAAAAATCAAAGCAGGGAGGAGCGCTGCACTGCTTTCAAACATCATTTGGGACATGTTTAAGGAAAGACAGCTGGATTGGTGCTGTGATGAACATAAGACTGATGTAGCAGCCTGACGCAATCGGGCCTTTGAGCACCATTAACAACCACACACATAAAAACAGCAATGTATCTGAAACTCTGTTTGCAGGAATGTGACATCATGTATGTGTGAAAGTGCAGTCTAAAATCATCAAAACAGTATTTGTGGCATAAGCAACAGTTGGTGTGATGGGGCAGATGTTTGCACCATCTGGTGGCAGGAGGCAATACTTCAGCACCTTCTTACAAACAATAGGATTGGGCGATAAAATAGACTATACACAGACTCCATTGCATATGAGACCATTGATGACCAGGATAATGAGAAATCAAGAAAATCAAGTGGACTAAAGCTTCCACTTTTAGAATTTGGTGTTTTGCTGTCAAAATGGATACTTTATAAGGAACATGCAAAAATTGCCTCTTTTTTTTGGCTAGTACAGAAAACTGACCAACAAGCATTGTAATTGTTCAGACACTAAAGGGGCAGATGCTTTGAGAGGTCAGTGCAAAGGGGTTGAATTTAAAATTATGTGAACACTTTACAGCACTGAACAATCACACAACACTGACACTTCGCTCCATAGAGACTGATATAATAGTCAGCACTCACACTGGAAAGCAAACTTCAAAAGACCAATTTCACATGCCATTACATTCTGCAATTCATAATGCAGTGCATGTAAGCTTTACACTTTCAGTTTTGCTTCAAAAAGGGTACTATACAGAGATTTGTCTAAGAATGCACATCAAAGTAACCCAACACTGGCTCATTGGAAAAACCTGCCTCTACCAACATTTTTCCAAATCTCCAAAAATGTACCTATACATAAAATCCACTGCAGTTTCCAAATGAAATTAACACTAGTAGAAGTAAAACACCAACAACGTTTATTTCTTTTCACACAAATTATGAATACAGGTGCAAGTTATTGTTTAATAAAGGCTTATTTTCATGTAGTTTTTTGCACAATACTATAGTATGACCCTTAAAATACTTTTACAATAGTGCATGATTTGTAAACTAATACATTTTGATGTTTGCATCACATAAGCAGCTGCATATTTCTGGCTTTTCTGATGTAGCAAACTTGCTCGGTAGCGCACCGGTACAGCACTGCACTGGTGACGTGAAGCGCTCAGGAATGAGTCCCGAGAAACACAAGTCCCAATCAAAGAGCTCAAAGACTTGTAGAAGCAAGCTATAATTGCATAGTTGCCTCAGCAAATGTGTTTTTATCTCATGTTTGATTTTGTTAACACTATCGGTTAGGTTTAAGGTGCTGCGTTATATTCCAACACAACAAAGCATTTACTTTTTAGTGCCACTCAACCAATATTTCATTCCCAAACTGCTTTGATACGTACAATAACCAACAGAATAAAATGTTGCCACATTCATGTTCATCTGTTTCGAATTAAACATAAATTTTATAATTATGTTTCTTAGCACACTTAAGTGCACTTTTAAACTTTTAAGCGCACTTTATAATAATGTAAAATGAAACATTTAACTTTAAAGTTCATTTTAAATTTCACACAACACTGACACTTCGCACATCATTACAAATGTGTAATTACAAATATACGACATTCAAGTTTCAATAGAAATTACATTAAAGTATATTTAAGTACATTTTAACCATATTTCAAAGGTAATTATGAAATTATAGATACATATATTAATATATTATATAACATGCAATTAAGCCTGAAAACATTACATCCAGTTCACACTTAAGTATATTAAGTCTTAAGTAAGTCTTATTTTTAAAAGTATGCTGAAATATACTTATTTACACAAGGGTCATATACTGTAAAGAGCTTTGTTTGAGGATCCAACTGCAGTTACAGAACAAATGTCCATTTTAGAGCTGGACATACGTGATCACTAGTTGTTTGGAAGAGGTCCTTAATGTTTGGACTACTACAGACTAGCAGGATACGATTGGTTCAGCTCGCTCCTAATGAGGGAGATTCCTGACATGTCTCTTTGTTTTTGCCTGTAGGTTTATTTGAAGGTCATTGTACTGTTTTTCTCTTCTCCATAATGCTGAGCAGAATTAGACGGAGGGTGGAGAGAAATGTGGCTTAATGAAGACCAGACACTGGCGAGGGGCACCGGCTCTCTTAGGATTATCACCCGTTCTGATTTACCACAGGAGTTTCTGGATGCTTTAGACCACTATGAGTTTGCGCCGTCGGGCTGAACCTCTGATCTGAACCCGAGTGCTCTTATCAGGTGCCTGCGTGTGTCTGGTTACCATGTGTGAGGTGCCTTGTGGCCGTGGTCTTGCCCGGAAAGGCTCGGAGCGAAGCGAGTCATTAGGAAGTGTGGCTGTCTGGAGTGCATTAGGGTGCAGGTAATGCAACTCTTACAAGCACTGAGTCTGGCGGGTGGGGGTGTTACGTGAGAGGGCTCATTGGGGAAAAAAAGACAAACAGCCTGTCCAGAGAAAGCCAGCACTAAAATGTTACCCACAGCTGCAGCTTTGACTGCACATCTCAACAGTTTGACAGCGTTTGGTGTTTCTCATCACGGTTCTGCTTACATTGGCTCTGTGTGAGTTTCATCAAACATTCATGATTCACTCCGGACAGCGAGATGAAGAGGGAGAGGGGATCCAATCTGCATTCCTGCTCCGTGCTTCCCTGGACCTCGGCGTGAATGTGTGCTGGTTTTTAGACAGATGGTGTGATAAACATTCCTGTACTTTAGTCATCAGCACTGGACCGATCGACCTGGTAAGTGAAGAAGTGATTCTTCTGCCCGCATGTGTTTGAGAGGACGCAGGCCACGGTTTCAGTACACCTGCCATTGACATTTTGATTTGAAGTGGTCAGCACTACATCCAGGTGTAAACAGGGTCCAAAACGTTTTGTGATCAGATCACTCCAGCCTTATTCTGGTTAGAAACACGTGTAAGACTCAACAAGTGCCAACAATAAAGAAATAGGAAATATCTTCTAGTTTGTAGTCATGTTGTTTTCATGTAGTTTAAAAAAATCTTTATACCTTGTTGGAAACTTTCATCTTAATGACTCTCAAATGTTGCGGGTGTAACCATGAAAGGGTATATGCAAAACCAAAAAAATAATAATAATATAGATATATATACTATAATTTCTATGATATTATATATATATATATATAGACTCAGTGCATTAGAAAAGACCCCTTACTTTTTTCAATTTGTTATGTTGCAGCCTGATACTATTAATCTACAGTCCTTACTCTAATGAAAACGTGAAAACATCATTTTAGAAAAGAAAAGTCTAAATTATTAAAAGAAAAAAAAAAGGAAATTCATATTTACATAATGTAAAATTAAATATCACTTGCTCAATTTGGCTCTTGAAAAAAAGACTTGAAATTACTTGAAATTTAGTCAGGTGCATATATTTCTCTGGATCCATTGCGGAGATGTTTCTACACCTTGCATGGAAGTCACGGTGGTAAATTAAATGGATGGTTATGATTTGGAAAGGCACACACATCTCTATAAAAGGCCTCATAGCTGACAATGCATATCAGAGCGAAAACCAAACAATGAGGTCAAAGGAACTGTCTGCAGAGCTCAGAGACAGGATTGTATCAAGGCACAGATCTGGGGAAGGCTACAAAAAATGTCTGCTGCACTGAAGAGCACAGTGGCTTCCGTAATTCTCAAATGGAATAAGATTGGCACAACCAGGACTCTTCCAAGAGCCGGTTGCCCGGCCAGACTGAGCAACCAGGGGAGTTGAGCCTTAGTAAGAGAGGTGACCAAGAACCTGATGGTCACTCCAGTTGAGCTCCATGATCATATATGCAAATTGGAGAAATCTACAGAAGGACAAACATCACTGCAACACTCCATCGATCTGGGCTTTATGGAGGTGTGGCCAAACGCAATCCTCTCATCAGTGAAGACAAACAATTTACAAAAAAGCACCTAAAGGAACCTCAGACTCTGAGAAACAAGATTCTCTGGTCTGATAAACCTCAATTCTAAGCATCATGTTTGAAGGAAAGCAGCTCTGCTCAGCACCTGCCGAGTAGCATCCCAAAAGTAAAGCGTGCTGGTAGCAGCCTCATGCTGTGGGTCTGTTTTTCAGCGGCAGGGGCTGGGAGACGGGTCAGGGTTGCAGAGAAAAGCTGAACGGAGCAAAGACAGAGATATCCCATTAAACGGTTCTACAGCACTCCGGACCTCAGACTGGGCGAAGGTTCACTTCCAGCTTGACAGTGACCCTAAGCACACAGCCAAGACAACACCGAAGTGGCTACGGGACAACTCTGTGAATGTCCTAGAGTGGCCCAGCCAGAGCTCTGACTTGAAACCTATCGAACATCTGGAGGAGACTGACAATGGCTGTCCACGTCATATCCCTATCCAACCTGAACGCCTTGAGAGGATTGCCATAAGAGAATGGCAGAACATCCCCCAATCCAGGTGGTGCAAAGCTTGTTGGGTCATACCCAAGACTCAACGCTGTAATGCAGTGCCAAAGGTTGTTCAATAAGTATAGGTATAAGTGGTTCTGACTACTTATGTAAATGTGATATTTCAGTTTTTTTCTTTTTAACAAATTCACAGACATTTCTAAAATTCTGTTTTCACTTTGTCATTATGAGCTATGGAGTGTAAATTAATGAGAAAAAAATTAATTTAAACAATTGTAATATCAGGCTGCAACATAACAAAAGTGAAGGGGCTCTGAATACTTTGTGTGTGTGTGTGTGTGTGGGTGGTGGAAAAAAGGAAAAAAACTGATATAATTTTTTTTTCTATGTTCCAGAGAGGAATGAAAGTCATAAAGGCTTAGAATGACATGAGAGTGAATTTTTGGGTGATTGATTGAGAGTTGCACCACAACAACCTGAGCTATACTTGTTTAGTCATAAATCAATATTAAAGGGGTGATATAAATATATCATAAAGGTATAGTATAGTGGGAAGAGTGTTTTTAATTGTAAAAGATAATCCTTAACTTCCTAATAAGGTTTTTATTTATTATCAATGTTAATCTTATGCTTGAAATGTCCTGTTTATTGTAAGATATATAAAATCAACAGTTTGCAGCATTTTTTACAATATATCAACCTGAAGCAATACACTGACGAAATGGCTGATGGAAGTAGTCATGAAATCGGAGTCCCTTCATTTGACGTCATCCATTCAAAAGTGGTCACAGGACAGATTTGAGAAATGGTGTAAAGAGAAATCTGTCTCAGTCAAGCACTTGTCATCAGATCACCAGAGAAGGACATTATTATAAGGTGTAAATAGGGCCTTAGAGTGTATTAAGTACTGATGGCGGGAACAGTGCAGTGCAATATTAAACACCTTTTTCTGGAAGTCTGGAGGCTTTTATTTTCATATACATAAGCACACAAACTCTTGGCCCATTGTGTGCATGCTGCATGCATGAACAGTAACACAGCAGCGCGGTGCTGGAGCGTCTGTGCTGCACCGCTGAATCACTCCACCCATCTGACCTTCCACATTATCACATGCTTTTACTGAACTCATACTGAAAGATGCAAGAGGTGCAAATAGGGTTATAATTATTTAACTGAAATAAACTAAAACATAAAAAAAAATAATTTACTCACCCTCATTTCATTCCAAACCTGTAAGATATGAAGGGTTGGAAAGCCATGAGGGTAAGCAAATGATGACATTTTTATTTTTAGGTGAACTATTCCTTTAAACTTATTTAATTTTGCTAGTTGGCAAAACAACATTTCTATTTTTTGTTTATTTTATGTGATATACTAAAACAACTAAAACTAAAATAAAAATGTATAAAAGCTATATAGACATGTTACAAAAATAAATAAATATGATAAAGCACACAAGAAAATTACTAAAACGTTAACTAAAATAAAAATGAAAACAGAAAATTTAAAATTAAAAACTATTTCAAAATATTAATAAAAACTATAACAATACCTCAATTATACTAAAATAACACTGGACTCAAAAAGAAAATTATAATTAAAATACATTTATTATAATTATAATATATATATGGCTATTTTATTTCTACTCTGTAAATAGTCTGATCTTATTAGAACAGATAACAGCTCTGCTCACTTAGAGTTGAATGACAAGTTCCTTATTACAAGTACAAATACAAATGTGTCCTTTATATAATATTTAGACATCATTTAACCTTGTAGCACTAAAAATGTTGAAATATACCAGGCACAAAGAAGAACTGAAAAAAAAAAAGTAATTATTAACTGAAAATCATTTGCGGTCACATGTGCACTATATAGACAGAAGTATTGGGACACACCTTCAATTACTGAAGCTGTTTCAGTCAGACCCATTGCCACAGGTGTATGAAATCAAGCACCACGCCATGCTGTCTGCATTTACAAACATAAGCCATTCTGAAGAGCTCAGTGAATTCAAGTGTGGTACTGTAATAGGATGCCACCTTTGCAGTAAGTCAGTTTGTTAAATTTGATTACTGCTAGACATAGTCTTAGAGTTTGTACTTGACTAACTGGGGCCCAGGTCAGGAAGTAGACAGACCAGCTAAACCGACCGATATCACACTATAGAGACCGTGTCTTTTCCCCAAACTAGCAAATTACAAAAAAAAAACATCCAAACCCATTTTAAGGGAAACAATTCAATTGATGTTCAACAAATGAAAAACAGATGTAATACAGATAAACACATTTTAAATCTTCAGTATTTCTCAGAGGTCAGGTTTCAAGTATAATTCATTTGAAGTAATGGTGCGTCATATAACGTTATCCAGAGAAACAGGTGTTAATGATAAATCCAGTGGTACGGGCCTACTGTTTACAGGTAATCCAGGGGCACATACAGAATCTATCAAAGAATTTCCTGATTTTCTATCTTTTCGAGTTAGTGCTGGCTACAGATAAAGTCTTAATTGGTGATTTTAATATCCATGTTGATAATGATAAAAATGCATGGATCAGCATTTCTAGACATTCTGAGCTCTTTTGGGGTTAGACAACATGTGTCAGGACCTACTCATTGTCGAAATCATACTCTAGATTTAATACTGTCACATGGAATTGATGTTAATGGCATTGAAATTCTGTAGCAGAGCAATGATATCTCATTATCTAAGTCATTGCATTTGGAAACCAAGATGAAGTTCTCAAGCATACCTTGACTGTCAAACAACTAAAAATCAAGTCAAGAATCTTGGTGTGATTCTGGAGACAGACCTTAGTTTCAGTAGTCATGTCAAAGCAGTAACTAAATAAGCACATCGTCATCTCAAAACATTGCAAGAATTAGATGTTTTGTTTGCAGTCAAGACTGGGAGAAACTTGTTCAAGCCTTTATTACCAGCAGGGTGGACTATTGTAATGGTCTCCTCACTGGCCTTCCCAAGAAGACCATTAGACAGCTGCAGCTCATCCAGAACGCTGCTGCCAGAATTCTGACTAGAACCAGAAAATCTGAGCATATTACACCAGTCCTGAGGTCCTTACACTGGCTTCCAGTTATATTTAGGATTGATTTTAAGGTACTTTTACTCGTTTATAAATCACTCAATGGCCTAGGACCTAAATAAATTGCAGATATGCTCACTGAATATAAACCTAACAGACCACTCAGATCATTAAGATCGAGTCAGTTAGAAATACCAAGGTTTCACACAAAACAAGGGGAGTCCGCTTTTAGCTAATATGCCGCCCGCAGTTGGAATCAGCTCCAGAAGAGATCAGATGTGCTAAAACATTATTCACATTTAAATGACTCAAAACTCATCTGTTTAGCTGTGCATTTACTGAAAGAGCACCGTGCTACATCCAAACTGACTGCACTGTATTTTATGTATAATCATTTTCTATTTTTAACGGTCTTAAATTAATTTAAAATCAATTTTTAAATGATTTTCAAAGTTTTCAAATTCCTTGTTTTATTTTTGTGATAATTTTTTTATGAATATTTTACTTTCATGTAAAGCACTTTGAATTACCATTGTGTACGAAATGTGCTATACAAATAAACTTGCCTTGCCTTATCTAGTCTCGTGTACACATATAGCTAAAGCTGCAAATTCAACTCCTTGTTATAAATATGGTAGAACCATCACTTCTACCAAAGAAGGCTGCTTTGTAAGCAATCTTCCTGATTTATCTCAATTCCTCAGCATATCCAATATCTCAGAACAACTTTATAAGGTAGCAGAAACTATGGACTCTCTCTTTTCTAGCACTTTAGATACGATTGCTCCTTTACGCTTAAGGAAGATTAAGGAAAACAGTCTGACACCGTGGTATGAGCACACTCGCACCCTAAAGAGAGAAGCACGGAAAATGGAGCACAGCTGGAGGAAAACAAAACTAGAGGTATTTCATATTACATGGCGGGAAAGTACTTTCTCCACCATGCAATCTCTTTTAGAAGAAAACAAACACAACCCCAAGTATTTATTTAATACATTGGCTAAATGAACAAAAATATAACATCAGCAGTAAATGTTTGTCTCATGACAAGCCCAGGATGGCAACCCACCAAATCCAACCCAAGCCATAAAGTACCTGAGAATTTCTGCTTATGCATTTTACTATTTAGAACTGTTTTATGATTCTGCAGTGATCATGTAAACATAACATGCTAACATATTAAAGAATGAAAGAATGACTATCCTTGAGTCGAGATCACAAACACTGAATGCCAAACCAGAGAAGGCCTCATCACGTCAGTCACAATAACAAACCCGCTCCTGTCAGCCTGCGGTCAGAGATGAGAAACAGATCTTTACCTGTTGACTGTTGAGGTTTATAACTCTGTTTGAGATGGGAGTGTTGATTGCAGACCATGAAGCCAGTTACGTGACAAGAAGCCATCTGAAAAATGTAGATCTAAAATCCAGGAGAGAGAGAAGATACGGATCTGTCTTATTCTCTCTCCAGGGATTCTCCTCATCTTTCCAGCTAATGATCCACGTTATCACTGCAGAGGTATTTTGATACCGATAAACTTCCTGGATATGAAATGAGAATCACGTTACAAAACACCTACATGAAGATCTTGTCTCAGTCTGTAGGTTTCCATGTACAGTATCTTGTTTTGAAGTCCTGCTCTGTTAATCTTGCTCTTCATCATGTTTTCTATCAGTACACGTCCTCGTAATCTTGACAGCTGTCCATCCGCCAAAGCGTGGAGTTTCACAGCTCGACGTGCTCCGATAGAAAGACTCAGACCTTTATCTGGATTCAGATGCTCCATGGAATCACTCATGGAAAATAGATAAATGTACAGAGTTTAATGTCATATCAAAGCTTCTGCGAAACACAAAAGAAGACATTTTGAACAATTTAGGGGACAAAAAATCAAATTGTAATTTTTCTGGGTGAAAAAATGTGATTGTGATTTTTTTATAAAAGATCTACAAGTATACTATGTTATAAGAAATCTATAAAACATCAACAACAACTATTATTATATTATTTAAAATAAGAAATATAAGAAAATATTTTTGTAATAATGCTGTTGTACTGTAGAAAAAAATCTATCAAAATAGTAAAAAAAAAAATAATAAATTCATTTTACAGTATTGCAATGCTAATTTTTGTCTTAGAATAGTGATTGTTCAACTTAATCCTATAAAGCTTACTTTATCATATTTGGTAGGCCTCTAAATGATCAACATGATCAAAACTTGGCTGTCAATCCTGTCACCACAATCTATTCCATGCCTTCTGTTATATGATAGATAATTTAGAGTTTTTTATAATTGTACAAACATACAACCTTCGTTGTGTTCATGTGTCTTTTTTGCTGTCAAATCTGATTTTTATGAAGTAAATGTAAGAATAACCTTGATATTGTTAGTACTATTTCATGATGAACACTTACTGAACTGTAAAGCAGTTTGGCTTTACTTGTGTCACATACGTGAAGGCTTTAGAGTAGAAGCTCGCACAATGAGCATGACTGAACAGGGACAGACTTTAACAGTAAACTCAGAAACACCAACAATACCTGGAAATGCAACATGAACCAACAACAGAATGAACATAACAGTGAATATTTATACACAGAGTAAACAAGGAACTAAAACATGAACACAAATGAGTTGCCATAGAATCAAACCAAAAATAATACAGACATGACAGAGACTGAACTAAAATGAACATAACTGTGACAACTTGATTATCCAGACATTTAATGATCATTCATCAAATATGATCTCAAATATGATCATTAGGTTTTCTCTCTCACTTATCTTTGTATTGAACTGCATTATTTGTTTTGACCTTTTAAATATCATCTTACTAAGACATAATATTGCAAATATGACAACTGATATTTATAATTTTATGTAAGTATCTGCTATACTGGTATAAAGACCTCATTGATTTATATTACAAGCATGTGAATTTCTTCATATAAATATGAGCATCTGCACCAAATTGCACATTTTTGCTCAGTTTGAGTCTCTGAATAAAATCAAGCTGTTTTTCCCTTATATTCTCAATATATTAGACTATATGAGCCATTAAAATTTAAATAATTTCCAAAAATCAGACTTTCTATTATTTCATAAGTCTTTACATGGTTAAGAATAACATTTGAATAATATATTACAATTGTAATAATTGTTTAAAACGGTAAAATCTTGAGACTTGAGACATAAAAAGAGAGTTACAAAAACCCAGCAACCCAGGATTTCATAAAATGGTCATTGTTTCTGCATTTGGAACAAATGCTTGTAGTCTTTACTTCGCCTGTGCCAAACCTGTTTTCTACATAAATGTTGATCTGCTGCCTGGCAGTTCATCAGAAGATCTGCTCTCCCTTGGCGACCTTTAACATTTGGGCTCAGACTCGCTCATTTTAGGAAGAACACAAATCCAAAAATAAAAGGTGCACCCAAGGACAGAGGCCTGGAATATTCATCCACTCTAAGCCTACAGCAAACACACACACACACACACACCACCACACCACAGGAGGAGCCAAAACATGAGTACGAAATACGGCTTGTGTCCAGAAAAACGCTTGGGACTGCTTTCATACAAAACTACAAAGACAGGAATCCTCGCACGACATGAAACGATCAGCCCCAACCTCTTCCATGTTTCTAATGTGCCATACGGGTCAGGACGACGAGGCCCTCATGCCTCTGATAAGAAGTTCCTCAAGTTCTTATCATCATCCATCACATATTATTTCACATCTTATCAAAGTTTAGTGTTGAAAGGAGCAAATGCCCACATAGCGCACAGGAAAACAGTGACTGAAGCTGAGATGGTCTTGGCTGTTTGCTATCTGTACAGATACGAGATGAACATGGGCATCATATTTCCCACCTCTAGCACAACATTTCTCTGTGAAGTGCAAACAAAGGCATGACACAGATTTCTGGGGTGTGAGGCTTATCTTCTGTTTTGACCACCACATGAGTAGGAAGTTGCAAAATGTAGAGAGCAAACCCAACATAATCAAACTCCTTACTATTATTCTTTTAGATATTGTAGTTTAATGGGAACACATTTACTATTAACTGAGTTTTCCCTCAGTAAACTCCTAATTTGCTGCCTATTAATAATTAGTAAGGTAGTTGTTACGTTTAGGTTTGGGGTAGAGATTAAGGGATCTAGTATATGATCATGAAAAATAGGAATTAATTGTATATATATACAGTGGGTACGAAAGTATTCAGACCCCCTTAAATTTTTTCACTCTTTTTATATTGCAGCCATTTGCTAAAAACATTTAAGTTAATTTTTTTTCCTCATTAATGTACACACAGCACCCTATATTGACAGGAAAACACAGAATTGTTTAAATTTTTGCAGATTTATTAAAAAAGAAAAACTGAAAAAAAAAAACTGGTCCTAAGTATTCAGACCCTTTGCACAGTATTTAGTAGAAGCACCCTTTTGATCTAATACAACCATGAGTCTTTTTGGGAAAGATGCAACAAGTTTTCACACCTTGATTTGGGGATCCTCTGCCATTCCTCCTTGCAGATCCTCTCAAGTTCTGTCAGGTTGGATGGTAAAAGTTGGTGGACAGCCATTTTAAGGTCTCTCCAGAGATGCTCAATTGGAGTTTAAGTCAGGGCTCTGGCTGGGCCATTCAAGAAGTTGTTGTCACAGAGTTGTTGTGAAGCCACTCTTTTGTTATTTTAGCTGTGTGCTTAGGGTTATTGTCTTTTTGGAAGGTAAACCTTCGGCCCAGTCTGAGTTCCTGAGCACTCTGGAGAAGGTTTTCGTACAGGATATCCCTGTACTTGGCCGCATTCATTCATCTTTCCCTCGATTGCAATCAGTCGTCCTGTCCCTGCAGCTGAAAAACACACACACAGCATGATGCTGCCACCACCATGATTCACAGTTGGGACAGTATTGGATAGGTGATGAGCAGTGCCTGGTTTTCTACACACATACCACTTAGAATTAAGGCCAAAAAAAGTTCTATCTTGGTCTCATCAGACCACAGAATCTTATTTCTCACCATCTCACCAAACTCCATGCGGGCTTTCATGTGTCTTGCACTGAGAAGAGGCTTCCATCAGGCCACTCTGCCATAAAGCCCCAACTAGTGGAGGGCTGCAGTGATGGTTAACTTTCTACAACTTTCTCCCATCTCCATCTCTGGAGCTCAGCCACAGTGATCTTTGGGTTCTTATTTACCTCTCTCACCAAGGATCTTCTCCCCCGATAGCTCAGTTTGGCCGGATGGCCAGCTCTTGGAAGGGTTCTGGTCGTCCCAAACGTTTTTATGGAGGCCACTGTGCTCTTAGGAATTTTAAGTGCAGCAGAATTTTTTTTGTAAACTTGGCCAGATCTGTGCCTTGCCACAAATCTGTATCTGAGCTCTTCAGGCAGTTCCTTTGAACTCATGATTCTCATTTGCTCTGACATGCACTGTGAGCTTGTAAGGTCTTATATAGACAGGTGTGTGGCTTCCTAATCAAGTCCAATCAGTATAATCAAAAACAGCTGGACTCAAATGAAGGTGTAGAAACACCTCAAGGATGATCAGAAGAAATGGACAAAACCTGAGTTAAATATGTGAGTGTCACAGCAAAGTGTCTGAATACTCAGGACCATGTGATATTTAAGTTTTTCTTTTTTAATAAACCTGCAAAATGTCAACAATTCTGTGTTTTTTGTCAATATGGGGTGCTGTGTGTACATTTAATGAGGAAAAAAAATTAACTTAATGATTTTAGCAAATGGCTACAATATAACAAATAGTGAAAAATTTAAAGGGGTCTGAATACTTTCCGTACCCAATGTAGGCATATCATTTTTAATTATATATTTTTTCTGTTTTAGTTTCAGTTATTTTAATACATTAAGTTATACTTAATTAAAATGAGTAATGTTGCATTCACAACTATCTGAAATAATACAACTTTAAGCTTTATTTTATTTTATATAGTTTATTTCAGTTAACTCCGTCTTTAATAAAATCATTATATACATGTCATGTTGTCAATTTGTTTAGAGTTTTTTTGATCTGTTTCAACTGTGTTCGTTAGGTCTGTGCTTCTAGTTAGCTCTCTGGTTGTAATTTCAGCTCCAATTCTCCTTAGTATCCCGACTGTTGTTGAGGTTTAGGTTGATTGAAGGAATTGACCTATTGGTAAGCCCCTCCCTTCGAACGCAGACTAGCCAATGGCAGTAGAGTATCAGTTGCATGGGGAGCGGAACTCGGACATCTTTAGGTTTTCAGCGCCATAGAGAAACATTGGACGATCCGAATCTCGCATCGTTTTTATGGGGTTTATGCTTAAAAAAAAGGAAAAACAATGTGCCTGTGGTACTTGTAACAGTACTGCGTACTTTGCAGTGCTATGTAGCTGCACGACTCAGTGTCGTCGCTTCAGTCGAAGTAAACCTGAGGACATTCCCCCACCTTTTATATAGCAGATGGACCGTACATATTGGCGGGCTTTGGCAGGCTTCATGGCCATAGGCTCGTGCAGCACCGCTGCCTCGCCATTGGTTCATTTTATTAAACTATGATATTGAAAAGGCTACAGTATTGGAGAAAAATTAGTTTTCCCCCATAGCGTCTTAGCGACGCAGTACTCGTTCACGTATCTCAGGGAACCGAGGTTATGCTATAAACGAGTACGCTTTTTATTTATTTTTATTTTATGTAGATTTTACATAGTTTTAGTTATTTTAGTACATAAAATTTAACTAAATGAAAAAAGAGAAATGTTTTGGTGGCTAATTAATAAGTTTATGTTTTTATGTATTTTATTTGTGAATGTTAACTAAGTAATGTAAGTGTTTATAATGGTTTGAGTTAACTATAATAACCCTATTCCAAACCTTCATCAGTAAGGTTTTTCTCAGTAGGTTGGTGATCGTGTATATAGATGATATATTGAAACACTGGTCCCTCCATGCAGGAACACGCAGCACATGTTCTCAGGTCTCGTCTGGCCTGTTACAGCTGAGAAATGTGAACACTAACCACAGAAATCTGGAATATATTTGCTCTCCAAAACGACAGGCTGGTTGGTCTATATCTTTTACAAGATTTCATATAGACCTGGTTCAAAGAACTTTAAAGCTGATACCTTATCTTGCCAACATGCTGCTCACACATCTGCACCCTAACCCATGACATCTCTCTTTTGAGTCCAATTTGTTGAAAATGTCAAATGTTTTGTCTCAGAGAGAGTCTAATCACAATGTAAATCTGTTTTTTTTTTATGTGTTATGGTACTTTGTGGGTATTTGGACTTGGGTGAGATGCGTGCATATCCAACACTCGAATCTCTGTAGCTTTAAAGGTGAAATGCATAATTTCGGGGGGTGTTCAAATACCTTCTAGTGTGTCACAGTGACTCTGTGATGTGGTTTGTTTAGAGTGTCGCAACAGGTCAGCTTCTGATTCAACCAATGATGGGAATCAATTATGGAATCGGTTAATCATGGAAACAGTGACAGGATCTTTAACTTAGATAATCTGAGATGTTTTTTTTATTCCTCCACCGCTTTGTCCAGGACGTCTGTTGCTGATCTGTTGGTTTGTGTATGTAAACCTGAGCTCACTCATTCTTATATTTATACACACAAATGTCAAACTCCAGCTTGGTTTTGTTAACACTGTGGACATAAATGTAGCCACACCTCAAGACAAAAAATTAAAAGCGTTTACAGACCAGACTCTTCCTGTTCACATGTTATGCCGGGTGTGGATCCTCTGGATTCATTTAAGGCTAACACAGCAGTGTTGTCCCTGTCTTCCACGGGACTGACGCGACCCTCAGAGTCATCCGATTCCAGACCGGATTGCTGTTTACTCAGAGGTTTTGGTTTTTATACCTCCATTTGCACAAGAGTCTGTGCCCAATGGCAAGAGGAAAGTACATTTTGAGAAATAACTCACTTTTGAAAGAGATATTTGTAAAACAAAATTATTATACAATATAATGTGTAATCATTACAAGGCACATGGAAACTTGAGTGATACTATAGCAAAATTGTATATATGATTTCCAGACTAACTTTAATGGGGTTTAAATAATGAAGAAAAATAAGTTATTAATTAATAATAAAAAAATAAGTAACTATTGGTATTTTGTAATGTAAGGATTATGGGTAATAGTTCAATCAAAATTTTTTTGTTCATTGTCTGATTCAGTGGATTTTAGTCAGGTTTTTAAAGCAAGAAAATAATTAAATAGATGTCACTTTTTTTTAAATACTGGTATATACAATTCAAAATTATTTTCTTTATATATATATGTATAGACAGGAGAAAGAAACAAAATTCCTAATGTGGTTCACTGGAATAATTAGTCAGATATTGATCATTAAATTGAGTGCAAGAGTGGGGGGCGGGGTGGGGGGGGGTGTTACAGGTGCATCTCATTAAAGTAGAAGTCTGGAAAGTGCATGTATTCAGTAATCTCAACTCAAATTGTGAAACTTGTGTATTAAATGAATTCAATGCACACAGACTGAAGTAGTTAAGTCTTTGGTTCTTTTATTGTGATGATTTTGGCTCACATTTAACAAAAACCCACCAATTCACTATCTTAACAAATTAGAATACGGTGACATGCCAATCAGCTAATCAACTAAAAAACACCTGCAAAGGTTTTCTGAGCCTTCAAAATGGTCTCTCAGTTGGTTCACTAGGCTACACAATCATGAAGAAGACTGCTGATCTGACAGTTGTCCAGAAAACAATCATTGACACCCTTCACAAGGAGGGAAGCCACAAACATTCATTGCCAAAAAACTGGCTGTTCACAGAGTGCTGTAACCAAGCATGTTAACAGAAAGTTGAGTGGAAGGAAAAAGTGTGGAAAAAAAGACGCACAACCAACCGAGAGAACCGCAGCATTATGAGGATTGTCAAGCAAAATCGATCAAGAATTTGAGGAAACTTCACAAGGAATGGACTGAGGCTGGGGTCAAGGCATTAAGAGCCACCACACACCGCGCATGTCAAGGAATTTGGCTACAGTTGTCGTCTTCCTCTTGTTAAGCCACTCCTGAACAACATCAGAGGCGTCTTACCTGGGCTAAGGAGAAAAAGAACTGGACCGTTGCTCAGTGCTCCAAAGTCCTCTTTTCAGATGAGAGCAAGTTTGTATTTCATTTGAAACCAAGGTCCTAGAGTCTGGAGGAAGGGTGGAGAAGCTCATAGCCCAAGTTGCTTGAAGTCCAGTGTTAAGTTTACACAGTCTGTGATGATTTGGGGTGCAATGTCATCTGCTGGTGTTGGTCCATTGTGTTTTTGAAAACCAACGTCACTGCACCCGTTTACCACGACATTTTGGAGCACTTCATGCTTCCATATGCTGACAAGCTTTATGGAGATATTGATTTCATTTTGCAGCAGGACTTAGCACCTGCCCACACTGCCAAAACCACCAAAAGTTGGTTAAATGACCATGGTGTTGGTGTGCTTGACTGGCCAGCAAACTCACCAGACCTGAATCCCATAGAGAATCTATGGGGTATTGTCAAGAGGAAAATGAGAAACAAGAGAGCAAAAAATGCAGATGAGCTGAAGGCCACTGTCAAAGAAACCTGGGTTTCCATACCACCTCAGCAGTGCCACAAACTGATCACCTCCATGCCACGCCGAATTGAGGCAGTAATTAAAGCAAAAGGAGCCCCTACCAAGTATTGAGTACATGTACAGTAAATGAACATACTTTCCAGAAGGCCAACAATTCACTAAAAATGTTTTTTTTATTGGTCTTACAAAGTATTCTAATTTGTTGAGATAGTGAATTGGTGGGTTTTTGTTAAATGTGAGCCAAAATCATCACAATTAAGACTTAAACTACTTCAGTCTGTGTGCACTGAATTTATTTAATACACGAGTTTCACAATTTGAGTTGAATTACTGAAATAAATGAACTTTTCCATGACATACTAATTTATTGAGATGCACCTGTATATCTTTCATCGATATCAGTGTAGAATAAACATGTCTATATATAACTAAAGAGGTTATTGTCATGTCACTACATACAAACTCATAATGAATGTGTTGAATTTATAACTGTGACACACTCAGTGTATCTCATCAGTGGTGGCAACCTACAGTTCTCATTTTATTTTCTGCATATTCCAGTTTTCGATAATAATTGATGAGAACCAATGACATTTCAATAGTTTTCCAAAATACTGTAGAGTAGCTGCCATGCTTTAATATTAAAATTATACTATTAATTTATCCCAAAGTTGCTTTATTAAGCAACATATTAAACAGAATGAACACTATGTGAAGTTTCTTTATTTTAAGGAGAGATAACAAAGATATTGAAGACATTATATTTTTACATATTTACGTCCCATGCATTTGAAGTGGTGGAGGCCCATCAGGGGTTCTGCACTTCAGTTCATGTGATCTGAGTGATGCTACTGTTCTTAAGGCGCAGACATGTCAAACCTCCACATCTGAGCCGAAAAGTTACTCTTGAACAGACCGCAAAACCTACAGCCAACTACCATGTAGCCTATGTTCCGAGGAAATAACCCTCCGTACCAGCAGGTGGCAGTAGTCTGTATTTGTCATAAACAAATGGAAAACAGAAAGACTGCAAATAAACAAATCAGCACAATCTCACTCACTAGAGACAGATTCAGTGAAAAATGAGAAGAGCCATCTGTCTTTGCTGTCTTGACTTCGACTTTTGCTTGCGCTCGTCACTTTCGTTTTTCTTTTCATGCACTGGTTTGCTAAGCCGAATGATCAATCAGAGTGATCTCTCTCACTGACAGGATGCTTAATTAGCTGAAAAGTCACGAGTGCTGGTTCAAACGAGTGCCAACATGGCTAAAAAACACTCAGCAAGAGCCTGACCGTCAGCTTGGTTGTGTCACGACATTTATGGTAACAAAAATCTAATTTAAAACATTGTGAGAATAAGAGCACTCACCCAACAGGGTTGTGCTACAAATAATCATTATTCATAATGTGACAGATTCATCAATCTGTGCTTGCTTAAAGGAGACCTGTTACCTCTTTTCCACCAGAATGGTTTGTGTTCTGGAGCTAGAGCCTATTCTCCTCCAGTTCTTGGCAAGGAGAGCTGTTTTTTTTGTTGTTGTTTTTTTTGTAGTAGCCTACCAGGAGTGATTCTAGCATACTGACAGCTCTCGTGAGTGCACTCTCTTCTGTCCTTCTTTTGCACACCAGGTCGCTCTCTTGTGCACAGTTTTATATATTTAAATATACAAAGTTTTGCCTGGCTCCATTCGAGAGCCCTTTTGGAACCTCTTTCATGTGGTGGAAAAGCACTATGTGTAATTCCTTTGCTACCAGCAGCATCAAATGCAATTTAAAAAACTAAGATTGTTTCCCAAACAGGTTGAGGCATTGGCTGAAGCATTCTCACTCTTCAGGAAGTCATTCAACCAATGGCTTACTTACAGTTGATTCTGCATATTCAGCATTTCAGTGCTACAAAAACGGCAAACTTTACTTTCAATATTTTTAGTAGGCGAAGCCGAGCATTAATTCACAATTAAGTGCATACTGCAGCAGGTTTAAATGTGCACATCATTAGCCCCATCTCCGGCTCTTCATGTGTTTAGTGTGGCAGCCTGTTGGCCTTTTAATATTTGCAGGATGCAGAGTGCACTGGGGGCTCTCGGAGCAGCCGTGCCGCAGGCTGTTGTAAAAGCCGGTCAGCACTCATTCAAGTCTAATGGGATTTTAAACATGACTCTCAGTGTGATGAATAGCGCACACCTGCACTGCTCACGAGAGTGACCCCGGCTCACAATCTGCAACATGAGAGCTCACCTGCCCCAGTCCAGATCACTAAAACAGTCCCAACCCATCCACGCAACCTCCTCCCCCACTCGGCTCTGAAGAGTTTGTCTTGCTAATATGGGACACCTCGGGGAGCGTCGGCTTTAATGCGAGGAGACCAGCCAATGGGACGCTGCTGGAGTTGCAGTAATGCTTCCAGCCAGGCTCTCCTGAGGGGGGGTGAGTTGGATTGTTTTACAAACAGAATTCCTTTAATTAATCAGTGTTTGAACAGCTGGGCCACTCAAGTCAAGCCGTAATGGGATCTCTACATGGAAGTGTGGATTAGACACAAATTCTGCAAAATATATTTGTCAGACGCTGTGGGTGGAAGCCATAGAGGAGTATGCTCGGGGCCCGGTCTGATCTCCGGGGTCTAGTCAGAGGCCAGAGAAGTGTGTGGGGCCCCCGCAGATAATCCAGCTGCGCCTGGCGCTCTAAATACTCAAGATTTGTGGACAAGTGGGAATATTATAAATTATTCTACCACAGGACTTTGTTCCCTCTGTCTCTTGTAAAGAGTCTCAAAGTAATACCAGACAGTCACAATAATAATTTTGACAAAAATATATATTCACCAAACAGATTACTAAACATTTGCTATTGGTCGGTCAACATTGTCACTTTTGTCATATCACACGGTTTTTGGTTTAAACCACATGGTTCACAATGCTGAAACTCAGAAACAGATCAGAGTTTTGGTAAAACCAAAGTGTTAAGCCACGGTCATACATGCGTAGAACAAGCAGGATATGATGTCACGCTTTAGGGCTCAGTTCACCAAACTTGTTTTTTTGTGTGCAGGGTAAAAATCTGCAGCACAGATTCACATGAGTATGAAAGTCTAATGTGGCCACCCTATACAGATTTCAGTGAAATCAACCTGCAAATGGCTATAGTTAGCTTTGCATGAAGCCAGAATGGGAGAATGTCCGAGCCCTTAGACAAACTTCAGATCAGTGTAACTGTGATATTTTTGGCTATAATTCCAAATGATTTCTTATTAGATTACATGTGAGTTGGTGTGTGACTGTGTACGCTCGTGGGATTGGGGGCGGGGGGTACTGGGGTTGATTGTGTTGTGTTTACATTCTCCTCCGTAGTACAGGGCATGGGGTTATGTGTTTATATCTTTGTTTCCTCTCTGCGTCTGCTCACACAAAGCAGCTGTCAGTGCTAATGTGTTTTGGACAGCAGAGAGGAGTCAGAGTCTGTCCTGGGAACACAATGCACTCCACATTCACTTCTGCTTCCAGTTATGCACTCATAATCTAAATGTGCTTTAAAACATTTGTGTGCTTTTATGAATCACAATCAAATCTCGCTGCATCCTTTTTATTGTGTATTATGTTCATTACAAAATGTACCATGGTAAATGTGCCTTTAATTAGGGATGGACAATATCTTATAGTTCCCAAAATACCAGTAAAAATTCTCCCCATGAGAAGAATTAGTCTTCCCGGGATAATAACGATCAAGTCTAGTTGATATATTTCAGTGTGCAACCGTGCGGAGCGACATGGCGGAAGGCGGACATGAAATTGAGGAGTATATCGCTAAAGGATGAGCTACTTCTACAGTCTGGAACTGGTTTGGTCAGGGCTGTACTGTACAGTGCGACAAAAAAAAATCAGCCTGAGCCTTGATAAATGTACTACTGTAGCACGTGTGCTATACAGTTCTGCATGTGTATGAGCCTGTTTACAAACCTGTTGTCCAACAAAGGTACGATTTATTGACAAGCTTTTTTTTCCAAATTAACTTAACATAAGTCAAGTGCTTGAAATATTTTTTTGTGATCAGACGTGGTTTCATATCACAGAATCAGAAATCATACTATTTTATAGTATATACAGTGATAAAGGCTATGTCGATTAGTATTGCATTTTAAATATACTTTATCCTTATAAAAATACCCACGATTGCTTGAAGAACACAGATAAACCATATATTGTCGTAATCGTATGTTTATTGTCTTTAAGTTTCCTAAGTGAAAATTTCTCTATCTGCATTTTGTTCAGTGATAACTGGATGCCTTTGTCCATATTAGGGATTTCCTGCAGTGTCCTCAGTGCTATTACTTCAGCGATGCATATGTGGAGTTTCTGCGCAAGGGCGCCATCCGGCTTCCAGTGTCATTACATTATGTGTGTACTCAGTAATGCTTACAACACCCTATTCTGGGTAAAAATAGGAAAGATAATTCCTTTCTCTAAAGAAACAGGAGTTTTTTTTTTTGGTGGATGCATAAGATTCCCTAAATTATCGTCATTGATGTCATTATCGCAATAAATACCAGAAATTATCGTGATATATTCTTAAGCCCATATCAACCATCCCTACCTTTAATGTTAGTAGCCATAGCTGCTGTTAATGTACAATCTGTTGCACTTGTCTGCAAAGCTGAAGTAAGAAATTGGTGGTTCTGGTACAAAACTTTCATCACCTGCCCCCGGTGAGATGACGTTGAGACCTTCATTGGAACTACATTCAGGGGGGTCACTTGGTTGAAATCGCGATCACTTTCCGGGCCCCTTTCAAGTCAGTATCCGGGACAAAAGGTCCAGTTTCCCCCTTATCAGTGACCCTGTCTGTCTGTAAAACTACCTGCCACAATGTCAAGGTGTTCCTATACAAATGTCACAGTGTTTTAGTGCATTGCCATATGGTTGCTTTATGATCTGGGTGACTGCGATAACACTTTACTATAGGGATCAATTCTCACTATTAACAAGTTATTTATTAGCATGCCTATTATCAACATATTGGCTGTTTATTAGTACTTGTAAAGCACATATTCTGCATGACCATATTCTACATCCCTAATCCTACCCAATACCTGAACTTAAGATCTACCTTACTACCCTAGTGAAAAATAAATATGCTAAAATGTATTTGAAATGCATTTATTTAATGCTAAGTATACTATTCTACAACGCTGTTTGCACTGCGCTCTTCCGTCACTCAATCTTTTTATTTTGGTGCGTCAATCTGTTAAGTTACTTAGTATAGAAGATCATGATCCGCACTCACAAGAACAGTCTTTTTTTTAGCATCTTCTATGCTAAGTATACTACAAATACATTTACATATTTAAGTGCTTAATAAAAATACCCTGCAATAGTACTGTTGGTATACTAACCTGGTATACTTAAAGTCTACTAAATTGGAACAATTAATTTTGTGCTTAATGCACTTTAATTGTGCTGAAGTAGTGCTGAAGTCCAACTAAAGATATACTGAAGTAGATTTGATTGTGCTACGGTGGAACTATTGCAAGTATACTTGGGAGAACTGGACATTAAAATAAAGTGTGACCATGATTTCTTACTGGTCCAAGTAAAAAAAAAAAAAAAAAACTACCCTCAGGTCTCTGTGATATTTTGGTGTTTAGATATGCCACAACACCCCCCATCCCACCCCCTATATTTTGTTCACCTTAGTGACTGTGGTATTTTGGTTGGAACTGTGGTTACCAGGGTCAGTATTTGTAGCAGGTGAGAAGTGTGTTGTGTTGAATTAAAGGCTTCTCCAGAAGTGTTTGGTGACGTCTAAAGTATCCAAATGCCAGTACCGTGTGCAGGATGGGCCGCTCCCTGGTCCCTCTCCTGGCGATTGTGCTTTTCCCGCTCTCCCCTCCATCTGCAGCGAGGGACAGGAAGCGGACGAAGGATTTACTGTTAGGTCCTGACTTGCACAAATTCCTGGTGCTTTTTTTCTCCCCTCGGCCCCTTGGCCATACCAAAGGCCCCTAAAACAACAGCCTGTCAGGTTGTGACAGCTGGCTTCAAACAGTTCCTACTGCAGTCATATCACAAGGTTCCCAGGCGCAGCGATTGGTGCTGCGTGTGTGTCTTCAAGGTGCCTTTAATTGATTGACTCTGTTGTTAGGTACCAAAGACTAAAGCTCCGTACAACGGAGCGAACACTGCAAAAAAAGGCTTATCTTACTTAGTATTTTTGTCTTGTTTCTAAACTTGTTTCTAAGACTTTTTCGATATTTTGAAATATCGAAAAATTCTTAAATTAAGATGCATTTACTAGATAAGCAAAATGACGTAAGATATTTAGTCTTGTTTCCAGGGGGTAAAACTAAATTAAGTGCAGTTTGCTTAAAACAAGTAAAATTGGGTAAAATTGGGGAACAAGTTTATTTTACTTACCCCACTGGCAGATAATTTTACTTATTTTAAAAAATGCACTTAATTTACATTTTTACCCCTGGAAACAAGACGAAATATCTTACGTCATCTTGCTTATCTAGTAAATGCATCTTAATTTAAGAATGTTTAGATATTTGTACTAGAAACAAGACAAAAATACTAAGTAAGATAAGCCTTTTTTTGCAGTGAAAAAAGAGAGCACTCACACGCATTTGCACACAGAGTTAAAAATCCCACTCAGATGCAACACAAAGACACAAGTTATGTCTGAGCACGTAACACTGTGTGTGGCTATTAAGGTGTTTTACTGTAAGATGTACTGGTGTTGCAGTGTTTACTATTACTAGCACAGATACTATTTGAACTGAACTTGATGGCATCACTGAATCAATGATGAACTGACTTTAACTGAAAATTGAGTGTTTACCTTCTGCATTATTAGACGCTATTTTTCTATTTAATACTGTAAAGCTGCTTTGACACAATCTGTATTGTTAAAAGTGCTATATAAATAAAGGTGACTTGACTTGACTTGTTTGTTCAGATTAAATTTGTCCTGTGATAAAGCGATGTTAAACTCTTTCTCTTTGACATTACACAGTGATTCTCGTGGTATGCGTCTCTCTCTGTGCACGGTGCATCAGTTGGGCGTGTTCTTGGCGCAGGTGGTCGGCTCTGCTTTGAAGTGCTGGCCGCTTCCCTGTGATTCCTTTTGCAGTGATTCCTCTTTCCAGGTGTAGGAGGGCTGGCCTGTCTGAGAGAGGGTTTTGTCTGGGTGCTGTCAACCAAGAAGAGACCATTGATCTTTGCAGCCCAGCTCCTGCACCCAGTACTGCCTTAGATGTAGAGGTACACCTCTTCACACTAATAGGATAATTGTTGGCAATCCAAATGAGGTCACAGCTCAAGTGTGGCTCCTTTGGAGCTGGGAGAGATTAGAATTCCACAGAGATTTGATAGACGTGGGAAATGCACCCACACGTGCATGTACGTGGCTGAAGAAGCATTGTTAAAAACACACCAATACCAGGAACAGACACCCAGGAGTGGAAACGGTCTGCTGCGTTGTCTCTGTGGTCCGGTTTACCTCCATCTCCATCTCCATCCTGGGTGATCTAATCACATGGACAGTGCTAAATACAATTGGCTCCAAATCACTTAGTTAACAGATATGAACAATATTACGTTGCTAAAGATCTGGCGTGTCCTGAGGAATAATTAAGGGCAAACTACTGGTTTTCAAACTTTGACAGCTATCTGTAACCTAAAATAACTATTTGAGCAAGATAAACGTAAAAGCACATCCCCTTATGTAAGCACCACTCCATCTTTTTAATTGCCAGGGCAGCAGCTACCTTGGACTCTCAGCTAGGCTTATGGAAACCAAGACTGATATCAAATGAGCTACGTACCAAATCTCGCACCCAAGACAGGAGGCAGTGAGTTTCTGCACTTTTTTGAACACTTTATTGCCTATGACTCCCCACGACAATGGAGACAGACACCTATGTGTGTATATAACCTGACAGAGGAGGTGCCATGATCAAGAGGACATCACCCAGGGCAAGGTTGTGTGCATGCTGCCTGTGCTGACCTCTGCCAGCTGCCCTCATGAGGAAATCCTGAATGCGTTATTTCTGATAGTGTGTGTAAATGTGCATTGCAACAAGGTTGCAGCTGCAGTTCCTGTAAGAGGTGAGCATTGTGCCGTCACCTTCTGTAACAGGACTGTCTCTGTAATTATGCATTTACATGGACACCTTTTGTTTCAGTCTGAATGAAATTGGTTATATTTATCAAGTAGTAAAAATGCCACTTCCCGTGCCCAAAAATGGCGTGTGTGGATGACAGTCCGAAGCAAAACCTGGTTGGATACCAGCTGTCCTGGACCACTTCACAGACGATGAATGAAAGGGGAATATCAGAATGACATGACAGTCATTCTAGTGACATAAGTCATCTTGCTATTTCTGTCATTGCACGTGTGCAGAATGTGTGCACAAATTAGAAATGGTTTAATTTAATCATTCCGGCTGACATGGTTACATGTGACTTTTTTTATTCCTACTAGTCTGATTACAAACAGATTATTAGGATCCATGTAAACACAGTAACTGTTTCTAGATAACAATGCAGCCAACAGGCAGATCTACAGTTGCCAAGAGTTCAAGATCAAACCTTATGCCACAACATAGTCATTGTAAGGATTTGTAAATCATTTTCTGAGCTCTGAGAACAATATTTAATCCCTGATGAAAGACAAAAAAAAAGAACCTGGCAATAACCATGTGGACAACACTTTGAGAAATTGTATCAATATCCAATCGTATCCATCTGTGTTGTTCATAAGAGCCTTTGAAGGTACAATTACATTTCTTGTTTTAAAACTTTCAGCGTTCTCAGCCTGTTTCGTATGTTAGTACACAGAAGAAATTAGTTCATATCATGAACGGTGTTTGCATCTGTTATTGTTCTAACATCAACACGGAAAATCATAGAACAGCACAGCAGAAGAAAAAAAAAGACTCTAAATGTCCTGCCAGCTTTAAAGCAGTGATTTGTTTCCCCTTTAATATGTTTAATGTCAGAGTTGTTTTGTACTCAGCATGTGGGCGTCTTTTTGAGGTAACTTGTGTACTTTTGAGACCGCATAAGGAACTATTTCCTGTTGTTGTAACTATATGCCATTCCATCACCGATTATCTGCAGCTGGGAACAGGTATATCAACATCTACTGCAAGACATGGATATAAATATACATATAAATACAACAGCTTTAGCATATGGGGAATCTCTTTTACCATACAGGGCATTTAAAATTAGTAACAATACAGTATACAGTATAATTCTGTTGACTTACACTTTGCTTTTAAAATGTCATGGAGGTGCATGATGTCTATATTGCACATAATCTGTACATCTCTATTCAAACATTTGAAGGGATTCTTCCGATTCCAAGACAAATGTCAGAACCCGAAAGCATATCTGAATGAAGACAGGGTCACATGATGGCAATGATACTCCACAATTTTCCACTGTAAGTGGGAGTAAAAATAACAGTGTGGAAATGCTGTGGCTAGACTGTTGGCAACAGTCAGCGGTTTGAGTACCGCGTCCGAATGCGTTAACTTTAGAAACATGTATTTCATGCTAAGTATACTACAAAAACATTATGTATTTAATAAAAATACTCTGCAATTGTATTTTTTGGTATACTAAACCGGTATACTTAAAGTCTGCTAAACTGGAACAACTAAGTTTGCACTTAATGCACTTTAATTGTGCTGAAGTCACACAACGAAGATTATACTGAGTGGATATTGATTTTGCTACAGTGGAACTATTGCAAGCATCCTTCAAGTGCACTTTAAATATTTTGTACTAAAAATACAAATAATACAGTCCTCATCAATAGTGACATTAAAACACATTTTAGGCTTAATGTTAAGAAATGTGCATTGTGCACATGTAGTACTCCAAATAAAGTTGAATTATAATTTTTATATCAGTAAGTCTCAAGCGATATGTCAGTAAATATGTTAATAGATTTGAACTATACTTAGTATGAAATAAATGCATTTTATATTACTTTTTTACTAGGGTTATTATAACTTAGAATTATTTTCACTATTATGTTCATATATATTATGTTCAAGCACTGGATTTATGTATTGCAGACAGTGTGCATTTGCTTGGAGCCACTTTTTAGTAGTTTAGGCGTCACAAAAATTTGATTGATTTTATAGATATTTGATGAAAACAGGATTTCAGCGATTGACTACATGACGGCACGTAATATAAAACAAACAATCAATGTTTTTAACCTTTTTTCACCAATAATCGCAGCTATCAATTCCATAAAAATATACATTACATACAGTATTTTAAAATATTACATAATTCATAAGCTGTTCCAGTTTGTCATAGGTGCACAAGCAATCATGATGTGGCACAACAAGCTCAAATTTCAGAGGACAAAGTAATGATTTTCAGGCCTAATTCTTAAATCCATGCTGCATTCACCTTAAAATATTATACAAGTAGTGTTTTACTCTTGCTTGCGCATGCATCTTGTATTGATTTACCATTTGATAATGCTGTTATTTTTGGTGAAATGAAGTCCAAGTGCCACCAACAGGCTTATGTGAGGTACAAGTGTGAGGTATTATGTGAGGTATTCAAGATATATATATATTCAAGCATATAAGACGTCAAAAATACATAAACCTTTCTCTGGCTGTTTAAAGAATCTTAGCTATAGTAAAGTTGTACAAGTTGTGCACCATTGTCACTATGTCTTTTGAACATAAACTTCCCCGTTTTCCCCAAGCACCCCATGCAGAGGCCCATATCATCAGCCTCTCCTGTCTACACACGCACACACTTTTGCTCAGTAGATTGACCTTTGACCTCCAGGGGTTTTATTTGACTCCTAACATGTCCATAAGCAAGCAAAACGTGCAGAATGGGAGTGCATGAATAATGTTGATGTGGTCTGATGTGTTTCTGATAGACATCAACACACAGCCCTTCAGTGATTGACTTGACTTAACGGTAGTTAAGTTTAATACGGATTTAAACTACCGGTCAATAGATTGTCACAATTAAGATTTTTTTTAATGGTTCTGAAAGAAGTGCTCACCAAGGCTGCATTTATTTGATCTAAAAATGCAGTAAAAGTGTAATATTGCGAAATATTATTACAATTTAAAATAACAGTTCCCTTTCGTGAACTTCGAACTGCGTCCTCTAGGGGTCGCTATGGGGAACGCCTCGTCGTGACCCGTGTCTGAAGCCTACATTGAAAAAACACCAACTTGTTTGGCCGGCGACAGCCATGACGTCACTACCGTCGCAACTAGTACAAAATAGGCGCCGGTAGCGCACATCATCACTTTCTTCGTCTTCACTGACCGTTCTGTTTGAAGCGTGCATTCCAAAAGCAAAGTAAGACTATTCTTTTCCTACTATGGCGAGCACTAGCGGAGCGTTTAGAAAGTGTGTACATCCGTGTCAGCGGTTTCTGACACCCGATGATTCACACGATCTATGCGTTGTTTGTTTGGGCGAGGAGCACGCACGCGATGTCTTCGAGGAGGCAATCTGCGTGCATTGCGAGAGCTTTTCGCTGAAAAAGCTCCGTTCTCGTTTGTCTCTCTTCTCGAGTGGAGAGGGACAACCATCGGTTTCCCGCGGCTCGGGACCCGCCGCTGCTGAGGCACGGAGGAAAATTAGCTTGTGGGGATCGCAGGTGGACCTAGCCGATGAGGCTGAAGGGGGGGGTTCCCCTCTTCCGCGCATCGGTGTCGGGCGAGAGACAGCCACTGGACGATGATATCCTCTCTTTGATATCATCTGATCCAGGGGCCAGTGCTCAGTTGGGCCCAGCCCAACAAGAGCAGGAAATGGATGTGGAGAGTGAAGAAGCTGAGGCTGAGCTTTCCCAATCCACCTGCCCTGCGTATGATGAGCTGTTAGAGGTGATGGATCGGGCCACGGCAAGGCTCGAATTACCGTGGAAACGAGCCAAGGAGGTGACGTCGCGAGGTCGCCTCGACGAACGTTATCTCTCTGGCCATACACCTCCATCTCAAGTGAGCCTTCCTTTCCATCCTGATCTCCACACTGAGATCGAGAAGGAATGGAAGAGGCCGTTTTCCTCACGCATATATCGGTCTCAGCATACGAGTTATGCGAACATCGAGTCAATGCGCGAAAGCGGCTATGGGATGATGCCCCCTGTGGAAGAGACGCTAGCCAGCTATCTCTCTCTGGGGGAGACGTCATCCCTCAAAACTCCCTCCTTGCCATCCGTGCCCCTTCAAGCCACATCTCGCACGAACGGCAAGGCGTACGCAGCAGCAGGTCAGGCTGTGGCCTCGTTGCACACGATGGCGGTGCTCCAGGCATATCAGGCTGACCTGCTGAAGGACCTGGGTGAGGGGCAGGGCCTTTCCCCTGGTGAAACGGCTGAGCGGCGGCGCACCACAGACTTGGCCCTCCGGGCTACTAAGCAGGCAGCCTCTGCCATGGGCAGAGCGATGGCTGCTATGGTGGTGACGGAGCGGCAGTTGTGGGTGAACTTAGCGGACATCGGGAAGAAAGAAAGGGGCTTTCTTCTCGATGCCCCGGTGTCGCCCTCTGAACTGTTGGGCACCTCCGTTGAGACGGTGGTCGACAAGTTCAGGGAGGCGAAGTCGCGCTCAGCAGCATTCATGTCCTTCATACCACGAAGGCCCAGGTCGGAGCCCGAACAAACCAGGGGTCCTGGCCCATCTCAGTCTGAAGATCAGAAACGGGCACAGAGGGCTAGTGTCGCGACTCGCGCCCCGCCTCCACCTGTGGGTGGGGGTAGGAAGTATCGTGGGTCAAGGGGAGGCAGGCGAAACCCGAGGGGTAAGACCTGGGCAAGGCGCCAGCGCTTTCGTCCGGGTCAGAGTAATACTTAGGTATTCACGCTCTCCCGCGGAGGGTGCAAACATCTACCCTGTCCTCCCCTTTTTACAATTCCCCTGTTATGACCACCATATCCAGCTGACCGAGGTTAGCTGTAAAAAAAATTTCAAACAGTCTCCTACTGGGCCCATAATGTTATTGGTGGTTCTATGGCTAGATCATAGTAAACCGCCTGACCGATGGTCCGGTCAAAAAATCCCCGGACAAAGCCCCGGCAACAAGGCTCGTGGTGGGTGAGTATGATCCATATGTCATGAGAGCATGTATACTAATGAGAGACTGAGGTGGTCATGTGTAATAAAATGTAAAGTTACCTGCAGCGGATGATCCGGTCAGAAAGATCCTCGGAGCAGAGCTCCAGCACAGAGGTCATGGGGGTGAGTACGATCCAAACATCATGATATCTGTATATCGAGGACAAACCGAGATGGCTGTGTGTGTGTAACCATCCATAAGTTCCTTGCAGTGTTTCCCGGGACCTGTGCGGTTTTGTCCCTTGCTAGACGCCCTCAATGAGGTGCCATTGCTGGGCTCAGAAGCCAGGTGCTCTACTTGCAGTAGGCGTGTCACTCGTCGACATACATCCAGACGGTAAGAAAAGCCGGGCTTCGGCTTCATACCTCCTGGATCATGCGGCCGAATACGGGCTCTTGCGGTGCTACGCTGCAAAGCACCCGGACGGGGCTACAGTGCCTGGCCACCCAGAGGGGCTTCCTGGCCGCCAGCGTACTCCTTCTTGCTGAGGCAACGAACAGGAGGTACAGGGGACATCACCAGGATCCTCCTGTGTAAGCCGTCCTAGGCAGGGCTCCCATCACTACTGAGACGTGCGAGCCGGCCTCTTCCGGCAGGCCAATATGGTCGGGTCTCCATGAACTTAAAAAGATAAGATGATAAGTGTCCACGTGAAGCAGGCTTTGCGCATTTCTCCAAATGCCACGTGAGTGGGCGATGTGCAAGTGAAGCTGTGCGCATTTCTCTAAAATCCACATAGCTGGTAGATGGGCACGTGTTGCTTTGCCCATTTTCTAAAATTCCACTTAGGTGGTAAATGGGCACGGGATTCTTTGCCCATTTCTCTAAAATCCTGTGAAGGTAAGGGTTACGCGTGCTGTCTTCGTTACCTTTGTTTCAAAGTGGATTAACACCCCAGTACCCTAGGTTCCACTCAAATAGTGTGTCTTGGCCGACACACCCTGGAGACATCACTCCCCTCAACTCTGAGGAGGGTGCTGGAGCTGCTGCTCCCGACCGGCCATTACGTCCGGGTGACAATAGAACCCTAAGAGTGCTCTTTGCGCACCTTCTAAAATCCACGTGAGTGGTAAGTTTGCACGTTATCCTTTGCCGCTTTTCTAAAATCCACTTAAGTGGTGGGTGGGCACGTTAGGCTTTGCCACCCGCCTAAAATTCCACCTAGGTGGTAGGTGTGCACGCTATGCTTTGCCACTTCTCTAAAATCCCACGAAAGTGGTAGGTGAGCACGTTCTTCTTTGCCCACCTCTCTAAAAATCCTGTATGGTGAGGGTTACGCGTTTCGGACTTCGTTCACTGTTTCGGAGAGGGTTAGGCCCCGATTTCCTGGGCTCCTCTCAACCAGTGTGTCCCGATCGACGCACTCAGAAGGGGTTTTTGGGGGGGGACACTGAACCCGCGATATCAAGGGGTACTAGGGGTGTAGCTGACGAGCAGGATCCTCTCCGAGGAGTTGAATCCCTCGCTCCATAGGCATCGTGGTAATGTTGAGCACTGCTCCCCTTTCATGAAAGGGTCACCTGGAATGGGGACAGTATTCCTCAGCTGAGGAAAAAAGGAGGTGCCTCTTTCATGAGAGGCGTGAGCTCGCTGTCTTCCAGAAAGACCTCGTACCAGCTGCATTAGTAGGTTTGGGCCGTCCTCCGCCTCCATGATGCGCTGGCGATGTGGCTAGCCTGAAGTATGCTACCCCTCTGATTTTTAATCATGCTGCTGGTTGGGGCCCCCCCTCTCGGTGAGAGTTGGGTTGGGCTCCCCAGCTAGAATGAGCTACTGCCAGCCGGGGAAAACCCGGCATTAGTAAAGGTCGAGCCCCCTGGGCGTCTGAGGACAGGGCGTGTGTTCCCACGCCGAAATTGTACTAGCTGGTTCCGCTAGTTGGAACACGCTGCGGGTCGAGTCCCCTTCTCGGTGAGAACTGGCGTGTTGCTCCCCCAGCTGATAACTGCTAGCTGTTCCACCAATGGAACGTGCTGTAGGTTGAGCTCCCGCTGAATGGATGTCTGCTCCCTCAGCTACAGGTTCGTGGCTAGCCACGCCAGCGTGATAGCAGTAGGTGAGACTGATGACTACTCAGGATTCCATCTATAGGCTGCCCTCCAGAAGTGCCAAGAGAAACCCCTAGAACGGTTGTATCCATCTACATATGGACATTCTAAACTCCACATGGTGGTAAGTGGGCACGGTATCTTTATCCACTTTTCTAAAATTCCACGAGAGTGGTAAGTGCACACGTTCTACTTTGCCCACTTCTCTAAAAACCTATATGGTAAGAGTTACGCGCACAGCTTCGTTCTCTTTTTCTGAGTGGTTAAAACCCCAGTTCCGCCTGGGACCCACTCCTCATGGTAACCCCGAATACCTGCTCTGACAGGGTGTTTCCACTAGAGGCCTGTTGAGACAGGTCCTTCTGCAAAGTGAGGTAGCCCTGAGTGACAGGCCAAGACTAGTAATTGATCCAATAAGTAGGCTCTTGGTCGTATTCCCTGGAAGGAATCCTTCTGATTCTAGGCCCTGGCGCCACCTCCAAGGAGGCTTTTTATGGCACAGCTGGTACAGGGGCCCCTGCCGTCCCGCAGTTCTGGGAACCAAGCCAGCCGCCCTCATTACACCAGAGATCAATCTCGAGAGACTGACTCCCGTGTTAGACTATTGGTAGCCTGGGTTCTACTACCAATCATGTCCCGGTGGGACCTGCACACTGTGAGGCTCTAGTAATGTCCCTTGGCAGCCTAGGCTTCTGGCCGCAGGGAGTAATGTCACTGACAGCCGTCTAGTCCAGGACAGGGGCAACTCCCATAGCGATATGGTGTAGTTGGTACTTAGGTGGCTCGCCATGGTTCTGGCTTGCACTCCCCTCAGCATGGCGGCGTGGGTATACCGTTCCCCATAGCGACCCCTAGAGGACGCAGTGCGAAGTTCCACGAAAGGGAACGTCTCAGGTTACTTATATAACCATGGTTCCCTGAGGGGAACGAGACACTGCGTCCTCTAGTTTTGTGCCATGCTGCGGACACAAGCTTCATACGAAGAAGTGATGATGTGCGCTACTGGCGCCTATTTTGTACTAGTTGCGACGATAGTGACGTCATGGCTGTCGCCGGCCAAACAAGTTGGTGTTTTTTCAATGTAGGCTTCAGACACGGGTCACGACGAGGCGTTCCCCATAGCGACCCCTAGAGGACGCAGTGTCTCGTTCCCCTCAGGGAACCATGGTTACATAAGTAACCCGAGACGTTTTCTGTGCATATATTGTAAAATGTAATTTATTGCTGTGATCAAAGCTGAATTTTCAGCATCATTACTCCAGTCTGCCGCATGTTTTTGTGGAATCTGTGATACGTTTTATTTTTCAGGATTCTTTGATAAATAGAAAGTACAAAAGGACAACATTTATTTGAAATAGAAATCTTTTGTAACATTATAGATGTCTATGCTGTCACTTTTGACCAATTTATTGTGTCCTTCGTGAATAAAATTTTCACCAAGCTTACTTTCCCCAAACTTATGAGGTTAGAATATCAGATTTCACTAAAAATATTAAGCAGCAAAAACTACAATTACAATTTCAAAAACAATTATGTAATTGCTCCTATTTATACATTTGACAAGCTATTGAATGCCAAGAGTGCTTATTTTTTTCCCATGATGAAACCTGTCTTGTCAGTTGCGATTGGTAAAGGAGGAAGCTGATCATTGTCAGATGAGTGTGTGGTGATGAGAGATGGTAATGTCAGACGCATTGTAGTATACAGGGGTCAAAAGGGTCTCCAGGCAGACCCCTGTCCTCACCTACCTCTCTCACAATGTTTTCAGAAGGTTTCTTTTCAGACCTTATATAGAAGTTTAGTGGGAAACCCAACCCAGCAATAACCATACACAAAGCCATCAGGGGACATGTGGTCACCAGACCTGCGGACCCCACATCCCTCACCCCCTCACCTCCCCTGAAAAAAAAGAGGAAATATACATGGTTTCCTCTTAACTTGGACCCATATGTTTAAATGTGTGTGAATGTTTGAAGAGGCCCAGGACGGCCATTGATGATCGTTCAAACTGTCTAAAAAGCAGCATAAATTTATGTCAAAGCAACATAACTCTGGCTGTTGTATCCATAAGAGAAAGTGGCCCAGATGGAGACTATTGAGCAGAAAGGCAGCTCTGTTGCCGTTCTGTGTTGTGCATTATGATCCAAACTATCTTGTACTGTGCTGCCCTCGTGTGGTCAACAACAATGCTGCTGACCTCCAAAAAAATCTCCATAAAGGTGTCATTATTTATTCACTCTCATGTTTCCAAAAAACATGAGATTGCATACCACTGTTACGCTGACGATACTCAATTGTATGTCCCATTACACCCAGTTGATAAGTCCTGTGCTACAATTGTCAAGTGTCTCAAGGACATAAAATCCTGGATGGCTAAGAATTGTCTCCACTTAAACGAGAGCAAAACAGATGTGGTTGGTTTTGGTCCTCTTAGCTCTTCACCCCTTATTTCTAGTTATTTGGGGCCTTTCTTTAGAAAAGTTCATCCATACGCAAAAAATCTGGGTGTATTTTTTGATTCAGAGCTGAATTTTGTAAAACAAGTTAAAGGGTTAGATCACCCAAAAATGAAAATTAGGCTGTGTTTTACTCACCCCCGAGGCATCCTAGGTGTATATGACTTTTTTCTTTCAGACAAATCCAGTCGGAGTTATATTAAAAATTGTCTTTGATCTTCCAAGGTGTTTAATGGCGGTCAGCGGGTGTTGCATGCATCAGTCCAAAAGAAGTTAAATAAAAATCACCCATCCATAAAAAAAGTTTCTCACACGGCTCTGGGGGGTGAACTAAGGTCTTCTGTAGCGAATTGATGCGTTTTTGTAAGAAAAATATCCATATTCAAATGTAATGGTCACTTTAATGCAGCTTGCGCCAACAGTTGTACACAGAAGCAATTTTTCTTACAAAAACGCATCGATTGGTGCATTTTATTTAACTGCATTTTGGATGAATGCATGCAACACCCGCTGAGTGCCATGAAACAGCTTGAAAGATCAAAGACCATTTTTAAAATAACTCAGAATGAATTCGTCTGAAAGTAGAAAGTCATATACACCTAGGATGACTTGAGGGTGAGTAATTTATGGGCTAATTTTCATTTTTGGGTGAACTAACCCTTTAAGGTATGCAAAACGTTCTAAGAATATATTTTTGTTAGCTAGGCCTACTTAACAGGGAACATTCTCAGAATGCTCTGACAATGTTCTCTCAAAACGTTCTTCCAGTAAAGTTATTAGAATGTTTAATTAAAGTTAATGTTTGAATAACCAAGGCATCATGTGGGGAGGAGGGGGGGCTAATTAAAAATAAAATATAAATATCATTAAAATATCATTAAAATATAACCTTTTTATACCTTTTATACCTTAGCAAAACATACTATTGAACATATTGTTCAATGAGGTTTTCAATGTATGAAAAAGGGATTTGATGTGCTTCATGGGCTTGTTACACACTAAGAAGGGCACGCTCACTGACCCACAGGTGCTGGAAGCAGAGAGGCAGTGGGGGAGGAACAGAGGCCAGATACAATGGACACATCAAAGCTCACAGAAACTGTGACCATTCCAGCATTCACTGTAAGAACATAGATGAGAAATTATAATGTGCATAAACGTAAAATGGCCAGTGAGATTAGCAAACACCTCAGAGAATGATTCATGAGGCACGAAGAGGAACATACTGCTGGAATATTTATTCTATTGAACCCGAGCCATATCTAGAGAGCAGAATATCACAGTGACTTGATGGTTCTCTTTTGTTTTTCTTTTTGGACATGGACATAATTTTTGCATTGTGTGATTGTAAAATAACTATACACATTATACACATTAAACATAAAGTCACAGTTGTATTTGTCAATATACAAGCTGGAATGTTTTTATCATCTCATGTTTGCAGATCCTCGGTTTTTCACAATAGTTCTGTGAAGCTGATCTGAAATATCCATCAGCTCAAACTAGAGACGGCGATGCACAGCTATCAGGGAGAAGTTAACAAAGAATAGTGCTTCAGGTCTGAAGTGTTTTATTTTAAAAGGCACTTTTCAAGTCACAACTATGTTTGACTATGATTTCCTGTTTATATTGTCTTTCATGAGTGGTGATGACATTGATTTGGGAATGTTTAGAGCTGCACACTCAGCCTGGAACTTTTCAAATAATGGCTGACAAGCCCAACACCCACCCAAAAACATGCTTCTCTTGCAGTCTGTAGTGACGGGACGTCCTGACTGACGGAAAATTTAAATTAAAATATCACGCATGTCACCAACTAATTTGTATATAAAAGTTACTTTTTATTTTAAATAAAAATACTTTTTACAAAATGGTTTATTAAATTAGTTAAAATAAAATAATGAATGCAAAATAATAGTTTAAGTAATTTTGTATATCTATAAATAGATATGTATTGTTTTAGTTAAGTCAGCAGCTTCCACCCTAAAAGACATTTCAAACGGCAGTGATGCAATCCATTTCATTTCCAAAAGTTGATGTATTTTTAACTGAAAATGATATGGTAGAAAAAAGTGGCAAATATTAAATGACAGCTGTCTGGCACGTCCGTCGACATACTCCATCCATCCATATTTATAAGTTTTAAAAAGTTGTAACATAGCTGGAAAATGTTCCACTGTGACAACAAGTCCTGTTCATGCATGAAGGGATTTTTAAACTGTTAAAGGGATAGTTCACCCAAAAAAAATCATCATTTTAATCACCCTTCGAATTGTTTCCTCCATGTATAAGTTTATTGTCTGTGCAACAAAAAAGAGATATTTGACAGCCCTCAACTGTTTGGTTACCATTATTCTTCAAAATATCTTCTTTTGTTCGTAACAACTTGAGGGTGAGTAAATGATGACAGAAGTTTCACTTTTGGGTGAACTATATTCACCCAATATTCACCCAAAAATTAAAATATTCGCTAAAACCATGGTCCTTGATTCATAAAATGTAAGTCAAAATGAGAGTCAAAAAAGCATGGGAACACAAAATAAATACTTGTGGCTTCTGACGAATATATTCCGAGGTCTTATGAAGCAAAACGATCAGTCTGTGCAAGAAAATGAACATCATTTACAACATTATTACCTGTAATCCACAGCCTCAGGCAAACGGTCCGGAGGGGACGAACTTTTTAGTGAACTAGAATCATACTGAAGCATCTGAAAGACTTCATGGCTCGAGCAGCACAGATCTACAAGTTACTCAATCAAAACTCACTTTCAGACACTTGATGTTTACTATGAATGGAAATGAGCGACTGATAGCCACTGAAAAGATGTGAACCAAGTACTTGAATGAAGGGGACAAATTAACGTTTTTATGGTTTCTCATTGTTTATTGATTAAGAGTAGTTTATTAACTATATGTTTTAGAGATGTAAAACATCTGCGTTTCACATCATTATTTGGTGCTTTAAGTGTAATAGTTGAAGTGTGGCCAGATGACATCTTTTTTAAAACGAGTGCATTAGGACACAACAAATGGTGAAGCGGTCATTTATAAAGATTATTGAATCAAACTGTTCCAAGTAGCTTAGCAGGAAACAAATCAATCAAGATAATTTCCAAGGTTGCTGCAGCCAGCTCTGGATCTTCAGGGCAAGGTACGTGTTGCACCAATTAATTGTCCAAGTTTCGTGTACAGAACTACGCACCAAAGCTGAGCGTGAATGAAGCTCGATCGTTTTCATGAAAACCAGGATAAAATTTTTGAGCAAGGAAATACATACATAGAATTAATCTATAAAATGAATATCCCTGTGTATGCCTCATTTACATTTTGGCAAGGTTATCTCAAAATTATGAACAAACGTTCTTCCAGTAATGTTAATGGAATGTTCTCAAAGCCTTAGCACAAAAACACTTTTTACACATCATTCATGTAATGTTTTTTTTTCTGAAGCACTTTAGTAGAACGTTCATGTAACTATGTATTTTCATGTATTTTTCTGACAATTACGATTGTTCAAAAAATTCCAAAGAGAACATTCAAAAGTAACATTCCTATAATGTTTGCAAAATGATCAAATGGAATGTTCTTTTAACATTCATATAACTAACAAGAAATATTTTTAAAACATTTTAAAATGTTCATGTCGGAAATAACACTTGTAAATAACGTTTAAAAAATGTTTTTAGAGCATATTTTTGTTAGCTGGGATAACTTTATTAAATGCATTTGCACAATGATAAGAAAATGAACAAGAAACAACTAGAATATTACATAAAACGTATCATTTTTTACAGTGTGGTAAATGTGTAACACTAAAGTAACGAAAGACATTTTGGCATCTGGATTTCTGGATCCTAAGGAGTTAAAGACATCTGCCTGCTCTGTAACTGCATGACGAGCTTGTAATAGTGAGGACGAGCCGTCGGGCAGCGGCTCCGAGCCAAGTGTTCACAACAGAGCGTTCTGGCTTTCCACGTGGACTCAATGATGCTGTCCAGAGCATGCTGCGTTCCTATGAAATATGAAATCCCCTGCTAGACCACCTGCAAGCGTGGAATGTGGCGAGCAGCAGATCTGATGTCCCGGGACACATGCAACATCACACGCATAAAACAGCACTTACATAAACGCACTATGCCATCTCCTTGTATATTAAAAAGTTTTAATTCCTGCGGTGCAAATTCTCTTCACATGCACAAACACGGACATGTCATAAACAGGAAGATTCGCCATGAATTTCACATATTCACAAATGCTCCCTTCCTCCATTTGCAGAATCGTACCAGATGTGCCCTAAAACACCTGACATTTATTGTAAATCAATTAGTGTAACTTAATGCAGCTTTTGGGGATTAAAGTAAACAAAAGCAATGTGTTTAGCTTTATTTGACTCATATATCAGCAGAAGCTGGACCACTTTTGTTGTTGTAATAATGGTGTATGTGTATAAACATCGCAGGCAGTCTGATAACAGCTGTACACTTGTGGACAGTTGAACTCAAGTCTGTCTCACAGACCATGTAAACAGCAGAAGCAGACTCATCTATTTTGTTCTCTGCATGGAAACCACAAGATCCACAAGCCCTCCGGATTGTGGTCTGACTGAATACAAATCACAGCGGAGGATGTACGAGTTGAAACCCACAGGCGTAACTTTAGCTTCCCTGGAAACAGGGCTGAAAGAACAATGGCGTACAGGGGCCTGGTGGGGTCGTGAGGGCCCCTTGACATTCCCACGTGAGCCCGAGTTGTTAAAACGTGTTGCTGCTTTTGCAAAGTAGCTTTCATGACAGCTGCCTATTGGCGCCCAAGGCACAAAACAGTAGAGAGCAGGGGCCCGATACTGGAGAGACACTTCCACATTAATATTGAGGCCCACAAATCTAAATTTAGGCCCAAACATCCTCAGACAGAAGGCTCAAAACTGGACTGCGTTTCCCAAAAGCATCGTAAGTTTAAGTACATCATAAACCCATTGAAACCAATAGAGCTACACTCAACTTAAGCTTATGATGCTTTTGGGAAACACAACCCTGGTCAGAGCAAATGAGAAACACTAAAAAAGACCATGGTCAGTGGCTTGTGATTAGTAGCAAGACAAAACAAGCGGAATTCTTGTGGGCATTTTTGATATTTTCCGCGAAAAGAAGTTGAAAAAAAAGCACACTGTAAAAAATTGTATGAGCTATCTACTTAAACAAAATTATTACACATTATTTCAGCATTTTTGAGTAGTTTTTAAGGCTTGATTTTTTTAAATGGAATCTACCTGAATAAATAATTTAAAATGTTCTTAAAGTATTAATAAAGAATTAAAACCATCAGTGCACAAATTTTTCCCACACAAATCTGTCCCAAGAACATCTTAATGGAAAACATACACCTTCCATTTCTTTCCACTCTCTGAGGCAAACTAATCCTTTCTAATCATCCTATTACTTGTCCGCTTGATCCTATTCCATTTCATCTCTTTCAAGCCATTTCTCCTGCCGTTGTACCTGCACTCACTCACATCATTAACACATCCCTTCACACTGGTGTTTTTCCCTCAGCATTTAAACACTGAAGAAACCCACCCTTAACCCATCTCTTTTAGAGAACTACAGACCGGTTTCCCTTCTTCCTTTCATTGCAAAAAAAAAACACTTGAATGAGCTGTGTTCAACCAAGTCTCTGGCTTTCTCAAAAAGAAAACTCCTGGACAGCAACCAATCTGGCTTAAAAAGCGGCCACTCAACTGAGACTTCCCTGCTCTCGGTTACTGAAGCCCTGAGACTGGCAAGAGCAGATTCCAAATCTTCAATCCTTATCTTGTTGATCTGTCCGGTGCTTTTGACACGGTTAACCACCAGATCCTCCTTTCAACCCTATTGGCATCTCAGGAACCTCACTCTAGTGGTTTGGGTCCTACCTCTCAGATAGGTCCTTCAAGGTCTCTTGGAGAGGGTGAGGTGTCCAAGTAACAACATCTAACTACTGGGGTGCCTCAAGTCTCAGTTCTTGGACCACTTCTCTTCTATGTCCACATGTCATCACTAGGCTCTGTCATTCAGAAACATAACTGTTCATATCACTGCTATGCTGATGACAATCAACTCTACCTCTCATTCCATCCTGATGATCCGCCGATAGCTGCTCGCATCTCAGCATGTATAACAGACATTTCTTACTGGATGAAGGACCATCACCTTCAACTCAACCTACAGGCCCCCAGAATCCAGAACGGCTTGCGAGTCCATCAAACCCATCGTTCATCACAATGTCACCATACATTTAGGCACATCAACATAACTCCTTCAAAAACAGCCAGAAACCTTGCAGTTATGATTGATGAGCAGCTGACTTTCTCAGACCACATTGCTAAAGCAAATCCTGCAGATTTGCTTCAATATCAAGAAGATCAGGCCCTTTCCTTCAGAACATGCTTCACAACTCCTTGTTCAAGCTATTGTTCTGTCCAGGCGGGACACGACTCGCAATCGACTCTTGGCAGGTCTTCCAGTCAGTTCTATCAAACCTCTAAAATTAATCCAGAACGCGGCAGCAAGATACATTTTTTATGAGCCAAAAAGAATGCACGTCACACTGCTGTTTATCAATTTTCACTGGCTACCAATAGCTGCTTGCATACAATTCAAGGCATTAATGTTTGCCCTTAAAAAAACACCACTGGCTCTGCACCCCTTTACCAAAATTCATTACTTCAGAATTATGTGCCATCTAGAAGCTTGCGTCCTGCAAGTGAACGACGCATTATTGTGCCATCTCAAAGAGGCAAAAAATCACTTTCACAGACTTTTAAATAAAATGTTCCCTCCTGGTGGAATGACCTGCCCAACTCAATCAGAGCAGCTGAGTCCTTAACCATCTTCAAAAAACAACTAAAAACACATCTGTTCCATCTTTTTGACCCTCTAACTCTAGCACTCTATATTCTAATTCTATTCAATAATTCTGTTATATACAAAACTTGCCACTTTTAGACTTGCACTCTATTCATGTACTAACTGCTTGTTTTATTTAAAAAAAAATGTAAAAAAAACACTAGCTTCTCTAATCTTTTCGTATTCTGTCTATCTATCTGTTCTATTTATTATACAATTAACAAAAAAGCCTCTAAGGGGCAGTTTACACGGACAACGTTTCAGCCAAAGACAGAACGAAGACCGTGGATAAAACGTTTTAGAAATTTTGACCTTGTGTGTTTACACGACAACAGAAGTTTTGGGGAACTGAAAACGCTATTTTTGAAAAACGGGTTTCAAACTGCAAGTTTTTAAAAACGCCCCTGTTATCGTTTTTGTGTAAACACCCAATACGGGAATCTTTGAAACGGGATGTCATAGCTGTGCATAGTACGTGAGGTATGTAGCCTGAGCAGTAAGTGTCGATTTTAAAGGCAGAAGCCGCAAACAAAATGGCGGAGTATATGGTAATGGTTGTTTCTGAAGCAACAGTTTGCAAAACTTCTTCAGACATAAGTATGGATTTATTTCACCATATTACAACCAACAGCGGGAGACGCATCATCACATAATAAAGTCGTCACTCCCTACAGGTACTGTTTACTAACACTGGTGACGCGGCCAACTACGGCTGGTTATAGTAATGTAATATAGCATTTTGGCCCAATTTTGCGGATATGTAGTAACGCAAATGTTTTGAAAACCGTTGTCGGCTATACGTGAAAAATTTTTAAACGCAAGGGAAAAACTTTCAGTTTGCACAACGTTGTCGTGTAAACGTAGCATAACACTAGCTTGCTCTATTTTTTTCTGTTTGATCTGTTTTCTTTTTATTTATTATACAATCAGGGCTAACTCGGAGACTTGCCAATAGCACTTGCATATCATTGCTCTTTCGTTGATTTTGATTGCTTCCATTGTCCTCATTTGTAAGTCGCTTTGGATAAAAGCATCTGCTCAATGACTAAATGTACATATAAATGTAAATGATACATAATGTAATAAAATGTAACATTTCAATATGAGTAAACAAGCACCACTGCACTGTGTATGCATGTATAGGGTATTTTTTTATCTGATTGAGAATCACTGTAATGGACTGTTTAAGATCTGGAACACCAGTTTTCATAGAGATAAAAAATTAAATTGATTGCATGAATGCTTTTCAGTCCAACTGAGCAATTAGTTGGATTATAGATGGAATATTAGTTCATTAATATTAGTTAACTAGTTAATTTTGGATTCTGCGTGTATAAATGTATCTCAACTAACTGTCTGGCTAATAATGATTATGCATTACTTGGCTAACACAATCTAATGGTAGTTTCAAATCCTTTCTAACGAAACATCTGTTAACCTTTTTTTTTTTTTTTGTTTTGGCCAAGTGGCGGGTCTTTATTGAAATTGATGGTTTCATGAAGAACCTTTAACATAATCCATGCAATCTTTCAATTCCACAAAAGTTTCATTATAGTAGAGAAAGGTTCTTCAGAAGAAAAAAAATGTAGACACACACAAAGATTCTTTTAAGGGCTGATCACTGAACGGTTCCTTGGGAATCCAAAAATACATCACTGTCCTTCTCATTGTGTGGGTGAAGGACATGCCATGCTTTGATACATTCCTTTTTAGAGTATCCAAAAGAAGCAGAAAACACACCTGATATGATAGGGGCTCAATAGAAGCTGCATTTCAAAACATTTTACAACGATTTTTGGTTGCACTTTAGTCAGTGGTAACACTGAAATAACTATATGAAGATCTCAATTACTAAAAACACAGATAAATATCAAAAAAATATTGAGAGAGATCAGCACAAAACTATGTTATTTTTTTTTTCGTTTTTCGGTTAATCAGCAATAACGTCAACTGTTTCATCTGTTACCTCACCGTAGCGATTCTACCGGGACTGATAAATTGTCTCGGTGCATAAGTCACATTTTGTTATTACCTTTAGAAATAATGTAAAATGCTGATAAATGAAACAAAATGTTCACAAACATAATAAATGCTATAAACATGCATGTTAGTTTTCCTCACTAAAACAGAAATGAAAAATATACAAAACAAATATAAAAAAGTACAAAACAAATATAAATGATAGTGAATGAAAAAAGAACAAAACAAATATAAATTACGGTGCCATATGTTATAAACCACATTTACTATACATGCCAAGCCTAAACTAATACATTTAAAGTGATACTGAAACTACATGTGAGTGAGAAATGTACAAATAAACATGGGCTCACATAGCTCTATCAATCGAAATGCTCTTTGTACAAGTTTTATACACTTAATTAAAAATAAATTAGATCTATAAATGGCTAAGAAGCTTAATCTCTTTCTCAAATACTGACCACTGTCACGTGTATCATTCCCTGCTCTACAGAATAAAGATCTTTAAATATGAGAACATCAGTTGGGAGATGGCTTCTCCTATATGGTTGGGGTCCTAACAAAACAGAGGGAAGACCAAGTGGCAAGCCTTGACAGGCAGCATGAACCCATGCTGTATTCTAAGAAGAGTTTGGGTGGTCTAGTACTACAGTCTTCTTGATCTGTCCCAGGAGAAGATGAAAAAAGTGCACTTCCATAATGTACTTAAAGTGCTCTATTTTCACACAGTAATTTGTTGTACTTCATATTCTAAAAATTTTCGTAGTACTTCTTGAAACCAGAAATCTCCGTAGGATTAGCCATTTAAAGGGTACTCAAATGTGCTATTTTGTGGTTTTAACATAACGTTTCTCTTATGTAGTACCAAGTGTAGGTAACTTGAACGTTACTTTATTTTCAGCACTAGTGGTTTTTTAAAGTGTACTACAAGTGGTATCTAGTGGAGATAGTATGTTAAAAGCTCATTTTAGTTCATTTTCATGGTGACCCAAAATAGCACAGTTGAGTACACTTGTTCTTAAGATTATTTTAAAAAGTACTAAAGAACCATTTTTAGTATACTAAATACAAAATTAGTGTGTGAAAATAGAGCACTTTAAGTACATTATGGAAGTGCACTTTTTTCCCTCCTGGAGTAAGATCCATGGCTAAATTCAAGCACAGTAAGGTCCATCAGAAACTGCCAGTGCAGCCCAAAGCGACTGTAGATGAGTCTCTGGATTGAGTCCACTCTGAATCCACTGGATTGAGTGGATTGAGCCTCTGTCAGCGCCAGACTCCCAACACAAGAGGGCACTAGTTTTCCTGCTGTGCACTGAATCACCAACTACTGCACTTATTCTGTCATTCTCCCGTCCACCATATGCCACACAATTAAAGTGACCTACTTTACTGTAATACACACACCTGCAAGCACAAAGGTTTTTTAGGAAGAAAGTGTAGACACTTAGATGAGCCAGTTTTCACAAAAGTGCTTAACTGGTCGTACAATGTGGGATTTGGCCTACAAATGTTAAAGGAACATACATACAGTCATGTTTGCGTACGTGTTTTGTAATTTCATCCATAAGATCTAGTTTCTGTCTGTGCATCGATCCATGTATCTTGTTATAATTCAACATTCCCCTAGCTAAACCGGAAAGTTTTGGCATACACAGCCTCTCCTGCAGTAGAGTTTTGTACGTCTGACATGATATACTGTACTTCTGTGTGGTTTGTTCGGCTTTTAGTTTGTTTGAGATCTGCATTATAAATGCTTAAAACAAAGATTATTTTAATATGTTTTACAAGACAATACTATATATTTCTATTTCAAAATTGTATGTTTAGTTCAATGCGTTACTTTCCGTTTCTTTGTATTTATTTGTGAAATTTATTAGCAAGCTGTTTCTGCACCAAACGTTTTACTGTGATGACTGTGATCTCATTGCATCACTCCACATGTTCTGTTTAATATAAGCAAAAAGCAAGCAACACTTTGTAAAAAAAAAAATTCTGTAGAGATATTAAAATGTACAGTCATGCTACCATCTGCATATTGCAAAGAAAAAAAATCTTCCAGTGAAGCACTCATTTTATCAGCCTACTTCAGCCAATCAGATCAACAATTGGGAATGATGAAATGTATTGCTATGTTTGCCTCTGACCATCATATATTGAATGAATCTTGGAATTTTGAAAATATGGACCATCTACTCAAGATTTAGCAAAATCCAGTGAGTGAATTAGTAAGTATTAAAGCACAAACACACACACACACACACACTTTATCTCTGAATTATCTCTGAAGAAGAAAAAAGGACTTTGGTATAGCCTTTAGTATTTTAACAATTTGCATAATCAGAAATTAAGGCAAACTCATCATGCACTTAAGGCCAACCCACTAATTAGAATTTAATTTCTTTAAATATAAAGTGTGTAATGTGTGTTTTCAGTGTAAATAATGTCAACAACGTTAATGCTAGGACCTCATGACAGTAAAATATTATTCCACTATCATGCAGCAGATCACAGCAATGCTAATTCACCACCATATAGCACTAGAAAAAGTAAACTATATAGTGTTTAACTACTTTCTTACACCACAAATTAATGAATCTGCAGCTGCTACTTCAAAAAATGTGACATTATGAATTCTAAAACATCACTTTAGAACTTACTGCTTTTATACCGTACAATTCAATAATCAGCTATTTAATATTGAATAATTTGCATTTTAGACACAATACCAGTCTATTTTTCGTCACTGTAGAAAATAATAAAAAAACAAATCTACACAAAACGCATTGCAATGCCAAGCAGCACTGTAGTTGTACCAGAATAGAATGAATCAGAGTTTTGAATGAATTGGTTGAATCAATGATTAAACTGATTCACTCATGAAGACACAGTCGCCACCTACTGGCGTAGCTTTTCCACCATCGGGTTGAACAGTTCTAAGAACAGTAAGGAACGGATCCACTTACGTTTACACTTGAGCTTGGTTATCGTCAGTGTTCAATGGAATTTGCAACCATGGTTCGTTAACGGGAAAGTGTCCCAGATCGGATTATCACCCAATCAGAAAACAGTGTGTTTACATTTGTCCACAACAAGTAGCTGTTTAAAATCTGAACTAACAATTCCGGACTGGTGAAAGATTCACTCCTTTTTAAGGAATCTGTTAGACGTGTTAGCAAGACAGTCTAAATCGGTTCATGATAATTCAGTATAAACCATTTAGACAGTTCATGTACACACTGAATCACTTGGAGCGGCAAAACTATAGTGAGATACTAATAAAGTCCCTTTAAAGGAAAGTCTGTTCACTTGGCCGCCATATTTGCAATGCCTCCGGGCAGCTCAAACAAGACCAAGTCCTATATCTAAATGAATGGGGGAATCCTGAAATCTCAAAAACTGCTCGCTGAACTCACGATTAAATTACATATTTCAAATCAGCAACAACATCTGAAATGAACTGTCCCATGAATGTTGTTTCTTATGCTCAAATAGCGTTTAACCATCTGTATGCACGCTTATTTTTCAGGCTAGACCCACCAATTCGCATCGCACGCTCTTATAATTGCGCTTATGACTGCGTATTGGCTGGTCTAGCCTCCGGTTTCTATGGGACCCGGAGCTTCTAATGGCTGCTGCAGTGATGCAATGACTTTACCAATCGATCAGCAGCAATCTTCTTTAATTTTGAAGGTGGAACGTGAACCATCTTTGTATTTCTATAGTCTTTGATACTAACAAAGTACACAAAATGATTTTCAATCCATTGAACAGTAACATGAAATGCGTCCTGTCATTTCCCAGGGATGACGACATCTTTATTAAAGGGGTCATATGATGCTTTTTTAAAGATCATTATTTTTGCTGTATTATTGGTGTACAGAATCCTGTTTGACCTGCTATAAATGTTACAAAACACATTATTTTTCTAATACTATACGTTATTTTAGGTCCTCTATGCCCCGCCTCTCTCAGACGCTTCGTTTTCTACAAAGTCCCTCCTTCTGACAAGCGCAGTCTGCTCTGATTGGCCAGCTGACCCAGTGCATGTGATCATTCATTATTTTACCAATCGTTTTGCAGCCCGAAAGGGGAACAGAGTCTCGTGACCGACACAGTGATGAAGCTCGTATGTGTTTGCAGTACACAAGCCACGGTTAGACCGTTGTGGGGACCCGTCTCTCGCGCACTCTCTCTCGTCTCTCTCATCTCGCCACCCCAACCCGCACCCACACACACACACGTGCACAAAACCCCACATTTGAACGTCATAGCATACTTATCTCTAATAACAAACAGATAGCTGATTCATCCCCGCCACGCAGACGTTGATCTACGCAAAGTCAGAATGACCTCCTCAGGTCCTATTTCACTCAACGGTCCGTCCATAACATGCATTGCAGTTCTGTTGTAAGTCCTCTGAAGAGGCCTCCACTCAATCTTCCGTCTCTACTTTTCAGAAGCGACCACCTAACGCACTGCTGCTTTTGTACCTTTCTCCTAGAAACACACACCAGCCTCCCTGCACCCCGCGCCGTCCGTTCAACACTACTGCGCGTTACTGACACCCTACCGCCACTACGTTTCTATTTGCTATTCAGCAACTATCAAATATGGGCGCATATGCGCTATCATTGCGCGCACCATAGTGAGGTAGCATTTGGGGGCGGTTAGAAACGAGCCCGGCACAATTTTCTAGGGGGGCGCTAGGGCATAGATCTGTTAACTATTGGAGAGTAACGAATATCTATCTTTGTGGTGCTTTTGAACTTTAAGTTTTGTGCAACGTCAGGATCTTACTAATGCACAATCGCTTGGCACACTCCAAAGAGAAAGGAAAAATTTTGATCGCATCATATGACCCCTTTAAGTGTTACGCCTGATGTGATATTTGAACCGAGGCGTCGAGACTTGTCGAGAGTAAATGAGCGTACCAGATTAAGCCTTGATTTGATGCTTGTGTTGTTAATGTAGAAATCACGTGACATATGACAAATTACCATGGCCACTGTGAAAATTACCAATTACCATTGTGGACATGGGGGGGGGGGTGGGGGGGGCTGGGGGGGGTACCACCGAGTACTCTGATTTTAACAGTCGGTGTCTCCAGGTGTAAATAGTTGGTTTGTGCATGAATAATAAATTAAAATATCTCCTGTCTATCATTTCTCAATTCATCTCTCTCTCTCTCTCTATCATTTATTTAATTTAATCTATTTAAAAATTTTTGTTATTTAATTTAATTACAACCTAAAATTACTCCGCTTTTTGACCACTTATCTTAGTCATCACACTGGTCTTTATATCAAACCGCAGCCTTAGGAACCTTTTATGCCTGACACGCATAACTTAAATATAACATTCGATGACAAACACAATTACACTTGTGTAATGTTCGATCGTCGCAGTTAATGCCAATGATAAACATTGATCCTTGCTGGGCTGCCCCACGTCGAAAGCCACACAGAGACAACCAGAGAGATATAAACCGCCTCAGACTATAAAATCAGCACCCTTAGAAAGATGCTCAACTAATCATATTTGAGGACAAGAACTAAACTAATGTTTATCACTCATTGGGATGCATGATTCTGCCACAGTTCCCAGCTGACCAACAGCATGTAAAAACAGCACAGGAATATATTATTGTGATATACTACACCACTGTCAGATGGTACACTCATGGAGGCACTGGAGCACAAAGAGATTAGGATAATAAGTCCAAAGCCAAGAAAGGCCTTTCAAGAGAGAACGGATAAGATTGCAGCCTGCTATCAGGTTTGCTCTCGTTCGCCCTGGATGACATTGTGAAAGGTGTCTGTCTGTAGACCAAGTTACACGCTCATTTATATTTACTGTAACCTCATTTCTCTAACCTTATTTTTTGGAAGCAAACATTACAAAACTTTTGCACCCAAAAATATAGATTGATTTTAAGGAGCTGTCATATACAGCTATTGAATTACAATTTAAGTCACCCAAAAAATTCCCATTTCTGACAAACAAGATCTGTGTCAGTTTTAAGAGTATTCTTTAATTTAGACATTGTTAAGGCCTGTTGTCATTCTAAAAGGTCTATTTTTAAAATTCCATATATTCATTAGACTCTGCAAATGTAAAAGAAAGGAACATAGGTAAACCCTCATGAGATTATTACAGTAAATTGCTACAGAGCCTCTTAAACCTCTATGTTCTGTTCAGTTTATTCAAAGAACTATGCATATTTCAATGTATAAAGTGTTTAGGTTATGCAAATGTGTACAAAAATACCACAAAAAAAGATGTGTGTTTGTAAGAAACAAATCTATCATTTAGGTGTTTTTGACTTCAAACTGTGGCATCCGGCTGAAATATAAGTCCTCTATCTATAATGTTGCTTCCTGCAGTGAAAAAAGTTAAATCTGCACAGATCAAGCACCGTTTACAAGCCAAAACAGCTCTAAACAAATATGTGGGTAGATTTTGATGTGAGAAGACAACAGGAGATGCACATTGTCACTGGAGGAAGCGTTATTATGGATTTTGGACTATTTTGGCCATGTCACTTTTCACTTCTCCAGATGTTAACTGATGGACTGGAGTGCTGTGGATTACTTGTGGATTATTGTGATGTGTTTTCAGTCAGTTGGACTCTCGATGTCTGACGGCACCCCTTACTTGACGGCACCCATTCACTGCAGAGTGACGCAATGCTACATTTCTCCAAATCTTATGAAGAAACAAACTCATTTGGATGGCCTGACGGTGAGTAAATGTTCAGCAAATTGTATTTTTGGGTCAACTATTCCCTTAAAGGGGAGGTCTTATCTACAAACTAAAATCTATATATTAAAACCGTATACAAACAAAATGTTGTTGTGGAACATTTAGTCAATATATAATCATTCTGTTTTATGGGCTAATCATGCAGAAATGTCTGTCAAGACAATACAAATGATGCATGCTCATTGTGGATAACGCATGCGATGCTGATTGGCACCGTTTAATAATTTAAGACATTTCACTGGATACAGGCAACTTTAGACCTTAAACGTATACCTTACAGACAGCATGTCTTATGCATGAGCTGATGCTTTTTTTAAAGGACTTGAATTATATGCTGTCTGGTAAAGCCTTGTTGATGGAAGAGACAACGCAGGTGTTTTGCTTCATGCACATTTGATCTGTTCCAACATGCAAGCAGAACGTATCATTAGGAGTCAGTGACATGTAGACATACCTGTAGACACTGATGCACTTTTTCTCTTCAAGATTTGGAGTGTCGTTATGGTCTTTGTACTTTTTCTAATTCCTTTATTTTTTAATAACTTAATAAATTAATTTCAATATTATATACCATTTTTCTGGAGCTTCATGAATAAGCAGTTGAGCCAGTGTCACATTTCAGTTCATTTGCATTGTAGATGACCACATGACACTACTGTGTTACCAAAGCTACGTGTCATCGGCTAGTCTGCAAGTTGCAGTTGGAACAAGACATCATCAATTCTTTAAGCCAGAGTCAGTTTGATTTGTCCATCCTGTAGATTACCCACAACTCTCTGTTGCCGCACCACAGTTGTTTTCTTTCGAGTATGGTTAAATGGGGGATACGTATGATGCAAAATTGTATTTGAATGAATGAGTGATCAGATGTAGCATTTTCACCTGCTGGACCATAAAAATCAGGTTAATTTTCTCAGTTGGAGAGCAATGATAGTACCTCCACTGCTTCATTGTGACGCAGACTCAGTGCGATAAAGCGTTGTATTTAACCAGTTCACTCTGACTGCTTTGCAGTTGTGTTTCAAGACCAGCTCTTGCACTTATAGGTTTAAACATAAAAAAAAAAATATTTTCTAATAAAAAATGGACAGTGAGATGGACCAACATCACCAACAACACAAAAGGACATTTCAGAAGCAAGAAGTAGACAGTTACACTTTAGTTTAAGTGTTGGAACATGTTACATGTGTAATTATACTTTTAAGCACTGAGTAATATGTACACATACGTGTACTAACTATATATATTTTTTATGTTTTTGAAAGAAGTCTCTTCTGCTCACCAAGGCTGTATTTATTTGCTCAAAATACAGTAAAAAAAAGTATTATTGTGAAGTATTATTATAATTTAAAATAGCTGTTATCTATGTGACTATGTGTTAAACTGTAATGTATTTCTGTGATGCAGCGCTGACTTTTTAGCATCATTATTCCAGTCTTCAGTGTCCCATGATCTTCAGAAATCAGTATAATATGCTGATTGTCTGCTCAAGAAACATTTCTGATTATTCTCAATGTTGCGAACAGTCGTGCTGCACAATATGTTTTGTGGAAACCGTGATGCATTACGATAAATGTTTGGAGTAAGTGAGATAGTAAGAATCATTAACTTGATCAGGTATTGATATCACTTTGTCAGTAAGAACAATTTAGAATGCCCATAAAGATTTCCTACTTCAATTGAATTCTTTTCTTTTGAACTTTCTATTCTCAACGAATCCAAAAAAAATTATCACCGTTTCCACCAAATAGTAAGCAGTGTTTTCACATTGAAAATAATAAGAACACCAATTAAAATCGGCCCCACTGTAAACGGGCTTACTAGCCGAGAGGCGGGGCGGACCATGTTCAAGCTTTATTAACACGAAAAGTGGTAAAACACAGGCAGGGTCATCATGCAAAACGAGGTATATGCGGGCAAAACACAAGAATAGTCCCTAGGTCTAGCCCCCCCGTTTAGATCACTTATCTGCAGAAGTAATCACCGGGGCGGACTAGAGGGAAGAAATCCGGAAACACAGGCAAAGGTCAGCAAACCGAGAGAACAGGCAAGGCAAAACAAGGAAACACAGAGACTAGGAACGGGGAACAGGCTAAACAATACTCAGCAGACAATGGCAGTTTGAGTGGGTGTTATATAGTGAGTGAAGTGATAAGAAACAGCTGTGTGCAATCAGTGCTGTGTGCAATCAGGGCTGTGTGCAATCAGTGCAATGATGATGGGATATGTAGTCCGGGGTGCTATGCAACAGTTTGTGTTGTGCGAGAGTCAATGTAATGGAAAGGGTGACCCCTGGTGGTGAATAAACGGAAGTCCATAGACCGAATTCGTGACCACTCACCTAATCTTAATAATAATTGAGCAGCAAATAAGCAAATGATTTCTGAAAGATCATGTGACGCTGAAGACTGGAGTAATGATGCTGGAAACTCAGCTTTGATCACAGAAATAAATTACAGTCTAACACATATTCACACAGAAAACAGCTATTCTGAATACTAATAATATTAACTTAGTAATTGTAATAAACCCAATTACCACTCACCCATAGTACTGTTTTAATGTATTTTTGATCAAATAAATGTGGTGAGCATACTTTTTTCACAGTTTTTTATGTGAATCAGATCAGTATGAAGTAACTGCTTGAAGTGACTGAGGCCGTTGACATGTACAGTATATAAAAGCCTACGTGGACTAAAACATGTATCATTTGAAATAGTTCAACACACTGCATTGCCATTTCCTCCAACTCTTATGGAAATGTTGTTCTTTGTAGTATAGTTAGATTAGATGTAGCCCATCACTGCAGTGATGAGAGGCATTATGCTCTAGGGCTGCACAATTAATCAAATTTCAAATCGCGATTACAATTATGGATGCCAAAATTACGTAATCGTTCAAAGCAGCAACTAATCTTTCAAAGTCCACTTATGTTATTCTGAGTGCTTAAGATGCGTTTTTTCTTTCTACATGTTATCTTAAGGGTTTTTCCCATTATTTTAATTTTAGTTTTAGTGTAACATTATAATACCATTCATTTTATTTTTTTATAATTTAAAGAAGAAACCAATCCGATGTACAGTGACATTTGAGGGCTTATACATATAAAGACTAAGGTTTTTCAGTTACATTCTAAAAAATGCTGGGTTAAATACAACCCAGTGCTGGGTAAAATAGGGACAAACCCAGCACATGGGGTTGTTTTGACCCAGCTGTTGGGTTTACTACCAAAGAATTGGGTTACACAGTTATCCCAACCGCTAGGGTCAAACCAACCATTTGCTTGGGTTTGTCCATATTTCACCCAGCACTGGGTTGTATTTACCCAGCATTTTTTTAGAATGTAGAGTTTTTTCAGCTTGTTTATTTTCATATAATAATACGGCATGCAGTTGCATCAAACAGTGGTGTAAACATCATTCAGTGTAAATTGTGATAATTGTAATTAATAATCGCATTTACAATTTCAAGGGAATAATCGACATTTGTGATTTTTGTCATAATCGTGCAGCCATGCTCACACTCCCTTCAAACTCTGGACACAACATGTTGCTCCTGCAGTTTACAGGCTGGTTTTTACCTGGTTAGCTTATTTAGAGTAGTAGCCTGTCAGAATCCCATGTGATCTCTCTCATCAGGAGCTAGTTCTAGTTACCACTGTCTCGGGTTCAGCACTCATACACTATTCATATCCATATCACATCTCTCCTGCCCATGCATCTTCAGGCTTAGACCAAACCAGACTCTTTTTGAGTTACTTTTGTGGCCTCTCTGTTTCTGTCATCCAAATGTCAATAATGAGTTTGTAGGCTATTTCTTTTAAAGACATCTTGATATCGGAATTGGTGTGTCCTTCCTGCAAACTCCTAGATGTGATTCAGCTGCACTGTACGGTAAGTGTGCAGTATTTCATCAGACTTTGCATACGAGTCTTTCGTTTGGTTTGTGTGTCACGGTAAACCAAACATTGTAACTTAATGACAATGGCTTTCAGATTCGGCTTAACTGTTGTGGTGTTTGGTGTATTAATGAAAGTATTAAACGTAATGTGAAATGCAACAGAATAAAAAGTTAATTCACTGTTTTTGTGGAATTAAGGATGTTTCAGTAAGAGGGTACGGTTAAGAAAGTTTCTTTTATCTTAAAATATCTTCCAATGAGAATATTTTAATATACAGTATAATTACTGTTTAAGGGTAAAAAAAAACACCAGCAGTAAAAACTGTTGGTTTGTCCGCACAGAATCCATTATTGTTTTGATTGCATAAAATGGTTAGCTTTAAGCGTACATAGGTGCATGTGTAGTTAATAATAATAACCTATTTCTTTCTTTTTCTTGCTCATTTCCAACATTCAGCATGTTTATTGAAAGGTAATCTATCAGTCGTAGATGTACTTGTCTATTTAGATGATTATACTGCTTATGCAAATTAATTCAGTGTTAATTAAATTCTTCATGAATCTGCTAATTATTGATGGGTTAGGGTAATAAACTTTATTTAATTTATGAAGGCAAATTACTTTTGGATTTCTGGCGGATTGAAATAGAATAAAACAACAGAATATTATAAATACGTTACTGTTATATTTACAGTAAATTGAGATTTTTTATTTTTGATTTTCATGTTCAAAAGATTCATATACCCAGAGGATAAATCAAATTCATAACAATGAAGCGTAGCAAGCATCGAGCCTCCCCAAGGATTCAGGCAAATGCCAAGGTGAAAGAATTTCTATGTAATCATGTTTAAACTTATTGTGAAGTCTTCAACATGTTGATATAGCATTATAAGCTTATATTAATTATTATATATTAATGATTAATACATTTAAATAATTATGTAAGATTACATCATATATAATACTTATATGATAATCTAAAATAATATAAAAAAAAACTGTAGTGCTGTCCATAATTACATCATATTTCATATGTGACTTGTGAAGATGAGCCGGCCATCCTGGAGACGGAGGACATGAGGATGCCAGACCCGGACACCATCTCACTCGCATCAGTCACTGCCGTCACAACCAATGTCTCCAATAAGAGGTGACCAGAAATTATAAAGTCACATGAACCCAAATCAAATTTGATATTCTGCTTTACATTTATTTTTGTTCTAACAAAAATATATTACTGTATTCTAATAGAGAGTTGATCAACTATTCAACTTTTTTTTCATCCAAAAATGTCCTAAATGTTTTAGATCAAAGCCTGACATCAAGATTGAGCCTAGTGCTGGAAGACCAGTGGATTTCCAAGTACGTAGAACAGCATATTGCAATTTTTAACAGAAAGAGTTTTGTTTTTTTTTGTAAAGAAAACAGAACATGAACATATGTGACCCTGGAGCAAAAGCATTTGTTTAAGTCGCTTGGGTATATTTGTAGCAGTAGCCAAAAATACGTTGTATGGGTCAAAATTATACATTTTTTCTTTTAATGCAAATAATTATTCGATATAAAGTAAATCAGGTTCCATGAAGATATTTTGTAACTTTCCTACTGTAAATATATCAAAACTTAATTTTTTTTAGTAATATGCATTGCTAAGAACTTCAATTTGGACAACTTTAAAGGTGCACCTCACTAAAAAATGCTTGGTTAAATACAACCCAGCACTGGGTGAAATATGGACAAACCCAGCAACTGGGTTGTTTTGACCCAGCGAATGGGTTAAATGTTTAACCCAACCTCCTGGGTAGTAACCCAACCGCTGGGTCAAAACAAACCATTTGCTGGGTTTGTCCATATTTCCAATCCCCCAGTGCTGGGTTGTATTTACCCCGGCATTTTTTTAAATGTGATTTTCTCAATAGTTAGATTTTTTTTTTGCACCCTCATATTCCAGAATTTCAAATAGTTGTATCTCAGACAAATATTGTCCGATCCTAACAAACCACACATCAATGGAAGCTTATTTATTCAGCTTTCAGGTGTTGTATAAATCTCAATTTCGGAAAATTGACCCTTATGACTGGTCTTGTGGTCCAGGGTCACATATTTCAAGCTACACATTTCATGCAAAGTTTGTTAAAACAATAGATGTAGTGTAGAAAATGAAGACAGTCAGTATTGTGTTTGTGATTGGTGGAACATGTTGATAGTTAAAGTGAAAAACTATGCCTGTGGAGCTTCTGCTTACACCGGTGTGAACTTCATGCACCGTACAACAATAAAAATTACAAAACATCTGCTGATTCAGAAACATTGAGCTTAAAGAAAAGTGCTATTAGTGAAGAGATAAGATCTTCCAGCATTTGAGGCATGCAGATAAATTAATCCTATAGTTTTGTATCATGCAAACATTTTGGATTAGATTTGAATACCATCCACATACAGTACCACATACCACATTTGTTAATGTGTGTCATGCCCCACTTTCCAGGTCAGTGTCACTGTTATAGAGGCCAGACAGCTGGTGGGTCTGAACATGGATCCAGTGGTGTGTGTAGAAATCGGTGATGACAAAAAATACACCTCAATGAAGGAGTCAACCAACTGCCCTTACTACAATGAGGTATGTTCCTTTTTAATTTAGGATTGTAATATTGTCCTTTTACAAAGTAATGATCATGACAAATAACTACTCAAAATATATCAAAATAATCACATAATCATCTTAAAGGAGTAGTTCACTCAAAGTTTGCTGAAGATGTGCTAACTCTCCAAGATGTAGATGAGTTTGTTTCTTCATCAGATTTGGAGAAATGTTAGCAACTGCTCAGTGCCCCCTCCGCATGGAGGCTCTGCAGTGAATGGGTTCTGTCAGAATGAGAGTCAAACAGCTGATAAAAAACATTGCAATAATCAACAAGTAATCCACACCAGTCCATCAGTTAATATATTGAGAAGACAAAAGCTGCGTGTTTGTATAAAAAAAAAAAAATGCCTCAAGACCCCGTTTTTTAACTTCCCCCAAACCCATGTGGTTTTTCCTCTTTCTGCCTAAATTACAAGTCCATAGCCCATAATAACATTTCCTCCAGCAACAAAGTTGTCTTGTCTGAATCAGGAGAGAAATCTGCACAGATCAAGCACTGTTTACTCCCTGGAGGAAGAATTATTATGGATTAGCATTTTTTTTAACCAGAATGGACTGTTTAAAGTTAAAACATCTTAATGATGGATTTGTGTCTTACAAACACGCAGCTTTTCACTTCACAAGACTGTAACTGATGGACTGGAGTGCTGTGGATTACTTGTAGATTATTGTGATGTTTTTATCAGCTGTTTGACTCTCATTCTGACGGCACCCACTCACTGCACAGCATCCATTGTTGAGCAACTGATGCAACGCTACATTTCTCCAAACCTGATGAAGAAACAAAATCATCTACAATTTAAATGACCTGAAGGTAAACACATTCTGAAATGTTTCACTTTCGAGTGAACTGTTCCTTTAACATTGCTAATATAATGTTTTGATAAAAGCTTTCTTTTTTTTCAGTACTTCGTTTTTGACTTCCACGTTCCTCCTGATGTCATGTTTGACAAGATCCTGAAAGTGTCTGTAAGTAGCAACACACATCAATTCTGAATAGTTAAATCCTGCACTTTTTCATAAAAGATTGTGTTTTTTGTGTGTGTTTGTGTTTGAAACTTGTTGTAAATGAATGTGTCGATACAGGTTATCCACTCTAAGAATCTTTTGCGAAGTGGCACGCTGGTCGGGAGCTTCAAGCTTGACGTGGGCACAATTTATACACAACCTGGTAACTGGTATTATCATGCTTCTCTATCCACCTTATTTTAAAACACAGAAGTAAGCGATTTTCTGTGAATGTGCAAGACTTCTGATTCATTATCTGCTATAGATTAAATAACTAGAAGAATATTTACTACAAACACATTCTGGTTTTTATGATTATGCTAATAAATTAAAATATGATAACAAATACCTGTTTGCAATATAATATTTTACTGGCAAAATAAATAGCAATTACTGACACTGGAAGTTACAAATGACCACGCCGTTCTTAAGTTAAAAATAAGGTGGATAAAATTCTCACTTTTATCATGTTTTTTTTTTCTTTACATTTACAGAACATCAGTTCTTCCACAAATGGGCCACTTTATGTGACCCCGATGATATCACTGCTGGATGCAAAGGCTATGTCAAGTGTGACATCGCAGTTGTGGCAAAGGGCGACACTATCAAAACTCCACACAAGACAAATGAAACAGACGAGGATGACATTGAGGGGTAAAAAAACCAAACAAAAAAATCTTCCTACATTGCTAATGTTATTTTCCAAGAAAAGCATCACTGTTACTAAACCATACTCCAAACTCAAGTATTCCCAACTTATTTTGAAAGCCCTGCGAAACAAATATTTACTTGTAATAGTATTTAATCAAAACGTGAAATCCGAGATTCTAGTTTATTATTTTACCTGTCACACATTATAAATGCTGAGGTCACTCGGATAATTCCATCCAACGATGTATTGAATATTTAAAGGAGATTCTATATGCAGAAACACAAATCTCTTCTTCATTGAATACTTTCTTGTTTCCAGTAATCTTCTGTTGCCGGAAGACGTCCCGGCTGAGCGTCAATGGGCAAGATACTATGTGAAAATCTACCGAGCCGAGGGGTTGCCCAAAATGAACACCAGCATAATGGCAAATGTCAAAAAAGCTTTCATTGGAGAAAATAAGGACTTGGTTGATCCGTATGTCCAAGTGCTATTTGCAGGGCAGAAGGTGGGCAGAATTCTTACTGATGGTCAACTGATTTGTTTTAATGGTGTACAGAGTGACCAATATAATGCCTATATATGAAAATATAATATAGTTTAATGATGGAAAGTAGGTTTCATCATTAAACAAAGCACATTTTACACAATATTCAAAATTTACAAAATAAAATTTTAAAATACACTATGAAACTGAAGACTCCGGAAGACTTCCGTCCTGTTAAAGACTCCATGAAATGACTGGCGAACACAGTTTTCCTTCCTGTGTTAATGTATTTCCTGTTGAAACAGGAAGTTTGAGTGGGACATATTAAAGACATTTTTATTTTATACCACTATTTTCTGCTTGCTAGTCAAATTTTTACTAGAATTTATTGTAATGCATTTGAACTATTTGCAAATCATATTTTTATTTTAAGACATACATTCACTCTAAGTAATGCCTATCTGCCAAAAAAAATTGTATTGTCTCTTAATATTCAATTATGAATTAGATAAATCACTAAATTATAAATTTTCCATTCAAAATGGCAATATTGTTGAGTAGTTTGCAGTACTGGATTGCTGTTGGTTGCTTAACATTAATTTTGAAAAACAGTTGTCATACATTAAAGGGACAGTTCACCCAAAAAAAGGTTTTTAATGTTAGCTGCTGTACTACCCAGGGCAATATGTAGGTGACCTTTGTTTCTTTCAGTTAAACAAAAACTAAGATGTTAACTCAAAACCACTGCAGTCTATCAGTCTTCATCAATGCAAAGTCATGGCTCCACGGCTTCCAAGATGTAAAAAAAACATATGTTCTCCGGTGAAGAACAAAAAAAAAAAAAATCATAATTTGTGTTCTACTAAAGAAACAAAGTCAACTACATCTTGGAAGCCCTGGGGGTAAGCAGATAAACATAAAATTTTAATTTTGTGGTGAACTATCCTTTAAATATTTTAACCTCAAGCCTGTAATCTTCCTTTTTGACTAAAAAAAATACAACTCTAAAGTTCATCTAATTGCATTTAATATAAATTTTAAATGATTGTACTTTTTCATTTAATTGTAAATAACAATTATATTGTCCGAAAACATTACATTCAGTTCACACCTTAAGTATATTATTTTAATGTATAGGATTTCCTTAATAAGAGGTCCTTTTAAAAGTATGCTAAAGTGTGCTTCTGTTTCAGAAGGGGAGGCATCAGTATTTTTGATCCACTGATCTATTTCATCTGTCCACAATGCAGGGTAAAACTTCAATTCAGAAGAGCAGCTATGAGCCGATTTGGAATGAGCAGATCGTTTTCACTGAGCAGTTTCCACCTCTGTGCCGGAGAATGAAAGTCCAGATCCGTGATTCGGATAAAGTGAACGATGTGGCCATCGGAACGCACTTCATTGACCTGCGGAAGATTGCTAATGATGGAGACAAAGGTAACAGGGCTCCCTGAACACCATGGCAAAGTCTGCAAAAGTAATATACTACCGTGCAGAAGTTGGGAATAATTATTTTTTAGATTTCTTATCTATTTATTTGATAACAATACAGTAAAGAGTAATTGTGTGAAATAATATTACAATTAAAATAATTGTTTTTTTATTCTTCAGTGCCACATGATCTTCAGAAATCATTCTAATATGCTTATTTGCTGCTCAAGAAACATTTCTGTGTATTATCAATGTTGAAAACAGTTCTGCCGCGAATAATTAAGATACCTTTGATAGACTCAGCATTTTTTTTTACTGTCACTTTTGATTAATTTAAGTGTCCCCAGTGCAAAATAAAAGTTATTTTTTTTTCGTTTTTTTTGCTTCACCCAAACTTTTTAAATGGTGAATGCTGTTTCTACAAAATATTGGGCAGCAACAATTGTTTTTCACATTGAATAATAACTATACTGTGTTTAAGCCCCAAATCAGCATATTATATCTGGTTTTTTATTTATTATGATGCTGAAATACAGCGCGCATCACAGAAAGACATTTACTTTTAAACAGATATTCACATAGAAAAAAACAGTTATTTACGTATATCTATCTTTTCGCATATTGCGTTTTTGCTTATTTACGATCAAATAAAGGCAAAATTTGCCTTCAAAAACACACACCATCACAAAATTGTATTTATTCCAAATGTTTGACCAGTAGTGTATTTACTTTGTTTCTTGTTGTTTATTACATTTTGCTTTGAATACTCAATCACACAAAGCCGTCACTACATTGCTGTTCAAGAAACATTTGTAAAAATCCTTATCCTAGGATTTACTATAACTATAAAAGTCATGGAATGACATTGATCAAAAGGTCAAAATTTAAAACTGATCCTGTTTTTATTGATAGGCTTTCTTCCAACTCTTGGGCCGGCTTGGTCCAACATGTACGGCTCCACACGCAGCTACACACTCATGGACGAGTACCAGGACCTGAATGAAGGAGTAGGGGAAGGGGTGTCTTTCAGGGCCCGGCTGCTGATCAGTCTGGCCGTGGAGATACTGGACACCTCCTCTCCTGAAGTAATGAGCTCCACTGAGGTGCAAGTGGAGGGGATACCCAACATCTCAGATGTAAGCGATCCATAGACGGGGTGGTTCGACAGGCCAATTACAGTGAATAATTAATTGTCTTTATTTATCTCCCTACATTATTCATTTAGCAACAATACTCATAGTAGTTCTTTGTCTGCAAGACAATCATCTGCACAGTCAGAGCCAAAATTAGGCTTCATTACTTGCTGTTAAAAATTAATCAGTTTGAGAAAATAGAACTGTTTTGAATTGTTTATGAGCACAGTGACATCATGTTTGTCTAATCTTAGGAAAACCCTCATACACTGAAAAAAAAATGGTGCAGAAACAAACAAAATTTTATTTTCAATCAGAAGCTAGTAAATGTCACAATTAGTTACAAAAAAATGGCAAGTAGTGCATTGGATTAACATGTAATTTTAAAGTAGATATACTGAAGTGATATTTTCTTGTAAAGCGTACTCTGAAAACCTTTTTATTTACAACAAAGTGTATTCACAAAAACATTATTTAATCAATTGTTTGTTGCTTATATCTAGAATGCCACGGGAAAAATTGAGGAGTTCTTTCTCTTTGGATGTTTCCTTGAGGCCACTATGATTGACAGGAAGATTGGAGACAAACCCATCAACTTTGAGGTTACAATAGGTAAAATCTATGGTAGTTATCAGTCTTTACTAGGTATCAGTCTTTAAATTGAGGTCAGAGTTGTTCACCATTCAGAATGCTACTGAATTCTTTCAAATAAATGTATATTACTGCTGTGAGTGTACTTTTTAATAATACATTTTCATATTTTAGTATGAATGACACCAGTTCGATATATATACAATGTATATGGGCAAATTCCTGAAACGCTACAGTAGATTATATTAATAAACAGTGTTTCAAATGCCATTTCACCAATTCAGCCTTCTTATGTTATTCAATATGAATTCAAACTCATTCAAACGCAAACCCCTCTAACTTTTACACGAAAGGACCATTAACTGGCTTTAAAGGAATAGTTGACCCAAAAATAAAAATAAATGCGCTCACCCTCAGGCCATCCAAGATATACTGTAGATGAGTTTGGTTGTTTCATGGAAACAGATTTGGCGAAATGTAGCATCACATAACGGTACTGTGGATTCCAATGGATCATTTGCAGTGATTGGGTGCCGTCAGAATGCGAGTCCAAAACAGCTGATAAAAAAATCACAATAATACACAATTAATCCACATGACTCCCGTCCATCAATTAATGGCGGTGACGCCAAATCTGCATGTTGCTGTGTAAGAAACAACTCTGCTTTTAACTTCAAACCGTTGCTTTTGGCTAAAATACCATAATCCATAATAACTCTTCCTCCAGTGAAAAAGTGGTCTGGTCCTGAATTCAGGAAGCGAAAATATGCCGCAGATCAAATGCCCACCATTTTACAGTCCAAAACGTTTTTTTCCTAATCAATCTGTGGTGGATTTGGGAATGTGAGCCGGCCACAGAGATGTACACTTTTCAACTGGAGAAGTGCCAATAAATGGATTTTGGCCTGCAGACTGAAATAGTATTTTTTGTAAAAACATACTCCAAAATCCTGTTCTTTTTCTTACAAATTCAAAACCTCATGTTTTTTAACCGTGACAGAAATGAGTACACTTCCACTTCTATGAAAGTACTTCTTACTTAAGATACCTCAATTAACTATCCTCTCAATGCAAGGAACTACGGCAAGTGAAGTCATACCCCACCAAGCCAAAAAACACAGAAAAGAAAGGGTGGCGATGGAGAATGATGAGGCAGTCCCTGAACTCATTTAATGGCTCCAGTGACCGAGGAGGTGTATGAATGGTGGAGATATGACATCATTTCCCACCTCCTCCCTCCAAGGAAGCCATTCATCCCTGGACAGGTTCAGTTTACTCAACATGACCCAAAATCCAGTTATTTATTTTATTAGAAATTTTGGTGCAAATCATCTTGAAATGTACTGGTTTCAATTTCCTGCAGAAACTATTTCCACCTGCCCGTACTCTTTGAGGGAAAGCCCTGCCTTATATCGAGCTGGTGGCAGGACCACAGAAAGACGACTTTTATAATGCTAACATCCAATGGACAGAACTTGCAGATAACTTGGTACTAAATCAATGAATAATAGATTTTATTTAGTAGTGTTCGAATTACTGAAACAAACTTAAGTGTTCTATTTTTGGGATGCTCTCTTTTTTTCCCTATTTTCCAGAAAGAATTCAATATGGAAGGGAAATTTATGCCCAACAACCTCAAAATTGAACCAGTGATGAAAAAACAATGCGTTTTTGGTTCTGTAGTGTCTCACCCTTAAATCCCCATTTTTTTTTTCATCATAGTGTCATTTAGTAATCAAACAATCCTAGTTTACAGTTTAACCCTCTGGGGTCCCTGAGGGGGTTGGGGCCCTGGAAAGAGGTGTTGACATGCCCCTGGCATTTGGTTGGGGTTTTTTTTTTCAGTATCTTAAAAAACCATATCTGCTAAGTCTGATACCAAACATGTACTCATCACAAAACTGGGCTACAATATATGTGATCAGCAGAATTCATGTTGTTGGTTTTTGAGAAAACAATGTTTATGGCATGGTTTTAGTGGGAAACACGTCCCCCCCTCTATGTTACACATGAAGGGTCCTAGGTTTTTGTTCCCTGATGGAGGGAACGGAGACGTTATGTCGAACGACATATGGGGTCTCACTTGGGAGGCCAATCATCGCTGAGTTTAAGAGAAAACACCAATGAAAATTGGCTAGTGGATTTTACATGCTGAGCCACTCCCCGTGCACACAAGTATATAAGGTTGACAGCGCGCATCCCGCCCGTTTTTTTTTAACCCGCGGGCCGAACAGCGAAATAGTTCAAGGGTTGTGGCATGGGGACAATAATGAGGGTTTTAGTAAATGTAACCGAGACGTTTTTCCCTACCGTCGGTACACTAGAAGTTTTTATGTGACATATGGGGGGTTTCCATGGGGAAACGCACAACCTGAACAACCGTACAACCCCTGTTGTTTTACGGTGTCCCGCGACGGAGACCACATCCCTACCCTAGGGAGGGACATGTTAAGATACTGATAGGGACTTCCCCAGGGCAGTACTACATATGAACCATGAACAATGCCAATAGAACTGATCGAGCTGGTCCTGTCGAGGGAAGACCCGGATTTAACCGAAGGGAAACCTTAACGTTGGAGGGAATCCACTATGGGCTTACCCATAGTTAATTAAAGCCATATGGAAATCTAGCCCAGTACAGGGGCTGACCGGAACTCCGGGCATGGTAACACCAGTACTGGGCCTGGCATCAGACTGCTCTGCCAAGTCTGAATGCCGAGGGTGCTGGAGGATGCTCGACCAGGGTTCGCCAACCGGGGAACTCTGCTGGGAGAAGAAAAACGCTCGCATCCCCGTGTGAGGGGAAATTGCGCAGCAAGCATGACACGGAAAACCTCGCAAAGGTGTTAGGTATCACCCAGCCCGCAGCTTGACGGATGTCTGCCAGAGAGCAGACAGCGCCCAAGAGGAGGCAACACTTCGAGTGGAGTGGGCTCTCACCCCCAGGGGGCACGGCTCGCCTTGAGATTGGTACGCCAAGGCGATGGCATTCACTTTCCAGTGGGCCAACCTCTGCTTGGAGACAGTCAAGTCAAGTCAAGTCAAGTCACCTTTATTTAATATAGCGCTTTTAACAATACAGATTATGTCAAAGCAACTGAACAGCCTCATTAGGAAAATAGTGTGTCATTAATGCAAAATGACAAAAGTAAACACAAATTTTTCAGTTAAAGACAGTTAATCATTAAATTCAGGGATGTCATCATCCAGCTCAGTTCAGTATAAATAGTATCTTTGCAATCATTTGCAAAAACGGTATCGCTGGAAATTAAGTGTCCCCAAATAAGCAAGCCAGAGGCGACAGCGGCAAGGAACCAAAACTCCATCGTGACAGAATGGAGAAAAAACCTTGGGAGAACCAGGCTCAGGCGGGGGGCCAGTTCTCCTCTGACCAGAAACCAGCATACGGAAAATCAATTTTAAGACGTAATAACACATATATGAATAATAACCAGCAATTTAATTATTATTGTGCAAAATCAAACTTATAGCAAATGTGGTATTTCCGTGTAAGGGGTCAGGTTTGGCATCATCTGAGGGTCCTCTGAGGGGTTTTGCATCTCCTCTTCTCAGGTGGTTTCGGATCCCAGACTGAAGCTTGTGGTAAATCTACGTTTACGGCAAAAACCATAGAACACAAATACAAACATAGTTAGCGTAGCTGCTTGTTCCACCAAGCAAAATTGATTTGTTTACGTCTAAAGAATTCCCTCATGTGCCATTTGATTAGTTATAACTGCAGTAAAAGATTATGAGATCCATTATTTGAATGCTTGGCCAAAGAGGTTTGTCTTTAATCTAGATTTAAACAGAGGGAGTGTGTCTGAACCCCGAACGTTATCAGGAAGGCTAATCCAGGTTTTGGGAGCCAAATGCGAAAAAGCTCCACCTCCTTTAGTGGACTTTGCTATCCTAGGTTCTAACAAAAGTCTAGAGTTTTGCGACCTTAGAGAGCGTGATGGTTTGTAGTGTGGTAGAAGACTAGTTAGCTACGCAGGAGCAAAGCCGTTAAGGGCCTTATAGGCACGTAATAATATTTTGGTAACTGATACGAAACTTAATAGGTATCCAGTGCAGATACTGTAAAATTGGGGTAAAATTATCATATTTTCTTGACCTGGTAAAGACACTAGCCGCTGCATTTTGGACTACCTGTAGCTTGTTTATGGAAGATGCAGGACAACCAGCTAGCAGTGCATTACAGTAGTCCAGTCTAGAGGTCATTAATGCATGAACTAGTTTTTCTTCATCAGAAACAGGTATCATGTTTCGTGTTTCAGCCTTCCCTTTCTGCTGGCCTTCCCCTTTCTGCTGGCCTCCAAAGCAGGCAAGGAGCTGCTCAGAGCTTCTGAAACTCTGCGTGCGGTCCACATATATCTATGCTCTTACGGGCAAGAACGCCAACGCTGGATCTGCCTCCTCTGGGGGCACGCGCTTTGCAGGTTCACCACCCCTACATCTCTCAGAAGGGAGTGGCTGGAACCTTGCGGCATCGCTACTCCAAAAGCTTATCCCGTGGTGCCAGGCATACTCGTCGGACAGATTAGTGTCGATCTCTGCCGTCTGCCCGACCTCAACCCACGTCCCAACTCCCTTCCTTACCCAAAAAAACGCTTGGAGGTCCCCCGACGCTCTTGATATGCCTCCGGAATGTTAGCTCATGTGTTCATCCAGGGCCGCCGTCCTAAAGAAGCCAGTACATAATTAGCCTTCAACTCGAATCCAAACGGCTTCTCAAACGGAACCCCTCTGAATGTCCAGCCCAGGACCAATATAGAGACTTCCCAGGAGGTATCCAGGAGTGGTCCTCGAATCTGAATTCAACCCTTCTGGCACCTCCTAGACCGTACGATCAGGTCTGCTTTCCCAGGGACCGGCCGTCTACTGCATCGTGATGTGCTGCGATAGCAGCAACATACACTTTCAAGGTGGAGAGTAACAGCCTACGCTCCAACCCTTTCCTTTCTCCTTGCAGAAGAAAAGCACGAATCTAATTGAAGCATACTCCCCGGGTCATTTTCCTCGGTGGAGAAAAACCACACTCTTAACGATATCGAAAAAAAAAAAACTTGAAAAGCACAGGCTTCCCTCGTAAAGGGAGCTCCTAGACTGGTGTGGTAGGTCCTACCATCGCTGGCTGTAGGTCCAATGGTCTGGTCACAGTACCCTTCCATAAGCACGCATGGAGGTTCCAGAGAAACTGGCGCGGGTGCCATATGGGTGCCCCATCCCCTGAGAAAGGGGTCCCCTCCCTCAGTGGTATCGCCAGGTGAGGGGCTGTTCCACGAGAGCCATGAGTTTTCCGAAAACCAGGTCCCGGTGGACCGTAGTGGCAACCAACAAGGACCTGTTTCCCTTTTTCCTCCCTACCTTGCACAGGTCTTGTGCGACAGGCTTAACTGGGGAAATGCATCTTGCGTACGAAGCCCGAGGCCATCTGGTTGCCCCTTGGTCCGTGTCCCCCAGGGGCCTGGGTTTACGGATTAGTAACACACGGCAGGTGGGATGACTCGTGTGGTGAAGCAAACAGGACAAACTGGAACTTTCCCGAATCGACTCCAGTCAAGCTTGAAAACCCGTCCTGGGGATGGCGTCCGCCAGTTCTCCGGGAAATTGTAGTGTTTTTGTTGATAGCCGCGCTCCAACCGCAAATTTGAGCCCCCGAATGTGCGGACGCCTCAGCTATTTGCGCCCTGATTGAGTCTGACCTCCAGAGCCGGAGGATGGCGGGCGAGGTTTGAGAACTCAACGTGATCGTAGACCGCCCCCTGAGGTTGAAATGTAACGAACGGGCCGCCATTGTTGTCCGTTTCAGACCCACACGTGCTTGTCCAGCAGCGCGCTGGCATTTGGCCACAGGCCTAGTGCAATGCCAACAACTTACTCTAATTAGTTGAGTTGCCCACCGCCTCGAGGTCCTTTCCCCCGGACCCCGAAGCTGCCTGCCCTTGCACGTAGCGCCCCAGCCCCGTATTGCGGCATTGTCGTGACCACCGAACATGCCGTGACCACTTGTTTTCCAAGGGCACCCTGGCCCGTATAAAACTAGCAATGTCCGACCAAGGTCCTGATAGTGGCGACCATCGGTGAATGGTGACCGCCGATGTGGGTAAAACCGCGGCGCGTGCCCATATCGGGACTGGGATGTAAAACCAGTGGCTGAAGTTGTCCCATATGAAGCACATCCGAGCGGCGTTGAAACTCTGTCTGTGGATGCCCATATGCCCCCGGAAGCCTCTGCCAATGTTTCAGTGTACCACGGTTTGGTTTCTGGGCCCTGAAGGAACTCAGGAAGTTTTTTCAACCGACTGGCACGTTCGTTGTTGAGACGTGCCGTCAACCTCCACACGAGTCTAAACTTCCATAACGAAGATAAGAGATTATCTGCACAGGGGAGAGCTTGCTCTTCTCTAGGTTGACCTGAAGCCCCAACTGACTGAGATGCCGAAGCACGAAGTCCCTGTGATCGCACAACTCCTCTCACGACCTGGCCATAATGAGCCAGTCATCGAGATAGTTGAGGATCCTGATGCCCACTTCCCATAGTGGGGCAAGGGCGCCCTCCTTGACTTTCGGAATGAACCCGGGGGGGACCCAGAAGAGAGGCCTGAAGGGCGGACCCTTGGTACTGTCCCCAAACCAATCCTGGGCGTGACCCATTGGATAATACGTTTTCTCCTGCATCAACGTCCTGAACGGGAGCTTGTGAAGGGCCTGATTCAAGACTCGCAGATCCAGGATTGGCCAAAGGCCACCGTCTTTCTTGGGTACGATGAAGCAAGGGGTGTAAACCCCTGCCTCATCTTGGCTGGAGTGACCGGCTCGATTGCATCATTTGCCAGGAGGACAGCAATCTCCTCACGCAAGACAAAGGTGTCTCGGACTGCCACCGAAGACTCGAGAACGCCATTGAACTTGGGAGGACGCCTTGCGAACTGAATCGCGTAGCTAGTCAAATGCGCCAGCAGGACGGGTTTTTGCGGCACACATGCCACTCTCCCAAACTCCGTATCGAGTGGGCCACCAAAGGACAGTCGACATTCCCTTCAGTGGGCAGAGATGGGAAGTTTTGTGGCTGGGTGCCCAGAAGCATCATGTTCCGGAAGGTCCAATCACAGCAACTGCCCGTGTCCCCCGACGAAGGGGACTGGCCAGAAGACTCGTGGAGAGGCGTTGCGCTTACGAAACCGCGACCCTCTTGGCCACTGACGAATGGGGTCGTCCATGGGTTGAGAGTGAGGGAAGCGGTGCGTCGCTCCTCACTTTCAACCACGAGCCTAGCCACCCAGAAAGGAAACAGGAACTGCCCTTTCTTTGACAATTGTGTTACCACTGGCCCAATCGAATACCCAACGACGGAAACAGAAGAAAAGATTTTCCCCCGCCCCGGCCCTCCTTCCGGGTAGGGAGCCGGTTCCTGCCTCAGCAACCCTCCTGAAAGAGCAGTCCCTCCCAAATATCTCCGGTTGCCCGTTCAGTGGGCTCTGCTCGTCTGCCGTGGGTCCTCGAACGCGCGTCCCTTGCGATGTACCCAGAGCGCCGTGGCGGAGGCCCAGTGAGAGGACGGCAAGAGTGCGCCCACTGCGACTACAGGCTGAGACACGCCCCGCGACAGAAACGTGGACAGCCTGGAGGATCACGTTGGTGCAAAGAAGTGTGCTGGTATGGGCCTCAGTCTAGCTTGTTGACTGCTGAGAAACTGGCTGTGCACAGCCCTCGACAGCAATGCCGCACAGGCCACCTTGGAGAAAATGGGAGCGCAAGAAACCGCACTTTGTCACGCGCTCTCATCTCGACCAGGGCTGACAGTCAGAAATGCACTCCCTGACCCCAAGAGTGCGACCTCTGGCCTTCCCCACAGAATAGACCGCCGCGCCGGTGGACTTCATCCGGCCATAAGGGCGAAGTCCCGTCCTGACGCCACAGCCTCCTGAAATCACCTCGTGCCGTTACTTACCCTCCATGCATTTGTTAAGGGCCTTGGCTTGGTGTCTTGCAGGTTGCCATGCATGCCGGGCAAGAGACAACGCTTCGTGACAGTTGTCAAGGGACCAGGAATGACCGCATTTCAGAAGGACGAACGAAACCGTCAAAAAATCTTTTAAAAGACGTGGAATCTCCATGATTTGCTTTTTTAGGAAATCTGCTCTTTTAGTTGAAGCGCCCAAGGGAATCGCTGAAAGGGACACCGCTGTTCGCGTCGTACCGCCAACCAGAACAGCTTCCCAACACACAGCAGATTAATGGCTTTGTGGACTATAACAGCTTTTCATACAACCACTCGCCTCCGAAGCAAAAATCTGAATGAGTGGATGCACGCCGCCATCTTATATACCCATATGTACGGATGAGTGGCTTGGCATGCAAAATCCACTAGCCAATTTTCATTGGCGTTTTCTCTTAAAGTCATAGATGATTGGGGCTCCCAAGTGAATCCCCCTATGTCGTCACGGCATAACTCGTAGTGACCGACAGATAGTGAACATGGTTTTTTTTGGTTCCTGAGGGAAATGAGACCTGCGTTGAAACGCTTTGGGAACACCTTCAGTGTGACCACGCTCTGAATCACGTGTGTAACCAGTCCAATGGATGGGCGAGACGTCACGGACGGGGTGACGTAGAGACCATGGGATTCCAAAGCACGTGCGGTGGAGTACGGTCACTTTCTGGTAAAATTGAGGTGAAGCGCTTCCGCAGGGATGCCGGAAGTATAGTCAATGAGACGCTGCGTCTCGTTCCCTTCTGGTAACCAGGGTTGACATCGTAACCTAAGACCTTCCCCTTCATAACTCAAGCTGTGTCCGAAACCTTTGGGAACGAGTATGCCCACGCCGGCAGACTTGCAAGTCCCTGCCTAGTGAGGAAGAGCACATCTAAGGTGAGAGAAAGGAGCCAGGAGTGGCACAAAATGCAGGTATAGAACCTGACAAGTAAACGGAGTGGACATCCCGCAGTGTCCTGAAGGCCAACTTCTGGACTAGTGAGCCTTGACCCCCAAGGGAGAGGGGAGATCAGGCCTCGACAGGATGTCTGCTCCCTGATTAATAATACCCCAGGGATTCACTGATCTCAGCACCAACACATGTGGTCCCCCCCCCCCCCCGTTCTCTTAGGTCCGTGAAGGAAGTGTTTCAACGCTAGAAATACAGCCAGCATCTCCAGGCAGTTGATGTGCCACGTGACATGGCGACCACTCCACAGACCATGCCACTCATGACTGCTCCCCAACCAGTGAGGGACGCATCCGGTATTAATGATTATGTGCACAAAACTCCCCCCGCCACCAGCCCCTTAGACTAGAAACCAAGTTTTCTTCCACATGTATGAGGCACGTAGGCATTGCTGCGTGACCTTGATCATGCGAAGTGGGTTGCCCCTCGGGGAAAACCCTTGGTCTTTGGAGCCCACCACGGTTAGGGAGTCCCTCATGTAGAGTCCCGGCCAAAAGGTATCATGTTTGGTGGCGGTGCTAGGCGGTGGGCCGGATCAACCGCGCAGGGGCGGAGTTGAGTGCTGGACACTGCTTGACAGTGAGTTGCCGGCCCTTCTCCTTCAATTTCTTGGGCCTCTTCGCGCGTCTTTTTCCCAATGAACAGTATCCCGGGATGAACTGAAAGAAAAGTCTTTGCTGCTTTGTTTACGGCGATGTGGGCGTTTACATGTCGCACGTCTCACGTGGACTATTGTAATATCAAAACGAAAGTAGCGCGTGGGCATGACCTAATTAGAGATAATGAAGTCAGATGGGAAAGACTGGACATCGCGTTGGTTTCATATGTATTACTTTATCACAGAAGAAATATTTTGTTTTCGATAAGAGTTACTGCTTTTAAAAGTAGACATGTCAAGCTTTCTATGGATATATCTCTCACGTCTTTGTGTCGAGTATTCGCAGAGTTTCAGTTCATTTTAGTGACGCGCTCCTAAATGAAGATCACGGAGACCAATGCGGCAGACAGCGCACCCTGTTTGTTTTCTATATTTTATAAATGCACAAAGTTCTGTTATTATTATGTGTGTATACAAATGCACAAACTAAGATCCTTTACAGATTAATTGGATGTTTTATTGCTCTTATCACAATGAACTTAGTAATTTTAAGGTTCCCTGTTATGGGTTTTTACTGAAAAAAAAAATGCTACAACTCCCGCACGGCCACGTGTTTGTCGACCGCCAGAGGGGGGGGGGGGTGGGTTTTTTTTACTGTGAAAATACATCAATACATTGACATTGCAACCTGTATTCTCTATCATTTTATAGGAAGAAGGGTTGAATGATGTGCAGGAGATCATTAAAACAGAGAAAGCCTATCCTGAGCGCAGACTCAGAGGAGTCCTGGAGGAACTCAGCAGTGGCTGCAGGTTTGTATACATGTATATTTCTGCAAATCTTGAGACCGTTATGAGTGGTTCTCTGGAAACTATTTGTGCTCCATTTGGAGGTTCAGTAAGCATTTTTCAAAGAACAACTTGACTGGTAGTGTATGTGGTAGTTAGTAAAGCATGATTTCTTGATAATTCAGAAGTAACATTTTAAATAAAATGAAAACAAAAAAATCCTGAAAATTTGTTTCCTGAGAGCGACTTTTTATATTTTCACAAATCTTCATTCAACCATCTATGACAGAGGAAAGATAAAATAACAGTGAATCTCTTTCAGTACCTTTGTAACTTTGGCAAACAATGATCAGAATCAGGCTGGGAAGACTAAACTGGACCGGGAGAGACTGAAATTATGCATGCAGGAATTGGTAAAAGCAGCTGTTACTAATGCATATTAATAGTAACTAATGTTAAAATCTGATTCTGGTGGCCTATTTTTATGTCTGTTGTAAAACTCGTTGTAATTTTTTTCAGGAAAACATGGGCCAGCAAGCAAAGAATATGCGATCCCAAGTAAAGAAAAGCAACGTGAAAGACAAAATAAAACTGGCACAAAACTTCCTCCACAAGCTGAGATTCTTGTCTGATGAGGTAGTGCACAAAAGCTGATAAAATAAAAAATATGCTAGGTTATGAGGTCATATAGATGAGTTAATATCACTGTAAAAATATTCATGTAAATCCTTTTGTTTTTCATCATAGCCTCAGCATAGTGTTCCAGATATTTACATATGGATGATAAGCAACAACAAACGCATTGCATATGCCCGTGTTCCCTCCAAAGACATCCTCTTCTCTTCTGTGGATGAAGAAACCGGAAAGGACTGTGGGAAAGTCCAGACCATCTTTTTCAAGGTTAGGATGAATGCACTCAAATTCATAAAATGTCTTAAAAACATTTTATGTCAGAATGCTTATCTTGAAAGGGACGAAATGTATTGTATTATAAAACAACTCAAAACTTTTTATCTAAGCTTCCAAAACAGCTTGTGATGAATGTATCATTTGTGGGTTGAATTTCAAGTTTAATTTGCAAAAGGATCCTGATTCGTTCAGGTCTGTTCTGACAGTTTTTTGGCAGTTACATTTTAAAGCCACAAATGTCCTTTATGATCGGTCCAATGTGGAGGAAAGAAGCTTTATAAAGGGATGTGTAACGAATCGCTCTGTTAAAAAATATGAATCATTAACCCTAAACGATTTTATAATTAATTATAAATATTTACATCTGCTGTAGTTATTTAGCTGACCTCTCAGGGTCAACTTGTCTTGTCAATTCTAAGAACGTTATTTCCTGGTTTAAGGGAAATAACTTTCTTACTGTACAATTCTACAAAAGCTTGTAGCATAATTCTGCATGATTAAGTGACTCCAGTTATATGCAAACAATGAACCACGTCAAGTGTGATACAGGTAAGCTTTTATTAACTACATAAACACTTAAAAACTAGTCTAACATACTACATAAACAAACACACCAACATACATTGGTATAGGAAAGGGTTGAAAGTTTAACTCGTACAGAAAGAGGGCCCATAATAAATGACAATTTTATTGAACCATTGCATATTCCCCCAGCAGATCTCCACTGAGGATACTCCAGATTTTTAGTTCAAAACACACCCGTTGTAAAAAGGGGTGTAACTGATACTTATATATCAATTCATAAGACCGAGTTTTGGAAATACTTGCAATTCTCTCTGTCCGCCTGAAAAAAGATTCCTGAGCAATCTTAAGGCCCAAGGATCTTCTGAGTTGGGTTGATGAGAAAGACCAGTTGTCGTCAGAGTAAACTGTGAGAATGGGAAAGGACAGGCCCGAAGCCTGGCAACGAGGCTTAGGCTTTCCCGAAGCAGTTTTTTCTTTACATCCCTCAGAATTAAAACAAAACCACCCACGGGTGGTCCCCCCCTGGAGCAGGGGCCTTTTAAGGTCCGGAGAAGATCCCGCCTGTCCATGGGCTTGTCCACTTGAGAAGATGGAAAATTTCCGAGCGGGAGTAGCAATTGCTGGTAGGGTTTACGACCCTTTTTGTTTTCTCTAAGCATGTAATATGCAATGACTTGAATTCGCAATTTAACTAAAGATTTCGCAGACCCTAATATATATTGCCTATGTCCAAATAATATCATCTCACGCTTGTTTCGATCACAAGAAGGGCGAATTCATAGATACACCATGGTAGAGATATATCAGTGGGGGGCAAAAGTATTTTAGCCGCCACCAATTGTGCAAGTTTCTCCCACTTAAAAGGATGATATAGGCCTAGTAATTTTCATCAATAGGTATACCTCAACTATGAGGAGACAAAATGCAAGAAAAAAATCCAGAAATCAGATGTAGGATTTTTAAAGAATTAATTGGTGAATTCCTCGGTTAAATAAGTATTTGGTCACCTACAAATAAGCAAGATTGCTGGCTCTCACAGACCTGTAACTTCTTCTTTAAGAGGCTTCCTCTGTCCTCCACTCGTTACCTGTAAATAATGGCATCCTGTGTTGAACTGTTAATCTATAAAAGACACCTGGCCACACCTCAAACAGTCCACACGCCCAAACTCCACCAGGCCAGACCAACGAGCTTGTCAAAGACACCAGAAACAAACCTGGTTAGCCCTTGCACCAGTCTGGACGACTGAAATCGCATAGGGTTTAGCAAGCTTGGGGCAAAAAAGTATTTGTGGGAGCAATTATTAGAAAATGGATGACATACAAGACCACTGATAATCTCCTTTGATCTGGGGCTCCACGCAAGATCTCATCCTGTGGGGTCAAAATGATCACAAGACCTGTGAGCAAAACCCAGAACCACCCGGGGGGACCTAGTGAATGACCTGCAGAGAGCTGGGACTAAAGTAACAAAGGCTACCATCAGTAAAACACTGCGCCGCCAGGGACTCAAATCCTTCAGTGCCAGACGTGTCCCCCTGCTTAGGCCAGTACATGTCCAAGCCCGTCTGAAGTTTGTAGATAGCACTTTTGGGATGATCAAGAAGAAGGATTGGCGAATGTCATATTGTCAGATTAAACCCAAAATTAACTTTTGGTACAAACTAACTTGAGGAGAAAGAATGCTGAGTTGCATCCAAAGAACACATTACCTACTGTGAAGCATGGGGGTGGAACATCATGCTTTGGGGCTGTTTTTCTGCAATGGGATCAGGACGACTGATCCGTGTAAACGAAGAATGAATGGGGCCATGTATCGTGAAATTCATTCATTTTGAGTGAAAACCTCCTTCCATCAACAAGGGCATTGAAGATGAAACGTGGCTGGGTCCTTTCAGCATGACAATGATCCCAAACACACCGCCCGGTCAACGAAGGAGTGGCTTCGTAAGAAGCTTTTCAAGGTCCTGGAGTGGCCTAGCCATTCTCCAGATCTCAACCCCATAGAAAATTTTTGGAGGGAGTTGAAAATCCGTGTTTGCCCAGCGACAGCCCCAAAACATTACTGCTCTAGAGGAGATCTGAATGGAGGAATGGGCCAAAATACCAGCAACATTGTGTGTGAAAACCTTGTGAAGACTTATAGAAAATGTTTGACCTCTGTCATTGCCAGCAAAGGGTATTTAACAAAGTATTGAGATTAAATTTTGTAATTGACCAAATACTTACTTTCCACCATAATTTGCAAATAAACTCTTTAAAAATCCTACAATGTGATTTTTTCTGGATTTTTTTTTTCTCATTTTGTCTCTCATAGTTAAGGTATATCTATGATGAAATTTACAGGCCTCTCTCATCTTTTTAAGTTTGAGAACTTGCACAATTGGTGGCTGACTAATACTTTTTTTCCCCACTGTATATGTACTAACCGGAAGTGGTTTGTCGATTATAAAAGTCTGCATAACAAGTTACATTTTTTCAAAGACCAAATACACGATGACAATAATATACACCATGATCTGAAAGATCATGTGTGTTCATTCAAAGAAAGGTTTTCCTATGATTTAATTAGTAGAAAAGTCCATTTCTATTCTGCCTCTTGCCCTGGTACATGCAGGGATTTTCCCTGCTTTGCGTTCTTTTGGCCAATAAACCCAGTGATTTCAGCGTTGGTTGCCATGCAACAAAGAAGCATGTTCGACTTCCTGGGGTGTTACGCAATCTGGGGGGAAGGGTTCATGGGTCCTCATACGGCTTTTTAACTGAGGGGGGTTACAGATTATTTGTTAAATATAAAAACAAAATATAAATTGTGTGTTTGATTGGTCCAGACGATACAATGGGTTTAATGTAAGATATTGGTGAGTCATGTAATGATGTATAAAGCTTGACAGCTTTTAGCATCTTGTTTTTTTTTGGGTTCCATTCCGACCATTGTCAGACAAACATCATGGAGCTACCCAACCCCCTCAGGCCCGAATTCAGCTTTTGGCGGCTCTCCGTTTTTTATGCAGTGGGGAGTTTTCCCTTAAGTGTTTTGGATGGATATGGGCTGAGTAAGACCTCGGTGTGGCGATGGGTTCACTCAGTCACAAACATCCTGCTCCATCACGCCACTGATTATATCCGGATGCTTTCCACCACAGGCCAACAAAGTGATGGAGGCACATCAAGGCTTCCATGCCATTGCGGGTGTTCCGTGAGTAATTGGCCTTGTGGACGGGACACTTATCCCCATCACCAACCCATCAGCACTCGACCAGGCCTTCATTTGTCGTTTTTGGTTGCAAAAACGGCGCTGCTCTTTTTTTGGGGGGGACAGCGGCTACCCTCTAAGAACCTGTCTTTTAGATCCAGTCACCAACCCCACCATGCAGGCTGAGCACAATTACAGCATTGCACACATCCATACCCGCAACTTGGTGGAGCGTTTGATTGGGTGCTGGAAGATGCATTTCCGGTGCCTGCATAAATCAGCTGGAGGTTTGCGTCTGAAGCCAGAAAAATGTTGTGCAGTAGCAGTAGTTACAGCCATGCTACACAACATTGCAGTCAGTGGAGGTGCAGCTTTGCCAGAAGAGGAGGAAGGTGTCCACAACCCACCTGAACTAAGAGATGCCATACATGCTGCTGGTGTACAAATGAGGCAGCAATTCATTCACTCCATTTTTGGTTAAAGTATATTTTGCACCCTATTTTTCTTTTGACATCACTACACAACATTCCCCCTTTTTGTGGACATGTCCCTGCCATTTTTTGTTGCAGTTGTGCACTGCCGAGTTTAGTGTTTACATCAGTCCCCACTGCAATTGTAACACATCTAAATTTATAATAAGTCAAAAGGTACATTAGTTTTCCAGGTGGCTTCAGAATACACATACCTCAACATGGAAGTCACGGTTTATAAGAAATTTAGTTCATGACATTGTTAGGAGTCAACACTTTGTTCATTAAAATAACAGTTTGTGTATAATCAGTGTTTATTCAAACAAAAACACTCCACATAATTGAAAATAAACATGAAAGGTCTGTTTTCCTGGAACCCGCAGTCACTGGGTTGGTGATAGTTAATCTGTAATGTAATCAAATTGTTTTGAATAAAAAGATAACATACAACATTGGACTGTACTGAGCATCATAATCAAGCTTACCTTGACCTGGCATTATGATTGGAACTGAAATGGTTGGCCTTTGAAATTTAGCTTCAGACAAAGCATACTGCTTTTCCAGAATCTGGAGCTTCACCTTCTTCACCTCCAGCATGGACCGGGCAAGGTTGTTGGCCTCTTGTAACCCCTGCTCGATCCCCCGCAGCACGTCCAGCTTCTCCTTTTTAAGCTCCACTAGCTCTTCACTGCAGTTACATCGGATAGAAGGATGCCTTCTGGAGCCACTCCTGGATTGCTGGTGCTGGACGACCTGAGCGGAGGCCAATGAAGGTGCAGACAGGTGTGGTGATGCCGGTGCTGGAGGGGGAAGAGGGCAAGGGGGTGCAAGGAATCAAGGATGGTGTGCTCTGAGAGCATGGAGTGGTATCCACACCTGCTCTCAGATCTATACCCCCCAAGATACCCTGTGAGGCCACTTCTCCAAGGATTGCCAGGGCCTTTTCCTCATCGGAGGGGAGTGCAGGCACAGAGCTGGGCCCACCACCTGTTCTTGCCTGGTCTCTCCGGACTGCAGCACCTCTCGCTTTGGCTGCACTAGCAAAATCATGCCACTTTTTACGCACAACTTCCCACTCTTTCTGTGGACTGGAACTTGATGCTGCCATTTTCATGGCTATGCTTTCCCAGAGATCTTTTTTTGTTTTGTTGGACACTGTTGACACGAAACCTTGAAAAAAGTTAATCTTTGTGGTGTGCCAATTCATCCAATAGAAAGGCCATTTCGGTTGGAGTGAAGCTGCTCTTTCTTACTTTTTTGTCTGCCATAGTAGCTATTGATTATATGTTTTGTGTGTTGTGCTTTTATTGAGAAGGTCATCCAATTACAGAAGTTAGTGATTTACACCAAAAATGTGATACAGCTGCTGCACCACATTGCATCAACCTTGGTTGTGGAGTAAATGAAGACACTATGGGAAATATATTATGATAATATAAATGACCCTTTCAAAGGGCAGCGAAGGCATACTGCCAGTGTAGCAGATTGAGGCATGATATGTTTGGGCCTCAGGTTACATGTTTGCACAGTCATTACAAAATTCTATAAAATATTCAGGATTGGATGTAGTTTGTCATTTAGATTATTTTCATAAGATCCCATGAGTCCTGATAAATACAATTTGAACTGAAATGCTTCTTGTTGGAAAGCACTCTTACCAGAATGTTTTTCTGCTGGAATTGTGTGTATATATATATTTTTTTCTTTTGTTAAAAGCTGTTAAATTATTGAGCAGTGTGTCATGTAGTTTCTTTCCCTTGTATTTTATGTGGTGACCACTGGGAGGTGCTCTGGGTATATATTTTTCTTTCTTGGTTTTCTTCACTGACACAATGAATGTTGCAAAGCAAAAGTAAAATTTTCATGCAAGTTTGTTGCATTCTAACAGGAAATAGTTCTGTGTCTTTATTTAATGTCAAAACTTATTTTATAAAGAACACTGCTTTCTCACATAACGCAGTGAAGCAGCCCATGCATATAATGAATAATCGGTTCTCGAGCCATTGATATCAACCAATTCAGTGCCACCGCCATGGACAGCACCTCGTAGCGTTGCACTTAAGAAGGTATATCTTAAACAACCTCCTAAGGTATAGTTCGGGGAACATGCCTAGAAATGGTACAGCTTTAGTTAAGGCAAACCTTTGGAGTCTTCGTAGCGCGCTAAGAGACAACGTTACCGGGAAACGCAGCCCCCGTGGCCTTCCTTTGCGGGCATAAAGCCTGCAAACCACACTCTCATGCCTAGAGATCTCCATGTACCCTTGATATGGGCCCTGCCATTGAGGGTATGAGAGGAGGAGGGAGGCAGCAAAGTGGCTTTCTGACCGTAAAATATGCCTTCCAGCTTCGTGACCTCCTCTGCAACTCCGAGAAGAAATGGCACTCTGACGGAGCCATGGCTAATTTGCACATCCCGCACCCATAACCATCTCCAGCTGTGAACACTCCAGTTTGTGGAAGACGTCCCTCAACCCTAGTTTCGTGTTTCCAACACGTCAACTCGGAATCGGACTTTGGACTTTGCAACCATCTCTGTGGACTTCTGGCCCCCCTCTTAGCCGCAATTCAATCTGGTCTCAGTTCAACAGTGGCTCTGATGAGATTTTGTTTTCCGATCTCTGACCAGGTATTGACTCTCTTGGGTCACAGATCCTAACCAACCAAAAGTCGTCTGTTTACCTCTATCTTACTAAAAGATTAGTTGTTCTGGTCTGGGTATTTTAAAGCGGAATGGGCAAGTAACCTTGGGATTCTGTAACCAGAAAACTCCCACTGTGTGTGTGAGTCTCTGGAGCTCTGCATCCTGGACACTAGGAGCAAAGTGGGGTTCCTTCACCACAAGAAGTAAGAGCCAAGATCTCAGTGTTGCCATGGTCATGCTCTTACAATGAGGATATGAAGCATCCATGAACGCTGTCTCAGCATGCATATGGCCCAGACGATCGTGATCATTAGAGGGAGTAAGGAAACGACCGCATCCAGAAATGCACGGACGAAGAAAAATCTTTAAAAAACACTCTAGTTCGTGTTGCTCTCTTAGAGAAACTGCTCTTTCATGCTGAAGGGCCCAGGGGAATAACAGCACTTATCTGTGCTAACAGCCAGCGGAACAAAGTTGAATGTGCTGTAGAAGGATCTTCCAGCGAAAGAGCGCTTCCCGAACTCAAACAAGTACTAATTGACTTTATTTTACGACTGTTCTTCTCTTTTTAGCTCCCTGGTAAGAAAAGCTTTGGACCTGCAGGCTGGACCGTTCAGGCTAAAACTGAGCTGTATCTGTGGCTCGGCTTGAACAGGCAGCGTAAGGACTACTTGAGCGGCCTGCCAAATGGGTTTGAGGAGAACAAGGCAGTAAAAGGGCCTGGCATGTCTTCACCCCCTATAAGCCTGATGTACACAAGTAAGATTCCCAAGAACTTATATGAGTGGCCCCAGATTGTCTGTGTAATAATCGTGATGATAAGAATATTTTGTTTTATTGTATGCTAACAGTGAAGCAGATCTTCCAGCTGAGGATTCACATGTATCAGGCTCGCAGTCTGTTTGCGGCTGACAGCTCCGGCCTGTCAGACCCTTTTGCCAGGGTATTTTTTTCCACCCACAGCCAGGTCACAGAGGTGAGATAAAAGCTTCATGCCAACTTACTATTGACATTTGAATGTAATAAGCACATTTAAGCATATGAACAAATCAGAACCAAATTTGGAAAGACTTGTTATACTTCTTGCGCATATTTCTCCATGTTTCTTAATAGTTATGTAAAATATGTCACAATGAAACTTTCATCGAAATAAATATAAAGACAAAAATGATGTATTCATGTTTATATGAAAAAAAAAAAAAAAAAAATTATATGAACTACATTACTCTTATAATTTACTGAATAAATCAGAGCATTCTGTGAAATCAAGTCTTCTTCAACCAATGAAAGTTCATTTATTGAATATTTATAGGTGGCATTTCAAACATGATGATTATTAATATAGTTATATTTAAGATAATTAACTCTAAAATAAAATGTATAGTTACTATTTTTTAATTTTAATATGATTTAATATTATTGAATACAATTATATTAGTAAAATTAAAAAAAAATTCAAAACATACTGTTAAAAAGTTTAATTTGAATTATGTGAATTTATATGCATATGCATTTATTTAATTTAATAATTTCTTTACATTACAATTCCACATTCTGTTTGCTACAAAAACATAATTTAATTGAATATGATAAAATTAATATGATTAGAAATTACACTTGAATTTGAGCATATGATTTAATTTTACACACTTAAATTGACATTTGAATTAAATTTCTACATCAGGTTTACATCACCTCAAATTCATTTAATATTCAGGAATTAAAGTGGAATATAGAGTCTCAATTCAATTCTAATGATGCAAAACCTCGAAACCTTTTTGTCAGCACCATCAGGCCACAACCAGCTCAGAGAAAAGTCTTCTTTTGGACATACAGTAACACTTGATAGGCTTGAACTGTTTGGTGCTGCTTTACTTATTGAGCGGTGGAGCATTGAACTGTTGAGATGTGATGTAGTACAACGCCACCTAATATCTACTGCATAAAGAAGCTAGAAGGAAAGCTTAATACCTGATGATTTCTTCTCAGGTCCTGAATGAGACGTTGTGTCCTACATGGGATCAGCTGCTGATGTTTGATAATGTGGAGCTCTATGGTGAGGCTGGTGAACTGAGAGATGATCCTCCTATAATCGTCATCGAAATCTATGATCAGGACACTGTCGTGAGTGCTGATATCCTTCGAATTATTCATTTCCTTATGCTTTTCATGCTTTCACCTTCTTAAATGCGGTTAATTTCCAATCTCATTCTACTTCTCAAGGGAAAAGCTGATTTCATGGGTAGGACATTCGCAAAACCTATAACCAAGATGTCAGACGAGCATTATGGGCCGCCACGCTTCCCTCCTCAACTAGAGTATTACCAGATCTACCGGGGAAACTGCACTGCAGGAGAAATGCTGGCGGCCTTTGAACTGCTGCAGGTGCATCTGATAGGAACAAGAAACTGTTTAAATCTTAGTCTGTCTGTGTTCATATACAGTATACTTATGTATTGTGGAAATCTTTCAGATTGGACCAGCTGGAAAGGCCGACCTGCCCCCAATAGATGGACCTTCCGATATCGATCGTGGTCCAATCCTGCCTGTTCCTATTGGCATAAGACCTGTCTTGAGTAAATACCGAATTGAGGTGAGTTGCTCGTAGTAGAACAGCTACAGGGTGACCTAGAATCTATTGCTGACCTACAGTTAAATATCATGGTTCTTTGTTGGCAGCAATGGTTTCATGAAGAAGCCTTAATTTCCATGGAACATCTCCATTTCACAAAAGGTTCTTCATAGTGGAAAAAGGTCCTTTAGATTGTTCAATTGTTCTATACACTAAAAATAGGGTTATTTAAGAACTCTTCACTGAAAGGTTTTGTGGGGAACCAAAATTATCCTTATATTGCAATCCCCTCACCCAATGCTTTTTATTAATATTTTTACATTTCTTGTACATTTTAAAATGATATTGTAGAGAGGTATGCAGCCATCATAAGAGAGCACACACACACACACAAAAAAAAAGTTAAAAAATAATTTTGTCCATATTGGGGCCTGGGAGATCACAATTTGCTTCAAATGGATGTTAAATGGAACTTCTAAAAACAAAAATACAATATTTTTTATATTTGATAAGTAAAGTTCCACAATTATTGTAGGTACAAAATTAACAGCGCCCCAAAGTTGTCACCATTTGGTGAATGTTGCTGTTTTGAATCCAACATATGTCATTTACCCTATGTGATTTGTGCAGAACCAAAGAGGTTTTTCCTCTGTATGCCAGGGTTTGCCCCTGTACAGCAAAAATAAATAAATCTAATTGAATCTCATTAAATTAACTAAACATGCATGCAGGTTCTTTTCTGGGGTCTGAGGGACCTGAAGCGAGTGAATCTGGCTCAAGTAGACCGCCCCCGTGTGGACATCGAGTGTGCAGGGAAAAGTGTTCAGTCAGCGCTGATTCAGAACTACAAGAAAAACCCCAACTTCAGCACTCTGGTGAAGTGGTTTGAAGTGGTGAGTTTTTGCACGTTTATAACTAAAGTATGAGATATTTTCAAAATGATGTTGATTGCACTACAAACATTTGACAATGTTCATGATTTTTCACCAGGACCTGCCAGAAAACGAGCTCCTCCATCCTCCTCTGAACATCCGCGTGGTGGACTGCCGGGCGTTTGGTCGTTACACACTAGTTGGCTCTAATGCCGTCACAACTCTACGCAAGTTCATTTACAGGCCATCGGACAAGAGTGTCAATAACTGGTCTGCCATGGGTGTGTATCCAGAGATAAAAGCTGTTCAATATGTATCCTTAGTTGATAAGCTTTAAATTATTGTCTTACAGAATCCATATCATAGATGTAGCTATCTTCTGAGATCATTTAAATAATAACAAGAACAAAACAATAATACATTTTTATTTATTTGAATTATTTTTAATAATGGAATGGAAAAATATATATTTCTGTCATGACCACTCTCTGAGATTTTGGCATGGTAATGTACATGACAATGTAATGTATTTTGTCTTGGCGGAATAGATCTGCTACGCTGCTGCGGTAGAGCAAGTACAGAGACTTGCTACTGCCGATACATCCACAACATGCTGCTGTGAGCATGTAGGAAATATTGCTGCTGCAAATATAACATGCATGAAATAACCCCCCTCCCCACCCCCCCCCCCCAAAGCAGGAGACATAGAAGACAATACAACAAAAACAAGAACCAAACTCCCCAATAAGCAGACTATCGCCAATACATACAGTAGGTACTGCTGCTGCTCCGTAGAATCCATGTGAAACCGCTGTATTACTATCTTGTTGCCCGGCTACCACCGACCGCTTTACTCTATATTAAATGCGCACTATGTGTAATTTTAATTAACAAATGGTATGCGTTGCAATCCGATAGAACCCCAGCACCCACCTGAGCAAATATCATTAATTTAAGTAATTTTATAACTGTTGTTACTTTCTCCACTTCATTAGTCCCACTGGCAGCGTAAAGGCTCCTTTAATTTATGTTCGTGCAATGATGAGATGGACGAAGTTAGCTGATGCATGCTATTTTACTCTCTCGTGCAGGTAAAGTTGTCAGAGTTACAGTGCACAACCCCCTGAATGAACAGAAATAAAAGCAGACTATCAATGTTCTCTCTCCGTTTCTGAACTACACAGCACAGCGAGAGCACACGTCACACAAGCACATTTCTCCGAACTACACTACCCACTATGCATTTCACTCGGAACTAACTGTTACAGCAGCCGTATAGAGTGATCTTCAGCGTCTCCCACAACACTGTCATTGATATGACTGCGATAAGCGCATGCTTCTGACACTGCATGCAGCGGAAATCAACCACACACTCATCACAATGAAAACATCGACCTTAGAAATAATGAACATGACCTGGGATAATCACCGATTATATGTCTAAGCCCCGTGAATGCATACACAAGAATGCCCCCCCCCTTATCGCATTTAAACTTGTTTTCATGGCCTTAACTATCGGCGTGTCCTCGAGCGATTACATGCTCTAGACTACGTGTTGCTCCAGCTGTATGAACACAGATGCCTAAATGCTGCTGCTAATATGCTTAATATTCACTACAGCATACAATGCAAACTGCTAACATGACACATAGTTTTACTTGATTATGGTTGCTCATGTTTTAATTCAATTAGGCAGACCACGCAATACACACAGCGATATAGATTAGAAGAGCATTCACTTATCTTAGCTGTTGATTTCGCTGTTTTCTGAAGAGCGCGGCAACTGCTACAGCAAACACTGCCAAGTATTTGAATGTTGCAGCGAGCTCATTGGCTACCGTTACAGGGAAGAACCAATCAGCTGTGCCATGTGATGATGATGTCATTAGGTCAGATTGAGTTGGATGTATCGGCTTCCGCCATCTAGAGTTTCATGCCAGAACACTGTATTTGTACGGAGTTTTCATGACTTGTTCAATCCACAACAACCAATAATTGGACTGCAAAAGAAAAGTTTTTTTGTAATGTTTGACAGAAGTCTACTCACCAATGCTGCATTTATTTTGATCAAAAATGTGATATATTGGTTACCATTTAAAATATATTTTTTCTATGTGAATGTGATGTGCAGCTGTATTTTCAGCATCATTACTCCAGTCTTCAGTGTCACATGATCTTCAGAAATCAGTATAATATGCTGATTGCTGCTCAAGAAACATTTGTGATTATTATCAATGTTGAAAACAGTTGTGCTGCCCAATATTTTTGTGGAAACTGATATACTACTTTTCAAAAGTTTGGAGTATGTAAGATTTTTTTTTTTCATCAAGGATGCATTAAATTTATCAGAAATGACAGTAAAACATTTATATTGTTACAAAAGGTTTCTATTTCAAATAAATGTTGTTCTTTTTAACTTTTTTATTCAAGGAATCCTCAAAAAATAAAAATGTTTGATGACGGTTTCCACAAAAATATGAATCAGCACAACTGTTGTCAACAAAAGTTGTAAATAATGTATATATTTCTTTATTCTCACCTATACTAGGCACGACTAACATCGTTTTTTCCTCTACAGAGGAGGTTGTGATCCACACAGAGCCAGAACCAGCTGTGAAGAAGACCGAGACAGTGGTCAAACTCGACTCAGTAGGAAACGCTAGAAAATAATACTTGAAATATGTCTATTAATTATATCAGTCAAACATTTAGACGTAATTGAGAGAATTTTGTCAGGTTTTCTGAACTTGCTCATTTTACGGAATCTGTTTCAGGCGTCTGATGCTGTGGTTAAGGTCGATATGGTATGTAGACAGATGTCAGATCTGTTTCTTTCTTATTATGTTCAATGCCTATAACATTTATAACTTTGTCATTCATAAATTCATTAGTTTTATGTGTGAAAATGAATTCTGTGTCCTCAACATTGTGACAGCCAGATGATGAGAAAGGTGAGAAAGGGAAAAAGAAGCGGAAGAAGGGCGAAGAGGTGGAAGAGGAGGAGCTGGATGAAAGCATGCTGGACTGGTGGTCCAAATACTTTGCCTCGATTGAAACACTGAAAGAGGTAAGAGCTGTAGAAAAGTGCAATTATTTTACACGCACCAGAAGATGCCTTGAAAATGCATGGTTCGGTTTTTTTGAACCGAGATTTTATTATACTATTTATGAACGATTTAGATCATTAAAGCGCACGAGGCAGACGCTGAAGAAAAGGAAGACTTTGACTCTGGAGAGGGTAAGTCAACAATATGTTTGACAAAATTTAGAGTAACTTTTAACTTTCTTAAAATATGCAAATGCTTAATCAGATAGGAGCTATGCGTGCACAACTAAATATAGATGCCCAAGTGCATTTGTAATATGAAACGACTTGCCTTCTAAGGGACTTTGATATTAGCATATGATATAGGTATATAATTAAATGCATAAGACAATCATTATGTAAAGCAGTACATCTACATGAATTTCTATGGAAGAATAGAAATGTTTATTACTGCCCAAACAAAGCTATTTGACAGATGTTTACATATAATCCTCAAATTCCAAAATAATTGAAAGTACATTAATAATCCTGTTCAGAAGTTTGTATACCCTTGATTCTTTGCCCTGATTACCAAATAAGCTCCTAAATGCCTCTGATATGAAAGGGACCAAGAAAAGGAGAGGAAAAGGAAACAAGAACAAAGCCATGCCTGGGCAAGGAGTACCAGAGAAGAAGAAGCACAAAATTGAAGAGCTGAAGGTAACATTTTTTAGTTAGGAATTTAAAGGAATAGTTGACCCAAAACATTAGATCCTCAGGGCATCCAAGATTAGGATGAGTTTATTTCTTCATCAGATTTGGAGAAATGTAGCATTCCATCACTAATGGATGCTCTGCAGTGAATGGGTGCCGTCAGAATGAGAGTCCAAACAGCTGATAAAAACATCACAATAATCCACACCACTCCAGAGAAAAACTCTCTTATGGACATTATAGAATAAATCATACCTTGTGAACCGAGTTTTCCTTGGACTGTTTTTGTGATTAATATTGTAACAGGTGGTGCAGGGCTGATTTTAACTAGATTTATCCTGTCTGGCACCTGAAAACTTTCTTTAAAAGAGTTTATTTGTGTTAGGGCGGTGTAAGGGAAACAGTGATAATTTAGCTCAAAGGGAATCATTTAAGATTTTAAAGGGAACTCCACCATTAATATGTAAGGGAATTAGGACAGAATCACTGTTTTACGGCTGATCACTGAGACGGCCAGCGATTCAGTGAACGAGCTGTATGACATCAATTCTGCAATGGATATTTATATACAAAATATAGTGAAAACACTATTAATTAGCACAGTAACAAGATCGTCAGTTTAAGACATTAACTTGTGAGCACAAAACATGAGATACTTATCTTTTCAATATAAATAATGCTTTATTGGATAAATCTAAGACATACTGTATAAACTAATCTAACACATAAACACCCGCATTCACACAAGTTGCAGAAAGAGAAAAAGTATGAGTTTAAGAGAATGAAAATGTGAAATCCCAAGTTTACAGCAATATGTGCAATTGCATAGATCTGAACAACCATCAATCACTTAATTAACCCTCGCATTGAGTCCCTCAATGAGGTTAAAATTTATATTAAATGCACCAGTTCAGCTAGGATCTGGAGGTACTTGCGTTCCTGTGTGCGGGGTTCCTTTCCTTGTCTGGTTGCCGAAAGGGGTTTCCCGCTTTTCTGATTGGTTGAAGGTTCAGTCTTGGGAAGCCAGTGATCAGGCGTTGGGTGGCGACGCGGAGCTGTGGTCTGCAGAAGTTTAGACAGCACTCTTCGGAGATGCGGCGTTCGGCAAACTTACTCAGAACACGAAATTCTCAACGGAAAATAAAATAAACTAAATAAATAGAAATAGAAGTAAAGTTTGATGAGATCAGGTGGCGTTTCTCCTCATGGTTTTGGAGGAGATGGCGTGTAAGCCAGAGCACGCTCAAAACTAAAGAAGCATGATTAAAAAAAAAAACAAGGCTCGAAAAGGCAAGAAGGAAGACAAAAAAGAAGGTTATTTTTGTATTTAAACCAGGCTGTTTAACACACTCCCAAATGGTGTTTTGACCAATTATATGTCGTGTTTGCTCGGGGTGTTGTATATTTCTCCTCCCCCATTCATAAATCAAATGTTCTCTTATCAGTCACATGGTCCGAGTTTTCCCACTCTTGCAGAGTATAATTTTGGACATGATTTCTATAACAAGAATATGATACATTTGACAAAGAATTGATTGGAAGAAACTTTTCAAGCAAGAAGATTCAAACACACATATACTAAACATGAATATGAACCCTTAGCTATTCAATAGTTATTCAAAATACGTTCACAATAAATGATTAAGACCTGATATGTCACATGTGGTTTACATACATGATATGGAGTTATGCATAGAATGTTATTTGCTCAGGTCCTTTTAGTGTCCTTTAGATGCATATTTACATGGAAATGCAGTTTCTGTGCCATTCTCTGAACATAAGGACATGTTCTGTGAACGTATGAAGACCAGAGGTTAAGAGGTCTCTCATAAGGAATTTCAGTCTTTTCTGTCTCCTAAGTTGGGGGAAAAGTCAATCCGAAGAGCTTGTGATCACTATCACATGTTTCCATGTGATGGTCACGCTGTGCATCTCTTTTGACAATTATTCTTGATAACTTGCCCCCAAAATTGACAATCTCCTTGGAATTGTCAATAAGTGTTCTTTTGTTTTAATGTTGAAAGCTGTTCTGTGACAGAGTTGGTTAGGCTTGCTTCAGACTGGCTAATGCTCGGGTCTGATTTATGACCTCCTGTTGTCTTGGGCCTCTGTGGAATTTGGCTCCTCATGTTTCAACCATGTTTTGACCAAATCTTAGATTGTCTGATTCAGTCTGATATCCTACAGCGGCTACCACCTTTACAAAACTCATCTACATCTTTGATGGCTTGAGGATGAGCACATTTTCATTGTTGGGTGAAAAATTAATTTTACAGCAAAAGTTAATTTCAAAAGGAAATGCCTAGATGAAACTTTACGTCATGTGTCTGTTTGGAGATGCCTTGTGGATGTAAAAGAATGTGGGACATCTCGTTTCTTCCACAGATGTACAACAGAGAGCTTGAATATGAGTTTAACACCTTTGAAGATTGGCTTCACACTTTTAACCTTTATCGAGGCAAGTGTTCAGATGATGCTGACGTCGAGCAGAATGCAGCTGATGAAGACAGACTTATTGGCAAATTCAAGGTTTGTTGTCACTCATTGCTTGCCGTCATCTTCTCTCTTGCGTTTGACTTGCCGTTTCTCCATATACTAAATTGGACAAATCTACTCTTGCTTTATAATTACTGTTTTATACATTTTAGATTAAAAGTAATGTCACTGAAAGTATAAAATAACACAAACTGAAATATGGGAATTATGTAGTGACCAAGTCTAATCAGAACTAATGTTTTATTTGAGCTCAGAGTAGGTATTTTTTATTGTATTTCAGTTGTAGTTATTTTAGTACTTAGTTTTAATTTTAGTTAGCTATAATAACCATGTCGATAGGCAGGATTGTTGTATATACAACCAATTTAAGTCTGTAAGCAAAAGTATTTCAATCAAAACAAGGTTTTTAAGATCAGGAGATTTACCAAATGTAGTCAATTTTTTGACTGATGTTTGTGCGTCAGAATTTATTATTTGATAATTATTATTTATAATTATGAATTATTTCATAATTCTGAATTGCGAGTTTATGTCTCATAATTCTGAAATGCGAGTTTATATCTCATAATTCTGAAATGCGAGTTTATATCTCATAATTCTGAAATGCGAGTTTATATCTCATAATTCTGAAATGCGAGTTTATGTCTCATAATTCTGAAATGCGAGTTTATATCTCATAATTCTGAAATGCGAGTTTATATCTCATGATTCTGAAATGCGAGTTTATATCTCATGATTCTGAAATGCGAGTTTATATCTCATGATTCTGAAATGCGAGTTTATATCTCATGATTCTGAAATGCGAGTTTATATCTCATGATTCTGAAATGCGAGTTTATATCTCATGATTCTGAAATGCGAGTTTATATCTCATGATTCTGAAATGCGAGTTTATATCTCATAATTCTGAAATGCGAGTTTATATCTCATAATTCTGAAATGCGAGTTTATATCTCATAATTCTGAAATGCGAGTTTATGTCTCATAATTCTGAAATGCGAGTTTATGTCTCATAATTCTGAAATGCGAGTTTGTCTCATAATTCTGAAATGCAAGTTTATATCTCATAATTCTGACTGCGAGTTTATACTCTCATTAATTCCGAACTGCGATTTTATATCTCATAATTCTGAAATTCGAGTTTTATATCTCATACTTCTGAAATGCGAGGTTATATTCATATTCTGAAATGAAAAAGAAAAACTGAATTGCAAAAAAAAACTGTTTTTTTTTAATCTGGTGAAAACTAAACTTAAGGAGAATTAAAATTCATTGTAAGTAACCTATTTAAGTTAAAATAACAAATTGGGTTGAAAAAAAAAATAATGAATCCGTGTGAATCCGTGAATCCGGCCCCCAAAATGATTCAGTTTTGTCAACGTTTATATCAATATAAACATCTTTCTATGAAATGTGTCTTTTCCAGTTTTTGATAAGAATATTACATATTAACATTTTGTACGATTTGAGCTTTGTAAACATTCTACCGTACCATAACAGTTTAGAGGTCTGATCTTTGAGTTTGTGTGTACTGTAGGGATCCCTGTGCATCTACAAAGTCCCAGCATCGGATGACGTGTCCAGAGAAATGGGCTTTGATTCTAACATGGGCATGTTCCAGAACATCCCACACAACGACCCCATTAACGTCCTCGTCCGAGTCTATGTGGTCAGGGTATGTAGTACTAAACACCATAGAGCAGTACGTTGAGATTTTTGTTCCTGTTTGGCCATTTGAACAAATGCGTGTCTTTGTCTCAGGCAACAGAACTGCATCCTGCAGACATCAATGGGAAGGCCGACCCATATATCGCCATCAAGCTCGGGAAGACAGAGATCAAGGACAAAGAGAACTACATCTCTAAACAACTCAACCCTTTGTTTGGAAAGTCAGTACATTAACACAGTGATTATGATGTTCTCTTTCATCACTCGATTCATATTAACTGCAAACTTCAAACTCCCAGGTCTTTTGATATTGAAGCGACGCTCCCAATGGATTCCACCCTCACCGTGTCCATCTACGACTGGGATTTGGTGGGAACTGATGACCTGATTGGGGAGACAAAGATTGATTTGGAGAACCGTTTCTACAGCAAACACAGGCCAACCTGTGGTCTAAGCGCCAGCTACGCAATGTGTGTAATACTCACTTCTTTCAAACACATTACAAAATATCTCACATTGCAGTCATTTTTATTAGGCTAACTTTTATTAGGTAGAGTTATTTTAGTATTTCAAGTTAAAGCCTTGCCTTGGCAACTAACTGAACAAGCTGTTTCTTTTTTTCTTTTTTCAGGTTAATGTTTATTTAAGAAATTAAATGTTTTATGGTTTTAGTTTTAGTTATAAAATATAAAAATCTTAAAAAAATTTTTTTTAATTAAATTAAATTCAACATTTCTCATTTTTATTTAGTCCTAAAACCATCCTAAAATACTAAAACTGAAATATACCTTAATAAATGACTCTAAAAAAAAAACAGAATAAAATGGCAAAACACACAAAAAGCTAAAACAAAAAATTAATAAAAAACTAAAATAGAATTTCATTGATACCAAAATAACACTGTAATAAATCTTATAAACGAAAGTATTTTTACAAATGGAAAAAATGTCATGATCTGGGCTAACTAGAAGTAACATTTTCAAAAAAGTATCTTTCAAAGAAATGTTTACATTCTAAATGTACTTACTGTCACATTTAATCAATGCAGTATGTCCTTGCTAAATAAAAGTACTCATTTATTTTAACATTCTTTCTTAAATTTTTTTGTAGTCCATATTTTTGCATAAACGGTCATAAACAACCATTTAAACGTTTGAAGCAGCACAGCTGTTTATAACATTGATAATATGTAATAAAATATTTCTTGAGCTACAAATCAGCATATTAGAAAGACTTCTAAAGAATCATGTGCCTAAAATGACTAATAATTAGTATTTTTATAAACTGAAAAATGCTGGCATGATCTGAGGTAACTAGAAGTAGCAATATTGCTGTTACATGCTTCAAACAGGACTAGCGGGATAACATGTTTCTTACCGTTTTTCTTTAGCCACGGCTATAATGTGTGGAGGGACCCAATGAAGCCAACGCAGATCCTTGCCAAACTCTGCAAAGATGGAAAAATGGATCCACCCCAGTACGGCCCCGGGGGACGAGTGAAAGTGGTGAACAGAGTTTACACGGGCCCGACTGAAATTGAGGATGAAAATGGTATGCATTTTCAAAAAAGGCACTATTGCATTAATTGCATCAAATATGCATTATGCATTCACTGCGGAGTTACGAGATCCCATTGGAAAGCAGCACATAAAAACAAATGCACGTGCTTTTTTCTGACAGGACTGAAGAAACAGACGGATGAGCACCTGGCTCTTGCTGTGCTAAACCGCTGGGAAGATATGCCAAGGATCGGCTGCAAACTCGTCCCAGATCACGTGGAGACGAGGCCTCTCCTGAATCCGGATAAACCTGGGATGGAGCAGGTCAGGAATAATGTCTGAAACGGCACCAGTCTGCTAATGAAATGGTGTTAATGAGCCGTTAATGAATGTGAGTGCTTCTGATGCAGGGGAGGATTGAGTTGTGGGTGGACATGTTCCCGAAGGATATGCCTGCGCCTGGACCCGCTCTCGATATTTCACCAAGGAAGCCAAAGAAGTAGGAAGCACTTGGTGAAATTCTTCAGCAACACACAGATGAATATTTTATATCCCGACTATGTTTTGGTCATCGACAGGTTCGAGCTCAGAGTGATCGTGTGGAACACGGACGAAGTCGTTCTGGAGGACGATGACATTTTCACAGGGGAAAAATCCAGTGACATATTTGTTAGAGGGTATCTGTTTTTCATTCAAATCTGGATCACATAATCAGATTTCAAAAATGAAGTACAGGTTAGAGTTGTCTATCGTCAGATCGCCGATACACTATATTATCATGCTAATTTATTTACTTCGTTTCATTGCCAGAAAGTGAAACTCCAGCATCAGGCTAAAAGAAGCCTACTGTTTTTAATATGACTGAAGTTGTATTTAACATGATAACAGTTTAATAGAAACATTGTTAAGTTACTCATTACAAGGCTTGCATTTCCTCAGTTATTCAGAAAGCAGCTACAGAAAACGAGCAAAGAACATTTACATCACCAAAGGCGCTAGTTTATGCACTTTAAAAAACACTCCCGTTATTATCTGTGAAGCTGTCTACACTGTATTGGAAAACCCAAAATTGATCTGTCTCTTATACGTACATCGCCCGCACATCTGCACTTTGTTGTTTATGATGAGAGAATTCATGAGAGAGCAGAAGTCAGTCAGAATAATAATAGTCTTGCTATTGTCAGTGGCATTAGCTGAATGCTGGATTTACTCAAATCAATTCAGTTTTCTCATCATTTCAACATTGCATCAACTACTGATGAAAACACTTCATATTGTTAATATGGTACAAGATTGTCCCATTTAAATCAGTGTAATAAACAAGTTAGTTCAAAAGTAATCAAACAGTAGTCTGATTACAGTATATAACCAAAAATGTGTAATGCGGTGGATTACATCACTGACTAGTTTTTATCATGTAATTTGGAATCAGACTACAATTCGTAAGAAATCTACCCTGCACTGTATAAGTACATATACACTCTAAAAAATGCTGGGTTAAATACAACCCAGTGCTGGGTAAAATAGGGGCAAACCCAGCAATTGGGATGTTTTGACCGAGCGTTTGGGTTAAATGTTTAACCCAACTTTCTTGGTAGTAACCCAACCGCTGGGTCAAACAACCCAATTGCTGGGTTTGTCCCTTTTTAACCCAATAGCTGGGTTTGTCCCTTTTTTAACCCAGCATTTTTTAGAGTGTACTGCCATACATATAAAAAATGTATTTATTTTTTGTTACGTTTTTAAAAGACATCTTTTTTTGCATGCAAATGCTGCATGCATTTGATCCAAAATACTGAAAAATCTGTAATATTGTAAAATTATTATACAATTTTAAAAAGAATTGTTTTTCCTATTGTGAATATATTGTACACTATAATTGTTGCTGTGATCAACAGCTGAGTTTTGCAGCATCATTAATTTCGTGTCACATAAATATTCTATATGCCTGATTTGCGCTTTTTATTACAATATCAGAGATTTTCTGAAGCATCATGTGACACTGAAGACTGAGTAACATGCATTTTAAAAGTAATAATATTTCACAATATTACTGTTTTACTGTATTTTTGATCAAATACATGCAGCATTGGTGAACAGAAGAGACTCAAATACATATGTGAGCCTGGAGCTCAAAAGCAGTCTTAAGTCGCTGGGGTATATTTGTAGCAATAGCCAAAAATACATTGTATGGATCAAAATTATAGATTTTTCTTTTATGCCAAAAATCATTAGGATATTAAGTAAAGCTCATGTTCCATGAAGATATTTTGTAAATTTACTACTGTAAATAAATCAAAACTTAATTTTTGATTAGTAATATGCATGGCTAAGAACATCATTTGAACAACTTTAAAGATGATTTTCTCAATATTTAGATTTTTTTTGCACCCTCAGATTCCAGATTTTCAAATAGTTGTATCTCAACCAAATATTGTCCTATCCTAACAAACCATACATCAATGGAAAGATCATTTTTTTATTCAGCTTTCAGATGATGTCAAAAATCTCAATTTCGAAAAATTGACCCTTATGACTGGTTTTGTGGTCCAGGGTCACATATATCTTTCATGATATATCTTTTCACGTAACTTGTGACCAACAGATGGCTAAAAGGCCAACAAGAAGACAAGCAGGACACAGACGTCCACTATCACTCTCTGACCGGAGAGGGCAATTTCAACTGGCGCTTCGTTTACCCCTTCGACTACCTACAGGCCGAAGAGAAAATCGTCATCTCAAAGAAAGAGTCCATGTTTTCTTGGGACGAGACTGAGTATAAAATTCCTGCCCGACTGAATTTGCAAGTGTGGGATGCGGATCACTTCTCTGCAGACGACTTCTTGGGTGTGCTGTTGTATTTTTAAGATTTAAAGTCATTCTACATCCAGGCTCAGTCTTAATGACCTTCATTCATGCTGACACGTGTGTGTTTGGTTTTTGTTTCAGGCGCAATTGAACTAGACCTGAACCGATTTCCTCGTGGTGCGAAGACAGCGAAGCAGTGCTCCATTGACATGGTGCTTAACGAGCAAGACATGCCCATGGTCAACATCTTCAAACAGAAGAGAATTAAAGGCTGGTGGCCATTTGTGGCCAGAGATGAAAATGATGAGTTGGAAATTACAGTAAGTGACCTGCACATCAATATACTAATAATGTACAATCAGTACCTTTTGTTGTTACAAATTTGCATGATTTTTCTTCTGTTAAAATACAAAAGTTTATATTTTTCAGAATGTCCAAACTGCTACTTGGACATTCTTTTTAAGAAAGTGAACTTTTTTTTTTTTTTGCCTGTCAACCTCCAAAAATGTAATAAAGCACCACACAAAGTATGGCATTTAAGTGTAAGTACAGGGTTTTTATAGTAAGCTAAACCTTAAACCATAAAGAGATATGAAAATAAGCCCTAAACTTATTTTATTCATTTAGTTTGACTTGATGTACTAAAATAAAAAAAATAAAAAAACAAACACAAAAAATTTGCAAAACTTTAACTAAAATGAAAAGAGAAAATATTTAAATAAAAAACAAATTCAAAATCTTAATAAAAAATATGGCTGCAAGCAGAAAAGGGGCCACGCTCAACAGAGGCCAAATAAGAAGTGAGCATTAGACCAACTGCAAAAATGAGTAATTAATGACGTTTTAAAATGATTTTACTCAAAATGGCTGAAAAATCATAAATGCAATCAATAGTAAAATAATTTTCAGATGCAGTTTGGAAAAAAGCCATCAAATTTGTTGATGTGGTAAACAAAAGCTTTTTGTCTATCGACATTAAAAGAGTTTGGTTTCAAAGAAAATCGAATTAGCAGACAGGAAGTTCGGCCTATATGTTATAATTATATAGATATAATAATATCATTGGTAATGTTCTCGACATTATCCAAGGTATCTATCAAAGTCAGTCTCAGGACAATAGGCAAAGTTAATCAAAAGCTATTTGCATTTTTAAAAATTTCATTATAAATTTTGATCACAAGGTGGCGCTGCCCCTAAACTTTTCGAGTACCTTCAGGGCATGTTGCCGATGACACATAAAGATGTTTCGTGATGATAAGCCAATGCATTCATAAAATATGGCATTTTTTGCGACAAAATTCAAAGTGGTCGATGCCCAAAATGGCTGACATGGGATAAATTGGGTATAGTTCAACTCCAAAGAGACCAGTCTTGTCATTTTTGGCCCAACCACTCAGAAGTTATAAGCAAAAATATACATTTTTTATACATCCTGACCACTAGGTGGCACTGTGCGACTAATCAAATAAATCTACTTACCATGCTGCCGGGTATGCACCACACGATTTTATGCCCAATTTTCACTCACCAACAGTTTTCTATATTCAAAATTACAGGCAAATCAGTGCTCGTTCACGTAAGCGATGATCGCATAGTACGACGTTTAAAAGGCACAATCTGAGAGAAGTGCCGATGCATTGCCAAAGCCCCAAAAAATATTTAGCAAGCTAAATATTTGGACCCCGCTGTGACTCTTGCAGTGTGAAATGTGTTTTGACTGGAACTGACATCAGTGACAACCTACAACCAACGAGAGAGCAAGATGCAGGGCAGATACAGAGTAGTCGGGGATTCTTCGAAGTTAACCTCCAGTCACCAATTCGTTGTGTAATGTGCAAACCACAGCAACTTCATTAAACAGTCATGTAGCGTGAAAGGAAACCAGCATAAGATAAACACAATCGTGCCGTGAGCATCTAAGCTGCGGCTGCACAAACAGACAAGCATAAACCGCCCATAAGCGAATCTAGACAGGTGGTCCTGGGGAGGAGGAGGGAGATTTACAGAAAGTGATTACAGCAACACTAGTGCAAAGACTATTTAAATGCAATTTCAATGGCTGACATATAAATATGACTGCTGTTGCAATATGTGCAATATTCAGGCTACACATTTTTAGTGCTACAGTGTAAGTACCGAGCTACATTACTTAACTACATGAAATTAGAATTAGGTTAAGGTTTGGTTTAGAGTTGGTTATCTGTAAATATGCATAATTTACTCGGATTACTATAGTAAGATACATTTAACGTGTAACTACATCAATTTAAACTGAAGTGTTACCCATATTTCTTGTTCTTCCAAACCAAAATGAAATGATTCACTGAAAATTCTCCTCACCAAGCATTCAAATTTCAAATCTTACACTTCTGCATTTTTAAACTCTGTCACATGATACACAACATGCTGAACAGCAGCTAAAACATGACGATCCTGTGACCTCCTGCATGTCATATGGACTACTGTAATCATACTTTCGTGCTTTTTTGGGGGCTTGGTAGTAAAAAAAAGCACCTTTTGCTTTCAACAGTGCTTTAAACATTCATCAGAATATCTTCCTTTATGAAGAAACTCTAATTAAATGACAGAATTTTCATTTTTGAATGATCTGACATCTATAAACAATAAAAGGCTCATCCTAAACTATCAGGGTGCACTTGTAGCATTGTCTGTTCAGCTTTGATAGTTTGAACAATGTCTTTTATCTCTTAAGGGGAAAGTAGAAGCAGAGCTTCACCTGCTGACAGGCGAGGAGGCCGAGAAGAGTCCTGCTGGTGAAGGGCGCAATGAACCAGAGCCTCTGGAGAAACCAAAGTAAGAGCAACATTTGTCTTTACATCTACCTGCAGGGCTTCAGTCATTTGCCACTAACCATTTTTCACTTTCACTAAAGTATAAAAATTACAGTATTCATTTATTGAACTAACCATTTTAAATCACTTTTTAAAAATCTAATTCACATTTATTTAGAATACTGAAAACATTTTATCACCCAATTCTTTAAAAGAGTGCTTCATATAAAATAGATGGTAGCTTCTTGTTTTCCTGCTTCCAGCTTTGATTGAAGAGTACAAATGAAGAGTTCGTTTGCAAAACTGATAACTCCGTTTTTAAAAAATTTCATAAATCATGTTTTTTCATCGTGCATTCCAATTATTTTAAGTAAAAATAACCAAAAAAAATAAATCAAAAATACAGCTAACTAACACAATAATTCACAATTAAAACATAACACAAAAAAAAAAACATGATTTTTGAACATTAAAATTTTTAAAAATGTTTTTGCATAGAAACTCTTCAAATATCCTGGTTTAAACAAAATCTCTCCTCACATGATGTAGCACCTCCCAGAAAAGGAATGATACTCCGCCTTACATCAATGTGTACTTTTTAAATTAAATTATATCCCTTTAAAATTTCCTGATCCCTTATTCCTTCGTTTATCACACAATCTCTGAAACATGTTTCACCCCAAATATCAGCCTGCTTAATAATTATAATTTCACCGTTGCCTCACCCACTATCCAGAAACCTTGAGAAGTAGCTGCCAATTTAATTTAGTAACTGGTAAGGAGACCAGTTCATACCTAAGAGTCTGGGAAACATCTGGTGAAAAGTGTCCTGTGATCAGAACAGACATGGAATCTCTCAGATGTTGAGATTTGAATAATTTTTGTTTTGTAAGTTATCTGAAGACTTTTATAGGCAGTCAGTATAATGGTGAAAAATGTTAGTGCTAATGTGTTCTTGTTTAAGTGTAAAGTAGAGCAGTGGTGAACCCATAGGGGTTTTTCTAATGGTTTCTCAATTTTTATATCCACTGACAAGGTCAATACATTTTGGGCAACCCCTGATATCAAAACACTGAACGAGCATAATAACAATGTTAATTGTTCAGCTAAAAAAAAAAAACTTCTCCAACTGTAAGAAATTCTAATTTTGAATCAGAGAATCGTTCAAAGAATTATTGAATCACTTTAAATCGAGTTGAGCATTGAGTGGCTTCAAGAAGAGCTTTCTGTGCTGGCATAAACCATTATATTTGGTTATGCTATTCACACAGACATTGTAATAATATGTGACCCTGGAGCACAAAACCAGTCATAAGGGTCAATTTTATGAAATTAAGATTTATACATCATCTGAAAGCTGAATAAATAAAAAATAATATTTCCATTGATGTATGGTTTGTTAGGATCGGACAATATTTGGCCGAGATGCAACTATTTGAAAATCTGGAATCTGAGGGTGCAAAAAAATCAAAATATTGAGAAAATCATCTTTAAAGTTGTCCAAATGAAGTTCTTAGCAATGCATATTACTAATCAAAAATTAAGTTTTGATATATTTACGGTAGGATATTTGCATAATGTCTTCATGGAACATGATCTTTACTTAAAGGAACACTCCACTATTTTTGAAAATAGGCTCTTTCCAACTCCCCTAGAGTTACACAGTTGAGTTTTACCGTTCTGGCGGTAGCACTTTTTTCGCTGTGTAGCTTAGCTAAGATCATTGAATCTGATTAGACCGTTAGCATCGCACTCAAAAATGACCAAAGAGTTTCTTTATTTTTCCTATTTAAAACTTGACTCTCTGTAGTTACATCGTGTACTAAGACCGATGGAAAATGAAAAGCTGCGCTTTATTTTCTAGGCCGATATGGCTAGGAAAATACTCTCATTCTGGCGTAATAATCAAGGAACTTTGCTGCGTATCATGTGTGCAGCAGGCGCAATGATATTACGCATCGCCTGAAAATAGTCCCCAGCACGCTCCCTGTGCGAGCAAGTGGTCACGTTGGTTATGTTGACAGAAGTTAGCCTATTTTCAGGCGGTGTATCTAATTGCGCCTGCTGCACTCATGTTACGGCAGCAAAGTTCCTTGATTATTAGCCATATCGGCCTAGAAAATCGCAACTTTCATTTTCCGTCGGTCTTAGTACACGATGTAACTACAGAAGAGTCAAGTTTTAAATAGGAAAAATATAGAAACTCTTTGGTCAATTTTGAGTGAGATGCTAACGGTCTAATCAGATTCAATGATCTATGCTAAGCTACAGCTAAAAGTGCTACCGCCAGACCCGGAGATTTCGGCGTTTTTTTGGGGGAAAAAATGGATCGAAAACGGTAAAACTCAACTGTTTAACTCTAGGGGAGTTTGAAAATGAGCCTATTTTCAAAAATAGTGGAGCGTTCCTTTAATATCCTAATGATTTTTGGCATAAAATAAAAATTGATAATTTGACCCATACAATGGATTTTTGGCTATTTCTACAAATATAACCATGACTGGTTTTGTGGTCCAGGGTCACGTATAACTAGTATGTCTCCCGGTACACACATCTGAATAAGTTGAAAATAAATCCCCAATTCGTAATGATTTTGACAATTAAAATTCGCCCGCTGCTGTGCCGCAGATTTTACCACACGTTTTTCTTTGTCCCACCAGCCGTCCTGACACAACCTTCCTGTGGTTCATCAGTCCACTCAAAGCAATCCGCTATCTAATCTGCAACAACTACAAGTGGCTAATCATCAAAATTGTGGTGGCTCTGTTGTTATTAGTGATGCTGGGCTTGTTTCTGTACAGTATGCCAGGCTACATGGTGAAAAAGCTTCTAGGGGCTTGAAAAGCTTTCTCAATGCCTGCAACATTCAGCATCTCTGCGATATTATTTCACTTGTTTTTTGAAATGATCTATTTGTTTGTTGGAGAAGTCATATGCATACTTATTGTTTTTCATCTGTGTTAAATTAATAAATCATTCCTACTTTAACTGAATGATCATAAACATACTATTAAACAGCAAAGCCCTGCTGAGAACATGAAGTCATTGATGATCATCAAACGCTGACAGGAGATTGTGTTTCAGCTTTTCACATTTTAAGCACGGAAAACCTGTTATCCAATCATAGTCGTTAGTTCTTTGTGTTTCAGATAACATACAAAATCTGAAAACATGTAGTGGTCTCATTTATCTGCATATCCAGTGCTACCTAAACATTTTTTTATATCAATTCATACGCTTCTGGGGTTTTCAGATTGGTGGAAGTTACGCTTTTCTTCACTGAACAATGTTATTGTGTGCTTTGGATGCTACTAATAAATCAATAAAGAAAACTGCATGCATTTTATTTATTAACAGTTCATGAAAATCCTACATTTTCTGCACCTATACTCTAAAAAACCAGCCCAATCGTGGATTACCGTCCTTCAATATTTCACAATAAACAGGCCTATTTACCATTCATTTGGAAGCAGAAAATAAACCGCTATCTTATAATTATAGTGTTGAATCTCTTAAGTAGAACAACGCAGTGTTGACTAAACTTCACGAGTCTATGAGCACTGATGTGCACCATTACACACTTGAACCTGCCAAAATTGCATGTCATCAGTGAGACATTTTAAATTTGTGCATGTTCATGATTAATTAAAACCCAATTTTTAAAAGCTTGTTCAATGGTTTTGTCCCACCAGCCGCCCCGACATTACATTGCTGTGGTTCCTTAGCCCGCTAAAGGCAATTCACCATCTCATCTGCAACCAGTACAAGTGGCTGGTCATCAAAATTGTGTTGGCGCTGATGCTTCTTGCCATTCTGGCCCTGTTCCTCTACAGTATGCCTGGCTATATGGCCAAGAAACTCCTGGGGGTCTGAGAGATTCAATCAGAGCTTAATCTCTTCTGCAATAAGTTTGAAATGCATGAATTGAACATGATTTGTATGTCTGCATTTGGCGAAATAAAGACATCAGTTGACAGTGAACCTAAAATCCAGTCTTATTTGTTATTGGCACATATTTTGTTTGAATTGTTTTAAGTTGATTTTTGATTTAATTTGAACCATAACTCACTTTAGCCTTGTTTCACAGCAAGGGCTCTTAAGTTGGAGCACGGTTTTTCAAAAGGTTAGGTTTTGTAACAAAGCAAACCAGTTTGTGATGACAAATGGAACAAAATAAATAGATTAAAGTAAAATGACAAATTCCTATAGTGTTTTTCTGTCTGCAAGTCCATCGATATCCATACTGCAAACTCACCCGATACCACGAGGGAATTTTGCCACTTGGGGAAACAATAGGATAAAAGTTATCTTTTCATTTCTCGAATGCATAACAGTTATATTACATTTAAGTGATAGATTGGCTTGCATAGATTAAAGCTTAAAGGTGGGGTAAGTGATTTCTGGTAGCCAATGTTGATATTTCAAATCACCAAAACAAACACGCCCCTACCACAGAAGGGTCTCGCCCCTATTTTGATAGCTCTGCCCCACACATACGTATGCAAACCAGGCAACGATTAGTTCTGTGAAACAAAGACACGCAGACACGGTGTTACTCACCGATTGAGAAGAAACAAAGCAACCTCGGTGTCCAATCGCAGGCCGAGTTCTCTCCAGCGCTGGAAAGCTGATCTGATATTTACACGGGCCCTACTTCTTGCCTTAAGCCTTCTTTTATGCCATCATGAGTAGACACGCCCCTTACTGCTGATACATACCCCACATTTAATCTAGCTCAGGACTGTTTTAATGCTACAAGGTGTTTTAATTGAGTGAACGTTGTGAATAAAACAATTTATCCAAAAATAAAATGTCTCATCGCTTACCTTTATTTGGTTCCGTACCCATATGTCTAACAACAGGAGATCAGGCACACTGATGCATCAGTCAGCTACTTCTTCATTCAGTTAAATGGTGAATGAGAATGTCTTCGTCATCTCATTTTGTGTGCCAAATTTATTTGTATTGTGCAATAGTAATATAATTGACATCTTCAAAAGCTGAAGTGGTTACCTCGTTTTATTTCTTAGTTAGAATGTGACTTAATATTTTAACTAATTGTAAAAGCGGGATAATAGAACAAAAACTACTGATCTGTGAAATAATCAATTATCAAATAATCGTTTGTCGCAGCTACATTGTGGCCAGTTCTCACTCATTTTTTACAGTCTCATGTAGGTACTTTATCACTTAACGAAATTGTTATTTGCTGAAATTTGCTGTTGATTTCTACAATTTACTTTTCATGCCTTGGTTTGCCCTAAAGACATACAATTTTCACCCATTTTTTTTTTTGTATCAGCGTAGAATAGCCCTGTTTGTACAAACTTGTACAAGACTCGTTTCACACAGACTTGTGGGCAAGTTTCACTCGACACAAAATCCCACACCGCTTACGTATACAAAAAGAAACCAGCAGCACATGAAACGCCTTCATTTGCATCTTTCCAGATGACAAGATTACGACAGTGAACAGGTTTTAAGATAGAATTCAAAACCTTTATTACAAAAATAAGTTACACTCACCTCATTTTACAGTATAAAACAATTTATTTGCTGGAATGCAAAAACGTTGTTGGCCACCAACAATAGTTTAAAACTGCTCACACATCTTTTCAAAAGGTTGCTATGTTACAGCTTTATCGAGAGGGAGTTAACTGTGTACAAAACCGGTTGAATGGTTCGGTCACCTGCTTGCTATATATGGAATATAAACTGAAGCTGCAGTATCCCTTTTTCCACAAAAACCAGTTCATCTCTCGCCTGCGAACGATCGCTCGCCTAAAGTCATGATTGATTATAAAACCTACATAATTCATTGCTCTTCGACTGGTGTCCGCCATCCAGCATCGGCAGAAAAAAGGACACTGCAGGGCTTAGCAAATGCAGCGGATGCATTTGTGATGTTTAAGCCAATACAAAAGTAACATTTTATTCCAAACTATCATACAATCATACACCCAGTAACTACATAATCTGAAGAAGCAAGGCAGCTAATTCAGTTGAAAGGAGGATAAAAGCAGGGCTTGTTCCAGCTCATCATATGAGCTTCATTTGCATGCCCAGTTTTACTGTTTGCAATGTCAGAGCAGCAGCGGATTGACTATATTACATTAAGAATATCTGCTGCCCTTGTGCATATTTCATAAGAAACAAGCCCTGCTCCTATGCTTCGACGCGTCCCTATTTACAGTACAGGCAGGGTAGTTGAATCCTCTCTACTGAGGTAGTTAACCGACCCTTAAAAAGACAAGTTCTGAAAAGAACCACGTTCCTGGAATGCCTGACTTGTCCACACGAGGCGGTTACACCAAAAACCCGCAGATGTTCTCAATCCCAATCCAAGCGCTTTAGGTTAACATGGACATTCCCACAACAACATTGTAGTTAGCACAAAAATATACATCAGCATCAAGCTCCTCCGAGCCACTTCAAACGCAGGAGTAAAAAAAGAAAAAGAACAAAAGTGCAAAACACATCTGACGTATGGGGATCCTTGAGAGTCTGAACTTCAGTTCCAGAATGGGCTAGTTAGACCTCATTACCAAAAACCCGGGGGGTTATAAATAAAACCGGGGGGAGTATAGGTATGAGTTGTCTTATTTAGAAGCGGGTGCCTTTTCCGATGGTGAAAAACTGTGTGTCCCCGGGTTTCGCTTAGAAATCTATGTTGTCCTTGGATGGCAGAGTTGTTAGGAGATTTGTGCTGGTCCAAATCCAGGCTGGAATATCATTGTGACCTTTGAGATTGCTTTAAAAAAAAAAAATTTAAAAAAACCTTGTATTAACACTGTATCATCCTTTGTACCCCCCTAAACCCCATACGAACAGTCGGTCTTCCTATACTAATACTATAACCCGACTACCTACCTGGTCAGATGCCCATCCGTCTCAGCACTCTCCGCCTCCTAGCGACCCCCTTTCCTCCTCGCACCCACCCCCCCAACCCCCGAACCCCCAACCACCACCCGCCCCCTTTCCCTTCCCTGTAAAACAAAAAAACAACCTGCATCATAATATGGCTTTATTTAATTATTTATTCACCACCAACAAATACAAGCGGCGGTACAGTATCAGGTTCATGCAACACCTTCACAACAAAAGCGCAGGAGATGATGAAAATCCAGTTATCCGAGTCATCACAAAACAAACATGAGAAAACTTTTTTTCAAGAAACATTGGGTGACATTAATGTGCGTTTGCTTGCGTCTAAAGCATTAGCCTGATCCATATCGCGGATCCGCAGGACTGATTTTGCTGAAGTGCACCCGTTACCTTCACCTTTAAATCATTAGGCTATATTTAAAACAGACAGGTTTTGAGATGCATTACGGCGAAGGCTGGGAGACAGAATATTTACAAAACAATTGATTTTGCCCATGAAGTTTCCTATAATGAGTCAATCTTTAGACTAGCTTTATGATTATGATGAGTGTTAATACAGGTGTTTTAAAAACCTCTATTTTGAACTTTACTAGCAAAAAAAAGCATTAGAGGTCATAACTTTATTTCCGTGATTCATTTGAACTACTGTAAATTAGTAGGATTTAAATGCATAATACCTCAAAAGCTAAAGAAAAAAAAATCAAACAATAAAATATTTGGACACTTAAATTTTTACTGAAATAAAACAGATTATTGGAGGCCGTTTTACAAGAAAATACTATTTTTACTCAGTTTTGCATTTGAAGATTCTAATCTGCTAAAATGGTTTTGATTAGGGAAAGCCACGTCTAAGCAATTTCAGAGCAAATTCTAGTCCTGCACCAAAATGTTTTTTTGTTGTTGTTTGCTTGACCAAACTGAAATTAAAGTTTTCATTTTGAAAATCTGAAAACCAAAAACAAAGTTAAATATCAACCACTAATCATTTAACAACCAACACTCAAACTGACTTGTATATAAACATTTAAATTGTACTAAATACCCTTTAACAATATAACAGTTTTTACTCTATTTTGTTGTTGAAACATTTAAACAGAGGCTAGAAATATTGTGCTAAAAACAGCATAGACTTAAAGATGTCGGTTCATCAAAATTAAGGTTGATAAATTACAAATCTTCATTTTCAACGCTATTTAAAACAGTCATGTTTACCTGTTGTAGTCTATCCATGTTTTGTGCATGAAACAGACACTGATGCAGTCAAAACGGAGAAGCGCTTATTAAACGCCACCATTTCGGTCAATGATTTCCGCTCTCTAAAACGGTTTTAGCCAATGCTGAAAATTAATTTCGGTGCACCACCAGCAAATACTCAAATATAAAAACCTGAAAAATACAGATGTTTAAGCTAAATCGCACAGCTTGTGCTACAGTTGAGTACTTCGCGATGAAGACACTTTGCATATGCAGAAGTCAAAAATAAATCAGTGTACATAAGTGCCGTGTATTTCCAGGAATGAAAGAGCAGAAAGTGCAAACCTTTGGTCCGTTTCGTCCACAAGGTGCCTTGCATGTGTAAGCAATATGAAAAGGAGGGGAAGGAAAAAACAAACGCCAAAACACGTATTTTGATCACTACGTCCTTTGTCAAATTTGACTTAAAATGAGTGCACATCTAGCCTAGAGCGCTTCAAAACCTCCTGCCAACACTCCAGGATTGCTCCACCCACACATCACGTACCACTCGACATCTCTGCTGGAGGCAAAACATTTGTTGGTTCAGGCGCGGGATGCTCTGGGCGACCTCGGCAGCCTCGGCTGGGCCTCCGGATACCCCCGCGCGGGAGTTCCGGCTCCGTCCCTGGGATGGCGGTGGAGACGGGGCCCGTGGACAGTGTGCGGGGCCCCCGGGTGCGGCTCCTCTGCTGCATCTTCCTACTGACGTGAGCGTGAAAGTCATCGTAGCCGTGAATAGTTAGGGGTCGTCGTAACCGCTCTCTGTAGTTGTGATAGTCATCAGGTTAGTGAAGCGGTAATAATCTTCGTTAGCGGTAATAGTGCGTCGGTGGATACGAATAACCTATAGGCGCCCGCCTCGTGCTCACGCTGGAGGGCTGCAAATGCTGCGGCCGGGGCCCCGTAGTAATATAATACTCATCATACTGGAAACACATGCACATGTTACAATACATCCCACAACCATTCACGTAGGTCTGAGTGTGGTAACACCTCAAATCTGAAAAAAACAAGCTTCTAGAAAGGATGGGCATTTAGAAAAACTGGAAAAGGCGAGGTGCAGTAAAGGCGAGACAACAGCAAATAAAAAGACCCCCTACAACACTTACACACTATATGGACCCCATAGACCCAAACCAGTCATAAGGGAATTTATATATCAAGCTGAATAAAGATAAGGCTTTCCAATAATGTATGGTTGTTAGGGATAGGAAATATTTGGCCCGAGATACATCATCTGAAATATGCAATCTGAGGGTGCAAAAAAAAGAAAAAAAAAAAATTTTGTTTTTTTAATTTTAAAAGAGAAAATCGCCTATAAAGTTGTTCAAATGAAGTTCTTAGAAATGCATATTACGAATCAAAAATTACGTTTTGATATATTAACGGTAGGAAATTTACAAAATATCTTCATGGAACATGATATTTACTTAAAATCCCAATGATTTTGGCAGAAAAGAGAAATATCATTTTGACCCATACAATGTACTGCAATGCTGCAGGGTCACATATAGGAGTAATGATTATTAAAATGTGAGTTGAGAAAAGAGAGTAGAAAACAGCGGCGGGTCCCTTGCTCTTCATTTGAGCAGTCAGGCTTTATAGCTCATTATAGTGAGGATACGGAGTGGGAAAAAACAGAAGGAAAAAAGGAAAGAAAGGGAAAAAAAACAGCTCAATTTTATTCAGAGAATCAAACTAAGCTAAATATGCAATTTGGTGCAGAAGAAGATGATGAGTATTTACATGATGAATTTGAGCTTGTTAGCTTGTGTTAATGTAAATAGAATGAGATATTGCCTTAGAAATGTAAAACGGCTTATTATTATTTATAAAACAGGGTTCGGCAACCCTTTTGGGGCCAGATAGTGCTAATTTTTAATATTTTGGTAACCACTAAGCCAATCCCCTCCCCCTCCCCCAGTTTTTTTACACTGACTTTGCTGTTGTCTGTACAGTGATCATGAAGCGTTGGGTCAGAGTATTTAATTAAAAAGTCTATATTTATTAGGCCAGTGGACATGAGTTGTTATGATAGCATTTGTTGCAAACTGACAAGATCTATGTGTTAAGTATCAGTGATCACGAGTGAGCACAACACACAAACATTCAGCTCAGAATTGTCTTATGCCCCGTTTGACTTTCCTCTTTAACGATTACTGGAGCATCACGCACGCTTACATTAAGTATTAGCAAGGTCCTGGTGTGGGGGGTTTACAATCCCTGTTTTGAGAAGTAAATGAACTAGATTCATTGTTTGTAGAGAAAAAAAGACACGATTTGCGATACGATCACATAAGCAACCGTCATGCTCATCTCTCTCTCTCAAAATGAAATGGCCATATTTGAGGAAAAAAAGTGGAGTAGCTTGCATCATGGATATCTCAAATTTTTGATTACCTCAAATCTACGTGGTATATGCAGTTTCCTACATTGCTCGCGTGCCAGTGATTATCCCTCATATGTCATGCCATAGGTTGCCGACCCCTGGTATATAGCAGATACTAAAAATAAGATATGAAAATATAAAGTAATCGTGCATGTTACTATAACTATGGACTTTTGCTCTGTATTTAAAGCTCATGTTTAGACTTGAGAGAGCATGTTGTCTATAATTTTGTGGTGTTCGTGGGGAGAGTTGTTACGTGACAAAGCATACAAATAAATCGCTAAATTGGAGTTTTAGCAGCTTGTCTCTGGGCTTCCTCTTCTCGCCTTTTCCTTTTTCGTGATCAAGGCTGGCTTTGTCAAATAAGACATATTTCAATTGTTCCCCTGCCAATACTCCTTCACCGTGCATTTCGCTCTAAAGCGCTACTGCAGTAAGACCCAACTGGTTTTTTAAAATCTGTGCATTAATTACCAGCAACCTCTCAAATGATGCAGAGGGGAGAGCTAATTACTCTTTTAAAAGGCGCTATTTCGCGCTCTTTTCAAAGTGATATTTATATGAAGGCGTATTAGGTGGTGGTTATTTAGTCTGTTCTAGGGGTAGGCGTAGTCTTTAAGCTTTTTAACCCTTTCCAGTTTGCCAAACTGACAGAACGTCTTCTCCAGAAGCTCTTCCGTTACTGTGCTCGCCAGGTTTCTTACAAAGAGGACTTTGACCTAAACAACACACGCAAAATAACCTCATCAGTATAAACTTGACCATGTATAATTCAAGGCTCTGGCATCAAATCTCATTTAACACACAGGAATCGATTTTGCATAAAGAAAAAGACTTTTAAATGTTTCCACCTTTAACTTTTGCATAACAAATAAGCACAAACTACCTTCAAATTTAAACTCATTCTGTTCAGTGTAAAGATTGTCATTCTCATTCTAACATCAACACAGATAATCAACCTTAAGCTGCTTGACTAATACTGTATCATATATTTTATATATTAGGTTTTTTATTTCTCAGAATTAAGGAATGTACTTGTACGTGTTACATTATGCAACCACGCAAGTGAACAAACCCACAGACAGAGATGGGATCAGTGAAAACTGACATGCTAAGTTCAGAATCATGTTTTTTTTTGGTATCATAGACATATTTCCAAAAAATATACAAAGTATACTGAGATACATGCTATCATGGAATAACATTCATTGATATAAAATTTTGGGCTTATCGGCACCCACACCTAATCTACTGTTGCACTAGAGCTGTTAGTGGAAAACAACGTACCTTAGCCATGACTTCAGGGTCAGGGTCTTCTATGGGATCAGCCCATTCTACCGTCACCACATTCCCCCACACCTTCACTTTGCCGCTCATTAATCTACGCCGCGCCTGGGCTGCCGTTTTATGATCATCGTACTCTAGGAAGCAGAAGCCGCGATTCTTCTTCTTGTCATCAGGGCTGGATGGTTTATATATTAAGTGGATGACGTGGTTTCAAGCCCTCTGTTGACGAGTTGATCGGATAGATTAAACCAATTCCCGGAAAACTGACGGTTGTTGTTGATCACAAAACATCAAAAACTTATGCGCTTCAGCTTATGATCAGCAAAAAAAAAAAAAGAGAACCCTGGCAAATTCATTGCGGAGTGGCACGGTCTTCGGAATGGTGTCTTAAGTAACAAAATTCAGTATAGCCGAACGTTGGATTTTTGGTGCAGAAGTTTTTCAGAAAATTACGAGTAATAGTTTAACGTTTTGTAATTACTGCATGACAAATGTAATGCTTCAACACTACTGACAATTTTATTTTTACTTTATTGTCATATGAACTAAATACAAATAATGTACAAAGGTAGGGATGCACGATATATCGGCCACAATATCGGAATCGAGGCCGATTGTGCCGGATATAAATTAAAATGCTAATTTTTCGGTTATCGGATCAGGCCTGAAAGAAACAATTTGGTCAAGGATCTTCTTTTTAAGAGCCGATTAAATAAATGCATTATTTTACTTAAGACACTTCAGTGATGCGCGATGTTCTTTTTGTGGCAGCTTTTGTGCAATTGTAAGGTTGTTAATATTGTGTGTGGTTTATATTTTTTATTTGACTGCTTATTATCCTTCTTGATTATTCTATATAGAGCGCTCGTTCTTGGTTCAGTTTTAATAGAGCACTTCAGTTTACCGGTGATCATCTTTGGCTCAGCGCACGCAGCTCAAACAGCACTGCACAACATTAATAACTATGATTGGGAATGTTGTGTATATAACATTCTAATGAGAACATTATTATAATAAAACATTGTGCATTATTTGGGTTTAGTTGCTGTGTTTCAGCTCGTTGGGGAATTTGTTGATTATGGGAAGAGCGCCAAAATCACAATAACAGGATCACACATTCTGACTATAGCACGCAATAATTGCGTCATTTTGTACATATATAAGTTGTAATATTGTTTATGTTGTATTAATATTAATCTTAGGATGCATTTCCTTGAGTTAAATATGCTGCCAGCAAAACGCTTCAGTTTACTATGTTCATTCAGCTCTTCAGCTTCAGAACGCGCAGCTCAACGGCTGCTATTTAAAAAAGTGGTATTAATTTGTTACTTTTTCAAAAATCATTGATACATTATTAATAACAATAACCAATTGTATTTTTCTCTTATTATTTTCATCAACAATATGGTTTATTAATTAAAATCATTTAATTATTGTCCATACAGAGGCTATTCCGTTTTATTGATCTGTGGCACATTAATTTTGATTCTTTACACGTGTAATGACGTCCAGTGACTTGTTTGCATTATTTATACATTATTTTATTTATTTGTAAGACTTTATTACTTACATTGGGATAAGATAATGGGGGGAGAGTAAACCAATATTTTTTTAAAACGTTTTTTACACCGTTCAAACTATCGCTGCTTCGGTTGAAGTGTTTGGGATTGGTGGTGTTATTTGATGAGACCTTTTTTGTAACAGGCTCTCAAAAAGTATTTTAGAGAATACATAATAAACACTATGGATATAGATTTATCGGCCAACGTATCGGTTATCGGCTTTCAAAAATAACGAATAATCGGTTATCGTTATCGGCCAAAATTTTCATATCGATGCATCCCTATTAAAAAGGGTAAAAAAAAAAAAAACTTCAAATCTGTATTTTTTTTATGGCGGGTAAATTGCGTATTTTAGATGATGATTTGTTATTTCCCTTTGCACACAGTTTTAAAACGAAATTTTGTTAAAATAGAGAAAAACCAAAAACGGTGGTCCTGGCATGTACCATGCACAATATAACGTGTGCTTTGTATTTGCGCTAACAGAAACTACTTTTTACGTTAACATTAATGATAATTAACACAAAAATTATGATGAACTTACGATACTAAAACAACAGATCCTCATCAGGGGCTCATGTTTTTATCCTGACTGTAACAAACATGGGAGAGTCCTCTAGCCCTAGAAAGTACACAGGAACACCCCTCTTCTTATTTCAGAAACAACATTATTGGGATGTAAGATGAAGGCTGAGAGTTTCTTGCTTGCCACTGTTGATAGAACCTTCCCAGCGCAAATAAAAATGTTTGACAAAAAACAATTGCAAACCACCACTGGTTGTGTTGATTTCATCATGATGAACCTGTAAAAGGCAAGCTGGTCAGTCTTATCTCTAATGCCACATTTGTGTCTCTGCAGCACAAAAGCAGTCTTAAGCAGTTGGGGTATATTTGTAGCAATAGCCAATAATTGTATGGGTCAAAATGATTTTTTTATTTTTTATCATTAGAATATTAAGTAAAGATAATGTTCCGATGAGGATATTTTGTAAATGTCCTACTGTAAATATCTCAACTTAATTTGTGATTAGTAATATGCATTGCTAAGAACTTAATTTGGACAACTTTAAAGATGATTTTCTCAGTATTTAGATTTTTTTGCACCCTCAGATTCCAGATATAAATAGCTGTATCTCAGCCAAATATTGTACTATCCTAACAAACCACACATCAATGGAAAGATTATTTATTCAGCTTTTATTTCAGATGATGCATAAATCTAAATTTAAAAAAACTGACCCCTTATGACTGGTTTTGTTCGTTCCAGGCTCCAGGGATCACATTTAACGAGGAAGTCTCAACAGTTTAAGAAAATAACACCAACACTTACCAGTAACTTTGGCAAACTCCTCCACGATCTGCTCCTTAGTTTTGCTCTTGGGGATGGAACCCACAAACAGACGATTGTTGGCAACAGAGATGCACACACCAAGGTGCTTCCCAGGGCGAATTTCATTGTTGTTACACTGCAGGAAAGACTACAATCAGAATCCAAAAGGCCACAGGTGGATAGAAACAAGCAGACAATCACTTACGAGCTTGACGGCTTGCAGAGCAGCCTCTTTAGTGCAGAAGGTGATGAAGGCGTATCCTCGGTTCAGCCCGCTGAGCGGATCCATCATCAGACGCAGATCCCATATGGGTCCGGCTTTCTCGAACAGAGGGATGAGCTCATCTTCAAAGAGATCTCTCGGGATCTTTCCCACAAAAATCTGAGAGCATTTGAGGAAACAAGATCAGCCACAACATACAGAGTGATGTCCATAAAAATCTTAAAATAAACATTAAACCGACTCTTTCCTAGCAATTAGGGGTCTGTGATATTAACAAAAAAAAAATGAAATCTCACTACTTTCTGGGACTGTTGTCTTTTTGGTTTCACTACATTAAGTTGTCCTCGTTACAGAGTAATTACACCAATTAAGAGGTAATATTATAACAACCAAACAACATTTATTACTTAGAGTTATGGGTAGGGATTTGTTTAGTGGTGAGTTAGTTGCTTGTTAATATGAATAAGTACTGTAAGCGATAAGGACACTGTTAAACATAAGAAGTGGTTTACGAGGTGTTTTTTGCTAACACTTTATTTTGATAGTCCACTTTAGGCATTCTACTAACAGTAAGTAACTACATGTCAACTAGCAGTCATTAGAGTATTAGTAGACTGTCTGCTTAATATCTGCTAACACTTTATTTTGATGCGTCCACAACATACAACAAACTGACTATGAGAAACTTTGCAAGTATGTCAACTTATTCGACTAACCCTAAACCTACCCTAACAGTCTACTCTGAGTTAGTAGACGTGTAGTTGCAAAGTTACTTGTAGTTAGTTGAATGTCTAAAGGTTTTTTTAAGAGCAAAATTTGCCCCTTGTATTTGATTTTTCCAGATGGCTTGTTTTTTGCCTTTTGATATGGGCTCGTCACGTGAGTGTAGGTGCCCATCATCTGTGTGGCGTGATAATTCTTATGTTTAATCAATCGATTACAATAATAAGACATTATAGGCGATTGCAATCAAATTAAATCAGAATAAACTAAATCCATTTTTGCACTGCACAAGCAGCAGCAGCAGAGAGTGCAACAAAGCTAAGCATGTTAGCATGCATTTATACCTAAATACTATTGGACAGGAATTCAGATGATTGTTTTGTAAATTAGAAAAGACTCGAAAAGCCAGATTTTTCAAATATGAATCGAACTTGCCACCCATTTAAGAGCATTGAATCAGTCATTCAATCAACCAATTTGTTCAAAACAGATTCATCTTTATGAAAGGATCATTGATTTGTGTAAAAATGCTCATTCATTAAGGAACTAAACACTGTTTACACAAAATGCATACATTTGTAGAGTATACATTTTAGGGACTGTGCACGAGTCGACTACTGCTTCAGCAATTAATTGACTAGTTAAAACACTATGCAAATTAATTCCCCTTTCCTGCAGTATTTAATAATGAAATACATTGTCAATCACCTAAAACTCACTATGCAAATGACGGCACTGTGAACATAACATTGATATGATGCCGTATGCTTTAAGGTGAAGCCAAGTGCGATACTTTCATTGCTTAGAAGTCTAATTTGGGTTTTTATGCAAGCTCCAGTTGAGTGTTTTAATGAACATGACAACGCATTTTGACAGCTTCAAAACAGAATCGAACACTAGTGCAGAATAAAACAGACGTCCGTCAGTCACACAAACGACTACAGCACTGACCTCTGTGCCGACGGTGGGCTGAACTCCAGCATGGGTCGACCCTGGAGGAGGACCGCCATACTTGCGCTGGCCTGTCGTCACATCAAGTGTATAGCCAGTTTTCTCGAGCAAAGCCTGTGAAGCAGAAAATAAAAACACTTGACCGTCAGACAGGTACTGGATCAATAGAAAAGAAAGAAGCAACACAAACAGCTATACAGAATGAACAATAGATAGACAGGCGGCTATATCATTCAACTTTAGGAACTAAAAAACCTGACTTACTGGCTGCATAGACTTACTTTGATTTTGGCCTCATCTGGTCCTTTAGTGGAGTCCAACACTTTGGTCCCCTGTTTCTCCCTCTGCCTGTACGTCTTCATCACTCCACAGAGGAAGGCACTTTTATTCTGTTCAAGAGCGAAACATTAGCAATGGGTGAGCAGGTGTAAATTAATAAGAATTAATTTATATTTAATTTATGCATTGAAGATTGCCATTTCACATAGGATTATTACATTTCTTTGCCCGAATATTAATGGAAAAACGGTGACACTTTAGAATAAGGAACACTTATGCACTATTAACTATGACTTTTCCCTCAATAAATTCCTAATTTGCTGCTTATTAATAGTTAGTAAGGCAGTTGTTAAGTTTAGGTATTGGGTAAGATTAGGGATGTAGCATAAGGCATTAACATGTGCTTAATTACTACTAATAAATGGTTAATATTCTAGTAATATGCATGCTAATAAGCAACTAGTTAAGAGACACTAAAATACAGTTGGTACCCGGAAAACAAATTCAATTCGAGTTGGTTTGTTTTTTTCTTAGTAATTTTTTTAAATTTTCACTAATTACATTTTAAAAGTGTAGGGCTAATTAATCAAATAGATTGTTGACAATAACACTGAAGTCTATTTAATGGCAAATCAATCCACAATCAGATAGAAATACACCTCTATAAAGATCATGTAAAGCCATTTTGTTTAAATGGGAGTTTAAAGCATCCAAATGGACATTACAAAAAAGGAGCTTTGAAGACATGTTTATTTTATTTTTATATTTTTTTTAATTTTGGGGTGAACTATCCCTTTAATTGTTTTTATTAATATGATTTTTTTTTATTTTATGGAAATATGAAATTATTTTAATGAAGTGATCCTCTAAAATAAGAAACTAAAACTACCAGTAGATGGTAGTAAATGTCTTCATGAATAAATCATTGACTCGTTCATTCATTCAAACGGCTGATTCATTCAGGAATGATGTAAAAGATCCTCTTTATGAATGGGCCATTGAAACATTGGTTCACCATTCGTTCAAAGCGCGGATTAACTGAGAAACTGTGCGCTGCTTTGAGACACACAGCACTTCTGCATTACTAGGTAATATTTGGCTTGGCAAAACGGAGCAAAAATATCTAAAATATAACTACTTACACTCATGCTATTCAGGACAAAAACGGCACTCATGCGATATTGCACTCGTGGCTCGTGTGATATTTCTTATTAGCCATTTGATATTAAATATGATATGACACAAAGATAAGCGCAACAGCACACAGAAAGTTATAGATGCGGTAGTAAAAACAAAAAAGACATTTATAGTATATGATTTAGGTACGCAATATTGCATGAACAAAATGTTTAAACACGATTGCAATGTGTTTTTATACAATAGTAGTTCAATAAACAACAAGTTACAATTAAGTTACTTACATTTTAGACACAATATTGACCGTTTTTGCTCAATTTCGCTGATGAAAATAGTTCCAATCAAAGCCACAGCAGAACTGTTGTGACTCCGTGCAACACAACAGTGTTTCGTTACTGAATAAATCCAAGCTTTTGAACGAATCAAGTGAGTCAATGATTCAACGGCCCATTCAGATGGACACTTGTTTCATTTCTAATTGAATCAGCCGTTTGAATGAATCTGTTGACTAAATGACTCACTCATTCAAACGGTCATTTGCTGCCACCTACTGGTTTGGTTTCATATTTAAAACCATCATTGCATTTTCCCAACATTTCTTATTTGTATTTTTTTTTTAAATATTTAAAACATTAATCTTATAAAATTCCTTATGCATTCGAAATCTTGCAGTGTACATGTTTTTTTGCATTAAAAAAAAAGTATCGATTTTTGTTTGTATATACTGTCAATTATAGGGAATCGGCAGGTCACACTTACAAAAAAAAACAAAAAAAACGGAATTGGCCAAGAAAATTGCTATCGGTGCATCTCTAATTTTAATCCATGCTCCAAGCTATTTTAAATATGATTTACAGATCTCAATTAAAGAGACATCATGACAAAATAAACAATAATGAGTACTAAAGATAAGTAAACATGTCTTATAACCAAAGAAAGTGTGGCTATGTTATGCAGCATCGGTCCAGCATTACCAAAAATAAACTGTGAAATGCAAGCACTCTCAGTACATTCGGTGCACGACTGCATTAGTTTGGTCTTCTCAAACATACCTGAACATGCGACAGGTCGCTGTCTTTAAACTGCAGGAGAACTTGCAGCGCACCCTCTTCATTGAACTCTTTCAGAGCTTCAATCGCTCGATCATCAAGATCGCTGTGAGACACGAGTCCTGCACAAAAAAACGAATCTTGCTCTTTATCAAACCGTTTCAATAAACGGGATTAACTATACATCCACCTTCACTGGACATGTTAATCAGACCCTTTTAAAATCCCGATGAACGAAGTTTTTGATATCCTGAACAGTAATACACACAAGGTGCAGGGAATTCCCCAATTGATTGTCAAGGGTGTGAATGTGCAGAAGATAGAAGGCGAGCCATTGGAACGCGAGGGCTCACAGACACAGCGCTTTATAAGCGTTAATCATCTAATCACGAGCAGCTGCTGTCATTGTTCCTGCATGTGCGAATTTGGCAGCACGCTCCCTCTGACGCCAGACAAGGAGAAATCGTGTTGGCGGTTTGATTTGTTCTTACGTTTCAGATCACAGTTCATGCAAAATAAGTAATCAGATAGGCTGATTCCAATAGTCACACTTTTAACTACTTAAACCATTACTGGCTCTTTCGGTATTATATGTGACCCTGGAGCACAAAACCAAGTCTTAAGTCGCTTAATAGCCAAAAGTACATTGTATGGGTCAAAATTATTATTTTTTATGCCAAAAATCATTAGGATATTAAGTAAAGATGTTCCATGAAGATATTTTGTAACCTTCCTACTGTAAATATATCAAAACTTAATTTTGGTTAGTAAATATGCATGGCTAAGAACTTCATTTGAACAACTTTAAAGATGATTTTCTCAATATTTAGATTTTTTGAACCCTCAGATTCCAGATTTTCTAATAGATGTATCTCAGCCAAATATTGTAATATCCTAACAAAACCATACATCAATGGAAAGCTTTCTGTCAGAAACAAATGACCCTTATGACTGGTTTTGTTGTCCAGGGTTACATATGACACGTGGTGAGTGTTTACAATTAACAGCCATTCATGGCATTACAGCAACATGCATTCAACAGGACTATAAACACTGGCTTTAAATGTTCTGTTGGCATGAATTACGATCAATAAAAGTGTAACAATTTCATAAAGGGATAGTTCACCCAAAATTCTGTTTACCCACCTCTCAAGTGTTGAACCTGCATGAGATTTCTGTTCTTCTGTTGAACAAAAAAAAGATTGAATAATGTGGACAACAAAACAATTGTTGGTCCCATTGAATTAACCGTATGCCAGAAAAAAATACTATGGAAGTCAATAACAGAACCAGGAAACTGTTCGGTTACACCATAATTTCACACATTCTTCAAAACATCATCTTTCGTGTTCAGCAAACTAAATACATTCATACAGGTTTGGAATGAAATGAGGGCGAGTAACTGACAGAATTTTAATTTTGGAGAAGTTCATCTGGGAACTGCATCCCTTTAACAAGTTAGACAGCCCCAAAATAAGATGGGAGATATATCATCCATTCTAGGACTCAAAAGAAACCTTAACATACATCCAAAAACTATACTTAGTGTATATACATCTATATTGGGCACAGAATTAGTGCCAGTAGTAAAGTAAAATAATCAATTGAACACAAAAAAGGTTTGCTGTAGCTCAAACAGAATATGGTGCTGCTAGCAATGCCAAGGTCATGGGTTCGATCCAGAGGAGAAAAATATATACTTGAATGCACATATACTTGAAGTCAACACCCAGCAAATGCATAATTGTGAAATATTCAAAGTTGTGAAACGTGCCACAAACAAATTGCACAATACAAAACTAAAGGTTCTGTATTGGCATCGATGGTTCCAGAGCACATTTAACATCCATATAGAACCTTCCAATTCCATAAAAGGTTCTTATAGTGGAAAAACACTCTTGACTGAAAGGTTTCAAGCATTACTGCAAATCCCCCCCATTTTGGAAGCTTTATTGCAACATGCAATCGTACGAAGATGTGTAACGTCTCACCTGCTATGTAAATCTCATCTAGTTTGACTGCAACTTTTCTAGGTAAGCCGGCGTCTAGTAGTGTCTGGAAGTGCTCTGAATGGGTAACTGCCGCTGAAGACTCCACTGGTTCATCCGAACCATTTCCATTTATATGCTCCGTGGCCATGTCTCCGGGACCTGTGCAGATGTAAGGGGCCAAATTAATCCAAAACTGGGTCAAAGTTGAGCGATCTGGAGCCTGCCGGCTGTCTTCACCACGGAAGTAAAGACATGCAGAAACACTGCAGGACAAACTTGATTTTACTCACTGTAAGCGGTGTTTAATGATTATAAACAGTATTCGTTTACTCCATTATTATAATGCAATATGCATGCTGTATTTACTAGAATACAGATAATCTGTCAAACAATCATTTTGCCCCAAAGAACTGTTTGGATTTTTAAATAACAGCCAGTCTTAAGAATCAAATGAGGAGGATTCAATTCAACACATCCTGAAACAAAATAATTTGCAACTATTAGGACTCCAAAACAACCGAACCTTGCATGATTAAACATTACATAAACATGACATATATTGTTTATTTACTCTCTAAATTCTTAAAGCACATTTTTAAAATTGCAGCCTATTGATCATTATGCAAATCATAACACAGAAATAATTAAATTGTTGATGCATATCAATCACACACTATTAAAATCTGTATCAGTCCTAAAAAAATAAATCAGTCTCATCTCTGTTTGGTTTTTGATGTCACATGGGATGTAGTTACATGGATTTGCAACAATAACTCAGGAATCACGACAAGCAAGATTTATGTCAATAAGTGATGGCAAAAATGTGGATTCAAGTGAACATTACTCTGTATTACGTCCTCAGACTCTTCACTTGTCAACTGTAACCAATTAAAATATCAATTCATTTCATTGCATTCTTTCTGCTGAAAACAAGCCAACAGAAAACCATGCACAGACTGAATCAAGCCCATGTACTGAATTACTCTACTTTGACCCCCAATAACAGTAAAATGTCATTACTGAAAAAAGTACTGCGAAAGTACCTTGTTACAGAGATGGTCCCATATAATACCATGGTAATGAACTAGTGCCGCCAATATATCCGCTGCTTTTTGTCATATTGAGGCATTGCCCGTTTTGTTTTTTTCTCAACACGGCCAAAAAAAAAGTACATTTACATTTAGCAGATGCTTTTATCCAAAGCGACTTACAATTGATGACAATAGAAGCCATCAAAACCGACAAAAGAACAAGAATAAGCAAGTGCTATGACAAGTCTCGATTAGCCCAATGCAGTAATAGTGCTGCACGATTTTAATCGAAGTGATGGTCAGCGCATTTTGATAGTAACGACGGGGTCTTAATCAGCTCAGTGCGTTCAGATGAGCAGCATTTCTCACAGAGCCGTAGTTCACTGGACGGTTTACGCGCAAAAAAAAAAATAAAAAAATTCGATTTTATTGCACGATTCTGAAATCGAAGAAATCGTTGGCGATAATGACAGCTGTTTGCATAGCTTCTCAGTGAACTACGGCTCTGTGAAGTAAATGCTGCTCCATCTGAAAGCATGTGAAAATACCACATTTAATAACATATTTTTACTCCAAACTCACTTCATAACGTCAGTCGAGTGTTTGAAATAAATCCTTCTGTAAGATGATGTGGCTTCTTACACAGAATAAGCCACGCAACATATTTCATCGTATTTAAGCAGTGATAAAGGCATTGCATTATAACTATACTTTATTTTAATGAAAATTATAATTATAAGAACAATATACGAAAAAACGTATATTGCCGTAGTCGTGTGTTTATTAGTCACGTTGAATCAATGAAAGCAGTTGAATCTTCTGTTTATTCAGCCGCAGCGATAGCCATTTTCTGGGTTTCTTCTGCGAGGCGTATCTGGAGTTTCTCTGGCCTTCAGATGCAGATTTACTGCTGATCACAGAACCGTGCTTCACTGAAAGATACGCATGACAATCACAGCTTCTGTCGAATCGTGATCTCTTTTCGATTTATCGTGCAGCCCTATGCAGTACACATAGCTAGGTTCACATATAAATGTATTCAGACACCGTCAGCATTTCTCACATTATCAGTTTATTCGCTATGGTTTAAAAAATGGTGATAAAATATGACAAGAACTAAACCGTGTCAGAACGTCAGATAACTTTGATAGAAAGCTCTGTAAAGAATTAGATGATTATGTTAAACAATTACCAAGCGATGCTTAATTAGTTCAGTCTGTGGTGTAAAAAGGTCTCATTAGCAATTAAATAAAAACACTTCAGCAAAACATGCTCAGGTCAAAGTGTCGGAATAATTTTTATTCAATGTTTTACTGGTAGTCCACTGTATGAAGAATTTGTGGGTATAATATCTCACAGTTTACTTTATTTTGCTATCCTCACTCCCATAAATGAACTGTAGTGTCCTGCACCCACTAGTAAAAAAATATATATAAAGTATATCTTCTGTCTGAATAAGTTTTTGGTTTGACTGCATACAAACAAGTAGATAAAATAGAAAAACAACAGCGAAAGCTAGTGCTAGAGCCTTTAAATATAAACCAAATAGATTTAGAATAGAGAGTGCTAGAGTCAAATAAAGTACTTGTTATTAATTGGTGTAGCATTTATTCACATTAACAATATACTCTGATTTGCTACAACTCAATCATACAGAAATCACTGCTCAGCCAGTTCATCAGCACTCTCCTCTGATCGCAACGCATGGTCATATGAACAAATATGGCTTTAACACCGTATTTACACTATTGCAGCCTATTATTCTCAATGTATGAAGACAATAGCATCGTGCTACACGTTAGCGCATTTCATCACTCGGACTTCCACGTGTTCCGCCGGAAGAGCTGCTCCCGCTGCGCGAGCGCTAACGGATTCTGCCCGTCTACAGACCAAACGGCCATTTCTGTCTCAAAACCAGTGCGAGCTAGCAACCCCCGACTCCACAGTTAATCACTTCACTCAATAATGTGATCGAAGCGGTTGATGTACGACAGATTTAACGCGCTTATTCGTCGACAAACGTTTACATTCCGCTTCAAACGGCAGCCAGAGTGGATAAAACGCCTTCTCGTCGGGCTGTCTCTTTGTTTCTGAATGACAAGAGCACACTCGCTAGGCCACAACACACGAGCTACGTGGACACTCCGCGCGCTGATAAAGCCTGCTCTCTGCACCTCAGCGGAGCCTTTCAGCAGCACCTGACACCTTATCCACTTTAAACACAACACACGAACACTTCCACCGCAAGCTTTAGTCGTGGTCGTGTTAGGTTTGTTTGATAACGTGTGTGTGTTTGATCCGCCAGCAAACCACAGCCATGACTTCACCGCACTACTCCAACAGTGTACGCGCACAGAAAGCCAACAATACTCCGTGAATTACGCCTAAATGTTTGAGAATGTGATCTGAGGTGAGCTGCGCCGCCACAGAAGCCTTGGTTTCCCCCTCCCCCCCCCTGCCTAATCGACATAGTCCAAAAGATCGAAGCAGTATTTCGCCTCACCGCGAACACAGCCGCCTCCGCGCTCGGGAAACCTCAAGAGAGCGTTCTCATACCTGTCAGTTAATAGCTTGGATTATGTTGGGTATATAAATCCAGAGGGAAATGTACTGAGAGAGGATAAAGTGGCCAAACCCCGCCGTGTGTCTGCTATCTCACTCTTTTCAACAGCTCTGATGCAAAATGGCGGCGAAACTCATGCCGCGGGAGTTTTTTTTTCCGCTTCCGGTTGCACGGGGTTTCTCACGCAGCCAGTGGAGGGCTCACAGTACACAGGCTGCGTGCGGAATGTCGTGCTGTCTCGCTACGTACTGGGTATTGCGCAGTATGCTGTTTACTGCTTACTATTTTAGAAACAGTTGGGTTACAGTGGGTTTCTAGATTACTGAATACTGCACAGAATGTGTTGTATACAACCTAGTACTTTAAAAAATAAGGTCCCACAGTCGCATACTCATGCACTATTCTGTGACGTTTTGTAGTGTTAGGTGCGTCCCAAAGCGCATACTCATGCACTATTCTATGATGTTTTGTAGTGTAAGGTGCGTCCCAAATCGCATACTCATGCACTATTCTATGACGTTTTGTAGGTTGGGGTGTTGGGTGCGTCCCAAATCGCATACTCATGCACTATTCTGAAGTTTTGTAGTGTAAGGTGCGATCCAATGTGCATACTCATGCACTATTCTATGAAGTTTTGTAGTATAAGGTGCGTCCCAAATCGCATACTCATGCACTATTCTATGACGTTTTGTAGTGTTAGGTGCGTCCCAAATCGCATACTCAGGCATATTTTTTGACGTTTTGTGTAGTGTAATGGTGCGTCCCAAATCGCGTACTTATGCACTATTCTATGATGTTTTGTAGTGTTGGGTGCGTCCCAAATCGCATACTCATGCACTATTCTATGATGTTTTGTAGTGTAAGGTGCGACCCAAAGTGCATACTCATGCACAATTATAGGAAGTTTTGTAGTGTAAGGTGCGACCCAAATCGTGATAAAACTCATTCCTATATATGACGTTTGTAGTGTTAAGGTGGTCCCAAAATAGCATATCATGTGCCCCTATCAGACAGTACTGACGTTTTGTCGTGTACTGGTGCGTGCACCCAAATCGCATAACTCATGTACACATGCATAGTGATGTTTGTACGTGTTAGGTGTCGTCCAAATAGTGCATATCCTCATGGAACTCACCTCTCTCGCAAGTTTTTGTGTTCAGATGTACGGCGCGCGTCCCTCAACAACAAATCTGCGAGTATAATGGACCAAACATATTACGTGCCGGTATATTGTAGGGTCAGGTAGACCAGATCCCCCACACTCGCCGAACTCCAGCCCCTACGTCACTAGAGTTTGCGGTGGTACACGGTAGACGCTCCCACACCAATACTGACCCACTATCATGCACCCACCAGAGTCATAATGCCAGTAGTTGTAGTAGAGTACGGTGCCAGTCACCAAAAAGTGGCCAATACACTACCAGTGCACACAGTGTTCTGTATGACGTTTGTAGTGGAGCAGAGATTGCTGCACCTCAAAATTAATCGCATACTCATGCACGAAGTCATGAAGGTTTGTCAGTAGTTGTATGGCTGCATTGTCCCGCAAAGATGTGCCATAATCATAAGCTACATCTATCGACGTTTTTGGGTTAGATGAGTTGTGTTAATCGTCCCAAAGTGCATACTCATGCAGTATTCTGAAGTTTTGTAGTGTTAGGTGCGACCCAATGTACATACTCATGCACTATTCTGTGAAGTTTTGTAGTATAAGGTGCATCCCAGAGTGCATACTCATGCACTGTTCTGAAGTTTTGTAGTGTAAGGTGCGATCCAATGTGCATACTCATGCACTATTCTATGACGTTTTGTAGTGTTAGGTGCGTCCCAAAGTGCATACTCATGCACTATTATAGGAAGTTTTGTAGTATAAGGTGCGTCCCAAAGTGCATACTCATGCACTATTCTGAAGTTTTGTAGTGTTAGATGCGTCCCAAAGTGCATACTCATGCACATTCTGAAGTTTTGTAGTATAAGGTGCATCCCAAAGTGCATACTCATGCACTATTATAGAAAGTTTTGTAGTATAAGGTGCGTCCCAACGTGCATACTCATGCACTATTCTGAAGATTTGTAGTGTTAGGTGTGTCCCAAAGTGCATACTCATGCACTATTCTATGACGTTTTGTAGTGTTAGGTGCGTCCCAAAGTGCATACTCATGCACTATTCTATGATGTTTTGTAGTGTTGGGTGCGTCCCAAAGTGCATACTCATGCACTATTCTGAAGTTTTGTAGTGTAAGGTGCGATCCAGTGCGACCCAAAGTGCATACTCATGCACAATTATAGGAAGTTTTGTAGTGTAAGGTGCGACCCAAATCGCATACTCATGCACTATTCTATGAAGTTTTGTAGAGTAAGGTGCGACCCAAAGTGCATACTCATGCACAATTCTAGGAAGTTTTGTAGTGTAAGGTGCGACCCAAATCGCATACTCATGCACTATTCTATGAAGTTTTGTAGAGTAAGGTGCGACCCAAAGTGCATACTCATGCACAATTATAGGAAGTTTTGTAGTGTAAGGTGCGACCCAAATCGCATACTCATGCACTATTCTATGAAGTTTTGTAGAGTAAGGTGCGACCCAAAGTGCATACTCATGCACAATTATAGGAAGTTTTGTAGTGTAAGGTGCGACCCAAATCGCATACTCATGCACTATTCTATGAAGTTTTGTAGAGTAAGGTGCGACCCAAAGTGCATACTCATGCACAATTATAGGAAGTTTTGTAGTATAAGGTGCGTCCCAAAGTGCATACTCATGCACTATTCTATGAAGTTTTGTAGTATAAGGTGCGTCCCAACGTGCATACTCATGCACTATTCTGAAGTTTTGTAGTGTTAGGTGCGTCCCAAAGTGCATACTCATGCACTATTCTGAAGTTTTGTAGTGTAAGGTGCGACCCAATGTGCATACTCATGCACTATTCTATGAAGTTTTGTAGTGTAAGGTGCGACCCAATGTGCATACTCATGCACTATTATAGGAAGTTTTGTAGTATAAGGTGCGTTCCAAAGTGCATTCTCATGCACTATTCTATGAAGTTTTGTAGTGTAAGGTGCGTCCCAAATCGCATATTCATGCTGCGACAGTTGAGTGCATGAAGTGTCCAACATTCCACACTTCATTTTTTCGGTTATTTAAGTGCATCATCCGGGTGTTTAAAGACTATTTATACTATAAAACTTCATAGAATAGTGCACAAGTACACGATTTGGGATGCACATGAAGCGTGGAATGTTGAACACTACATAGTACATCGGTACCACCCCCCCCCCCCCCCCTACCACATACACTACATGGTTGAGTACATAGTGCATAAGTACATAGTGTATAAGTGTGTCATTTGGAGCACAGCAGTAGTTTCAGATAAAACAGTAGGGCTCTGTCCCAAATGGCTCAAAAAGCACTAAGTCTATAGAATCACTGTAACACCTAAATTCACCACATTACTTAAGCACAAAGTAGCTTATACAAGCAGAATGCGTAGCATTTCAGAGCATACTGCATTCAAGACATGCACACTAGAAAGTTTTGTATTTGTCCAGTGCTATATCTCTTTAGAAGTTATGGCCGATTGAATGTCTATGTAGTCTTTTATATGGTTGTGTTGTGTGTATCTCGAACCCCTTCACACAAGCCGTCACACATTCGTCCAGTGTTCGGGGTAACGCATTACGTGAGTTATGTAATCAGATTACTTTTTAAAAGTAACTAGTAATAAAGTAGTGCATTACTTTTTAATTTAGAAGGAAATATCGGAGTTACTTTTTCAAAAAAATGAACTCCAGTTACTTTGTTTCTATGTGTTGAGTGACAGCTCTGGTGTTGCCACGGTGACAGAAATCAGGAGCAAGTGCAGAGCGTTGTGTGTGAACATGATCTTACTGTAGCTCTAGACTAATTATCAACATGTGTTTACTCATCTCACTGCACACAGACACATTCAGTGCTCCTCACAATCAATAAAAACAGTCAAATGCAAACTCAATACTTACAAACCTGCAATAATTAAATATGTTCAACAAGACAAATATCATTTATGCATTTAATCACATTTTATTAACCAGTGTCTTTGCTACTGACCTTCGATGATCCAATTCAATCATACTAATAAACAAAAATGTTTCATTTTTATTATTTCTGAATATTGTTTAACTTTCTTCTCCTGCGTCATGCAGTCTGTTGAGCTACATACTGCTTCTGGTTTTAACTGATCTTAGGGTCAGTTTTATAGAGTAGGCTTATTTTTAATTAATTGAATGAATCATTTTATTTATATAATACTATACTTGTATAATACAACAAGGCACAACCTGCCCTATAACATACACAACAAGCACTATACATTAATAAAAGAACACACACATGTTACAGAACCTTCTTTTTTAAAGGTAGCCTACTTAATTAGTTGTAGATGACCTTTAATAGATTACGTTTTCTTGAAAAAAGTTGTTTGTATGTAAGCCTACACGTTTTGTCCAGCAGATGCCGGCAGATTGTGGAAGTTTCACACGCTTCAAACAGCGCATCGTTTTCAGAAACAACTGGTTCAATAGCTTAAACATAAAAACCGTAGTGTACTTCGGGCTGAACCCTAACCTCACTGGACCTATCCAAGTTCTGCCCAGGGTTGCCAGATCTGCATAACAAAACCATTACAAATGTTGACAAATTAAACCCAAACAAATGCCTATACTGTTATGCATTGCACAGTTCCATAAGATGTCCAGAAGTCCATTTATCTGTTCTTCTTTGAGAAATAGGCTATGACCGCTCATTAATAGTAGAACAAGTAGTGTCATACTTAAACATATTTGTTTTTAATTATCTGTTGTAAGCTTGCTTGTATCTTGCTTGTAAGCTTGACATGGGGAAGTCGTGGCCTAATGGTTAGAGAGTCGGACTCGTAACCCAAAGGTTGCGGGTTCGAGTCTCGTACCGGCAGGGATTGTAGGTGGGGGGAGTGAATGTACAGCGCTCCCTCCCACATTCAATACCACGACTGAGGTACTGAGCAAGGCACCGAACCTCCAACTGCTCCCCAGGCGCCGCAGCATAAATGGCTGCCCACTGCTCCGGGTGTGTGTTCACGGTTTGTGTGTGTTCACTGCTGTGTGTTCCGAGTATGGGTCACCATACTTGGCCACATGTCACGTCATGTCATGTCATCTGTTACACTGTGAGAACATAAAAAATCAGCTAATTGATTTGAATTATAGTGCCATATTAACTCACACAATGAATATTTCTTGTGGAACTGTTACATAATATCATAACAACACTATTTTCCTGAGGTTTCATCCTGTGAAGTAACTGCACTGATATCAAAGCACAGAGTGCTATAATTCACAATAATCACCAGTTGCCTGTTGTATAACTTGCATCATTTTTAGCAGTAGCATGACTGAATAACTTGACTAATGATCTAAAAGAGAATACATAATTATGTGATTCAATAACTTTGTCCGGCAATGAGCACTTCAGCGTCTGCTTACCAAAAACATTTCTTCCTCTTTCTGTTACATCATTACACCTGTCGATCAGTGAGTTATACAACCACGGATGATAACTAAATTAACATAAATAGTAAGCTAATTAACAAACATCACAACAATGTACATGAACACACTTGCACGGGCATATTCATAAATGAACATTACATGAACATCTCAAAAATTGAACCTTAAAGTGTTTCGAATACGTTTAAAGACACAGTAGGAATAGAATAGTGGGATGTGAAATTCACTGAGAACAAATGATCTCTACAGGGGACATAAATGCATTTCATGAGCCGCAAACGAATAGTTAGTTAACAGGGCTCTATAGTGTTTCTCTCTGCTGGGGAAATTAATGAAATGATAACCTATTATATGACGCCATAAACTGTAGGTTAGTGGCACTGCAGTAAAAGCTCTAATGACAGATTGTAATTGTAAAACAAAGGAACGATATGAAAACATAAACTCTGCATGTTTTAATGTGTGCAATCAGTTTGCTGTCAATAACATTTAGTTTCAGGAGAATTACTGAAAATGGACGCATTTCCCATCGTTATACCCACATAATTTATACCTACATTTGTTCGAGGAGCGTTTAGTTTTTTGCTTTGTGTTTGAATTTTTCCAAAATTAATAAAATCACTAGGGCTGTATTTATACACAACTTAAACGGTTGCAATGCCATGTTCACATATTATTTGTGTATATATATATATATATTATATTATATATATAGAAAAAAAGTCTATAAATTTTTTCAGGATGTCTAGACAAAGTTGTTTTGAATAAGCAAATAGCAAGATGTTTTACACTAAAAGGTTACTACTCTAAAGTTCAATGCAACAGCATCAACTGGCACATGCCAGAGAGCTGATGAAGCACAAGTCACGGTGTGATCTTCCTCATGCTGCTGCTGCTGCTGCTGTGCGGTTGTTTGGGAGCTGGTGGTCTGCTCTTGATGTTCTGGCACTTTGGGATGTGTCTCTGTGCTGGCCCTGGGGCAAATCTGCGGCCACAGTGAGGGCAGCTAACATATTCTGAGTTTAGGTTTGAGGCTGACTGTGGCGGCACACTTCCTGGAGCGTGAGCTCGACCCTGACGCATGGTTTGAACGAAGGCCTCGTTATTCTTCTTAGGCTGCGGATAAAAACAGTAAGACATCAGCAAAGACACGGATAGTGCACAGAAAAGCGATGTTATGAAGTAAACACTACCACAGCTAAACAAAACACAGATCGGCCTTTGCAGATGACAAAGAACATAATTGTGCTTTTTTTAAAGATATACTGTATATGAATGTACAGTCAAATTACAATTTGAGTCTGTTCCACACACTATCGTATGACTTAAGAAGGCCTTTTTAGAGTGCAAATCATATGGAGTACTTGCTGATAATTGTATGGTGTTTCTGTTTTTTTCATTTTTTTATGGAGCTTATGAATTTAACATAGGCTATGAAATAACAGTAAGAAAATTGACAGGATCATATACTGAACTTTTAGACAAAATATATTTAATTTAACAAATGCAAATGTTTTTTTTTTTAATGTTGAGCAGGCCTATCATATTTGATCCATCAGGCTTTTATAGCTCATATAATCTGATACAGTGAGAATATGAAGCAAAAACAGCTCAATTTTATTTAGAGACTCAAAATGAGAAATAATATGCAATTTAGTGCATATGCTGAAATTTATATGATGAAATTCTGATGCTTGTGATGTAAATCAGTGAGATCTTTATAACAGTGCAGCAGAGACTGACATAAAGTGATCTAAATATCAGTCACTCTATATCTCCAGTAATCTGTCTCAGTGAGATGAGAGTGAAATGCTCCAAACATATAATTCAGTGATTGAGAGCTGAAGAAATAAAGGCTCCTCAGAAGATGTGAGATGTTCTGGAGGCTTGTGAAGATCATTCCTCCGCTGAGGAACAGTGAAAGTAAAGCTTCTGGAAACAAACGCTCCTCAAAAGATCCTGAGGATCAGATTTGAGACTCTAAAACATGATTGATGGAGAATCAAGTAAAGCTGAGCTGCTTCAGTCCAGTAAGTGTTCATCTGGAGATATTACTGACGTTATTCTGACGCTTACTTGATCAAAATCAGTCAAGATTTGACAGCAGAAACACACAAGAAGCAATTTCTACAATTTCACTAAAAGAGCTTTTACTGGATAATTTGTGTGTGTGACACAAATATGTGTCAAATATGTTATTGCAGTAGGATTTAATGAGTTAAAAGTAAAACTCTTACTGGCGTTTTGCTCCTGCTTTTGGTTTTCATGAACTCCTCGAGGTCTGTTCCTTTGGCTCTGTACTGTGACATGTCGAATATCTTGCGCTGGGGCCGCTTTTTCTCACACACCCTCATGTGCGTCTCCAGACGGTCTCGTGTGAAGCACCGATGGCACACGTCACACGGGATCACGGGATCCTCCTCCAGACTGAGCTCCAGGCGCTTTCCTCGCTGTCTGGGGTTTCTCTCCGGGACGGCCTCCTTCATGAGTTTCGATGTGAGTCGACATAAACCGTCTTTATTTTCTCTCCTCTCATGCTTGAGGTGAGATCTGTCTCTTCTCACGGAGTCAGATGAATTTGATTTTCTCACGTCGCAGTGTTCTTCATCTTCATTGTGCAAATAGAGATTGTGTGTTTCCCTTCTTCTTCGGACATTGTCCCATCCCATATTTCTCTCTCTTCGCCCGTTACTCATTTCCCTGCTCCTGCTTTTTGCTGTCTGTTGTTCATACTCATCCCACTCTCTCATTTCCTCCAGCTTGTGACCCTTCGTCATGTCTAAGGTCAAAGGTCTTCTCCATTTTGTACCTGGCCATCCCATTCCTCCCATCTTTCCATATCATCTCTGGATTCCCTGTGATATACAGTGTCTCTTTCCTCATCCCAGTCTCCGTATCCACTACTATAGAACCTGTTGTCCTCCTTTAGCTTTTCCGAATATCTTTTATTCCTCTCATCTCTCTTTGCACTGTCCTTCCTCTCTTTTAGGACTCTTCTCAGAGTCTCGTCTGCTTTGAAAATCTTCTCCTGGAGCATCACCTCCTCAGAGTGGATTTCCTTTGACAGCCATGTTTGTTTCTCAAGCCTCTGTTCACGGTCCACGTCGCTCTCTGTCTGATTTTTTCTTCCTAGATAGTCTGAATTAAGAGCGTCTAGTTTTCTTACAACCTTCTGCTGGTGTCTATTAGCTAAACACGAGTAGAGTCTCTCCTGATGTTCTGGTTTCGTGACGTTACTCAGGCTGTACGCTCTCTTGTGAAGGACTGGTTTTAGAGGGAATAATTTGTCTGATGCTCTCCGTGAAGGAACGTATTCACTCTGCTCCTCCAGATGTATGTGTTTCTTGTTGTCTGGATGTTGGCAGGGTTGTTGTCTCTCTCTCGTGGAGCTCATCGTTCCCTCTTGGTTTTCTAGAGCATGCTGTCTGGAGTTGTGTTGAGCTCCTGAGGGACTGCGCTGTCTGCTCATGCCTTCTCTGTCCAAGTACGGAAGTTTTGTTGATACGGTCTCTTTTTCACAGAAATGCTGTGAAAAAGTAAAAACATCCCAATAACTGGGGTTGTCCTTTTTTTAACCCAGCGCTGGATTATATTTAACCCAGCATTTTTTTAGAGTGTACTGGAGAGAAAACGTCCTAAATAAATAGTTAAGTGTTTTTTTATTGCATTTTATCTATTTGCGTTTGTAGATCTCAATTCCATCCTTTTATCTATATTCTGAAGAGTTTCCCCCCGTCCTGTTGACAGTATTTTCTGATTTATGGACTATATGTCAACAGAATCAAACAAGATTTTTAAAAACTGGCTTTATCTAGTGTTCAGATTTCTGTTCAGGTAAATTATGCAAATTTTAGCATAATTAATTAAAGAAAGACTCATTAAACATTTTACATAACTTGTACAAAACAACTGTCTTAAAGGGATAGTTCACCCAAAAATGAAAATTTGATGTTTTTTCTGCTTACCCCCAGGGCATCCAAGATTTGGGTGGCTTTGTTTCTTCAGTAGAACACGTTTGATTTTTAACTTTAACCGTTGCAGTTTGTCAGTCGTATAATGCATGGCAATGTTAACAAAATCTATGAGAGTAAAAAAAACATGCACAGACAAATCCAAATTAAACCCTGCGGCTCGTGACGACACATTGATGTCCTAACACACGAAACTATCGGTTTGTGCCAGAAACCCAACAGTATTTATATAATTTTTTTCCTCTAATACACCACTGTCTTTGGGCATGCAGGGTTTAATTTGGATTTGTCTGTGCATGTTTTTTTTTTTTTACTCTCATAGATTTTGTTACCATTGCCATGCATTATACGACTGATAGACTGCAACGGTTAAAGTCTTGTTGGTAGCTAAAATACAACCATGTGTTTATGTAAAACGTGTGTACATATTTCAGCAGTATAGCATTGTTTAGAAATAAGCAGCCCAAATTCTTCCACTGCATCAACAAATTTAAGCTCGTCATTTGAGGACTGGATCTTTGCAGGCCTATTTCCCCTCTTGAGGAAATTAAATTTAGATTCTGGCTGAAGGTGCGTCATGATGTGGCACTGTCCATAAAACATGCTTCTCTGTAATTCTTTGCTCGTGTGCCATGTTTCATGTGTACATCGAGCAGCGTGTCTGGTATTCTCCCAGAACCAGGACTCCAGAATGAATGGATGTATTGTGAAAGAGCCAAACATTCCAGGAAATGAGTGTTCCCCGCCCCCTAGTCTCCTTCCAAAGCCTGGACGGGACGCTTGTTTTCTACAGGAGCTTTTTTAAGGCCCAACCACCCATATGGACGCCTGCACCAACTATGAGACCGAATCCATTTGATGATGCAGGCTAAAGCTTGTGCTCCATAAGGGCTTAATACATCACTTGTCATTATTAGTGAGTCCATATATTATTTATGTATGTTTGTTGGTTTGTTTTTAAATGGAACAATTTATTAAAACTTCAGACAAAGTCTAAAAAAATAAATAAATAAAGAAGAATATGGAGCTCATTCTCGAGGAGGAAAAAAACTCCTTTTTATTCAGAGTATAAATATATACTGATATTTATATGGCCAAAAAGAGATGAAATTCTGATAGCTCATAATGTAAATCGATGAGAACTTTATAACAGTACATCAGATAGGCCTACTTACATTATATAAATATCAGTGGTCACTCTTTTTCTCCAATAATATGTCTTAGAAAGTGTGTGTGTGGCCAAGTATGGTAACCCATACTCAGAATTTGTTCTCTGCATTTAACCCATCCAAGTGCACACACACAGCAGTGAACACACACACACCGTGAACACACACCCGGAGCAGTGGGCAGCCAATAATGTGGCACCCGGGGAGCAGCTGGGGGTTCGGTGCCTTGCTCAAGGGTCTCACCTCAGTCGTGGTTTTGAAGGTGGAGAGAAGATATTGAAATGCTCCAAACATATAATGCAGTGATTGAGAGCTGAAGAAATAAAGGCTCCTCAGAAGATGTGAGATGTTCTGGAGGCTTGTGAAGATCATTCCTCCGCTGAGGAACAGTGAAAGTAAAGCTTCTGGAAACAAACGCTCCTCAAAAGATCCTGAGGATCAGATTTGAGACTCTAAAACATGATTTGATGGAGAATCAAGTAAAGCTGAGCTGCTTCAGTGCAGTAAGTGTTCATCTGGAGATATTACTAGCAATATCTAGCAAGACGTGCCATATCAAATACAATTATTTATTATAAACCTCACCTTATGCATTTGGAAGCATAGTAGTTTTGTTAGTTTTAGGTTTGATATTTATTTTTAAACCCAAAAGAATAACTGAAGTAAGAATATTTTCACATTCCGGGTTGTAGCAATGAGATTCCTGACTACAGGTGAGATGTGGCCTATAATACAGAATTCAATTAAGAATGCCTTTAAAATTCCAATGCAATTAATTGACATGTATATCTGCAGGTGTCACTTAGCCAACAGTTCATATTAGCGCATGCTGGCGATCGACTGCCACTTAAATATCTGACTATAATTCTAATGCATAGAATTCTCCAGAGGTCTTGTGCCGCCGTCAAAACTCCTCAGTTCTGCACGAATCATGGAAATGACATATTTTAGACTGAAAGCTGCATTGATGATATTTTACCTACAATAATGATGGGATTTTATCATCACAATAGTAATTAAAAAAACGTTGAAATATAAAGGTATAGCCGTTATAAGCTACATATGACCGAATGTGCCAAACAGAGTTTCTTTACCTTTAGAGTGTTACATCATATAAGCTACGCATTCACTCATCATCCTCGGTTGCTAAACTAAGAGAATAATCCGTTTTTTTTCTTTTTCATTAATGCCACGGTAGCCTACCTTCTGTGGAATTTTCAAGGTTACTTCAACAATAGCTCTTTGAATATCATGAGCATTATGTTTTAGCGTATGTCTTGCTATCTGCGCATTTGTGTCACTGCACAAAACCCAAAGCAGCAGCAGCTTCGGTCCAGACACACGCTCAGCACTGGAATCCCAGCACGTACTTATCCTTATATGGGCATTTTCCTGTTTGGCAGTGTTGCGTCACCGCGTGACGCGCGAGCAGGTGCAGATGCTGAGACTGGAGGAGTCAGGAGACGCCACATTGAGCATCTATTTAATTATTTGCAACATGGACTAACAAAATATATAATCACTCATACAATTATTTATATTAAAGCAGTATAGAGTTGGTGCAATATCCTTTTTGTCTTTCGTTCACTGCGTAATTTTCACATAGCAGAATTATAGCCAACAGCATGACAACAGAAGACATTATCAACGTATAGTGTGGAATATTTCAGTTTGCATGAAACGATCACCGTCATATGCATAAATCATATTCATAAGGACGTGATGCATATCAGGGTCCATCAGAATTTTATGAATGAATATGTGGCACGGGCCACATTTCGTCCTCACAGGGGTTACCGATTCACTGCGCGCAGCTTTGCCACAGTGACTTCTGTTTCAGTCGACATTTCAGTTCAATACGGGTTAAGCAATAAGATGCACGAATGTTCTCAGAAAGCTCAGTTGTCTATGCGTGTTCTGTAGAGGCGCTCCCCGCGCGCGGTATGGTACGGTCCGTTTCATTCATAAAATCCAGGCGGACTATAAATAGCCGCTCGCGCAGCTGAGTGTCACTGACCATGTTTATAAACCTGGAGAGCGCGACTCCAACATCACGAAGCGAGGCATCTGGCATCAGTAAGAGCTGGAATCTAGTCAACAGTTTGTCCGTGCGCGCTGGAGAAATGTTTCTGAGCAAAGCGAAGAAGACTGATCCGGACTCCTCGTGCGCTTTACCTGGGGACCCCGGCTCCAGCAAACCCACCGATGCCCCGATGGACAGCAGCGCACAGGTAGAAAAGACTTATACTTTCAATGCATTCGGTGCACGTGGATTAACTGCTGATATATAATGCAAATGTTTGTTTTTGGAGGCCATTGTTTTTATATGTATATTATTCTGAAAAATAGCCTATTAGGCCATTATCCTTAAATAGTCATAGACTTTGAATAGCACGCTATTGCATCTGTTTATCTGATGTTGAATGTGATGTTTTGTCGCGCATCCTTTGCAATGCAGCGAAACATGGTGTATAGCCTAAATGCAGCCGTTCATTGAGAAAAATTAATCCATTGAGGAGAGCCCACAGCAGCCCTGCGTAAGCATTGACGTCAGAGACAATGCAAACGTTAAATATTGATCAGGAGGCTATTTTTAGAATTTAAAGAAAGAGTCTTAAACTCGAAAGATATTAAAAAGTGACGTTTGAAAACCTGGTTATGCAGATGCACGTAAGTCAGTGTTGTATTTATGTCACTAGAATGATCACATTTCCATCGCAATTGCAGGGCTCGTTCGTTCCGACGGTCACCGCGATCTCCAGCACGCCAGACCTGCAGTGGATGGTCCAGCCGACCATCATCACGTCTGAGTCTCCGGCTCTGGGTACAGCCGAAAGCAGTGAACCGGCGAAGAGCAAAGCAGCTGGGAACAAGGGCAAATGCGCTGCCAGAAAGAGCAAGAGCGAGCAGGTACCGTTCTGCATGTGCTGCGTGTTTGGCGCGCGCGATGATCTGTGAAGCGTGTGCCTGGGATTGATGGGGATGCAGCTCTTGCTTTGGCATGCTGCCTAGACCAGCAGCATCCTCTTTATATTCAGGTCACAGCAAGTCTGCAACAATAGACTATTTTTAGACGCATTGCAGGGAAAGACGCGTTTGGGGTGAATTGGCGATAGAAGGCAAGCGTTTTTGCAGGGGATGCATGGATTCTTCGAGATGGTAATGAGTGCAATTCATCTTGGCTTTGACTAGCTCTCTCCGGAGGAAGAGGAGAAGAAGAGGATCAGGAGAGAGAGGAATAAAATGGCTGCAGCGAAGTGTCGCAACAGACGGAGAGAACTCACAGACACCCTCCAGGCAGTGAGTGCACACATCATTCACAACATAAGGGTTTCATTTCGAAATCTGCAGTTCATCCGGAACATTCTATTTAAAAAAAAAAAAAAAGTTATCCATACCATGCTATTTTGCGCCATTGTCCAAGGCTTCTTCCAAAGTCGTGTGACAGACAGCATTGTGTGAGAACAGACTTAAATGTTAAAGGTGAAGTGTGTCATTCCAGCGTCAGAAAACAGAAATGATATAAATAATGATGGGTTCAAACATTGGCCCCAACTCTTGGTTCACTGTTGCAAACAGAGCAATCACCTGCCAGTGGCTTATAGCTGGGTCTAAATATTGAGATGGGATATAGGAAAAGATATTGTAATGTTGATGTCAATGGCACCATATTTAACTGTAGAGTCACAGTGGAGAGCAAACCAGTGGTCTGTTCTTCACACACAATGTAGCCGCTTCCAAAAGAAGGTTTTTGCACAGATGCCGCAGAAGAACCTTTCAGTGAACAGTTCCTAAAAGAGTCATTTTTTAGTGTGAGCGGAGCATTTAATAATCTAATAAGATAATAACAAGAATAAGATCCTTTCTGCTTTACAGAACATTTTGTGGAATGCTTTGTAAAGCTTCATGGATGTTAAAGGTTCTCATGACAATAAAGAACCTGTGTAAGGAGAGGGGAAAAAACGTTTGAAAAATGGATAACATCCTTACAGAAATGTATCATGCCTTTTCTGTTAAGTTTATGGACTTCAACCCTAAAACACACAATGCAATGCGTAATTCAAAATATGGGGAAAACACCTGAAAAAAAATATAGATAAAATTCCTTCATATTGTTACATTGGGCCCCATTTTTTTGGACTTATTTTGGAGCTTGACATTTACCATTGTGAAAACCAGTCATTTCAATAGGATTTGAGAATGCAGATCTCACACCAGGTTCAAATTGATCGTCAGAAGAAAGCCTGAGAGAGCTTGCGCTTCATGCATTGCCACACTATTGGCAATAGACAATGGAGCTTTTTGCCGCAAAATTGTGCTAAAATTGCACTAATGTAAATGCACTAACGCATCCATGAGCCAAAAAGGTTTCGAACGACATGAATGATGTTTTCTCTTTAGATCTGTGGAGTAATTCCTCTTGATCTGCCTATGGTATAATCCTATACTGTAAAAAAAAAAGTCTGTAAAATTTACCGTAAAAAAACTGTCTAAATGTTTTTGTTTACATAATATATTTGTGTGTACTGTGTATATGTATTATGTATATATAAATACACACACATGCATCTCAGAAAAATATGTTATGTTTATATATTAAGTGTATTTATATATAATATAAATTATATAAATATGTACATGTAAATATTTTTTAAATATATACTGTATGTGTGTGTATTATGTATGTGTACACAGTACACATACATATATTATGAAAAACAAAAAACTTTTATTTTGGATGCGATTAATCGCGATTACTCATTTGACAGCACTACTATATATATATAAGATATACTATATATATTATTATATATATATTATACAATATATAGCATACATACATACATATGTATACATATTTTCATTATAGAAGAAGATGCACAGTGCATTCACAGAAACACTAAACACCATCATGGTGACACACATGAAACTGTAATATACATTTAGTCATTTAGCAGACACTTTTTTCCAAAGCAACTTATATGACTAATAAATATGCAATAAACATTAATTTAACAACATTAGATGAAACATAGAACCCTAATAAACATAACTAAGAAACTACCAAAACTAAGAAGAGACATCCAATTTGAAATGCAACGCAGGGAATTCTAAGAATGTCAATTTACGGTTATTCACTTCCAAAAACGGTATACTACTGTAAAATTACATGAAATGTCTATTAGAGTTTTTCACCGTATATAGCAGGGGAACTTACCATTAGCCATTCAACAGGTTTTTACTGTAGCATTTTCATAGTTTTTTACCGTTGAAATCACGATAATTTTTTACAGTCTATTTTGTGTTTCTCCAGGAAACCGACAAGCTAGAAGAGGACAAAGCCGCACTCCAGGCTGAAATCGAGAACCTCCTGAAGGAAAAGGAGAGGCTGGAATACGTCCTCGCCACTCATAAACCTCTTTGCCAGCTTCCTGAAGAGCTGGACTGCCTGTTTCCAGAGTCTCCCCAGCCGCTCTCCACTCCCGAAGCGGCCAGCAAACTCCCCGAGGACAGCCCGCAGGACTTGGAGATCCCCACAGTACCGTCCACAGCCATTTCCGGCAACTCCAACATCCTTCTGTGCTCCAGCGCAGAGGTCAGTCTGTGCGACCTCGAGCCCTCTCTGGATGTCAAGGACGAGCTTCTCGACCGGATCTCGGCGGAAACGGCCCGCTCCGTCCCCGACATCGACCTGACCGGCTCGCTGGGCATCACGGACTGGGAAACCCTCTACAAGTCTGTGGCCAATGATCTCGAACCTTTGAGCACCCCAGTGGTGAGCACATCCACACCCACCTGCAGCAACTACCTGTCCGTGTTTACCTTCGCCTGCCCAGAGCTGGACTCCCTGGCCGAGGGACTGGAGGGCTGCAAGGGTGGCGTGACCAAAGCAGAAACTAGCGTCGACATCCTCAACTCTCCCACCCTTCTTGCCTTATAAATGCAAGCGTAGATGATGTAATGTCACGACGTTGTTCTTAATATCTATTGGATATCGCGGTGTTATGATGTCCAGGTGTGTGATGTTGGTGTGAAGCCAGCTGTTCGATGGCTGCATCCGTGTAATATGTGCGGAATGGGTGTTTACTTTCTTCCAGAGACATTTGATGTAGCCCAAATACAAGAGCATGGATAATTATCTTATGAGCAGATATGAACTATGTTCTGGTTTGAAAAGCATGCACAAGACAACTATACTGTATATAGATATATATACATTGGTGGTCAAAATGATTAGAACACTAGTATTTTCACCAGCTAAAAAATGGTTTTAAGTCTATCCTTTGCTGTAGTGTGTCAGAAGGAAATATCAGTTTGCATTTTCAAACATTCATTTTGCCATTAATTGTAATAATCCAGTGAGATATATGTTAGTGCTGCACACAGAGACCTGATCTGATCATCATCAGTCTGTCTGGAGTCACATGAAGAAACAGAACGAACTGAGACAGACTCAATCCAGAAGAACTGAGAGAACATCTTCAAGACGCTTCAAGAAACCTACCTGCAAAGCTACAGTACTGTTAAAAGTTTTAGGCAAAATGAGGATGCTGTCAAAAATAATGTCATAAATTGATTTTCTTTATCAATTAACTTCTATTAACTAAATGAAATCAACATTTGGTGTGAGCATCCTTTGCTTTAAAGCAGCTTTTGCCCTTGGTGCACTTGCTCATAGTTTCTCAGGAGCTTTGCAGGAGGTTTCTTGAAGCATCAGTTCTTCTGGATTGAGTCTGTCTCAGTTCGTTCTGTTTCTTCATGTCACTCCAGACAGACTGATGATGATCAGATCAGGTTCCTTGTGCATACAAAAATCTCACTGGATTATTACAATTTAATGGCAAAATGAATGTTTGGAAATGCAAAATGATCAACACTAAAGCAACGATAGAAATAAAGACCATTTTTTTAGCTGGTGAAATATATACTGTATAATAATGTGGCCACCTGTTATAATATATTTATTATACATATATATAACATATATAGTATATATATATATATATGTATCGGTTCCATATTTGTTTGATTTGGTGCTATAAGTTCTGTGGAATTGACTGCGGTTTTGTGTTTGTTTTCTATGGCAATAGATTATGGACTCGTGTTGTGCTTTAATATACAGTCATCAGAGTTATCGCATACCTCAGTGTCATCATTCGACTGTGTTTTCACATTGTTCTTAAATGTTTAGAGTTTTCCATGAAAACATCCAGTGCTATATTGATGGAGATGTATTTTATGATAATTTATTTTTCTACATTTTAAATTTGACTTCTTTGTCAAATGAAATGAACGAAATGAGCATTGATTGCTGAATAAATATTCACGATATACAGTCATGCACTGGTGTTCTTGTGTCCTTTGTTTCGAAATAAACTGTGGATAAAAGTAGAGCTTAATAATTGGCATGTATTTTCACTCTGCTAAACCAATCATCCTTACACCAGGATGTTGAGTTGCAGACTATGGGATTTACATAAATTCAGTGTTCTAACAAATAAAGACAAATGCAATTATCAGTCGTTTTTTAAATGAAATTTTGTAACAGCCATTCATCTCAGATCTACAGTGATAGTTAGGGTTTGAGAAAACAGGTTACAGACACTAGAAAAAACTGGTTTCCAAAGAAAATCCCTCCCTCCTACTGTTAGACTGAAAGAGAAGTCCGAAAAACCCGCTGTAAAAATGAGTACTGTCATAAGATATGTGATCATAAGATGTGTACATGGACTCATGATAAACATATAAAATTTAGATGAGTTGCATGTTATAGGATATCATAAGTCAATTTAAATGAGTAAAGGAGCTCAAAATTGTAAGGATTTTTATCCTTTCAAACTGTGAACTATTGGACTGTAATGTGCAATGTTTTGTAAAACTGAAGCTACAACAACCAAGTAAACACATTTTCAGCTCAAAAGGGTACACATCTTTTGTATTCTGTACACTAATAACACATACAACTGCTTTCCAGTGTACAAAAACAAACAGATGTTGACTGATGCCTGCAAAAAATATTTCAATCATACAAATTATAATATAGGTATGCTGCGATGCAAAAACACAACAAATTGTCATGTTACTATACTACATGTTATATAACACAATGTAACAAAAATTTGTTTCACTTAAATGTACGGTTCTGTAATTCTGTGGTAATAATTATTATTGCACTATTTATTTTCATGTAGCATCAATATTTTGGTAAATATTTAGGTCAGGTACATTTTTTAGAACTTCTATCATTAATCATGAAACACTGGTTTTGTCATACTTCTTGGGAGGCAAGGAGCGAGGAACGAGGAAACACGGAGATAACTTAAATTCACAGTCTTTAATGATCACACGGGGAACGTAGGAGACACTGGAACACAAGGAATGACGATTGAGGATCGACAAACACTAACTGAAAGGACTGGGGCTTTTAAACACTGGGTGATTGGGAAAACACAGGTGCAAGGAATGACTAATTAAAGGGAACACGGCACACCTGGGGAGGGAAAACACAACACAAAGAGTCCAGGGACGTGACAGGTTTAGTACAGATATGTTTTTTAAAGATATTTTGCTTTTGGGAGGATGGTAACATTCTAGAAGTTTCTGTAACATTCTGGAATATACTGTCACGTTCAAGTGTTTTGGTAACTGTTTAACTGTTGTTAGCTTAGTATTATGCATGTATGCCATTTTTATGCATGAGTAATAACAGATTAGCTTGTATAAGCTGTCAAAATATTTTTTTAGTTTTCATGAGCACTGTTAATGACACACAAATAGTAATATGAATTTCATATTCAGCATGTCAAACTTCATTAAAAAAAAGTATTTAAAAAAATTACAGCGAAACAAAACTTTTATTTAAAAAAAACAATTTCATGGTGTATTAAATTCTTGGTCTGCAGATTTTTCCTGAACTTTTTTCTGGTTATAGGAGAATGTGTTATTCATAATACTAAATAATCGTGTCTTTATTTAGAAATGCTGCACAATACTGTATATTATTTTAAAAGAGACAAATAAAATTGCAATATATTTTATCACGTCTGGCAACTTGACAAACAGGTTTACAATATTATTGGGAAATATGCAAGTTAAATTTACATTTAATGATCTATAAGCATTTCACAGATTTCTTGTGATTATATAAAACTATTGTCAGAGCACCACAGCGAACAAATGAACCAGTTCTGTCCATTTATATATCACATGTTCAGTTATTCAGTAACTAATGGAGACTAGACAAAGATCAGACTTTCAAGATTTCTTATCCATCACATCTAGTGGATAATATGAGTCTCACATCATTTGTCAGATGAAATGGCTGATAGTTTAGAATTTACTGTCAGCACCCTGAGCATCAGACATTCATGAAACTAAGCATGTTTCCTTCTGCATATTCTCCATACGTACTAAGTTTTGAGAGATTTGGATTTTGTGCACAGAAGATTCCATTCAGATTTGACATCATTAACTACTGAAATATGATTGGCTGGCTATTTGTTTTTTTACACAGCCAAGTCACATAGGAGATGTTATGACGTCCACCAAAGAAGATGCAATCCAATTTCCAACTAACCCGATCATGAGGTTATTGCATTATTAAGGATTTTCTGTTGTAGGCGCAATATTGGCATTACTTGCCATGCATCTTCAGAATGTCCTGTGGTCTGTATGTATCACGTTTTGTTAAGTTTGGGCATTGCATTAGGAGGAAAATCAGCAATGCCAGAAATTAATGAATTAATTTGCTTATATCTTCACTTCATTTGGACAAATCAAAATCCTTTAGATTACTTCTTGCCAGCACCATCCCTGACTTTGCTGAAGCTCGTAAGCGAGAGGTTACAGTAAGCAGTGAAAAATAAAAACATATAGACATTTTTCCCCTTCACATCTGTTACAATAATTTTTTACCACTGCAGTTTAAACAAACTATGCATTTCACGTATTTTAACAGGGCATCTTGCTTTATTAATCTTCATTAGAAATGTCTTAAATAAGCAATGTGCATCTAATGTGTGTCAGTGTCCTACTCACTCAAAATGTGGGATGTACCATCTTGAGATACTCCTGACAAAGACAAGAGTCATTTAATAATTTAACAGACATGGGCCATTGGGCCGATATGTTTTGGGCTGCCGCCCATAATAACTAAATGTCCCTTTTCTTGTAATCACAGTGTCCAAATATCACAAAACATGGTACACATGGACATTCTTAGAAAACAGCCAACATATAATGTATATCTGATTGTTAGAGGGGATTTCTAAATCACTGTTTATATCCGTGTAATTGACAGAGAAAGGCTGTGATACTAATATTGTCAGAGCAACAGGATAAGACATCCTTTTCTCATTAGTATAATTTTCTAGATCTCATAATTTGGCATCAGTGCATGTGGTTCAATAGCTTACAGACAATAAAGAATGCAAAGGAATTCATTTCTACAACAATGGTGCACTTACAGTATCTCCTGAGTTTAATGCATGTGGTAGTTTGCAAAGAAATCTGTGATCTATAACATGCTTATGTAGCGAATCAAGCTCTGGGGAATATGAATTAATTATCATAAAGCTAGTTATATTTACTTTAAATTTTAAGCGCGTAGATATTTAGCTGAAACCTCTCATGTACACTGTCTGTCAATGCTAATAACGTTAAGTTTCCTGGTAAGAAAGTAAATACTTTCCGTTACTGTCCACCACACCTAGCTTGTAGCATAAATCTGCATGATTAAGTGACTCCAGTTATGAGCAAACAATGAACAACGTCAAGTGTGATACAAGTAAGACTTATTAACTACATAAACACTTAAACTAGTCTAACATACACATACACACACACACACACACACACAGGAGACACACGCACACACACGCATACAGTTGTTATAGGAAAGGGTTAAAGCTTAACTCAATAAAGAGGACAGAAAATAAGAACATGAAGTTATGGAACCATTTGCATATCTACAGCAGATCTACCACCTGAAGGAAACATCAGATTCATAGTTCAAACACACCTTTGTAAAAAGAAGCAAATGATACTTAATGTATCAATTAATAAAACCTAAGTTTGAATACTTGCATGTCTCGTATGTCTGAAAGAGAGGCTTGATGCAATCTGAAGGCTCACGTTGATCTTTGCTGAAGTTGGTTGATGAAAAAGAACCAGTTTGCGTCAGAGAATCTTGGTGAATGGAAAAGTCAAGGCCGAAGCCTGGTCACTTACTTAGGGTTTCCTGGACGTTTAGCTCCCATCTTTCATCTTCTCAGAATTCAACAAACCAGCGACTCCTGGGCAGGTCACTGATGTGAGGCCTTTAAGGTCTGAGAAGATTCACGCCTCTCAGGATGGCCTGTTCTGCTTTCCTAAGGTGTTACGCATTTCGGGGGAAGGGTCCATAGGTCCTCATATGGCTTGTTAACTGAGGGGTGTTACAGAGTATTTGTTAAATATAGCTAACAAAATATATATTGTGTGTTTGATTGGTCCAGACGCTACACTTATATAGATCATTAAACAGTACCTTAATTTTATATCCTAACTTAGTAACTGGTTTAAATATTGTATTTATAATTTTGTGTGTGTGTGTTTGATTATCACATAGATCTACTCATGTGTGTTAAGGTTTAAAGCAGGCATTTAACAACAGTAAAAACCACAAATGTCATGTGTGTGATAAATCTTCACTCAACTGCCGATGTTGAAAAGCACTCAATAGAGTGCGAGTGACTCTTCACACTTCACGTTATACATCTACATCCAACAAAGCATCAAAAAGTACCATTAGGGTAGGAACCAGAGTACCATGTAAATGTCATGGTACAAGTATTCTAACATCATGCTGCTGGTACTAAACAAAATCTTCCTTCATGTCATGATTGCAGCTTCTGAAAAAACCCTAAAAATCAAACATTTCAAACTCCTTGGGTTTTTGGTCTGCTCCTCTGGAAGCTTCCTCCCTTCTCGTTCTTCATGGTGCAGTTAAGCAAATTGAGATATCCTTAAAGATGTCTGACCTCTGCTGATTTCCAGCTCAAGAGCTGGAGGACGGAGAAGTGAGGAAATGAGAAAGCATCGGTTTGAGTATTGAGAAGCACACTGTGTGTCAGGTTTTGTTAAGTCTGGACACTGCATTGAGCAGAGGTTATCTTATCAAAATAGGCAATGCTTTGATAAATCAAAATTATTTTGATAACTTTTTGTCATGAGGGTCTTGGGCTGAAGTTTCATGCCAACAAACCCAATGGGCTAAGTTATTTGTTAAAAGCACGTAACATAATCTAATAGACGACATTTAAAAGCCTATAATCTCTGTATTTAATTCACTCCTAGTTTACTGCGTATAGCATCAGTTTATGGAGATCCACTATGGATTAAATATATATAAATGCCCACAAATGTTAGATTTGGTATAGATTTTGGTGCGGTGCATTTCCAATCCATAAAACTTGGTGTTTCGGTGTGGTTATTTCAGGTTGTGAATGTTGTGAGTCATCCGCATTTACTTTGCCCACTTAGTGACCAGGTTGTTCGGGGGGAACGTGCAGTACAAGTAGGTGCGCAGCGGTTACGTAATCCGATTTACTTGTTTTTTTTTCAGTAACAGGAAAGTACACAATTACTTTTGTTATTTACCTAAGAGAATACTGATGCTTTCTTTCACTTTTTCACATATAACGGCAACTGTTACTTTTATTTCCATGTATTTGATTGTCAGGCTCTCCTGTCTCCGCCTGGCTGACGAGTCAATTATGCCAGCATGTTCTTCGGTAGCTTTGGTCTAGAAATAAATCTGAATATGCATTTCAATTCCGCTCACTCACAAAAATATAAAAAACACAGATTCAGTTATTCCCTCAAATGATTTCAATAATGAACTCACAGATATGGACGCAAACCTGCAAATTAATTTAAATGTTAAAACACACAAATATCCCTTTCATTAGTTCGTAATTCCCATTCTAATGATTGTACCCATTTTCTCTCTGAGCTTCATGATCCATGTGTCATGTTCATCAGCGACTAATAATGCACAAATTACTCTATGTAGCGAAACCTTTGTGTGTCGTTTTTTATTTGCTGAAGTGTGTATGAATAGCTTCTTTCTGTGCATTCTTCTTACTGTTCAAACGGCGACGTAACTTTACATTTATTTTCCCCCCACCCCCCCCTTCCAGCTAGCATCATTCTCGTGTTACATCGGTTTGGTGTGCTAAAAGACTTTATACGTTGTCCGACCCCAGACATAGATCCCTTTCTTTTACTGGTACAAACAAACAAGTACGACGCGCCCTGTCCTTAGTATAAATAAGGTTACCGCAAATGCAACTGTACACCGCAATACGTGATTCCATAAAAGTATCCTAGTAATTAGTTACGTATGGTTACTTCTGCTTTATGGACGCCTGTGCCATATATGTGCAATGGCAATTCGTGTAAAAGTCAACATTGTCACCCAGGCCCTGTGATTATGGCGACCATAATACATGTCACTGTGATTCTTGAAAAAAGCAACGTGACTGAAGACTAAATGTTGGAATTGGCCCTCCTTACAGGCGTATAAACAAATATAAAGGTTCTAGATGATCAAAAGTTCTATCAATGCAGTGATCCCATAGAAGAACCATTTTTGGTTCCACACAGAACCATTCAGTCAAAGGATCTTTAAAAAAACATCTCTTACTTACCTTTTTATAATCAGAAGTACCTTCTTTTGCCACAAAGAACCTTTTGTGAAACAGAAAGGTTCGTTTCCGATCTTGTTAAAGGTTCTTTATGGAACCATTTATACAAAAAGGTTCTTCTATGGCATCACTAAGCACCTTTATTTTTAAGAGTGTACTATGTTTTTGGACATCATATACCAAGGTAGTGCCATGGTATTATATGAAGTACTTTAGATAAACCAATGTAAGCTCTATGATATGGTATAGGGCGTTGCTAGACTCATTTTACAATGAAATACCGCTGTACCCCAGTAATTAGGCTCCTGATAAATGCTTGTCTGATGGTGGAGAGATTACCATATACTGAACTGAGAAAACAGTTTCCCCGATGATAGAATTTCTCAAACTTTAACGGGATCCTTTATAAATCTGAAAGTGAAAGGAACACTGCATGAGCAAACAAGGTAAAACAGTGTCGGGGGTAACAAATTACAAGTAATGCAAGTTATGTAATCAAATTACTTTTTTCAAGTAACTAGTAAAGTACGCCTTATTTTTCATTTAGAAGGAAACATCTGAGTTACTCTTTTAAATTACTCAAGTTACTTTGTTTCCCATGTCTTGACTGGCAGCTCTCATGTTGCCATGTTGAGAGAAATCGGGAGTAAGCACAAAAACAGATTTAGGCTACGTTTACACGAAAACGATGTAGTCCAAAAAGTTTCACGTATATAAAAAGTTTTGTTGATATTGGGAGTGTATACAAACAATACTTATGTCATTTTTCACTCAATATTAAATTAATGATAGCACTAGGAGTTTCTCTTTGTAGTGTATTTTTTTTAGGATTGATAACTTGAAAAGTAAACTCGAAAGTAATTAGTAATCTGATTACTTTTTAAATGCAATAATCAGTAATGTAATCAAATTACAATTTTAAAGACATAATTAGTCATTTGTAGTGGATTACTTTTTTTTAGTAATTTGCCCAACACTGCTCAAAATGAATAAAAACAGTCAATCTCAGAATATTATACAACCCTGCAAAAATTAAATGTGTTAAATAAGACAAATATCCTTTATGTACTTAATCCCATTTTATTAACTAATGTCTTTGCGACTGACCTTCGATGATCCAATTCAACCATACTAAGCTAAAATGCCACATTTCTGTTTCATTTTAGTTTTGCTGAATAGTGTTGAACTTTCTTCTCCTGCGTCATATTCTTCATGCAATTTGTTTGAGCTGACAGACTTGATTTACAGTTCCTTAACCTGATGCTTATTTCAATTTCACTTTGTGGTTGTGAAAGGGCTTTTACTTTTGTAAAAGAATAACTTTTTTACATTAAAAACAAATACGCAAGCCCCGCCCAGATTTAAAAAGTAACCCACAAGTAACGTAACGCATGACTTTCCATACAAAAGTAACTAAGTAACGTAATTAGTTTTTTTTTTATGGAGTAACGCAATATTGTGATGCATTACTTTTAAAAGTAACTTTCCCCAACCACATCAGCAAATCTGTCAGCGATAAGCAACTCTTTATTGCGCATGCATCTGCAGGTAAATAGGCTACAATTGATATCAATGCAATATGCATGCATCCATAATAACAAAATAAGGGGAGAGTGTTTGAAGCGGTACCGATGAACGAACGCTCCTGGCACACAGCACAGTACTGTTGAGGGACCTTCAGCTTGGCAGCCGAGAGCATGTAAAGCGCTGACGGTGAACGGAATGTTTGTTTTCTGGTTTCTAAGGGGTGGAGCGAGCCTGCTCCTCGCTTCTCCACTTCTCCATGTGTGTTTTCCCTGCAGTTCATTTCTCATCCTCCCTGCTGACGTCTGACTTCCGCATTCCTCGCTCTTCCCGATCAGGGATCAGCGCTCCAGACCCGAGCTGATGCAACGATCCCCGCTCTTCAAGATCTACTCGCGACCCCCGGCTGACGTCACAAAGGGACTCCACTCGCTCACCTCGAGACCAAAGTCAGGTAAGAGCGCAACTTTGGCGGGCGGTTGGGGGTGGTGCACGTCTTCCGAGTACCGCCGCTGTCCTTGTCTCCATGTGCCTGGTCGTCTCATGTGCGGAAGCCGGCCTAGCTGGCGACCAGCTGCGTTTTTGCGCTCTTCTCCGGCGTGCCGGGCAGCAGCATGCTCGGGCAGCGTAGAAGGCTTCTCCGCCCTGAGATGCGCTAACATGCTGTTGTTCAGTGTTTGTGAGAACGGCCCGAGTGTTGCAGTGAGCACAATAATGGCTACATAGCCGCTCTAGCGAAATAAGGAAGGTGGGTATTTCATATTTCAACAACAGCAGTGTGTTCTATTGCTGCATCTGCATACCGCAAGTGCAACTTAAATAGCTCTTTATTTCCAGATTTGAACGCATTTCACTCGGCCGTGTCCATCTCTAGTTGCAGCCTACATAGGGAATGTTCACTTCCTAATATACAACGTCGGGGGCTTAATGAGATGATGATAGGGATGGTGGACGCAGGGGAAAGACTCTAACACCGCTGTAGCTTTACTGTTCATGTTACACTAAGAAAAACTTCCGCCTCGTTGGAGATCACATTTGAGGTCACCTGTAGTGGCGTGTTGCCTATCACTTCATATGTGTGAGTGAGCGTTACATTATTGTTGCATCATTATTTGTCCGCGTGTCACACCGCTATTCCGTGCAGGCAAAGCTGCGCGTGAGCATGCTTGTGTGGTACTGGGTCGGCCGTGAAGTAGACGTACTATGAAAACCTGGTGCAACAGGCAAAACTTTATTTGTGCCAAATGTGATACATATATTCAATCGCGTAGGTTTCAAATATTCCCAGCAAGTACAAACGGGCGAGCCACTATCAATGCTTTTTAGTTTGCCTCCGGGAAAAATTAAATAGTCAATAATACAAGAATAAGTAATACAAAAATACATTTGAGTAAATTGTTACTGTGTGTGAATTCGTGTGTCAATTGTGTCATGCAAGTTCATGTATTATTACGTGTGTGGGATCGTGGGCTTAATGGGTTTGAAAACATAAGAGTGGCCAGCATAGAACTGACATGCATAAGCTTGGTGTGTGTCTCATTGTGTAAGTCCTCGAGTGGTCGGGTCGGAATCCGTGGGTAATGGATATCAATTAAAGGGCCTGGGGTGATGCTTTCTCCTTGAGTGCACTGAGCATGTCCAGTGCTGTTGGATATCCTTCATCTGAATGTGATATTGGTGTCTTTGCCTCAATCTATTTACAACATGATCTAAAACTTCAGTTAAAGTTAAATGAACTGCGGTGCTCTTTGTAGATAAACAATGCGCAGCAAGCATTTTCAGTTGTTCAGAAAAGGGTTTCAGTTCCACTCACAAAGAAGTGGGCGATAAAATCTGGAAGCAATGTGTGAAACCGCTTCTCATTGCATAACAGTGCTATTATAACTGCATGCATAATGCAACGAAATGACACGGACCTTTCCGGCGCTGACGAATGTAGGAATGTTGCTTATGACACACTTCATGAATGACTGCTTTGATGCTGTACAGAGGCAGAAGTAGCACTACACACATTATGCACTTGAGAGATTCGACTTTCTTTCGATTCCAGTAAGACGTTAGTATGTTGTTATGCTAACAATATGATACTCCGGTAAGCATGTAAATGCACAGCACACACAGATACAGGCTTTAAATTACACTGGACCATTTTAGCAACACTTGTTACAACTACTGAACCTCGTATTAAACTCCTATTAACTCTTTTATGTATAGTTTCAAAAGCTGAACATAATTTCTCTCTTTCTCCGGGTGAGTTGTGGGGAATTTAACACATGAACATAGATTGATTATTGTATTCATTTTGCTTGTTGTCCAAACAGCATGATCAAATCACATCTGTGGCTTACACCGTATTTCTCCCTGGACCTTTGCAGAACTGCTGTCCACAATAATGGGGCGAGCGATCAATTAGAGCGACACATTATCTGTGATAATGGAGCAAAGTATTAATATAAGATGAGTTAACGGTGGCAGCGGAGAGAGCGCTCTCAGGCTCTGGATCACGGCGCTCTATAGGACTTTCCAGTGCAAATCTAAACAAAGAGAACAGTGTTGTATTCGGTTTATTTTTCCAAATCCTTCATGCTGTCATTCCCTCAATACATACTTGTCTTGACTGGTTCGTATGAACTTTTATTTGGGAGTGTGCTAAAAGTTTCAGAGATGGTGAATTTTACGGTGGAAATAATTTTTCCGTTGGGGCTTTTAGTGAGATAGCTTGTGTTGATGGAGTGTGTGTGTGTTTCTGTGTGTGTGTGTCTGTCTGTCTGTCTGTCTGTGTCTGTGTCTGTGTCTGTGTGTGTGTCTGTCTGTCTGTGTGGTGTGTGTAGACAAAGGCAGCACACCTCATACACCTTCTGAAAGCCCAACAGGCTCATGAAACATGCTTGATCACACGATCCTGATTAATACAGTGGGGCAAATAAGTATTTGATACACTGCTGATTTTCAAGTTGTCCCACTTCAAATATGGAGAGATCTGTATTTCATCGTATGTACACCTCCACGTGAGAGACAAGAATCAAAAAAAAAAAAGAATCCAGAAAATCACATTGTATGATTTTTTAAATAATTAATTTCCATTTTATTGCATGAAATAAGTATTTGATATAATAGAAAAATAGAACTTAATATTTGTTACAGAAACCTTTGTTTACAATTACAGAGGTCAGACGCTTCCTGTAGTTCTTGACCAGGTTTGCACACACTGCAGCAGGGATTTTGGCCCACTCCTCCATACAGGTGTTCTCCAGATCTTTCAGGTTTTGGGGCTGTCGCTGGACAACACAGAGTTTCAGCTCCCTCCATAGATTTTCTATTGGGTTCTGGTCTGGAGACTGGCTAGGCCACTCCTGGACCTTGAAATGCTTCTTACGGAGCAGTTCCTTAGTTGCCCTGGCTGTGTGTTTTGGGTCATTGTCATGCTGGAATACCCATCCACGACCCATTTTCAATGCCCTGGCTGAGGGAAGGAGGTTCTAACCCAAGATTTGACGGTACATGGCCCCGTCCATCCTTCCCCTCATACGTGCAGTCGTCCTGTCCCCTTTGCAGAAAAGCACCCCCAAATCATGATGTTTCCACCCCCATGCTTCATGGTTGGGATGGTGTTTTTGGGATTATACTCATTCTTCTTCTTCCTCCGAACACGGCGAGTGGAGTTTATACCAAATAGTTCTATTTTGGTCTCATCTGACCACATGACCTTCTCCCATGCCTCCTCTGGATCATCCAGATGGTCTTTGGCAAACTTCAGACGGGCCTGGACATGTGCTGGCTTGAGCAGGGGGACCTTGCCCACGCTGCAGGATTTTAATCCATGACGGTGTAGTGTGTTACTAATGGTAACCGTTGAGACTGTGGCCCCCGCTCTCGTCAGGTCATTGACCAGGTCCTCCCGTGTAGTTCTAGGCTGATCCCTCACCTTTCTCAGGATCATTGATACTCCACGAGGCGAGATCTTGCATGGAGCCCCAGTCCGAGGGAGATTGACAGTCATCTTGAATTTCTTCCATTTTCTAATAATTGCGCCACAAGTTGTTGCCTTCTCACCAAGCTGTTTGCCTATTTTCCTGTAGCCCATCCCAGCCTTGTGCAGGTCTACAATTTTGTCCCTGGTGTCCTTAGACAGCTCTTTGGTCTTGCCCATAGTGGAGAGGTTGGAGTCTGATTGATTGAGTGTGTGGACCGGTGTCTTTTATACAGGTAACAAGTTCAAACAGGTGCAATTAATACAGGTAATGAGTGGAGGATAGGAGGGCTTCTTAAAGACAAACTAACAGGTCTGTGAGAGCCAGAATTCTTGCTGGTTGGTAGGTGATCAAATACTTATTTCATGCAATAAAATGGAAATTAACTATTTAAAAATCATACAATGTGATTTTCTGGATTTTTTTTTTTGATTCTGTCCCTCACAGTTGAGATGTACCTACGATGAAAATTACAGATCTCTCCATTCTCCAAGTGGGAAAATCGGCAGTGTATCAAATACTTATTTGCCCCACTGTATATGGCAGAAATAAAGACTGAAGGGGGGTTTGAGTTAGTTGTTCAGTTTGTATGGAATATAAGCTGACTACATACTGAATACTGCACAGTGTGCACTCTGTACAGATGACTATATTTTAATTGCTGCAGCATGCTGCAAACAGTGTATGGTACGATGATGTCTCATATTTGGCGGTTTGATCATTGGCAAGTACAAATATAGCTCCGAAACTCTTTCCAAATTAGTGAACTAGATTTTTTGAAGAAGTGCCAATGAGGCTTATGAAAACGGCTGTGGCGTTTGGGTTTTTGAGTGTTTTTTAAACCATTTCTATGAGGCTGCTAGGGTTTTCTGGGATGTGTGTCTGTTCTGGATTTTGTATAATGCACATTATTATTATTATTACTATTATTATTCTTGTTGTTGTTATTATTATAATGAAACCAAAACTAAAATGTTCATTTAGCGGGGGGAAAAAACTAGAGTTTTCAAAAAATTTTGAAAAAGTTATATATAATATATAGGGCTATGTTTATGTATATATATATGCTATATATATATATTATCTCTATATATATAAATCTATATATATATATATATATATATAGGAAGTGTTTATTTGCAAAACAGATAACTCCTTTTTTAATAAAATAATAAAAATCTGTTTTTATTATGTTTCATGTTTTTATTTGTGTTTTAATTGTTGAGTTAGCTGTATTTTTTTAAGTTATTTTTTACCTAATCCATGACAAGCGCACGACGAAGATGAAGAAATATAAACATGTATTTATTATTATCCACACGAAGACAAATAAGGAAAAGCAGGAACTGGAAGGAACTATAACAGAAATGGACTAAACTAAAAGTTCATAATATAGTGCCTCTCAGATCATTTTTTTTTCTAGCTGACCAATGATTTTGCAGTCATTGAATGAGGTAAATGTAACATTACATGACATATTGTTTACAAGCCGTTATACTGGCGTCTTTGCCCAGCTGAAACACAGATTGAATGATTACATGAGCCAGGATCATTTCAGTATTTGTGTGTTTTCTTTAAACTGCTTCTGGACTGAGGCACTACAGCGATCGTTACGCCACAGTAAAGAGTGTCGAAACCCCATTTGTTGTTTGTATTTCATCATAAGATTGCCAGCATTTGAGAGTATGTTTTATAACAAGCGTAACAAAGCTTGTTGTGATTATTGGATGACAGGTGTGCTACAGATAATGTTTAGTCACATTAACTGAAAACAGCACAAAAGTAAATCCAGCAATAGCATCCACACATCTGACATGCTCACCTGATATAGTTTATCTACGTGGTGGGAACAAAATACACACTGACGGTGTCAAAACAAGCCATTGATTAAGTGCTGCACCGTTTCAACTGAAACTAAAAAAATGCATTTCCAGCAGTATATTATTGGTTGCTGTAATTTGGTGCATCATAAGCTCTCTACATTTGACTCGGTCCTTTTTTTGAATGGAACAGTTTCACTCATTTTATCATCCGCCTGGCAGAAGTTAAAAGTAAAGCACACTACACCTCAACACGCTGCATAATTGAAGAAATGATGCATGACGAGCCACGTGCCCGTGTTAGTAGCCTGCTTGGGGTTAGGGATTTGTTTAAATGACTAACTCTCGGTATGAGCAATGATAGCTTGCCTTAGCAAAGACTAATGAAACGTCCTCTGAGTCAGAAGTGTTGTGTGTGTCTTGCAGCGGTTCACATATGGCAATGATTGCTTGTGTCATCGTGAGGCCGTTTCTTCAAGAAGAGCATTCGTGTAGTTGGCAGTGTTGGGAAGTAACTGTTACATGTAACTAAATTACTTCATTTACTGAGAATAAATGTGTCGTTAAATTACAGTTACTTCTGAAAATGTTAGCGATTACAAAGGGGGTTACATCTGATTTTATTCACACACATAGAGATTTGATTGATTTCTTTCATAAATTGCAGCGACTGCTCTAAAATAAGAGACACCAATGTTTCAGGAGTTTAGGCCACAGATGATTATTCGATAACTGTTTTATTTCCTATTTGGGTTTATGTATATACTTTTTTTTTTTCCAAGAGATTGTTAGATGCCAGTGTTTCCCGTCATAACTATGCAAAGATTTGATTTCAAAAACAATATCATAACTAAACTACACTATTTCTTGTTATGGTTTTAAAATCTGAATTTAGCCTCAGAATGATCTCAACATAAGGAGAGCTGCTAAATTCTGATTTTGAGGTGGCTGTGCTTTAAAATTAAATGATTATCATCTTAATTCAAGTGGTGAAGGATTGTGAAAGTATGAGATTTATCAGTGTTGAGTCCTACTGTAAGGTTAAACCTGCCTGCTTTACATGTTTGAAAGTGAATTGAAAACATTATAAAAATGTAGAAAAGTAATCGAATGTAATCAGTTACATTACTTTGATAAAGTAATTGAAATAGTTACACTACTTGTTACATTTTAAATAGGGTAACTTGTAATCTGTAACCTATTACATTTCCAAAGTAACCTTCCCAACACTGGTAGTTGGTCACTCTCTGTAGTTCATCGAGCAGGCTGTGAGAATGCTCTCTCAAAGCTACAGACAGAATGCACACTGCGTCTGAAAGGTTTTGATTTGAGGAGGACTTGTGTAGGCCGATGACATTGTCTTGTTCCTCTGCGGCCACATTCCTCTCGGCTGACAGTGCACAGATTTGGACGGAGGAAACATTGGTAGCGGGCGGATCTTGGCTGACGTGATCAGTACTTCTCTCCACGGCTTAAAGCAGAATGTGTCTGGGTCTAGTTTTGTGCCTCTCATAAAAAAGGGGGAAAAGAGCAGCTTCTCTTGCCAAGGGTCTGTAAGTGGATATCTTACTGTATGGGCAGTGCATGGGCACAATGGACATGTGTGTTATATACAGCATTACTGTTGGTTAATTAAAAAAAAATATGTTTTTGGTTCATTCTTTATTATTGTCGGATAAAGTCTGCGTTATGGATTCCAGTGACAGATGCGTATTTGAAGTCGTTAAATGCATTTAGAGACTTTGTATCACTTTTGTATTCCTTTTGAAGGTGATGCGTGTATTCCAGCTAAATTTCACTGTAAGGAAGTCTTCTGGTAGTTTGGCTTTCAGAAGAGTGTAATACTTGCTGACAACAAAGTGTATCAATGAACAATAAGCGCTGAACAGTCTCTCTGGAATTAGATCGCAAATTATCTTGACGGGGGTTTTTACAGGATTTCATTGCCACAGTAACTAGCGCCGCACAGCTTGGTGATCTTGATAATAGACACAACTAATCCAAATAAAATGTACTTACACAAATGTGGCCAATTTTTTATTAAATGACCCAGTGTGCTGCGTGTGATGATTTCAGGACACATATTTGACAAGTAATGTGGAGATGCTGGTAATGTTTATCATTCATTTGTGTAGGATATAGAGTTTGACCTATACATTTTTGATGCATGTTTGACACAATATATTTCTGTATGTAATTATTCAGGATTTAAACAGGAGTTAAATCAGAAATTATTAAAAGGGAGATTATTAGCAGAAATACAATATGATCCTCTAATACTATATAGATCAAATTCATAAATGCATAAATCTGTATTCCAAATAAACGAGTTTGTAAACAGACTTATTCTGATCATTCTTGTCCATCAGCTGATCTGATGTTTGCTGCTGTGAGATGAACATAACTCTCATTTTCAGTAAATAGGAAAAATTGGCTCTATGACAGATTGCTCTTGTTCTCCTATTGTATGTTGCTTTGAATAAAAGTGTCAGCTAAATACATAAATGTAAATGTAATGTACATTCAAACTTGTTTGAATGAACTGATTCAAATCTCTGATTCATTTGCATCATCATTCAGAAATGCAGTGGCCTATTTGTTATATTCAAATATGTTAGTATGCTGATAAATATTAGAGGTCGACCAATAGTGGATTTTACCGATACCGATAGGCTAGTTTTGGACTACTACTGGTCGCGATTACGCCGATGAATAACCAGATACTATACTGTCTTAAAATAGTGCTTTACTATAAAAATAAAAAAACTGTACTGAACCATGCTTGATGTATTGATCATTAAAGTTAGGTCATAGTTTAACTAATGTAAAAAAAAAAAAAAAAACTTTGTCATTTTAAAATGTATAGTGAATAGTAATATGTTTCGAAATTATCCAACCTCTAACAATGAAATAATACTACTCTATAGCCGCTTCCATTGCATCTAAAACACCGCACGGTTAATACAGTGATTTAATCACCTCAACGGCAAAAGTTACTTCAGATGATCAAGCCATAGATGAGTTTGGAAGTTCGGGTTAAAACAATAAAACAAAAAATACAGAGCGAAAGGAAAGAAAAAGCACAATCTAAATTATAGCTCTCTATATGAAGCATACTTTATTAGAGCCACAGAAAGACAAACATTTCACTGAAAAATGCACAATATAACATTTTACAGCCTAGGGTGCAACCGGTCGACCTCTAGTAATATTGCTGTTTAACGTATTGTGATATAGGTTCCTATTTGTTAATTTAGTGAAAACAGTGCAGAAAACTTGCCATGTAATGGGCCACAGCGGCTGTTTGGCTGAAATGCTGGTTTACCTCGGCCCGCCCCTCGCGTTTGATTAAAAAGAAACTACAACACTACACCACTTTACGTATTTCCGAGGGGCCAATGCAAAAAACTAAATTTTAAAATTGAGATATATAGAGAATATAATCTAAAATATATATTTTGTAGTGGTACAGTAATCAAACTCTAACTTCAGTCAGAATTTTTCTTTAATAATTCTGAGTTATAATTTAAGTGTAATTATAAAGCGGATAGTTCCGGTGCTTGATTCTGATTGGTTGAGCCGCGTTCGAAGCTGTTGTAAAATACTCTACAAACACACACCTTTGTTTACGTTTGTGTGTTGCTCTGCAGCCACTTTGTAGCAACCACAACTGTTTCTGAGGCGCTACATTGTTTGGGGGAAGAATACTGTGTTTATTAATATCATTACACTTTATTTGCTCCGTTTTATTTTGTAAAACCTTACTACGTATATGTGAATAACCGTTTTATAAAAGCAATAAGCCCCGTGAAGCCGTGGTTTACAGTGAATTTATAACAGCTGTTGTTAGCTTCTTGGGGCTTATTGCTTTAATAATTTACATTTCAAAAGACAAGTTCTCTCATGATGCCTCGGCTCTTTTCTGCAGCTGTGGTCACGGGCGTTTGTGACATGATGCCGGGACAGATACCGGACCCCTCGGTGACCGCCGGCTCGCTGCCCAGTCTGGGCCCTCTAGCGGGCATTTCTGCCACCACACTGACTGAACACCTGAAATACGCCGACCTCTGCAACCTTGGGGCCATGCTGTCCCCGTTACATCTACTGGGGAAGCTGGGCAAGCGGACGCTCCCTATTAAAGCCGAGGTGAGCACCTTTCATCCTTTAGCTTGGGGAAGAAATTTAGGGGCATCTTTAGGAAAAAGCGCTGTTGTATTGAACTAGTGCACATCAGTATGTGAGGCCTGTTTCGTATATGCAGCATCTAAATGATTCATCTGCAGGAAACCCAAACCCGATAGCAGAGCTGTAAACTGATTTAATCATCTGGATTTAGTCAGGTTTATTATTGTTCAGTCCATTATTTGATATTGCCTTCCAAACGTCTGCAGTACATGCACTGTAAAAAATGATTAGTTATTAGAGTGCATTTTACAAGAAAATACTACTTCAGTGTTTCTGCTTCAAAATGTCATGTTTAAGTGGTGCTTGCCGTTTCTTTGTGATTATTGTGAAGTTAACTAGAAATCTCTGAATGAAGTTAGGAAGTAAATCTTGCATCATGTTTTTAGTATGCACATCTGGCACAATACTGTGCATTCTACAGTGACTCCATCTAGTGGATAGAAAGTGACTGTTCAAGCGAAAGACTGAATTAAAAAACTGTGAATCTAAGTAAAGCACAAATGAAACATTAAAGCAAAATATAGTGTTTTTATTTGTACACAGTGACAGAAGAAGAAAAAACTCCATAGTGGCCTTATTGATGATTTATAGACTTGACAGGAGAAAGACAGGAAAACCTTGTTTAATAGATGTTTTAAAATACTTGAAATGCATGAAATACTTCCGCACCAGAACAAGCAGTACAAATGTTTCTGTACTGTTTAGCCAATAACTTAAAGAGGCAGTTACATCTCAAAATTAATTTCAATTATAATTACATATTTTATATTGAATTATGTTCCCTGCCTTTTCATTTACTTGTATTTTGACTGAGAATAGCAACAGATTCTTGTTTGAGGGAACAGTTAATAAAACAGTGGAGGGAGAGCATTCATGCTGACTGAACAGCTGTTACTGTTATAAGAATAATAGTTCACCCAAAATTAAAAGTTAGCTAAAAAATGTGTTCACCCTCAAGGCGTTCGAGATGTAGATGAGTTTGTTCTTCATCCGGTTTGGAGAAATGTAGCATTGCATCAGTGTCTCACACCAATGGATGCTCTGCAGTGAATGGGTGCCGTCAGAATGATAGTCCAAACAGCTGATAAAAACATCCCATTAACCCACAAGTAATCCACTCCAGTCTTCCAGTCATCCGTGCCCATCTAGGAGAAGACAAAGGAAATAAATCTTTGAAATTGCTTTTGCTAAAATAATCTGAAAATCTGGATAAAGTCCATAATCCATAATAACGCTTCCTGCAGTGAAAAAGAAATCTGGTCTGAATCAGGAGAGACATCTGCACAAATAAAGCACCGTTTACAAGTCTGGGCAATGGTTTGACGTTACAACGTCTTAATTCTGGATGTGTTTAGGTTTGTCTCTGCAGACATTAACGCGATGACTGGAGAGGTGTGGATTATTGTGATGTTTTTATCAGCTGTTTGGACTTTCATTCTGACGGCACCCATTCACTGCAGAGCATCCATTGCTGAGACACTGATGCAATGCTGCATTTCTACAAATCTGATGAAGAAACAAACTCATCCTGATCTTGGATGGCCTTAGTACATTTTCAACAAATTTTAAGTGAACTATTCCTTTAATGCAGACTGATTGAATGTTATTTAACAAAGAAGTGTGTATTAAACCCCATGACTTGCATTATTATTACTCACTTCCAATGAAGGCTAAAATGCTGGGTTTATGTGATCAGCAAGTTCAGAGAGCACTGATTAATACAGACTAATTATTGGGTGATTAACACACTGAGTGCATTACATTTATGACTGGCTATATTTTCTACCATTTTCAAAACCTTTGAATATTTTTAAGACACGTCCTACAGATTTCAATCAGCAAATGCCTGTTGATATTTCAGTTAATTCTTGCATTTCACAATCTGATGGCAAACAGGAAGCTTTTTCTCTCTTGAAATTAACAGGTTTCAAGGTCTGTCCTTTTTTCTTTGACTTGTGTAACATATATAAATAAAGCGCAACCAGAAATGAATTATCATCTTGGAACAAAATGCAATGTCACTTTGTGGTCAAAAAGTATTTAAGCTGTAAATAATGATCAGACGTTTACCAGCAGAGACAAATGTGCTGTTCTTGGCTCCAAAAGTTTCACTCTTATTGACTTATTATTTATTTTTATATTGAATGCAACTTCCTTGAATTTAAAGGTGAACTGAATGTTATAACCTGGTTTCCTAAACAAATGAAGTACTTTATTGGCACAAAGGAAATGTAGCGTATAAAAACCTATAGAAAGCCTTAATTGTCTTATTTTGCTGTTGCCACTCGTACAGAAAGATGAAGAGGAAGACCGGAGGAAAAGACGGCGAGAGAAAAACAAAGTGGCAGCAGCAAGATGTCGAAACAAAAAGAAAGAAAGAACAGAGTATCTACAAAGGGTAAGTCGTCTGTAAAAGCCTCAGTCAGTGTTGGGGAAAATTACTTTTAAAAAGTAATGCATTACAATATTGCGTTACTTCATAAAAATAAAAAAAGTAACTAACTGCGTTACTTTGGTTCTTTTTGTGGAAAGTAATGCATTATGTTACTTTTGCATTACTCTTTGTCACCTGAGATAGACTTGCTTGTTTATTTTCAATAATAAAAATCCCAAAAGTAATATGTCTCTGCCTCTGCACTTACTCCCGATCTCTCTCAACACGGGACTAAATCAGCGAATAAATGGGAAAACAACTGGCGTTACGTATTTTAAAAAGTCATATAAAAAATATATTTTCTTGTACATTTAAAAGTTAATGCATTACGATATTGCGTTACTCTGCAAAAAAGTACATTTTACATGACTTTTATTGAACTCACACCTGGGCACCAATATTTAAATGCATTACTTTACTAGTAACTTAAATAAGTAATCTGATTACGTAACTTGTGTTTCCGGTTACCCCCAACACTGGCCTCAGTTCTGTATCAACATATAGCACGAGTGTATTAATGTGCCTTCAACTCTTCACTGAAGGAATCGGAGCGTCTAGAGATGATGAACTCGGAGCTGAAAGCACAGATCGAGGAGCTAAAGCACGAACGACAGCAGCTCATACTGATGCTCAATCGCCATCGGCCCACCTGCATCGTGAGTACAGACAGCATCAAGACGCCTGAGAAAGAGGCCAACCCTCTGCTGGAGCAGGTGGAGGCCAAATGAGAAGGAACCACGCATTTCCATGTTACTGTTTACAGGTCAGCTCGTCTCCAGCCCGCTGAAGCACTTGGTTTGAAGCACTTGGACATTTTAGGGAAGAGAGAATGGCGTCTCTGACCTGCGAGGTTGGAGTTTAGAGACTAAACAAAGCAAAAAGAAAAACACACAGATGGCCTGGATAGTTTTTTTTGGTCATAAAGTGCCTTATTTGTATTAGTCCATTTAGGTGTTTGGAAAGAATTGTCTATAGGTTGTTCTGAACTGATGAAAACTCGCATGTTGTGGCGTTGCCATGTTAACTGGATGATTCTTCACGGACTGTCTCAACGTTTATTCACCATTTGCTGCCTTCAGTTGCGTTTTCTGTTTTTTTTTTCTGACGCAGGCGTCATGTATGCACATATGTATGAACTGTTTACATCTTGCCAATTTATTATAGTTATCTAGTATATAAATATATATATATATATGATTTTTATACTTCCTGTACATGGACTTATCACTAGATGTGATACATTTTATGCCAATCAATTTCCTCACCATCTATTTCTGTGAGCTTTTCATTTTGCTTGCTATAAAGCTGTGAAAACTGCAAACAGTTATTAAACGAGTGATTTCCAAATGTTATTTTGCAATGCTCAGAATTTTTGGAGTTGGTCAACCTGCAGCCATTTACTGTAAAAATTATTTCAAGCTCACTTTCATTTTCATTTCCCTTTTTTTCTTGACTTCGGCAGAGTGAATATATCAAATAAAGCAACGCAATCAGAAAGGGCAGCTAAAGATAGAATTAAAGGCTGCTGTGTTTACAAAAACAACAAACTGTTGTGTAACCTCTTTTGTCTGTCATTAGCCCCATCAGCACATTCCATTAAACAGTTTTCCTACTAAATCATATCATACCTGATATTATTTATAAATATAATTTACATTAGTAGTCACTTTTTTAAAAACAGACGTATATTGTGCTACATCATGCATGCATGTTTATAAAATGTGCACACGTCATCATTTTTCATATTTTGAACACATACTTGGGATTAGTTATTTTAATCATAAATAAACATAAATCATAATTGTATATGTTTCAGCATTCTAAATATCTCTTTGTAGCAGATGTACAGTGCATCAAAAAACGTCGTGGTCTAAAGCGTTTTTGGTTTGTTGTTTGGGGTCCCTGGATTATTGGCAAAACTGAAATGATTATAATATGAAGTATGATAGTAAGAAAAAAATGTCATGAAGTCCATATGTCATTTGCCCTTCAAAATAATCAAGTACAGTTAATCTATTAGTTAATATTAAATGCATATGCATAGAAATACAAGTGTGCCATTAAATGTATAATCTTGGATTTACTACATTAATGGCTAAACTGTCCATCAATGCCTATTACAGCAGTGTCCTATATAAGAAATCACTAATGACTCTGGTATGTCCACACCATTTTTTTTTTCTAGTCATATTTTACAACTGTATTCATCCCTCTACAGACTTTTTCTTCCTCCTTGTGTAAAAGTACAGTTTCTCTTCTGCAACTGTCATTATGGGAAAAAAACTAAACTAAACTAAAATATGATGTTGTAAAGAAAATTCCGCCAATCAGTCAATCTCAGCAAAAGAGCTCCGCAGGGAACATCCTTACTTATATATTTGTATACGCTTATTTGACAATAAACTTATTATCTCTACATATATTATTCAACTACTTTAAATGAATAGTTTTATATTCCTCCACCATTTTTAATTTGCAATGCTTCGTGGGATTGTAGTTCCTTCCCCCATTAAAGCCATTCAGTTCTCAGTCTTGTTTGTCTTTTGTCTATAAATGCCTTTTTTTTTTGCATTGTGGTTTGGTTCATGCCTTTTAACTCTTTAAATAAGACTTTTTAAAATATATGGTAAACAATATTTGTGGACCCAAAGGTGCTGAAAACGTGGGTAAGAACTAATGCACTTTTAATGACTGCATTACCATGACTCTTACAAAAGAGAGAGAGAGAAAAATAGAGCTTGATTACAGCTGTCAGATGAGAGAAAGATGTCAAATTTACAGTGACTCCCCCTGAAGCTCACAGCAGCGCAGACTTTAATAGAACACAGTAAAATGAGAAGAAAACAAATGTATACAAATTTTTTTACAGACTGCAACAATAAAGATGTCCCAGACTGAACCGTTCGTTTCAGTTTCTTATTGCAGCTTTGAAATGTGAAGGCACTGCACTCATCCAGAGCCTCAAACTGGACTGCATCATCTGTAACCTGCAGCATCCGGTCAACACTGTAAACAAGGAAACCCTCTTTCAACAGTTCTCTGGAATGTAACCTTCCAGAACAATCTTTCCTGTGAACGGCTTTTAAATTGTCTGAACTCATTCGCTTTCCATCTGTCGGTTTCGTTCAGTCCCCTGAGGCTTCTGAGATTTTCATGTTTGTTGCTTAAAACAGCTGTGTGTCCTGCAGACATCCTTGTCTCTTTCGGCCCTCGCATCCATATTAGGATCCATAATACCCTAGGAAGGAGTTTATTGATTTGATGAAGGCCTTGGCAGGTTTGGCATCACGGATGATTCCACTAAATTGAACTGGCATGTGTCTTTCTTCGTACCACAGACACTCTCTCTGTCGCTCTCCAGTTTCATGTCATCATTTCTCCGTCAAGCTGCAGCTAAAGGCTGTAAAAAATTACCGTGAATTTAACGGTAAAAGACTGTTAAAATGCTACAGTAAAAACCTGTTAAATGGTTACGGATAATTCCCCTCGTTGTAAAAAAAAAAAAAAAAAAATTATGTGAAAAACTGTATTGGACATTACATGTATTGGATTTTTTTACGGTAGTATACCGTTTTTGGAAGTGAAACAGACCGTATAATTTACAGTGAATAACCGTAAATTGACATTCCCAGAATTCCCTGCATTACATTTCAAATTTGATGTTTTTTTGTTGAAATAACTATGTTTCTTCTTATTTTTTTCTTATCAGTTTTGGATATTAGGGTTGTGTGTTACACCTAATGTTGTTAAATGAATGTTTATTGCATTATTTCAGTTTCATGTGTGTTACCATGGTTGTGTTTGGTGTTTGTGTGAATGACGCTGTGCACCTTCTTTATATGTTATTATTTAAAAGCTGCTTGTGATGGGCTTTGGTTCATCATGTGACTTTCTCATCACCACCTGCATTTGGTGGTTATCAGTGTATTACAAAGTTACAAAACAGATTTCAGTACTTCAATAGGTTGGTATATTAACATTATATCAGTTAATGAAATTACGATATTTAACTGTAAATTTAAGTTGAAACTGTAAAACCTAAAACATTGCTACCATATTTTTTATGGTAAAATTCCGGCAACCACAGCTGCCGGTTTTTTACCGTAAATTTTACGGATTATTTTTTTTACAGTGTAACTATTCCACATGTTATGGCCACTGGGAATACATCTCTTAGTCTCAGATGTTCAGGTTTTCAGACCACAGTTATGCATTGGAACTTTTGAACTGCGAGAGACTACCAAGATCTCAATTCTAACACATGCATTCTCTCATTTGTCTCCACAAAGTTGAGTTGTTTTTTTTTTTACTCCATTCCTGACTTCTGCTTAATTTTAACCTTTTTTTTTTTGAGTTTCAAACAATGTTCTAGAAGCTGGTGGAAGGCCTTTTGGCCTTCCTGTCTACAGCATTATTTGCAATTCAATTTTCCAGACTGGGATTTGAATTAGCCGTCATCAGGATCTGGAAATGTGAATCTCTTCAGTTTCCAAATTTAGTTTTTCATTATTCTCCATTATGTCATGGTTTTTGTGTTTTCTTTCCATGACCTCTGCCATAAATGTTCCACCACTCCATCATTCTCTGTGTTCATTTCATTTAGTCTTTTCACAGCGACTCCCTCCCTGTCCCATTATTACTCTTCCTGTTGTGGCTTAGATTTACAGATTTGAGAGAAACTGCAAGAGAAGTATTTCAATTAACTTACAGGGTTAGATCACTCGCACATGTTTGTTGATTTCAATACTGATGCACTTTGAAGCTTAATAATCACCCAAAAGTGTAAAAGTATTTTCTCATGCATCATATTCCAAGTCCTCTGAAGGCATATCACAACCTTACATTTTTTTACTTATTGCCCAATTAGTATCAAAAACAGGACTTCTATTTTGATACGTCAGAAAAGGCCCACGATCGACTCACACAAGCTCAGGTTGTTTGAATCATAAATAGGACACTTACTCTTAAATGTTTAATGACATGAACTGTTATTATCATACAGGGCAGCAAAGCAAAGGCCTAAGCAAAGTCAAGACCTGAGGCCTCACAAGCCCCACCCTAACATTACCTTTTTAACATTTTACTTCCAATTACACAGCATTAATATTAAATAGAGTTTAGTAAACATTTGCATAATTTGCATGGCGGTTAACACCAATGCTGCCTGGCATTGTATTATAAAGGTAAAAAACTGTTTCTTGCTGGTTTATCTGATATTTAACATACTCTGATGTTTCCTCTTTGTATCATTGCCATGATCGTCAATGGAGCAGTAAAAATAGCGGGTTCCCCCGGTAAGGCTGCACACAAAGCAGCACTGCGCTCACAAACGCTGCTTTATCAGGCATTACAGGCGAGATGAAATGAAAATGAGACCAATCACCGCAGATTAGCGTCACGCAAAGGAGGGGTTTGGAAAAATGAATCGTTAAACGAATCGTTTGGGAGTCCTTAAGCAAATAAGGTTAAAATAAATGCATATTATAAGACAATGAAAGTGTTTTTTTTGTTTGTTTTTTTTACCTTGCATGCATGTCAACCTGTTGTTGGGGACTCCCAAAACCAAAACATGAACCTTTCATAAACCATGATAGGGGCACTTTAACTTGCTCAAAACCATATTTCAGCATTTTCACTTTCCTCATCAAGTCCTATGGAAACTATGATACTTGATTTGGTTCACATTTGCCCTACTTAATTTAATCTAGCAGACTGCACATTTTAGAGAATTACATTAATTAAAAGCAAAGAAATTACAAGAGAAACACAATTTTGTTGCGTAGATGATAAATGATATGATTGAGTAAACTGGATCTGTGTTTTGCAGTTGTTTTCAGTGAAAGCAGGACCAACAGCTTGTCTAAATTTGCATTTTATCAGCACCAGACACAGCAAACAACAACAAAAAGGATTACTTAGTTAATAAATATGAATGTGCAATAAGCCTGCTTTGTACAAATAAATAAGTTATGTTACCAAAGAACATTATATCTGTTTATAACCTTTTAATCGTCCTTTTCTTCTTCCTTCTCTGTAACATGGTTGCATGATGGCATATAGGCATTGCTTAGACATCATACCAGATCATGCACATAAAAAGACCTTTCCATTGTAAATAAATAAATATAAAACATTTTTTTAAATGAATAAATGTAAAAATAAATAAACATGTAAGACGATGTTGAGTGAATGAAATTTCCACCCCATTGCTGATATTGCAGCAACTATTATTTATGTTTGTAACCAGCAGAGGGCTCTGGGGCCCCAAGTATTCGCCTAATGAATACTACCGCCACTTTATACAATACAGTACAGCCTAATATTCAATATTCTATAAGAATATGTTGGGTTGAGCAGGAGCTAATGATTGACAGCAGATCACGTGCTAGAGTTTCTCTCTCGTGTCACTCGGCGTGATGATGATGATGATGATGATGATGATGATGATGGTGATGTGGAGTCTGAGGCTCACACGCATGAATCAGAGATAGAAGTGATTGAGTTGTTTCCTGGAGGGATATGTGATTCTGTCTTCACCTTTGCTCTGAACTTTTATTCTCGGTGGAAACGAAGTCAGTCCGGATGTTTAAAGACTCTTGGGAACTTCTTCTGCGTCTGGAATGTTTCCTTAATTACAATAGATTCTAGATTCACGAAGCAGGACTGACTGAAGGTAGAACTCGCAGCGCAAAATGTGCGAAAAAAGCGGCAACCACTTTGGAAAAGACGTTCTTCAGACAGAGCAGACAAAAACCACAGATGCAAACTTTGATCAGGTTGAAATCTCCGAATGCAGAGACACGAACACTGTATGTAACACCCGTTTATACCGGAGGCGATGGCTCATTTTGTGTCTCTTTAGCTCTTATTCGCTGTGCAACGCGTTCCAGTGGATCCAGTACGGAATCATCAACAACATCTTCATGAAATTCTACAACGTCTCTTCATTCGCCATCGACTGGCTGTCAATGATCTATATGCTGACTTACATCCCCTTCATATTTCCAGTGGCATGGCTGTTGGAGAGGAAGGGGCTGCGGGTGGTCGCTCTGTTCGCAGCCTCGATCAACTGCGTGGGAACGTGGATCAAAGTGGCCAGCGTTCAGCCCAACCTGTTCTGGGTCACGATGCTCGGACAGTTCGCCTGTTCCTTTGCGCAGGTGTTCATTTTGGGAATGCCGTCTCAGGTCGCGTCCGTGTGGTTCGGATCTGATGAAGTGTCCACCGCCTGCGCCATCGGCGTGTTTGGAAACCAGGTGCGTAAAAGCGCACGGAGCGCATCGCTGCACCGCCACAGAAACACAGAAAAACTGTCGGCCTTCTTTTAAGTTACATTAATCAGCTGGACTAGATTACACCAAAAGCTCAGGTTTTCCCCGAATATGTCTGCACACATAGACTGTGCAATTCTTTTGCCATTTTAAGTGCATTTTGACGTTACGCATAGAAACAACCAACCCGATCGCATGAAAGTGCGTATAAATAGTACGCCAAATAAAAACTAAAACTCGTGGTATTGATACGCAAAAATGGACTTTGGCGTGTATATGCTACGCGATGGGTATGTTTAGGGTTGTGGGGTAAATGCGTATCATATGTACGCGAAAACTGCGTATCATGTGCACGCCAAACATATGCGTATCATATGCACGCCAAAGTTCATTTTGCGTATCAATACCACGAGTTTACGTTTTTATTTGGCGTACTATTTATACGCATTTTCATGAGACCGGGCTCAAACAACTAGAGAGCAAAGGAGAGCAAAGGTCTATGCAGTAAAAAATTTCAACAAGTTGTGGAAATAAGCAGGATGCAAATTGGGTTAATTGGTGGGTTAAAAACGAAAAATTGTATTATTCATTAGTTATACGTTTCATCAGCGTTTTCAAGCAGCATTCAAGAAACCAGAAAGTTAGATTACACGTTTGACTCACACTAAATAGATACTGACGTAGGCTAGTATATAGCAAAAGTTTTATTTTGTTTTAAATAGATGAATCTGGTCGTGCCCCATAGAATTCATGTAATAATCATTATTAGTCTACTTGGGTGCCAAATTATAGCAGGCCCTATATAGCAAACCTGAGAACATCAAAACAGTTTTTCATGGCTTTATGAAACTATCACATTATATATGATTGCTTGACCATAAATGACAGTAGGCTATGAAGTAGCTGCAATATAGCTTGAGCTGTGAGGTATCTCTGTATAATAACACAGATATACACATAGCTGGCTGTTAAGAGGCTGTGATCTGGGTCTGCATTAAAGGAAATGGAGATGTTTAGGTGTGTTTAATGCAAATGACTAACCTTGGGCATGCAGTCACACATTTAGAATCCTCCAAATTCATTAATGTGCGAACAATGTGCGTATGCATGTGTTGTGACTTGGTTAGAAAAGTTGTGAAAAGTTCTCCTGTGCATGTAAATTCAAAATTATTCAGGCAGACTGTTAAAATGACCCGTGCTGTTTATCCTGGAAGATGCACAAAACCAGACAATCACTTTTTTTTCAGTTTCATATGATTTTTAGGTCAGTGAGACTGAGATTATGGTGCAGTTGATTTTTCCCCTTCAGCTTGGCATTGCTATTGGTTTCTTGATCCCGCCGATACTTGTGCCCAACGTGGATGACATGAATGAACTGGCTCAACACATCAGCATCATGTTCTACATCTCAGCCGCTGTGGCCAGCCTCATCTTTCTGCTAGTCGTGTTTGGTAAGAACATCCACTCCAGCAGCATAAATGAAAAGCTAACAGGACTGATGTAGTGACAAGCATTTTTAATCAGCATGTAAAATCTGTTAATAAAACCTACTCTGCTCTTTAACATAAAAATGTGAGTGCACCACGGTACTTTATGGAATAGCTCTTTAATTCATACACTGCTGTTATCAGCTTAAATATGGATGCCAAAACCTGCTTAAATACATATATGCATACATAGTATTTGATTGCTTCATCATTTATTGCTTAATTCTCTTGTTATTGCATTTACTTTTTTTCTGCAGGTTTGGTTCTCTCTATCTGTTGCTATAATTCTTAGACAATTTATATCCGTTTTGAGATTTGCTTTTACGAAGTCATTTGTGTCTACTGAAGTTGTGAAATATATGAAAATTGATTATATGATTTGGTTTTGACTTCTTGGAGGAAACACAAGCAGAACCAACTTCTGTGGAAATCATTCAATAAATCAAATTTGATATCTGAATGCAATAATTTACATAAGTGGTGTTTACAAGCACTTAACTGCTCATGTTTCATGAACAAGGCTCAATGATTTGCCCTATGATGATATCCTTGATTGCAATCATTTTGAAAACAGGGTCATGTTGATTGACATAATGTCCATTTCTGGTTTAATCAGTTATTGTTTAGAGTTGTGTTTTTCAGTTTCTTTTGTGGTAATCAAGTTTTTGAATGTGCCATTCAGTTTTTCAGGAAAAGCCTGAAACCCCTCCGTCTCTGGCTCAGGTGGCGCTCAGAGACATGGCCACCACACAGTACTCGTACCTGGCTTCAATTGCAAGACTTTTCCGCAACAAGCCCTTCATCCTCCTCCTCATTAGCTACGGTACACACTGCTAATTCTTATTCATACACTTAATAACTTAAAGCACATTCTGCCTTTGCATGTTTAGCACAGTATTTCTGCAGTATTGTGCTATTATTATCTAATAGTAGTATCCTCAGTGTTAACTTATAATTTTCTTATTATATTCTTTGTTATTTAAAGTATGAGTCCAATGTAGTGATAGTGTACATACAATGTAACTGACCAAAATAAAAAACAATGAACACATGCTCACTTAATGGCTCTGCTCCATTTAAATGAGTTGCCTTTATAGTCAGCATACTTAAACCCCCCATATATATAGGCTGAAGTGTCCTGTTCATGTATTTTAGTATTTTTAATTTTTAACGTGCCCCTATTATGGATTTGTGAAAATTACCTTTCATGCAGTGTGTAGCACAGCTCTCAGTGAATGAAAACATCCTGCAAAGTTTTAAATCTGAAAGTGCATTGTGTATTAAGTTATTGTCTCTCAAAAGAAAGAGTCGACTCTGAATCATTGAAACGAGTCGTTTTTAAAATGAATCCCAAGCCGTTTCATGTTGACGTCAACGTGAAACATTAGCATATTAGCCCCGCCCTACGGACAGTGTTGGTCTTTTCGCATTTGGTCTGAATGAAAATGCAAATTCATTCATTTGGGGGGCGCACTAGGTGCCTGCTTTGGAGCAGTAAAATAGCGGTTTCGTGGCTACGCGGTACGCTGTAGCAAGCAGCACATGCGGCTCAGCGAACGGTTGGTACTACTGCTTTAATCATGCTTCACAGGCGAGAGAAATTGGAAATGAGACAATCGAGCCAATCACAGGCAGATTAGTCGTGCACGGCAGAGGGCAGGGTTTGGAAAATGAATCGTTTGAAATCGTTGGCGAGTCTTACTGAGCATAATAAGTTAGAAATAAATGCGTATTATAAGAGCAATGAAGTGTTTTTTGACGCATGCACAAGTGGCATGTCAACTCTGTGTTGAGACTCCCAAACCAAAATTCGGCAACTTTCATAACCCATATAAAATAGGGGCACTTTAAAAAATTATTTAGTTATAGACCAACCTTTATTTAGCACTTATACTATGCAGATAGTGTGTCAAAAGCAAACAAAATCTGTAAAGGCAGCTCTAGGAATGAGTACATATTAAGGCTGTCAATTTTTCCAGTTACAGTCAGTTTAAATCATTGATTCCAGTGATGTCATCTCCTGCTCCTTCAGATCCTCTTCAATAGTGTCTGTGCATTCAGTCCATGAATTAGTGCCAAATAGTGTCCGCCAACTAAGGGCAAGCCCAGGCACAGGGGTCAAGGAACTCTCAGACCCATCAGTGACAGAAATGGAGAAAAATTATTTTATTTTATTACACATTTGTACCTGTTTAAAATTAACTGCCTGTTATAGAAGATAGAAAGTCATCTAGCACTCATTTGGACCAGAATACGAGATATAAATAACTGTCGGTCAACTAACGTTTTTTGTTCGCATTACTTCAATTACTTTATATTCTCATCTTTTGTTCTAATATTTGTGTCGGTATATCCGCAACATTCGCATAACGAAAAAAGAAAGAAATAAGAAAGAAACATATAATCTAGATTATGATGTTGGTTCCACTTTATTTTGATGGTCCCTTTAACACATTCTGTTGACTATAAGTAACGTTGCACCTACATGTCTACTGACTTTCATTAGAGTATTAGTAGAGTATTTGTAGACTGGTAGGGTTAGGGTTAGAATAAGTTAACGTGTACCTTGGCAAGTTACTTATAGTTAGTAGAATGTCTATTGTGGCATCATCAAAATAAAGTATTAGCAGATATTAAGCAGACAGTCACTAATACTCTAATGAAGTTAGTTGACGTGGTGGTGCATACGTTCTATTTTCAGCCAGAAAAAAGAGAATGTCTAAATGAGACCATCAAAATAAAGTGTTACCATGTGTTGTTCTGGTTCTTCTGGCTCTTAGTGCAGAACACAGTCGATCACTCAATTTTACTGCATCATCTTAAGCTGTATGTTGGCGTTAAGGAATTAGTTCTAAATTGGTTTTTATCCTACCTTATGGGGACAACTTTTTCAGTAGCTATTGAAAACTATATCTCCTCTTCTGAACTTCGGGTGGCTTCATAGCATGCTGTCGGAAATTCGGTCCATGAACTTCTGTCTGCTTACCATCAGAGGTCAGCCTTTCCATTACATTGACTCTCGCACTAAACAAACTGTTGCATAGCACCCCGGACCACATATCCCATCATTCTTCTGCACTAATTTTGGCTAACACTGCGCAGCGGATTGCACGCATTGGCCACAGCTGTTTCTATCGCGACTCATTCACTATATAACACCCAGCTCCAACCGACCTTTCCCTGCGGAGTATTGTTTCAGGGCTCTGTACCCCTTTCCGAGTCTCCGTGTTTTCCTTGTTTTGCCTTACCTTGCCTGTTTTCTCGGTTTCTGATCCTTGCCTGTTTTCCTGGATTTCTCCGGGCAGCCATCGTCCTCGCCGTCTTACTGTGATTCTGTCTGCTCTCGGTGACCTACTCGAGGCCTCTGTGACTATTCTGTGTGATTTTGTTGCCCCGATTTAATAAAAATAAAAATAAAAAATAATTAATAAAATAAATAATAAAATAATAAAAGAAAAGAAAAACAATATACGCTGTTTGCCATTGCTTTGACTCCTCGGCCTGTTTACACTTCTCTTCAATAAACGCCTAGCAGATGGCTGCCCACTGTCCTCACATGTCTCACATCTTGTCAGCCCCGTTACACATGCGGTGTGCTGCAGGGTTCAGTATTAGGCCCTGTTTTGTTATCTCTGTATTCGTCTCCATTAGCCATAAGCATTTTTCATGCTTTTCACAAATGTCAGATTTCCTATCATATCCAGCTTAATCTTCCCATAAAATCAGATATTGATATGAATATGAATATCAGATATGAATATGTCCCTCCAGTCTTTGTTTGACTGTTTTAGTGATGGCAGAAAATCTATCCAGCTTGTGTTTGGTTTAGGGTTATTTACTTAGTTACCTTTTATGCAAACTTTATTGTTTGCTGTTTAAAATAATAAGTACATGTAACTCTGTCATGTTACAATAAAGGGCCTATTGGTGGGGAGGCTATTGCACTAAAAAATTAACTTCATTCTATCGAGCAGCTCATCGAGGATCTCCTCCTGTGGCAAACGGAATTACTTTCCCGGTTAGCGTGTCTCGAGCCTGTGGGTAGCCAGCGGCCTTTGACTTTGGCCTTGGATGCAGTCGATGTCCCTAGTTGGGACTCTCCTTCCTGGGCATCTGTTGTCAAGGGCCGTAAAAGATTTTCCCTTCCTTTCTACGATTCGTCTGGTATTGGTGGTGATGACATGATGTCATTGACATCCCACTCACAAACTTTTTTCTCCCTTAGATGAGCTTCCTCAGGAGCCTGTCCTCTCTCCAATTTCGTCTACTGCTCACGGTCCGATACATGTGTGGCCGATCATCAGAAATTGCCCTACTTTTTCTAGTTTAAATTCATCGGGTTCGCTATCTCCTACACCAGGCCCTCCCGGGTGCAAACGTCCCCGTTTGTCACTCTGTCGATTGGAATCCGAAAATCAGCACCACAAGGCGGCAGCTCCAGCGACAACCCACCTGCTACAACTCTATTGCCTTCTTCCTCGCAAGCATCAGATCGGGTTGATCACTCAACTTACTTGCACTCTGTTAGCTTGACAACGATTGGTCACAAATTCAGATCTCAGCTTTCAATTTATAGGATCCCCTGAAAGTGAACGACCTGAGATTTTAATTGTTGGAGATTCTATCATCACATTTGTAAAACTTCCTGGTGTAACCACCTACTGTCTCTTAGGAGGTAAGACAGCTGACTTTATTGAACTGATTCCAGCTCTTCTTGATCTTCATTCATCTGTTCATACTGTCATTCTACATGCGGGCACCAATGATGTCATGGCTAGGCAGTCCATTAAACTGCACCACGAACTTGAGTCTCTGGTTTCTATAGTTGAATGTCTGGGTAGGAGGTGTGTTCTGTCTGGTCCTACTGTTTCCATGACCAAGAGCTCTGAACGTTTTAGCCATCTTTTTAGTTTGCATTTGTGGATGCAAAATTTTACTACTGCTACTGGATGGGTTGCATCCTAATAGGAAGGGAACAGAAAAGTTGATTTCTAATTTTATAAATTTTATTGCCTTTAGTCTCAAATGATGGTCTCTCCAGCATGACCCTGTCCAGTGTTTTGGCTCTGCACTTTTTAGTCCCGTCTCTGACAGTGCGGGTCCTGCTGGTGCTGGTTGTAATTCTGCTTCCCTCACTTATTTATCCATTCCCACTAGGATTACTGAAAGGAAATGTGAAAAAATTAAGTCTACTTGTAGCCCGCACAAAAATAATCTCATCACAGTAAAAACCATGTCTTATATCCCTGCAGCTATATCAGTTCAATTATCATAGAGTCCTGGATAAATCCTGATGAATGTGCCCCCCTCATTGAGTCATCCCCCCCAGATTATACATTTTTTCTCCAGCCAAGACTGACAGGCCGAGGGGGAGGCCTCGCAGTAATGCACAGAAGGGATTTTAGCTGTTCTCCAGTTTCATTTGGTTGCTTTTCTTCCTTTGAGAGTCTTATTTTTATTTTAAAGAATAAACTGCTTATTTTATGTGTTATAATCTAACGACCTCCTAAATCTATTTCCGGTTTTATTCAGGAATTTTCTGACTTTTTATCTGTCATTATGCTGCATTATGACAGAGTTCTTATTCTCTGCTATTTTAATATCCATGTTTGTTGCTCCTCTTCTTCGTTTACTTCTGATTTTATTAAACTTCTAGACTCTTTTAATTTGACTCAATATGTGAAGCAGCCTACCCATGACAAAGGGCACACGCTTGACCTCGTGCTCTCTTATGGTTTGTGTGTGGAGGATGTGAAATTGATTGATTTTGCCATCTCTGATCATAATTCCAAACCCTCTACACTGATTTGCTCTCGCCCTTTAAACTCACTCTCATTTTCTCGCTTCTGTCAAGCTTTCACTGCCTCTAATTCTCCTTTTAACTCTAGCCAACAATCTGACTTCTCCGTAGAGGAGTTAGTTAGTGTTTTTAACAGCTCTTGTAGAGATATTTTAGATATTGTAGCTCCAATTAGAGTAAGAAAGCTGAAACCTTCTTTGCCATGGCTAAATGAAGAATTAAAAAACTTTTAAGAAACTATGCAGGAAGGCAGAACGGAAGTGGAAAAACGATAAACTTAGTGTCTCCCTTGTCTCTTTAAAAAATCTGATGTCCACTTATCAGTGTAAAGTTAAGGAAGCAAGGAACAGACCTGATTACTAAACAGGGACATAATCCAAGATCATTGCACAGAGATTTCGCAGGTCGTAAAGTAACGAGAGACTGAAACTGGAGTACAAGCATAGTCCCTTTAATCCCAAACTAGGGAATACCACATGGAAATGTCAGAACACAACAACACTAGTAGACCCGACAAACACTGAACGCAATGGCAGAGACTTAAATACAAAGGATAATGGGGAAACACAGATATAATCTGTGTATAATAATCAAACTAAACGAGGACAGGAACATGACCAAATAAGGACAAACAGGAACAGAAACCGGGGCAAAACACAACACAGCCGTCCGATCCTTACATTACTGAATGTGTGGTCCTCGGTCAGGCCATAGAAACTCATGGGGATGGTTGGGTGTGGAACTTGGGAGGCGCTCAGGAGGAGAACGTGTGCGACTTGTCCGATGTGGGGGTTACGACGGAGGGAGGACCAATGAGGGACAGTGTCCGTGGAGCTAAGTAGCCAAGCTGATACCCGCCCACATCCAATTACTCGTGTTGCAAACTGTGGAGCCGACTGAGAATTAGCCATGGAGAGGAATGGCCGGCCTACCCCAGGGGGCCGACACAATTGCGCGGAGCAGGTGTTGGAGACGCCCAGGCGGAGACGAGAGCCAACAGCCACGGGGATTCCTGAGGATCGGGGGCGCATTGGACGCCGGAGGGCTCGGTGACCGAAGCAAGTGGAGATCCGTCAGATCACGCTATCCGGAGTGACTGGGGGGGGGAGGACTAAGTTTTCGGCATGATGAGAGCCCAGCCGTGGGGGACGGGCAAACGGGTTCACAGTAGGAGCAAGTCCATAGGCCGATGGCGTCGATGCCCACCAGGCGCAGCCAGAGGGTACGTGGGAACCCGGTTGAGCTGTTTCTAACTATGTCGTTTTTAGTTACTACAATCCATGACTTGCAACAAAAGTGTGGTTTTGTTCCTAATATTGGTCTATGTTGATGCTGCTTATACTGATCAAAAATATAGGACCAAAATATCTAAGTTGTTCAGGCTTGTGCAACTTATGCACTGATTGTGCTCTCCAATTTTACTGAAATCTGCGTCTTAACTTCTACATAAATCGTGCGCGTAATTTAGTTCTTTTGATTATGGGTAAAATGTGGCAGACTGTCCCAAAAATGAAATTAAATTGTGCTTTCTTAAACTTTTCCACTTTCCAATTGAAATGTTACTTTCTTTAAAACTGCAGTTGTCCTTCTGTGACTAGAATCGTCAAAATTAAAGCACAAAAATAATGCTGTTTTTATCAAACAGGTCTCCCAGTTGGGCTGCGGACCACCAGATTGCATCCAGTTTCAATTCTGCCATAGTAATCTACAAACACAGGTTTCTAAACTATCATTTGTCATTTTTAAGCCCATTTTTAATCCTTGGATTCGTAATTTATTTGACCAGCGGCATTCTCTCCTTGCTGTTTTTGTTTCCCGGACTTAATGTGGAAAAGATGTTTCTACGCTGAGTTCCCGCTGTTTGAAACAGGAGATAATAGAGCATTACCCTGTGAATCCTGCTGTCGAACCATCCTCCGGTTCTTATCATCCTCATCCCCTCTACATACACAGGATGCAGTATCTGACCTCGAAGATGCGTATCACTAAAAAACAAGCATCACATAAGCCTGTTTTTTGTGTGTGTGTGTTTTTTTTTTTGTGTCAATTGTAAATAGCATGGCAATTTTTTGAGTACCTTGAAGTACCCTGTACATATCATAGGCATCAACTAACACCGTTGCTGAAGTGCATGAGAACTTTATATTAACGTATCTCAGATGTCATTATTTTCTGAAGCCAGGGTGAAGAGGTGAATGACTGGGAGAATTGGCTTGACTCCTCGTCCATCGCTGGCGTGGTCGGCTTTTTTCGCTGCTCTGTGGAAGCTGGCTAACAAAACCAAGACTTATATAAGACATGCATTTTCTAATGTTTTCATTTCCCCCTGATTCCACATAATCATGATAGCAAATTTTGTATTATTTTTCATTTTTTATTAATTATTTTAATGTCATATTGTGTTCCTGGTCATTTTGACCTGAGCATCAGACAAAACTTATTTTTGCTTCCACCCACTGCAACCCCCCAAAATGTATATTTTTGTAACTTTTTGGAATTTGATTTTATCCTCCATAATGCTGCCTACCAAAAAAATTGCTTAAAATTATCATTATGCTATTATTATTACAAATTTGGATTTAGGTCGGTTTCTTGTTCGTTCGGTTAGCATAGGATTTGTACTTTTTGCCTACAGATTGTAGGCCAAACTGATCTCTTTGAGAAGATTTGATTATACTATACTGCGGGAGAGATGTGTACTGCAAGCACTACAATTCTGATAAAGGGATCATAGCAGAACACAGTTACGCTCTCAACACGTAGTTTGGATTTGTGTTCCTTATGTTTTTTGTCTAATATTGCATTCGTATTTGTGTAATTTAGTAATAGTAATAAACATTAAATTCCAGGCATTTAAGTAACACGGCTTATAACAATTTTACTTGAAAAATATTTTTCAAAGTTGTAAATAGATAATTAAAGGGAGTAACTTTACACAAATCTATTTCAATTTTCAACTTAATTAATCAGTCTGTTACTTGCCTTTTTTGTATTTTTTTGTGAAATTTACTAGCAATTTCTGAGGGGAAATTGTTTCAAAATAAGCCCTACACCATTTTTTAAAAAGTGTAGATCTTTGATAGAGTGACTTTTCTCCCCAAGACCTTTCCTACAGTAATTTGTTAAAACTCTTAACTTTGACTCATGTTCAGCAGCAGAATGCCTGTAATGCGCTTTCCTCTATAACAGAGTCTCTGTTTCTCCCAATATGGTCATGTGTGAGAGGATTTACCAGGACAGATCAGCGGTTACTGGGTTTATTACTGACCTTGATTCAAGAATGGGTTTATGGAGAACACTCTCTGGTCTTTACTCTCAATCCTAAATATGTGCTTTCACCCTAAACTCCAAAAAACATACCAATAAATACAATTCTCTTCAGTTTCCAGCTGAAATGAACACTACAGGCAGTAAAACACCTACAATTGTTATTCCTTTTCACACAAATGATTACGAAGGTAGATTATCAGTTAATAAAGATTTATTTTTGCTCCTTGCACATTACTATGCTATGACCTCAAAACCACATATTGCATGATTTTTATGCTTTTCCGACATAGTAAACTTACCTGGTACAGCATTGCACTTGTGATTGTGATCAATGACTAAATGTAAATGTGATTGTACTCAGGTACTCGAGTCCCGTGAAACATGAGTTGTGATCAAAAAAAGCTTATAGACTTGTAGAAACAAGCTAAAATGGCATAGCTGATTTGTTGACACTATTAGGTTTAGTTGGTATTTTAGTTTAATATATAATTGGGAAGTAACCTTTTGGCATCACTCACTGGACATTTCACTTTGAAATGTTGCGAAACGTCCAAGAAGCAATGTAATATCATCTTGCAGAAATGTGCCACAGTCACGTTTTTTTCAATGAGTCTGTGTTGCATAATACTGAAGGCTTCAAGAGAAACTTGCATCAGTTTGTATTATACCCACTAAACTGAAGTCAGGCTCAGATTCATGCCAAGACCCTTACTGCATACACATAATGAGTTGACTAAACTTTAAAAAAAAAAAAACTTTAAAAATTAGGAATTAGTTTGAGCTTTAAGCATGTAACTTAACTTTAACTTCAAACATTTGAAGTCAAAATGAACATTTACATATTGCTGTTTATTTGTGTTAAATAGCTTCAAACAGTGAAGTCAGCATTACACATAGCATATTTGGTAACTATATATATATATAACGTGATGTAAATAATAGGTTTGTTCAGTGATGTAATTTTTTTCAGAGTAGGAAGAAAATGTACCTTTAAAATTAAAAGGGCCCAAGACCTCTAATTACCATCATTGCATGAACAAAACACATATATTTAATTAACTAAACAACATAAACAAGATTAAATGGAGCTAAAACCTCTATTAATTCTAAATGACAGCTATTTACACAGTCCTATACATATTTAATGTATTCAGGAGCAAGGGATTATGGGTTTCCCTCAGCCACAATGGTAGAAGATTTATGAAGGTCTTTTCAACTCAACTGTACATTACACCAATCAGTGCACTATAGAAGTCAGTGCTGTGTTTGTCTTGTTGCTTGGCAAACTGAATTGAAGAGTTGTTGTTTTAAAAAAAAATGTGAACTGTTTCTATCAATGAAAGCACGAGTTTAATTAAGGGAAGCATGAATAACCCATTTAAACAACACATGCTTTACGCTGTTAGATTATACAGCACTAAAACTGTACAAGTGAAGGCAATTTGAATATCCTTTGAGACACTTTGCCTCATGGAGAAACTTTCCTCTTTGCAGAATATTGATTAGAAAATGTGTTCTCTGTTTCCAGAGTTATCATCCACCTCCTGATATTAATAGATGGTGATAGGTTATGTAACACAGTTGCTCATATGTTTGTCTGTGAATGCATTCTTTCCGTATCCATCACGAAGGCTCTTCACTGTAGTGGTCTCTCTTATCTCTTGTGAAGCGCTGGTTTGATAATTGCCTGTTCAATGAGCACACATCATCCTGGTGTTTGTAATCGGCTCAGAGTCGTTTGAGTCAGAATCGCCCCCGGCAGATCCCAACAGCAGCGGTGAAGTGAGGCGTTTTCTTACGCGTGGTTGTACTGAATGGCTTCATAATACATTGTTTATTTAGAGGTAGCTAAAGACACAAAAGACCTACTTACATGTACAGGAATTTTGTTTTTCCACTGAGGCTGGTTATGATTAAGAAATACATGCTTTTCCTAGAAATATGTATGGATGTGTGCCACAGCGGTCTGTCGGATTCTTCAGACATGAGACAAATCGCGTCCCATAACTTAACATTTCCACTTCAATATTCATCACAGATGATCACTACAAAGTCACAAATCTACCATTTAGTTTGATTTTCTCTTTATTGGATCAAAATTGACATTACGTCATCACGCACTCCTGCAGAAAGAGGCTGTTCTCAATAACTCAATGCCTACGTATATTCAATTTAGATGAAAATCCATATTTAACTAAATGATATATGTGTGTATTTTAAAAGTAACATAGCTACCATATTCTGGCAGAAATAACAGGTTCATTTTGAAAATATACCTTTTTTACTGTAAGGTTTTACATCTGTGACTGTGTCCCTACGTCTTCTAAACACTCAAATTCAATTCAATTAAATTCATTTCTAAAATCAGGCAATATCAAAACCACTCTTCATTTTGCCTTGATATTGTTTTTTCTCTCTCGGATTTCACCTCAATTGTGTTACAGGGGACAGACAAGGATGATGAGATGCAGATCTAGTTAAAACTTTATTAACAAAATAAAACGGAATCCAAAAATGTCAAGAAACAAACACAATGTAACAAAGAGGCAGTGGCGTTAGGATCCATGTGCAGCTTTATTAGTTCACAAGGCAGGTCATACAGGCATAGATCGTAAACTGGCGTTAGAAACAACGAAGGCTGGGCAGAATCGTAAACAGTGTTCGTAATGAGGGTCGAGGCAGGCGGAAGACAATCAATGGCATGAATCAACAAGGCAGGCAGGGTCAGGATAGGTAGGCAGCAAGCAATCGTAAACGGGTAAACAGTCCAGGTAATCAACAAGTATTCAACACAGGGAAACCGCTTAGAAATGTCTGCAAGGCAAAACAAGACTTTGCAAAGAGAGCAGGGAAGGCACAGTTTAAGTAGACCAGCCAAATAGGAAACACCCTGTGCAGGTGATTAGACTCTGGCATAGGGCATTGTGGGAACTGGTGTCTGACGTGATCACTCAGTACTCAGATGGTTCACTCTGGTGGTGATCGGAGGGAGCCACAGAGGCTGAATCTGTGACACACACACTTACACATGCACAAAGGTCATAAATTCAAAGGAACAAGGAACTGAGGGCAGGTAATAACACAGAGAAAGACAGAAACTTAACAAGAGGGATTAATGGTATGAAAATTTCTATCACTATTATAGTGACCAAATTATCATGGTTATCAGTATATCCGTATTGTTAACACATGATTGAAATATTAAACGCACTGACAACATAAATCCTTAAAGTTTTAAATTCACATCAACATCAACAAATAAAATGGACTTTTGTTTGCATAATCATAACAACAATAACATTACAATGTCTGGATTTGTAAATGACAACATGCGCTTACAACTTTTCGCGCTAGACAGTGTCCGAATGTTCAATAAGCTTTGAAAAAGTTCATAAAAAGTAAACCTCACATTGCACTTTAAATAAAGGACGAAGGTTAAGTCACAACGATAATTGATGATAAATTATTAATGTATTTTATCTGCCTGCCATAAATCATTCTAGATAACTTATCTGAATTGTTTTTCATCAATTTTACAACCAGGCTGCAATTCGGTCTGTTTCGGCCCGACCTAACTCTGCACAAGACTGAATGTGAATGTACAGATCGGTAATCCACCTCTGACAGCAGTGGCACTTAATGGGAAACGCCGATTACAGCCTGTTTCCTTAATCTCCATGGACTAAGCATCATTTGCAATTAAAACCTACTTTGTAGTATTACATGGAGCGAAGGGTGGTGTAAAACAACATGCCATCAAATCTTTGCCTTCAGAGGGGCCACTTCATATATCAATTCATTCATAGTCATTTGTATAATTGCCCTTAAGGCGCGCTCTTTTAAAAAAAAAAACCGCCACTTTTTCCACACGTTTTCACACAAAACAAAACTACTCTGCATACTGTGCGCACGTGAGACTTTTATTTAAAACTGTGCTTTATGCTGGAGAGCTTTTATTTATCCTCAGTTGTTCAAATCGCGGTAATTTAATATGGTTATAATGATAATTAAAATATGAAATGGTTAACCGTGGGGAATTTTATCATGATTCATCGTCAAACCGGTAATCGTTACACTTACATCCCTACAAGACACAGATGAACATAATCAATCAACCAGCAAGGACAACGGGGCTTTGGATGAACTCCATGGTGGGAATTAACTAACTTAGGGAGGCTTCCATGGCCGGGATGCTGCATCTTGGAAACTGGACTGGCAGAAATGACAGACCTTGGAAGCTGGACGAGACCAGTGGGGGAGGAAGAATTCTGGAAGGGACCAGGATCTTACACTAGTCAGACGGGCCTGACAGAGGAAGAGCTTTGAGGATGTTGAACTGGATTAGTGCTCCTTCTGGAACTGACATGGTGGCTGCCTCTAGCTCCAGAATAGACATGGTAATAGGCTCAGGCTCCAGGATGAACATGGCTTCTGCTCTATATCATATCAATCTTCTACTGGGCAGAAGGTCCATGGCGAGCATGGGTTCAGGCTCTGGGTATGTGTTGTTTGTGTGCATGGTGTCAGGTTCCTTCTCCCACCTCACCCATGTTGAAAAAGGAGCTGTTTGTTGCAAGCATCAGCTCAAAGTCAATACATTTCCCTTGAGGATCACATACTGAAATAGGAAATTGGTGTTTTAAATTGTCATTATTCCAAACAAATGGAGGACCAAAGAAGTCCTAACAAATGGTAATTTACAGGCCCCCACTAAGAAGCAGATCCCCAACAACAAAACCAAGAGTCCAGGAGGGAGGTGGAACTGAGGCGGACTGGGGAGGGATGGAGGGCCAGGCCTGTGTGGTGGTGGAGGAGGGCCTGGAGACTGAAGACAAGCCAGCAGAACAAGAAGCCATGCCAAAGTAGGGAGCCAGCAGAGCAGGAGGCCAGGGCGGAGCTGACAAGACAAAAGACCGTCTCAGCAGAGCTGGAGACCACCACAGCAGAGCAGATGGGGCTGAAGATCCCCATGGTGGAGAAGATGGAGTTTAAAGACCACCACAGCAGAGGAGGTGGAGTTGATGACCACCAATGCAGAGCAGGCAGGACTGGAGACCACCATAGCAGTGCAGATGGAGCTGAGAAACTCCAAAGACCAAAGATCATCAAGACGGAGCTGGTGGAACAGAAGACCACCAAAACAGAGTTGATGAAGCTGATGACCAGCAAGGCAGAGCAGATGAAGCAGAAGACCACCATGATGGATCAGCCACAGCTAGAGATGACCATTAGAAGACCATCACATAGGAACAGGTTGGACTAAAACGGACAGCACAGAGAGGTTAGAAACGGCCTCTGTGGTCATGAAAGAACAGGCACAGAGTTTGAGAAAACCCTCCTTGGCTGTGACAGGACAGGTAACTGGTCCAGTGTTTCCCTTCATGGCTGTGACAAGACAGGCAGGGAGTTCTAGGCGACCTCGGTGTTCATAACAGAACAGGCAGGGAGTTGTGGAGGACCTGGAGTGATTGGCGCTGCCTCTGGAGGATCAGGATCAGACGCCGCCACCTCGGGAGGATCTGGAGCAGACGGTGCAAACTTGTGTGCAGACCAAACAGTCAGAAAGGCAGTGGCCTTTTCCTGGGAGCGCTGCAGATGGTGGAAGGACCTCTGAGACCACCTGACTCAGATGTGCTGGAAACACGGTGCTTGAGAGTGCTGAGGCTGTGCGGATGCTGGCCACTCGTACCAACCTAACCGGTGGGTCCCTCCCAGCAACAGCTTACCAACAACCAAAGACAATGACTGACAAAGGCTGACTGAAACACTGGGCTGTACACACACACAGAAGCTAACAAGGAAACTAGGCACACCTGGTAATACAATCAGCGGGACCAATGAAACAAAAGGGCTACAAAGGAACTACAAAAACAGGACACTGGAAGTACAATTTAAAAGTCCAAACAAACTGAGAACATGTAACAAGCAAGCATACGAAACGCAATAAACACTGTCATGTTATCTTGCGCTCGGATGCTTGAAGTTTCATGAGCTCATCTGCCCAATCAGTCCTGCTTGATAATGGTTAACAAACTTAGCTTGTTGTACTCGAGGGAGCCTTGAACCCGAGGCTTGACTCAAGCTCTAAGTAAGAGCCCCCCTCTATAGATGCACGCTGTGTTAAAACGTAACACTTAGTTCAAATACAACAAAGAAAGAGAACACACAAATGGTGAGAAATAACAAACTTAACAGCTTTACCCACAACATGCAAAGACAATACCAGACAAGGAACTAAGGAAACTGAGGGCATGTAAATACACAGGAAAACAAGGAGCTTAATAAGACACAGGTGAACATAATCAATCAACTGATGAGTAACTATAGAAACCAAGGGACAAAGGACATTGGGACTACACATAGGAACAGCAAACAAAACAGAACATAACAGATTGTACAGTACATATTTTGACATACTGATAGTGCTAACACCTGTTGAGTGCAATCAGAAACATAAATTTTTTTGAGAAAATGCCACATGGAAAAAGCAGAAGATGTAGGCATACCAAAATATAAATGATTGATTAATGATTACTTGACACATGCTTTTATTTCTGCACTTCTGTACCTTGTTCCATTGAATGTATGAAGATGTTTAAAGATTAAACCATCCAGTGAACATGTTCTGTGAATTACACTATTACTATTAGAGTGAATGACATATATTTTGGCAGTTTAACTTGTTAATATTTGTCTTGCCAGGCAGACGACGCTCTCAGTGTATCTGCTGTCGTTTGTAGGGATGGTGATCTATGCTTTCACCCTGAACTTGGGTCATCTGTGGGTTGTGTTCCTCACATCAGGAGCACTCGGGTAAGAGCTGCAGACAGTGACAAAAAACCTGCAGTGGACACAGAAGTGTTGTGACATTTAAGGCACAGTGAAAAAAAAAAAGATTTCCTTACTTAGTTTTCGTCTTGTTTTCCACTACAAATATCTAAACATTTTTAAATCAAGATACATTTACCTGAGAAGCAAAATTACATATAGTCTTGTTTTCTGGAAAATGTATCAATATTTAGTGAGTTTATGCAAAAACAAATATTTCACGGTCAGAAGAAATTCAAAAGGAAAACATTTATTTTTCTTAAACTACTTTTAGATATTTTGTTCTTGTTTTAAACATAAACTCACTCAATTTTAACTTGTTTTTCAGAAAACAAAACTTAATATTTTGCTTCTCAAGTAAATGTCTTTATTTAAGAAGGTTTAGATTCTTGTTGTACTGTTAGTTGTACTGTAAAAGACAAAACAAAATATAACAATATAAGACAAAATTACTAAGATTTTTTTTGCAGTCTAGACAACAAAAGATCAAAACCAGTGTCATTAGTTTAAAATAAATATAGCACATGTGCAATTTTCATGCAAAAATGCATTTGACAAAAATAGTTTGTTAGTCGTTGAAATTATAATAAAGTAAAAGTATTATGAGACTGTGTAGTTGCCAAATGTTCCTGAGATGTTTTTTTAAGCTTAAAGTGACATTGTTACACTGTAATTATACAAATAAGTACTGAGTATTATTTTAACACTTGGCCTAAATAAGGCCGGCTACAGAAATAAAACTGTCCTTCTACCTCTTTAAAAAGCTTGTTTGAATGAGTTAAGACACAATAAATGCCACAGGTATCAAGATTGAATGCCAACCCAAAGTGTATTAAATGAAAAGACACAGAAAAACGATATATACAATATATACAATAAATGAATGTGCGAGCGTTCGTACTGTCCTTTAAAGTCCAATGTTGTGTGTGTGTGTGTGTATGTGTGTGTGTGTGTGTGTGTGTGTGTTGTGTGTGTGTGTGTTTTCGGTTTGGCCTCACCGGTGAAGTATATTAAGTCTGGATCACTTAGAGGACGTGCTGTCCTTTGAACCGAAAATCCAAGATAATATTCATTCAATTCATTCAAGTTTATTTGTATGCGCTTTTTTTTCACGATACAAACCGTCAAAAGCAACTTACAGCAATATAAGTTTCAGTTGTCAGTTAATGTACATATGGCAGAAATGTACGGAAAAATCAATTAAAGATTTAAGTCCAACGGTACGCGGTGACAGAGACGAGAGACGTGCCGATGGCCATTTGCAAACTTTATCATAGAATGGGGGTCAACAACGCGAGTGTCGCTGACAATGGCAACCGTATAGTTGCGGGCAAGACACAAGTATCCGATAAAACAGGCGTAGGCGATCAACGGCGAACATATCCAAAAGCTGACAAAGGGGGTATCCAAACACATGAGCAATAGTCCGTGGCGAGGTGCAACACAGTCCGCAAACAGCAGGCAATGTTAAATCCAAGATACACAGAGTCTAAAGGATCAGGAAACAGGCACAGCAAGCGACTTGCTAGACTAGTGAAAACCTAGGAACTAAAACTTCAAAACAGGACAGGGAGACGCTCCGTAAAGTGCTACGCTAACAGCATAACGTAAAAATATCTGCACGTTTGGGAACAGGATCTGATGTGTCTTAATATAGTGTGTGTTTTGGTTTCAGGGTGAACTTGTGATTAGTGAAATGGCTCTGGGAATGTAGGGTCCCGGGTGACATGTGAACTCTGTGTAGTGAGAGAGTCACTAAAAATGAAGACCGACCTCTGTTGGCATGACAGAATCCATGAACCGAATCGTAACATACCCCCCACCCCCAGGAGCCGGCTTCTAGACCTGCCTAATCTCACTATAATCCAACGGGCGGTGGACAGGCGGAACAGGGAGGGCACGGAGGGCCTGGTCACGGTGACGTGGAAAGACCGTGACTGAAGTCAGAGCCAGCATAGCAGGCACCCCAGCGAGACCATGAAACAGAAGCAGGCTTGGCAAGAACCCGTGATGGATGGCAGAGCAGGGAGCCAGGGTGGAGCAGACGGAGCAGGAGCCCACCACGGCGGGGCAGACGGCGCAGAAGACCACCACGGCGGAGCATACGGAGCAAAACCACCACCAGCAAGTAAACTGAGTAGAAGACCCCCAACGGCGGGGCAATGGAGAACGACCCACCATGGTGTAGCAGAAGACCACCGAGATAATGACAGAACCACACACATGGGCCTGACAGAAGACCACCCTTGCAGAGCCTGACAGTAGACCACCACGGCAGAGCAGACGGAGCCGGGACTCATGGCAGAGACTGGGGCCTAGGGAAAAAAAGAGACGGACAGCACAGGCAGTGCATTCATGGTCTCAGGGACCGAGGCAGGGAACACAAGAAGTTCATCACTGATTGAAACTGGATAGGCAGACAGTTCACAAACAGACTCACTGACTGAAACTGGACAGGCAGACAGATCACAAACAGACACATTTGGAAAACAGAACATGCAGACCATGTTCAAAATGTTTCTCTATGGCAGTGACATGGTTAACGGTACAACAACTGAGTGCATTTATAGTCCTCTGGGCTCATGAAGTCAAGTTACGGTTCCACTGGCCCCTCCATCTCAGCCAACCTGAGTGCCCTGGGAGTCAGGGTCAATTTTGCCGAAGGGCTCGTTGTTTTCCCCAGCCATGGCGATATCGTTCCTGGAACAATTTCGATCAGCCCAATGAGCTTATTCACGCCGGAACGGGCTCTGTCCATACATGAGGGCTTGGTGACCTCCTTCGAGATTGTTAGTACCACCTCTCCCTCGCAGCATTTCAAGGTGCTGGGGCCTTATGGCGGCGGCAATCGCCAGCGTACAGTTGGGTCTGATGCGATGCGTGGGTTTCCATCCCATGGAGCGGCACGACACCTGCAAGATCAGGGTGAGTCAGGCCCTGTGTAACAGCCCAACCCCCCTGGAAGAACTCCTCTGGATGTAACAGGCGTGGCCATTAGAGCTTTCAGAAGGCATTGTCACTGCAGACGCCTCCAACCTCAGGTGCGGAGCTGCTGTGCGTGCCTAACCGACTTTCGCCCACTGTCAAAGGCGGAAAAGGCTTCCAGCTCAACTGCCTGAATGCTAGCCGTAATGTCCGCGGCCTGTCCATTCGTCCTGCCCTGTCCTAAAGGACACCCTGTGCTAATCGATTGACAACAGGTCCTGGTGTTCTCATAACGTCGGCCGGGGAGGCGCTCCCAAAACATTCTCTTCACCTGGTAGAGCACCTCTGGAATGCTCAACTCAACCTGCGCTCGCTGGTTGCCAAACCGGGCAAATTGGACCATGCTATCAAGAAGCAATATCCCCTCAGGGGAGGGGACACTCCATCCGCAGATGGTTCAGAGGATCTGGGAGATCTTCGGCGAGGCTGAGGTGGACCTCTTCGCCTCAGAAGACAACTCTCACTGCCCAATTTATTTCTCAAAGACAAGGGATGCATTAGCCCACGATTGGCACAACCTCCTTCTTTATGTTTTTCCTCCGATCGCTCTGATCCCACAGGTAATCAAGCGAGTAAGGGAACAAAAACACAAGGTTCTCCCGGTGTCCTCCCTTTGGATGAAACAGCTGTGGCTATCAGAGCTAACTCAGCTGTTGATATTGCCCTTTGCCTTTTCCGCTGAACATGATATCCTCCTCGGGCTCAAGTGAACGGGACAATATGGCATCCTCGGCCCGAGTCTTCGAGCCTCCCAGAGCGAGTCTTAAACACAATTTTGGAGGCTAGAGCCCCGTCTACGAGACACCTCTACGCCTTAAAGTGGTCTTTTTTCTCCACTTGGTGTCTAAACTGCGGCAAAGACCCTCATACTTTCGATTTGACAGAGGTATTGTCATTTCTGCAAGAGCTGCTTGATAAGGGACGCTCCCCATCCACGCTCAAAGTCTTATGTGGCGGCTATAGCGGCCTCTCATCCCCCTATTGAGGGCCAATCAGTGGGCAGAAACAGCGCAGTCATCCGCTTCCTAAGGGTTCCAGGAGGCTGAATCCGCCTCGTCCCCCTACCGTCCCTTCATGGGACCTGCCTACTGTGCTGAGGGCCCTGAAGGGCCCCGCTTTTGAGCCGCTACAGTCTGCCAACATTAGATCGCTATCGCTGAAGCCTGCTCTGCTTCTAGCACTGGCATCAGTAAAGCGAATAGGGGACCTGCAGGCGCTCTCTATTAGCCCTGCCTGCCTGGAATTCGGGCCTAACGACACTAAAGTCATCCTGAAACCAAGGCACGGTTACGTACCTAAGGTGCTCTCCACTCCGTTCAGAGCACAGGTCATTACGCTCTCCGCGCTTCCTCCAACTGAAGAGGACAGAGAGCTATCTCTGCTCTGTCCCGTCAGAGCTCTGAGAATCTATATTGAGCGTTCCGCTCCCTATAGGCAATCGGAACAACTATTTGTCAGCTTCGGTAACTGCACCAAGGCGTCTCCGGTTTTGCGAAGCAAAGACTCTCTAGATGGATATTAGACTCCATCTCGCTAGCGTACTCTTCTTTGGGCCTGCAATGCCCCATTGGAGTATGGGCCCACTCGACTAGAGGCATCGCCTTGTCTTGGGCATGGTCCAGTGGTGTGTCCATTGCGGATATTTGTGAGGTGGTCGGTTGGGCCTCGCCGTCCACATTCGCAAGGTTTTATAACCTGGAAGTCCCGGCCTTGCAGGCCAGGGTCCTTTCCGCTTGAGGTGACATGCACTGCATAAACAGATCTGGCAGAGAGCCCTTGGCCGTATCACGCCCAAGTTCTCTGGCATTATTTCACCTGTTAGCTCTCGACCCCTGGCTGTCGAAGTTACAGGAGTACTCTGGAACGATTAACCAGGCCGGGTGTGACCTCAGGAAGCTCAGCCCGTCTTAGCCTTGGGTTGTTTTTAACTTCTCTATGGGCATTGCTTGCTTATGGAAGTTATAATACTTATATAGTCGTTCCTCTATCTTAGCACGGCGTGATTGTACTGTGTTCCCATATGCGTCTAGCAAGATGCAGTACGAGTGTAGTATCGAAAGGGAACGTACTCGGTTACTAACGTAACCTCGGTTCCCTGAGATACGAGAACGAGTACTGCGTTCTTTGCCTTGCTATGTAGCTGCACGACTCAGTTGTCGCTTCAGTTGAGGTAACCTGAGAATCCTGTGGCGAACGCCCGCTTATACAGCCAGATGCCCCGCCCATTCTGGCAGGCTTTGGCAGGCTTGGCAGGCTTCGTCGCCATAGGCTCGTGCTCCGCTTCGCTGCCGCTGCCTAGCCATTGGTTCGTTTTTAATACACTGCACGACCCAATGGCCGTGCATGCACATTTTCTCTCCTTGCTTAATGAAAAAGGCTTCAGTTCAGGAGAAAAAAGGCTTTTTTTCCCATATGCATCTAGCAAGACGCAGTACTCATTCCTGTATTTCAGGGAACCGAGGTTACGTTAGAAACCGAGTACGTTTTGTAACATGGGAAATATGATTTTCAAAAGACAAGTTGCTATCTAATATAAAACCCAGATTTTTGACTGTAAAGGAAGTAACAGTACATCCATCTAGTCTAGTTTCAAATTGTAATCCAAGAGATTCAGTGTACTGCTTTTTGGTCAAATAAGTAATATCTCTGTCTTATCCTAATTTAAATAGAATAAATGATTGGTCATCCAATCTTTTACATTTGAACACTCTGTTAGCTTAGATAATTTAGAAATTTCATCTGGTCTTTTTGAGATATATAGTTGAGTATCATCAGCATAACAGTGGAAACTAATCCTGTATTTTCCAATAATATTACCAAGGGGAAACATGTATATTGAAAATAGCAGAGGACCTAGGACAGATCCTTGTGGCACTCCATATTTTACTGGTGATAATTGCGATGACTACACTTTTTAAATGAACAAGGTGGTAGCGATCGGATGGGTAGGATCTAAACCATCTTAAAGCCTGCCCTTGAATACCTGTATAGTTTTGTAATCGATCTATGAGTATGTCATGATCTATAGTGTCGAACCCAGCACTAAGATCAAGTAAAACTAGCAATGAGATGCAGCCTTGGTCTGAAGCAAGTAATTTGTAATTTTAACAAGTGCAGTTGCTGTGCTAGGTGGGGCTGAAACCTGACTGGAATTCCTCACAGAGATAATTTTTTTGCAGGAAGGAGCACAATTGCGCAGACACAATGTTTTCTAAAATTTCTAAAATAAAGATGGATGGCCACCATGCCACCTCTAAGATTTTCAGCAGGGTTTGTAACTGCCCAAGATGGCCTCCTAGAGGTTTGTCATGGTAGTAATGCAGGAAATCAGTTATTAGAGCTTGTGGTACTACGAGCTGATACTTTTCTCCCTTATTTTTCAAAGGAACTTTGTGGTACCACACTCCTTGGTGGTCTTCAAAGGTGATGGGCTGTTCTTTGACTGAATGAGGTTGGATGCCAGACTGCAGGTGAGCGATGGCATTGTCCAAACCTTGAGCTTTAGCAATTTCTTCAAATGAGTGTGGTAAGGTAGATGAGTGATAAGAACTTATGGAAAGGCATGGGACAGCATGACTAGAAGGTGGCTTGCATGCCCTGGACAAGGCATCTGGACCAATGTTGAGGAAGCCCTTCCTGTGATGGACTTGAAAGTTGAATTGATGCAGTCGGAGAGTCCAGCGTGCACAGCGTGAAGAGGTTTTGGGGCAGTTGAATGATGTCAGCATAGTGGGGTATGAACTTATGATACCACCCTGCCAAGCCCAGAAATCTTTGCAGAGCTTTAAGGTCTTGCTGTGGGGGAAACTGCAACAGCCCTGGTCTTCTCTCGGTCAATCTCCACACCCCTCTCAGAGTCTCGGAGGCCAAGGAACTTGAGCTGTCGTTTGAAGAAGTGGCATTTCTTCATATTCAGTGTCAGGTTGGCTTGGGTGAGTTTATGGAAGACATTGTTGAGATTTTGAATGTGCTGCTCTATTGTCTTTGAATAGATGATGATATCGTCGATATGGCATAGACTTGAATTGAAATAGCCCCTTGGTGGTAATAAAAGCGGTCTTCTCTTTACTCGCCTCCTCCATCTCCACTTGCCAGTATCCGGACCGCAGATCCAATGCACTGAACCAGGAGGCGCCTTCCAGGGATTCTAGGATGTCATGAATCAAAGGCATCGGGCAAGTGTTGGGTACGGTGTTGCTGTTTAACTTTCTGTAATCCACACAGAACCTGTACGAGCCATCAGATTTGGGGACCAGGACCACAGGTGAAGACCAAGGCGAGAAGGAGGGCTCAATGATGTTGTCTTGGAGCATCTGGTCAACTTGTTCCTCGATGATCTGTTTTTTTGAGGGGAGAAACTCTGTATGCACGGGATTGAAAGGTATGTCATCCGTCAATGTGATCCTGTACTGTATGACTGAAGTTTTACCCAGGACCCTGGGTACCAACTTTCTGCCAGTAGTCCTTCGCTCCCATGCAATCCTTTTCCACCACTGACCCAACCTTCACCAGCTGCTCTACGGTGTTCACTGTCCCCCGTAGACACCCTGCAACCCTAGGATTGATGTTGTTCAGGATGCAGTTCACCAGCTCATCCTCTGAGATCTCTGGCTTGCATTTCAAACAGAGAGCCCAGTAATCATAGGCGAAGTCCCTCAGGCATTGTCCTCCACTTCAGAGAGGTAATCATCTGAAAGAAAAGCCGCCATGAATGCCTTTTTGAAGGATTGCTAATCTGTTATCTTAGCCTTCTCTGCTTTCCACCAGCTCAGAGTGGGTCCCTTCAGGACTGTCCGCAGAGTTCCAATGAGCTCAATGCTGCAGAGAGGCCTGATCTCCAGAAATTTCTCACATTGCTTGATGAAGTTAAGCACCTACGCTGTCTCACAGGATTCGCCCCGAAAGAGGGGAACTCTAGGCAGATGGGAGGCCAAGCACAAAATGAGGATGAACCAGCCATAACTGAGGAGGTAAGCACATTAGGTGGGTGAATATGTACAGGAGGAGGTATATCATAGGTAGTATTTTGAGCTTTATGAGTTGGAACTTTCTCTTTAGCAAGCGGCATTGGGGTCTGTGGACAATGGACAGGAGAAATGTGGGAGGAAGCTGGTGAGTAGGTCTGTAATCTGGAGAGTGTGGGAGTACTGGTGAGTCTTAGTTTTTTCATTTGACTTTCCCATTTAGCATCTCTCCTCAGAAAACATTCAGTTACAGCCCTTTCTAATTTTTCCAGTGAGTTTAGGAAATAGTCCTCCAACCCAGCCAAGCTAGTGTCCACGGCCTGCCTGAAACTGGTCTCCCGATTCAGTGTACTGTCCACTGACTGTTTGAAATCATGCTCTAGAGTTTGTACTTTTTGATTGAGAGCAAATAAATCCACTTTTACCTGTGCTACGTCTGCTTGCATTGTTTGTACCAATCCAGCATTTACAATACAGCTCCCTTCATCATCATCATCATCAGACTGATCAGAATCAGAAATGTACAATGAGCTAAGCATACAGTAGATGTTATTTCAGCAGTAGTATTGCGCTTAGTAACAAATGGGCCTGCAGTAAAATCCACATCTGGTTGTTCAACATTCTCTTGGTCATTTACAGGTGTACTTGAATTATCTGTATTCACAGTATTCACAGTATTAACATTAGTAACTGGATCAGTATTAGGTACATCCATCCTGATAATTACACAAATCAAAACGAACACAACAAAAGAGTTCCCCATATGGGCCACCAATATGTAACACTTGGCCTAAATAAAACGGTCCTTTTACCTCTTTAAAAAGCTTGTTTGAATGAGTGAAGACACAATAAACGGCACAGGTATCAAGATTGAATGCCACTCACGTATATTAAAATGTAAACACACCGAAAAACACTAGATACGTATATACATAATGATGCGCGTGCGTTCGAACTGTCCTTTAAAGTCCAATGTTGTGTGTGTGTGGTGTGTGTGTGTGTGTGTGTGTGTGTGTTTTCGGTTCGGCCTCTCCGGTGAAGTATAGTGAGTCCGGGAGCACGTAGAGGAACAGGCTGTCCTTTGATAAAGTTTGACTATTCCTTAAGGAGAATCCCAAGAGTCACAGCAAAAAAAAAACAGCAGAGTGTATGAGACGATCGAGCATTGATTATATTCCAAAATGAGCACGTTGAGCGTTGCTGCTCGAATGCTGATAAACCGGCTTCTTTTATCGGAAGTGTAAAATCAGCAGATTCAGATGACGTCAGGAGATTCCCTGGCGCGTCACGACGGAACTCTCGGGAGAAGAAACAGGGTCCACAACACTCGACAGGGAAAAACAAACAAAGGGACAACGATAACAGCTGAGATGTATCAACAATCAAATTAGCATTTTATCAACAGCTTTGTAAATATCTCCCTCTTGTGTGGCCGTACTACATTATTAATTAACATCATGCATTTACTGTAAGGTTAGGGTTTGGTTTAGGGATAGTTGCTTGTAATTTTGCATAATTTACAGTTTTCACTATAGCAAGTACATGTAACAAGTGTAACGATGTCACATTAAAATAATGTGTTATCAAAATGCAACATTCTGGAAGGAAAATATTTTGTGTCTGTTTAGAGAAAAGTTAAACTTTTCTCAGCTTTGTCACAGTATACGCTTACATCACATTTCTTCCACTCTGACCAAAGTGCACATGTGCCAGTGCTCGTGCACAAGTATAAAAACATGGCAGAATTTCACAACAAAAGTCCATTTCACTCTTAGAGAGCAAGCATCTAATAATGAAATATTGTAATTTATGAAAGATACTTTTGCCCCCAGTATGGTAGTCACAGCGTCAACTAACTGAACCATGCTAGCCAGCAAAATCTTTACCTCATGATTTTGTAATGTGGTGTTTTGTTTCATGTTCATGTTTTCCATGTCTTTTATTTTGTAATTGTTTCATGGTCAATGTTAGTGTCATGCTTCCCTTGCCTCATGTAATTCAGGCCATTGTTCCCCTGTTCAGTGTGTCATTTCTGCTTGTTCCTGAGTCATGTGCTTGTTTCCCATGGTTTGTTCTTGTCATGTGACCCTCTTGTTTGGTATAAGTAGCCATCATGTTGTCATTGTTCTTTGTCGTGTATTGATGTTGTAATCTGCTGTTGGTGAGTCTAGTCTGTTCATGTCTAATCAAGTCTGTTCATGTCAAGTCAAGTCAATTCACGTCTGTTCATGTCAAGTCAAGTCTGTTCTGTCAATCAAGTCTTTCCTGTCCAAGTCAATTTGGATATTGTTTTGGATCACTTGGTAAAACTGCACTTAGGTCTCACTTACCTCGCCTTCAAGTGGATGATTAGTTACCGAATACACACCCCCACAATGTACCCAGCAGATCACCTAGTTCGCCTCCGTCAAGGTAATCGCTCCTTAGAGGATTATGTTCAGGATTTTTTGTGACTTTATCCCCGGTAGACTTCCAACAATACTTTCCTTAAAGACAGTTTCCGGGTTTGTTTTGGACAAAAACATTTCACAAAGTTAATGCCACGCATACTCCACACTGGTACTGAACAATACTTGAACTTGTAGCACTCCGTTTGGCTGGCGCTCCATTTACTGTGGGATAGTTTAATGAGAATCCTGCTTCCTCCAGCTAGCCACCCCACCAAAAATGTTTCACATTACATCTTGTATTATCCAAGTCACGTCATCGTGTCTACGGAGCCTGCTCAATCCACCCTGCCAAGTCAGAGTCTGCTAACGTCATGTCTGCTACTCCAGAGCCTGCTCACATCATGCCTGCTACTCTAGGACCTGCTCCCATCATGCCAGTTAAGTTAAAGTTTACACATGTCATATCTACCAAGTCAAAGCCTGATCACATCACGTCTGCCAAGCCAGAGTCTGCTAACAAAATGTCTGCTACCCCAGGGCCTGCTCACATCACGTCTGCCAAACCAGAGCCTGCTCACAATCATGCCGGTCACACAAGATCCTCGTCACGTCCAGCGATCTTCCCAATCTCGTCCTGAGATGGCCGCCCGCGCCCGAGTGCCCCAGCCAAGATGGCCGCCGCTCCCGCTCCCTGGCCAGAGGCCCCGCACGCCCGAATCCCCGGCCAAGATGGAGGCTTGGCCAAGAAACTGAAGATGCCGGATAGCTATTGTTGATGCCCACCTCGTGATGTCGGGCGAGCTGCAGGCATCCGCGACGTCAGCTCTCAAGCCACCTGTCTTAGAGGTCATGCACACCTCTGCCTGCCCTTCCTTAATGGCGTCGCCATTTTTGAGCGTGTGGGCTCACAACTGCAATCCTGAGTCTCGCCTATCCACGATCCGCTCCCCGGCCTTTCGTGCCTCTAGAGGTGGCGGCATCCGCGCAGAACCGCTAGAGGTGGCGGCCATCCGCCTGTAGAACCTCCAGAGGTTGCGGCATCCGCTGCAGAACCTCCTGATGTGGTGGCGTCTGCTTCCGAACTCACTGTCTGCCCTGTCACGGCCAAGGAGGCCGTTCACGAACTCACAGACTGTCTTGCCACGGAGGCCGTTCACGAACTCACTGCCTGCCCCGTCACAGCCAAGGAGGTCGTTCATGAACTCACTGTCTGTCCTTCCACGGCCAAGGAGGCCGTTCATGAACTCACTGTCTGCTCTGTACCGTTCCGCCAAGAGGCCATTCAAGAACTCTCTGCTTGTTCAGTCACAGGCATGTGGTCTGTCCATGTCTCTGCACCGCCATGGCTGCCTGCTCCGCCATGGCTCCCTGTTCTGCCTGCTCCGCCATGGCTCCCCGGTCTGCCTGCTCCGCCATGGCTCCCTGTTCTGCCTGCTCCGCCATGGCTCCCCTCTCTGCCTGTTCCTCTTCATGGGCCTGGCCCTCCATCCCGCCCCTGGACCACCTCCAGTCCTCCACCCTCCTGGACATTGTGTTGGTTGGGGTGGATGTTACATTAGGGCATCAGGAGTCGCCCTTGGGGGGGGGAATTGTAATTGGTGTTTTTTTTCATGTTCATGTTTTCCATGTCTTTATTTTGTAATTGTTTATGTTCCCTTTGGTGTCAGGCTTCTCCTTACCTCAATGTATTCATGCCATTTGGTTCCTATGTTCATTGTGTCATGTTCTGATTGGTTGTCTTAGTCATGTGTCTTGTTTCCCATTGGTTTGTTCTTGTCATGTGACCCTCTTGTTTCCTATAAGTAGCTTCATGTTCCCATTGTGCCCTGGTCGTGTATTGATGTTGTAACCCGCTGTCGGTGAGTCTAGTCTGTTTTTGTCAAGTCTGCTCATGCTATGTCTGTGTTTCTTGTTTGGATATCACCTTGTAAATAAACTGCACTTGGGTTCTCACTTATGCTTGCCTTCAGTGGATGATTCGTTACAGATTTCTACACAGACTGACCATAAATACATTTTGTGGATCAACATCTAATTGTAGTTCAATCATTACAACTTTTGGAATAGTTTCACCATGTTAACTGATATGACAATGTTGTTAATGTATTAGGTCTTGGCAGACTAGATCTGCTACGCACACTGCTGCAGAGCCAGTATGGACTTGCTACTGCCAATAGATACACAGACATGCTGCTGTTAGCATATAAGCTATGCTGCTGCTGCATGGCTATGCATACATAAATCCCGTTGCCGATCTAGACAGGTGGTGCTGGGGGAAGTGTAGGGTTTCAGAGGAACTCTAGTGCCCTACAGGTCCAGCATACAGCCAACACTGAACTTGACTATTAAATATTGAGAATCAGAAGAGGCCAAGCAGCTTGTGTTTTTTTAGTGAACAATGTGATTATTCATATAGCATATACAGATTGCATATAAAAGCCCTATTAGCTTGCAACATCTAGAGTTTCATGAGTGAACTGGATGTATGATTTTATGTTTATGAGTGCTAATGGCTGACTGATGAACTGTTTCCAGTATCGATGCATACAGTGCAGTTGTTTGGACCGGCTGATTCTTCAGTCTCTTCTGTCTTTGACCGCAGGTTCTTCATGACGGGTTATCTGCCGCTGGGCTTTGAGTTTGCAGTGGAGCTCACGTACCCAGAGTCAGAGGGAACATCTTCAGGACTGCTCAACTGCTCAGCGCAGGTCATGCATCTGCTCTGCACTTTAAGATATGAGGATGAGTCAAATCTAAAAAGACATTCAGGGGACCTGTTTCCATGACTTACTGTAAATAAATGCATGGTTGCAAGTTTAAAATTCTAAGGTATTAATTTAATTAAAACGTCTGTTGACATAATGCGTGTTGATCAATACATCAGCTTAATATTTTCACTTATTCATTAAATATACATGCTAAATAAGTTATATTTAGCATGTGATATACTAGCTGTTAATTTGACCTAAAATAGATTAGTTGATTGCAGTGCCACCATTTAACAATTTTGAAACCCCAAATCTAAAATAACTACTACAACAACTACCGTACTTTCTATCAATAAGCAGTCATTTGCAGTTTATTGAGGGAAAACTCTTAATACTTAACAGTGATAATGTGTTCCCTAATCTACCTAAAAAATAGTTTATACTACAAATTATTATGTTTCTCCAAATCAGTGTAGTTTGTTGGTTGAACATAATTTCAGTAGCGCTTAAGAAGATATGAAGGTGTATAAAGATAACAGCATGTTTATGGTACATGACATACTTGCTCAGGATCTTTCTGTTGTATGCAGATGTTTGGAATTGCATTCACCATCATTCAAGGCAAAATCATCGATCGCTTCAGCACACTGGCCGGAAACATCTTCCTCTGTGTGTTCCTCTTCATCGGCTCCATCATGACAGGTAGAAGCTCATCACATGACACTCATCATGTGACCACTAGATAACCTCTCCACTCATCTTCTGCACATGTATAAAGAGCAAACGTCCTTATATGCAATCCGTGGCAACTACACACACGCAGGGTTTTATAGTAATTTGAACGTACCATGAAAGCTCAGACAGTAGAGCAGTGGTGCTTGCAACACCAATGTAATGGATTCGATTCCCAGGGAATGCATGAACTGATGAAGTGTAAACCTTGAATTAAAGCATGTATCAAATGCATAAATGTAAATACAATTTAAAAAGTATGTTACTTTTAACTTCAAACTATCAGTTTATGTCTCTCTGCCTCACAGTGCTTATAAAATCTGACCTGCGGCGACAGAAGGCCAACAGTCAATCCCAGAGAGAGGTGATCGCTGTAAGTATGTTTTAATTTGACCTCTATCTCTATCTCTATTTGACCCAGTGTTAGCTCTGTCGGCTTCTGTTGGTGTTGGTTGGCACGTTTTCATCGATTAAATGTTGAATTGGCATTTACTGGGTCTTGGAGCGTCTGAGAAGTGAATCATTCAGTCAGTGCATCATTTTGGAACTGTTCGCTCATAAACTGAGGTACATAAGCTCAGATCAGTGAGGGAAGTGACCAATCAGTACAAAACCTGTGCTAACTGAAAGAAAACAAGTTGATAAATTGACTCCAATATTTGGTAACTAGTATACAGCGGGTAAAATAAGTCACGTCACCATTTTTCTCAGTAAATATATTTCTAAAGGTGCTGTTGACTTGAAATTTTCACCAGATGTAATCCATACATACAAAGACACACAGATCACTGGGGTCTGGAATCAGGGTAGAAATTAAAAGAGAGAAAAATAAGAAGAACAACAGAAGAACTGATGAGTGCAAACAGATGATCAGATGATTGGATAAAAATAAAAAAAACTCAATGTGGCCATCTAGTGGTAAGAGCACAAGGCTGGTGACAAGGATCCAGAATGTCCCATGATTATTTGTGTAAATGTTTCAGTCGCCCAGTTATTGTAGTTGTCCTTCAGCCCAGTGAAGTTGCGGTCAGGCAGAGTGTTATGACGGGACGATTAGGTCTGACAGCGGAGCAGAAAGAGCTGGAGGCCACGGCCAAGCGGCACTTCATAGGACAGGGAGACCTTAACCAGTGACGGGATAAACTCAGGATCAAACTGCATGAGAGAGCTTCAGCTGTGAGAGTCTGACAGCTAATGCACTCAAAGAAAAGAGCCTGTTGTGTCAGGGGGGAAATAGTAAAACCTTCCATAAACCTCAGGTTTTTGTCATCTTAAGAGAAAGAACAAAAATAAACACAGTGTCCATATGGCACAAAAATATAATGGGGAAGGACTTGACTATACTAGAGGCGAATATACTGTAAGTTACAAACCAACAAAACTGTGCAGCCAGTGAAAATCAGGTAAAATAATCAAATGTAAAAATAAACAAAAAATAGATGCATATAAATATAGTAATAACTGCACACACATCTCTTAAAAAGCATATCAGATATGTTAGTTTGGTCAGTAAACTAGATCAAACAGTAAGCACACCGATGAATTTTCAGCTGAATTTGCCAAACATGAGCATTCTTGAGATGTGTGTCTGTGAATAAGCATGTAATAGATATGATTCTAAACAGATATGAACTTTATTCACATGCATACAGTAAAGTTGCATAAAACGATATACTCTCTACTCAAAAATCTGCCTGATTTATTTTTATTTTTTAATTTTTTTCACGAAATGTGGTTGTACATTGAGTGTATATACACACACAGTATATCAAATCTCAAAATATAAACTATATCATTGCCTAGGTCTAAAATGCTAACTGTGACTAAAAGGCATGAAGATATTAAGATATTATGAACAGAACATCAACATCATGATTTTCTGTAAAGCTGCATTGAAACAATATTGTGAAAAGTGCTATACAAATAAAATTGAATTTAATCTTCTATTTACTTGTTTGGTTCATTTGTACAGTTTTAGATTTCTACGGTCAATTTCTCTCTGCATGAAGTGCATTTTCTTTAATGTTAGTTTATATCAAAATTATTATAGTCCCTTACTGAGGAATAGTAGTGAATGTGAACGGAGGCTTAATTTACCCTGTTTGTTTCTTCTGTTCAGGACTCATCCGTACATCCCCAAGATGGAAAATCGTTACCGGTAAAAGTCATACGCATAAATCCTCTTGAACTTCCTACACAGCCAATATCCTGAACAATGACAGCTCAGTTTACATACTCAAGCACAACCGAAAGTACGTTTTCTAACTTTACATTGTTCCTTCAGTGCTCCTACGTCACAACATTCAGTGGGAATCATTTGTGAAACACAAGCACAAAAAATTGCAGTCCGTTACATTCAATTAACACAAGTATGGATTTATGAACAATTCACATGAACTGCTCGTGTTTCATGTTGTGATGTATAATTTTCTACGCCTTGTGTATCATGATGTTTGCATGATGGTCTGTTAGTTATGAGAACCAAATGTTTTTAGCACTACAAGTACTAATCTAGTATAAAGTGTCTCTGTGACTGACACATCTAGATCTGATTCAGGAGATCTCGCTCTGTGTTCAGGTTAATATGGAAGGTCAAAGTCCTTCAATGAAACCATCAATTCAATATATGGTGCTTTAAATGTGTGAGCGCCTTGTGAAAGAGCATCAGTGGTCAGTGGAGATGTGATACTCACGTCTCATAATGCAATACTAACACAACAACAGTGCAGAACACAGGGAATTAGAACGTAATTTATTTTGAGAACATCTGCAATGTTTGTGTGTGTTGTAGTGTGCAGTGTAATGTGCGATTGATTACGCCGAATGAAATCCAAGATTTTCTCTTACTCATTTTGGACTGCTGATTCCAAAAACTGTATCTGTTTTGCTGAAGCAAAAAGGTTTAAGACGTCTCGCATTATCTGTTAATTACAAACACATGAATCCTGTCTGAGCCACATTACAACTTTTTGTTCAATTCTCAGCCCATTGTCATGTGCATGAGATTATTTGATGCCTATGTCAGGGTTGGGGATAAAGGATGGAGCGAGGACTCAGTGCAGGAAGATAAGGGCTTTATTAATAAAACAAAACAGACACAAAAGTACCCCGTGGGGGAAAAACAGGCTGGCAAGGCAGGATCTCGACATGACACATCCAGTGAGATATGGTGACGAACTGGCCCGGGACTGCAAACATAAAGAGAATAAATGGAGAGCAAATGAGGGTAACGAGGGAACACATGTGGGGCTTAACCCATAATCAGGTAACAAGATGGGTGGGGTCAAGACAATTTGACCTGACACATGCCACAGGAACAAAGAACAAAGCCATTTGCTCCCACAAAGCAAAACACAAGGCTGCAAAAAACAATACAAGCTGTGCTGAACAAAACACACGAACACGCAGCTAATTAGAAAACTCATAATCCGTGTCACACAGAACAACAAGAAAGCACGCGCGGAACAAAAACCGTGTGCTACACAAAACCCCCACACGTGGGCAGAAGAGTGCACGGCCAAGCGAACTCGAGACCGCATGCTCGCACAACCACAAAGACATGAGTGCCGGGATCTGAACACCACGCTCCAACATGCAGATGAGAGCGCACGGCTCGAGCCCTCTCAAAGCCGCACACTCACACGAAAACAATGACATGACGCGAGTGTCAGAGCTCTGTCACAAAACCATGAATTACACTAGACCGAAGTGACAGAACCCTGACACTAGCCCCCCTCAAAAGGGATGCCACCGAACGAGGAACACCCAAAAACAAGACCGGAACATGACAGCACAAGACCGATACACAACAGGCAACACAAGACAGGAAAAATCTAAACACAGAGACAAAGAGGGGAGGGAGGGAAGCCAAGCCAGTGCCAGCAGTACAGCCCAAAAAGTCATTACAGGAACCAGGGAGGGGCGGGAGGGTTGAGCCATGGAGGCTCAGGCAGCCCAGGAATCTCGGGGATTCCGGTGGCGGGCCGGTGGAACTGACCAATGGGCTCTAGCGCTCTGGAGTCCTGGGGGGGAAACCCCCCCGGGGGCCAAGGCGGAGCTTGGCAGGCAGGAAGGGTGGAGCTCCTTTCAAGGAAGGAGCCGGCATCCTGTGCAAGGAGCTTGGGCGTGGAGGGAAGGGGGGAGCCGGCAGGGCAGGAGCTTTGGAGGTCTGGGACGGCCTCCAGCCCTGTGGATGGGAGGAATCCCTTTTCCTCCTCCTTCCGAGAGCGGGTCACTGCAATTTCGTCGCACCTCTGGGGGCCAGCAGGCCTCGCTTTGGCCACCACTCTGCAACCTCATCAGGCCACCGGCTGGTGTGTGCTGCAGCCTTATCCTCCGCCTCTAGGGGCAACTACAACCTCTTCAGCATCAGCCCGTCTCTAGGGGTGGTGAGGCGGACCCATTCTTCCTCCTACCCCTCCTCAGTTTACGAGACCGAGGCGCTGCAGCCTCTTCGGCCACCTCCAGGAGCGCTGTAGTTTCATCAGCCGCCTCTGGGGGCGCTGCAGCCTCTTCGGCCGTCTCTGGGGGCGCTACAGCCTCTTCGGCCAGAAGATTCCCCTGACGGGCTAGGAATTTGACGAACCCCTCAAATGACTGGTGATCCAGCCCTCTCATCCTCCACCAGTTGAGGGGCTCATCAAGGGCATAATTAAAGGGGTCCTTGAGGGCCGCATGATTGAACCCCAGTCCCTCTGCAGTTATGCTGAACTCCAGGGCGAACTCCCTCAGGTCAGCCCCCTGTTGACGGAGGGAGCTCATGGTCCTAAATTGGAGCATGCGCTGGTAGAGGGGGCTGGAGAGAGTGGAGACAGGTGGATGGCGCAAGCCCTTCCTCCGCTGAGTCCTCATCTTTGGCCAGTTCATTCTGTCAATGTTGGGGTGTAGGGATGAGGCGAGGACTCAATGATGCAGGAATGAAGGGCTTTATTATTAGTAACAATAAACAAAACAAACAAAAACTACCCCGAGGGAGAAAAACAGGCTGGCAAGGCAAGGCAAAGCAGGATCTGGACACATCCAGGGATAAACGATGACGAACTGACGCACGACTGCAAACAACAAGGAGAATAAATGGAGAGCAAGTGAGGAGGGTACCAAGGAACCATGTGGGTCAATTAACCAATAATCAGGTAATAAGATGGGTGGGGTCAAGACAATTTTGTGTGAGCACATGGCTTTTGTCTTTGTTTCCTGTGTGCCATGTGTTCTCATGTCAATTGTTTTGACCTCACCCATCTTGTTACCTGATTATTGGTTAATTTGCCCCACATGTGTTTCCTCGTTACCCTCCTCATTTGCTCTCTATTTATTGTCCTTGGTGTTTTGCAAACCTGGGCGTTCGTCACCAATATCCTGCCCTGGTCGTGTCGTTGTCCTGCTGCAGCCCTGTTTTTTTCCCCCTCGGGGTAGTTTTTGTTGTCTGTTTTGTTTTATTTTATTAATAAAGCCCTTATCTTCCTGCACTATTGAGTCCTTGCTCCATCCTTTATCCCCAACCCTGACAGCCTAATCCTGATTTTAAGGTCAGAATTATGGATAGAAGAAAATGCAAACATGAGTCTGATGGGGTTTTTTTTGTGCTTTTCCTCAGAACATTATGGATTTTGTGGGGAAAAAATAAGATATTCATAAACATGTTTATGTGAAGTTTAAGATATTAAATGTGACCCTGGACCACAATTTTAATTTGGACTTTTACTAATAATATTTGGCCGAGATACAACTATTTGAAAATCTGGAATCTGAGGGTGCAAAAAAATCAAAATATTGAGAAAATCGTCTTTCAAGTTGTTCAAATGAAGTTCTTAGCAATGCGTATTACTAATCAAAAATTAAGTTTTGATATATTTACAGTAGGAAATTTACTAAATATCTTCATGGAACAAGATCTTTACTTAATATTCTAATGATTTTTGGCATAAAAGAACAATCTGTAATTTTGACCCATACAATGTATTGTTGGCTATTGCTACAAATATACCCCAGCGACTTAACACTGCTTTTGTGCTCCAGGCTCACATATAGAGAGTTCGAACATGTTTTTCCAGTCCTTTGCAGACTCTAAGTTGAAAGATAGATTTTTGATCCTTTATTTAGCCAGGAGAATCCCATTGATACTTCACAATCTCTTCTTCCAGGGAGACCTGGTCAAATACTTTTTGTCATTAACTTTTTACATTTGACTGCTTTTGTTACTTTGGTAAATGCTTTAAAGCTGTACGTGATGGAAGGTAATATGCAACACATTTTTGGGCAAATCAGCAATATTTATTTTTGAGATGCCATGGATTCTGTGTAATAAATCAGACCAGTCATAGATGTCTGTACAGAAAAGTGGCTTTGATATCAGTTTTTACACAGATTTTGAGCAAAATAGATGATCAGTCACAACTCAGACTTCAGTGTGTAGAGATGTTCAATGTTAGTTAGTTTCAATGTACAGCCGTGTTGTGATCAGATCATTGTTCATGTTAGAAACGTGTGTGGATGTAGTCCTGTGTACTGTTATTGTTTGTATAGAAACATTTTGTATATAATATAGGAATTCTTGGTGTCGTAAATTAAATCTGACATTCAGTAATAAAGTGATAACTAGTGACTAAACTGTAAATGAGTCATGTAAACTATTCCACATGCATTACAGAGAAACCACTGAGACATGACCAGAAATAAACACTCATGAACAGCACCTATTAAAACCCTTTCTGCTTGAATGCTTGACATTCATTATTTAAACAAATATAAACGTAACTACAAACTTTCCTTCAGGAGCTCAGAGCTGTCATTTAGACACAGAAGCAGCTCAAATGTGTCAGGCTTTCAGACTTACAATTGTGTTATTTCACAGTTTCCATCACTGCACTATCATTAGAAAACAGTAGTGCCCAAACTTTTTAATACAAAGGGTCAGAAATCAACATTGATATTTAAAAAAAAAAATGCAAATACTAGTGCTGTCAAACAATTAATTGCATCCAGAATAAAAGTTTTTGTTTACATAATGTGTGTGTGTAGTGTATATATATTGTCTATATAAATACACACACATGCATGTATATTTAAAAAAATATGTTATGTTTACATATTAAGTATATTTGTATATTATATAAATTATGTAAATACATGTAAATATTTTCAAAATATATGCTGTATGCGTGTCTTTTGTATACATAATACATATACACAGTACACACACACATATATATTATGTAAACAAAAACTTTTATTTTGGATGTGATTTTAATCGTTTGACAGCACTAGTAAATACACAAACTAAACATCAATATATATTATATTGTTTCTTGCACTTCAATTTAGAAACAAAACAAGAAGTTAAAACAAAAATATCAATTAGAAATGAAGATATTCGTGCATCTCAGTTAAAATAATACCGGTACTGTAATTGCTTTTGGACAATTAAACTTCAAGTAACCATATAAACGTATTATTATTTGAATATTACACAGATTTTAAAGCAGTACAAAGGTAGTTCGTGCATCTCATATGTTTTGGCAAGCAGTTGCTATGGGGACAGGCATGTAACCAGTGAGCCATCAGAAAACGATGTGTGCTGGGAGATGATGCTGAGATGATGCTGATGCTGATGATGAGAATCACTCAGTTCCTCTTCTTCTGACGGGCTCCCACTACTTCCTGAGGCTCAACGACACACTGGAAGCCAATTAACATGCCCACGATAGAGAAACCTACAAACACAAACTCTGTTATAGGCCAGTATATGAAGACTCTTCAAATGCTGATCAATCCAACAACAGAACTGATGATAAATATATTTTTCCATTACATTTCTCTCAAATATGGAGTATGTATTTGAAAGTCAGTGTTCGTACAGACACAAACTACTTCAAGTTATCAGATCAAATCTACCTCCATGCTGTATATTTTTGTATGCAGGTGTACACTACTGTTCAAAAAGTTTTAATTTTTCAAAGAAGTCTCTTCTGCTCACCGAGGCTGCATTTATTTAATCAAAAATACAGTATAACTGTGAAATATTATTACAAATTAAAATAAGTGTTTTCTATGTGAATCTCTGTTAAACTGTAATGTATTTCTGTGATGCGCAGCTGTATTTTCAGCATCATTACTCCAGTCTTCAGTGTCACATGATCTTCAGAAATCAGTATAATATGCTGATCTGCTGCTCGAGAAACATTTCTGATTATTATCAATGTTGAAAACAGTTGTGCTGCACAATATTTTTGTGGAAACCGTGATATGTTTTATTTTTTCAGATTCACAGATGAACAGAAAGTTCAAAAGAACAGCATTTATTTGAAATATAATTTTTTTTGTAACATTATAAATGTATTTATTTTTTTATCAATTTAATGTGTCTTTGCTGGATACAAGTATTATTTCTTTCTTACTCCAGAAGTGGTATGTGTGTGTGAATGGTAGTGTATCATGGTTTCCAAAACATATGACATGGAACGACAGTTTTTAACACTGATAATAATAAGAAATAATTCTTGAGCAGTAAATTATTTCACAATCTTACTGTTTTTACAATATTGTCAGAGTAATTTTATGTTCACTTGTCACCTAATAGATGTTGCAAAAATAAGAGTAGATCACTCACTGGCTACAATCAGAGGAGCCATGACTCCAATGGTCAGAGGAGCGGTTTTATAGAGAAACGCTTCGGACAGGAAGTGACCGAGCGCCAGAACAAATGTCCACAGAGTGATATGATAAAGCCTGGAATGAGGGCAAGAAATAGACGTCAGCTTCATTCCGCAGATTGAGTTTCACACACACACACACACACACACATACACACACACACACACACAGGTTTGTTTTGTAAAAAGTGGGGACATCCCATAGGCGTAATGGTTTTTATACTGTACATACTGTATATTCTATTGCCCTACACCACCCTACCCCTAAACCTACCCCTCACAGGAGACTTTGTGCTATTTCAGATTTTCAATACACTCCATTCTGTGTGATTTATAAGCGTGTTGAAAAGTGGGGACATGGGGTAATGAAAAGTCACCTTCTCTTTGTAATACCTATGTCATACCCTTGCCATTATACAAATTTATTCTCATTTGTCACAAAAACGCACACAACCCCACACAGCACACACACACACACACACAACACCACCACACACACACAAACCACAGACACTCTCTTCTCTCACACACACACAGCACCCACACACTCTCTCTCCTCTCTCTCTCTCACACACACACACAACCACACACACAAACACACACAGACTCTCTCTCTCATCTCTCCTCTTCTCTCGTCACACACACACCACACAAGCACACACCACGCTCTCTCTCTCTCATACGCCTCTCTCTCGTCACACAAACACACACAAACAGACACACACACACTCTCTCGCTCACACAAACACACACATACACACTCTCTCCCGCTCTCTCGCTCACCCGACCACAGCACCACACTCTCTCTCTCGCTCCTCTCCCACACGCACACACACTCTCTCTCTCTCTCTTGTCCCCCCCCCCCCTTCACACGACACACACAACCCACACACACTCTCTCTCTCTCTCTCTCACGCCCACACACACACACACACACACACACACACACACACAGACACACAATCATCTCTCTCTCTCACACAACACACACACACACACACCCACTCTCGCTCTCACACACACACACACAAACACAGACCCACACTCTGCTCTCTCTTCACACACAGCACCCACACACACACCAGACACACACTCTCTCTCTCTCTCACACACACCACACACACTCTCTCTCTCTCTCTCTCTCTCATCTCTCTCACACACACACACACACATGCGCGCACACACACACACACACACGGCTCTCTCTCTCTCTCCATCTCGCTCTCTCTCACTTTCATTTCATTTCAATTAAGATGTACGCGTGCTTTAATTGCATGACAAAATTAATACCTTTGTAATTGCCAAAGCAATTGCAGCTGGTACTGCTAACAATAGTACACATTATTAAACAAAAGAATTAATAATAATAATAGCAGAACTAATAATAATATCTACAAATATTAAACAGTAAGGAGCAAAGATTAAGTACTCATGTATAGTAATTACATTATAATTACTATCTTCTCTCTCACACACACACACACACACCCAGACCACACACACACTCCTCTCCCTCTCTCACACCCACAACCACACGGCTCTCTCTTCTCTCAACACACACACCACTCTCTTCTCCCACCCACCCACCCGCAATCTCTCTCTCTCACACACACCACACAGAACACACACACACACTCTCACTCTCCCTCTCTCCTCCTCTCTCTCACAACACAACACAGACACACACTCTCTCCCTCCCGCTCTCCACCCCACACACACACACACATACACTCCCTCACTCAATCACACACACACACACCACACCACACACAAACACACACACTCACTCTCTCTCTCCGCTCTCTCTCTCACCCACCTCTCTCCATCCTCTCTCTCCCACACACACCACAACTCTCTTTCTCTCTCTCTCTCTCACAGACACACACACTCACACACACACACACACACATTCACACACTATCTCTCTCTCACACACTATCTCTCTCTCTCTCTCACAACACACACAGACACCACTCTCTCTCACCCACCACACCCACACCGAAAAACATCTCTCTCTCTCTCTCACACACACCACACACACACACCACAACCAAATTAATGCACGAAACAAAAACACAAACAAGGGCCCGCACCAACGACAACACACCACAACCCACAAAGACACCACACACACAACAAAAAAAAATACAACAAGAAGCAACGACAATACAAACACAAACCACACAACCCCCACACACCCGCGCACACCGCCCAAACCAAAATCTGAAAAACCCCTTCCCCTTCACCAACACCCACCCACACACCCCCCACCCAACCCACACACACACACATTTGTGCGCCTTCATCTCTCATCTCGCAGTTTCAATTTAATTTCAATTTCAATTTAAGAGTGCTTTTATTGGCATGACAAAAATTATACATTTGTTTTGCCAAAGCAATTGCAGCTGGACTGCGTACAAATAGTACACATATGTATTAACATAAATAATATCATATATAATAGATAAAAGTCTTAAACATGTAGTGCAAAATTCATCGTAATGTATAGTAATTACATTAGTAATTACTCCTCCCCGGTCTCGTCGTCTCTCACCCACACCACACACGACCACACACACTCTCTCTCTCTCTCCGCTCCTCATCTCTCACACACACAGAACCACCACTCTCTCGCTCTCACACACACACCACACGCACCACACCACTCTCTCTCTCTCCTCACACACACACCACACAACAACTCTCTCTCTGCTCTCTCTCTCACACACACACGACACACACACAGACACACACACACTCTCACTCTCTCTCCCACACACACACACAAACACACACTCCTCTCCTCACAGCACACACACACACACTCTCCTTTCTCGTCTCACACACACACACTTGCACACACACACCTCGCCTCTCAGATCTCCCTCTCAATCTCCTCTCTCACACCCACCACACACATCACACACATTATTACACCTCTCTCTTCTCTCTCTCTCATCTCTCTCTTCCCACCACACACACCCACACAAGCAACACACACTAAAAGACACACACACTCTCATCTCTCAGTCTCTCTCCTCGCCGCCTCCCTCTAGCATTCTCCTCACACACACAACCGCACCCAGACCACACACACACCACACTCTCGTCTCTCTTCTCTCGCTCCTCCTCTCTCACGTCGCTCTCTCTCTCTCTATTTCTCTTCCCCACCCCACACACACACACGTCTCTCTCCTCTCTCTCCTCTTCGACACAACACCACAACTCTCTCCTCTCTCTCTCCCTCCACACACACACACCTACAACCCACACAGGCACACGCTCTCCTCCCCTCCTCTCTCTCGCTCCTCTCTCCTCACACACACACGACACACACACTCTCTCTCTCTCTCTCTCTCTATCACCCACACACACAACACACACAACCAAACACTCTCGCGCTCTCTCTCGCTCTTCCTCACACACAAACACACCTAATACACACGCGCTCTCCTCGCTCTCCTCTCTCGTATTCCGTTCCTCTTTCATCTCTCACCGAGTTCCATCACCCCACACACACAGCACAACAGACACACACTCACCTCTTCTCGCGTCTCTCATCCCATTCACACACACACCCACACTCTCGCTCTCTCTCCTCTCCACCGATCATCTCGCTGTGCATCGGATCCCTCTCTCTCTCCTGTCTATTTCCTCACACGACAACAAACGCACAGGGACAACTACAGACCCTCTCTCTCTCCGCTCTCTCTCTCTCTCTCTCTCCACACACAACACATGGAAGATAACAGGGCCCTCTCTCTCTCTCTCGTCGCCACACAGGATACTTACGTTCTGTTCTGAATGTCTATGGCACAGGTACAGCGGATGATGGAGGACAGGAGAGTCCATATGCCAAAGGTTCTCGCCTGAAGACCGTTTACTAAAGAATAACACATCAGGACATTTAGCACCTAAAATGACTTAACTCTGGCTGAAAATGTGTACAATTTCTAATGTTCTTTAACTACCTGCTCATATTCTTGTTTGCTACACTAAAATGTAAAAATGTATCAGTAAAAATTATAGTGTCGAGACATACAGTATTTTAAAACATGTACATGTGTCTAAATAAAGATAGAAAATAAGCTCTATAAATAGAGGCACAAAATCACTTTCACAGACATTTACATTAACTGTTCCCTCCTGGTGAAATGACCTGCCCAAATCAGTCCGAGCATCTTCAAGAATCGGCTAAAAACACATCTCTTTCATCTTTATTTGACCCTCTAACTCTCTCTATTCTAATTCTATTCTTTATATAATTTTTGTTTGCCCCTTTTAGACTTGCACTCTATTTATTTACTAACTGCACTTATTCACTTGCTTCTCTAATCTTTTTGTATTCTATTCATTTGTTTTTTTTATCTATTACACAATTAACAAAAAGCAAAAAAGGCCTCTAACACTAGCTCGCTCTATTCTTTTTCTATTCTATCTATTTGTTTTCTTTTTATTTATTTTATAATTTAAAAAAACCTTGCTACGTCTACTGCGTTAAGCTAACTGAGACGTGTTATAGCACTTGTATATCATTGCTCTTTTGTTGATTGCTTCCATTGTCCAAGTCGCGTCTGCTAAATGTAAATACTTTCTGTGTTCATAGACAGTACACGCGATAAACAACGGTAACGTTAGTTAATGAGTCAGTACAGAATAAAGGTGATGTTTATGAAGCGCAGGTCTTGACCATATTCAGGTGTTCCTGTGTAGAGCTTCTGGGACAGGAAGCTGTGATCTCTGAAGCTCTGCACGGTGTTTCCCACAGCGATCACTGACACCATGAGCAGCCAGCTCCTCAACACGTTCAGAAAGCGGCTCATCCTTCAGCGCAGGCCTGCAGGAGAGCAACAGCAGGGTTAGGAGATCAGCTCAGTGCTGCACTGATGGCACAGCATGCTATTACATGGTACTGTGAGATATACCACACAGAACGACTGTAATGCTCGTGTAGCATGGTATTACTCTATGGTACTACCATGACACATATGCAAAGTGCATGGCACTATTGGTGCTTCTCTGTCTGGGTTGTTAGGCTATCATAAACTCGTCTGGATCATCATTACACATTACACATATTAACCCTGGGACCACAAACCATTCATAAGGTCTTTTTTTTAAAATTGATGTTTTGTGCATCATCTTGAAAGCTGAATAATACTTTCCATTGATATGGAGTAAATGTACGACTCTGAGGATGCAAAAAAATCTAAATATTGAGAAATCGCCTTTAAAGTTGTCCAAATTAAGTTCTTAGCTATGCATATTACTAATCAGGAATTAAGTTTTTACAAAATATCTTCATGGAACATGGATCTTTTACTTAATATCCTAATGATTTTTGACCCATACAATGTATTATACCCGTGCTACTTATGACTGTTTTTGTGCTCCAGGTCACATGCGATTAATATACGACACTGTTTATTAGTAACTTTATTCTTACCTTATGTATGTGTTCCAATACGTACACTACTGTATAACTATGTACCCACAAACATCAGTCGGCGTGATTGATCTCTGTTTATCAAACCGCTTCAAGTTCACAACAGTGAGCAGTCATGGACATGCGGTCCAATCAGAAACCGCGGAAGGCGGCTGCGTCACGTCGTACCACCACCCCATTGGATAGTTTGGGAGCAGTCTTTTAAAAGACCGCCCACTTCTAGGAGTTCGGACCAATCGCTGGCCGATAAGCATCTGACGATATCTAAAGGAGTGTCAGAGTCTATTTTAATGAACAACATATTATACATTTGTTTATTTTATTAGGAAAACACAATATACATAAGAAGAAAGAAGTGGACTCAATCTAAACCACATTTTTTTCACGTTTTATAAATTATTTTAAATTAAATGTAAATCTCTGGGAACAAACCAAAAACAAAAAAGCGCCGAAAACATGTAATGTAATTTTGCATTAAAGCATTTCGCCTCTTTGGTAATATATTGCTCGGGTTACTCAAAAAGTTCAAACGCGAAACGAACGCGACGCATGCGCACTCAGCGGCCGCCCGTTGGTTGCAGTTTCGCGCGCATGCGCACATCGGTATCTGTCAGCTGGTTGTTATAGTAACAGGCGTCCGGAGTTTAGCGCCGGTGTGGGGTATGGAGCTAACAGCTAATAATCACACGAAACGTTTTAAGAGCACCCACTCAACACAAACAGGTATGTTACTAATTACATTTAGCAGCAAACTAACTGTCTAATGTGTTGTGTTAGACATTCAAACGTCTACTTCTTATATCACAGTCTGCTTAGCTCGGTTAGCTAGCAGCTAGTGGACTCTCTTCAGTCACACACAACTAGTAATAATCATATCTTGCGGATATATTATCACTTACATACGCTGAACTGAACTATAGTGTCTTGCACCCTCTAGTGAAATAATATCAACAATTATATCTTCTGTCTGAATAATTTTTGGTTTTGACTGTATATGCTGTGTATTATGGTTTAACCGTTTTAATGACATATTTAGGTAACTTATTATTTGTTAGATTCATTGATTACTATCTTTGTAAACTACCGTCCTTTTAATTCATTTTATTTTGCACTACTGATGATTTTTGCATAAATGTTGTTTTACTTTATTTGTACTGAGTTTGCATGATTCCTCATCCCACACAGAGCAATGCAAAATGCGTATTGTTTGATATTCATAAATCACAGTAAAGCTGTAATTGTATGACAGCTCTTCTCATGAAGATCTCGTTGTTTTACAGATGAGTTAAGTAGATTGGAGATGAGTGCTGTCACACACACATTGAGCTACACAACACAACACACACACACACACACACACAGACACACACACAGACACACACACACACACACACATTGGATACACACACACACACACACACACACACACACACCACACACCCACCATCACACACACACACACAGACAAACACAGACACAGACACACAGACACACCACACACACACACCAGAGGCAGACACGACAACACACACACCCTTGACTGACAGAAACCACAGACACACACATCAGACCATACACCCACAGACCCAGTACACAGACACAGACACACATTTGACTTACATACACACCCACACACAACACCGACCACACACACACACACACACAGCACACATACACTCACTCACTCTCACACACACACAAACACACACAAAAACCAAAACAGACCCCCACCACCACACACACATAATTTGACTGACAGACAACACACACACCACACACACACACACACATGGCTTACAGCACACACACATCACCACACACACTGGCTTACACACACACACACACACACTACACACACCACACATTGATCTTATATACCAGACACACACACACACACTGAGCTGATACACACACACACACACACACATTGAGCTGACAGACACACACACACACACACACACACACACACTATCTCACTCACTCCCTCACTCACACACACACACACACACACACACACACCAGACGGAGATGCCAGCCGTGAGAGAACAGAAGGACGAATCCGAGTCATCGTCTGAAGATGAGCCGGAGTAAGTGTCTTTACTAAAGCAGAATGCTTAAGAGTATTGATCATGGAGATTACATTCAGTTAATCAGTGAGCAGGACTAGTCGCGTTACCATCATTACACACAAAACTACAGCAAGCATCAGGCGCTGCATACAGACTGATGTCATGATTTCACAGAGCTTATCGGGACTAAATATAGACGAGTCAGTTCTTAAATAGTAGCAGCCGCTCCTCAAATAGTCTAGACGTTCTGCACGTCTGTTTTCAGCCTCCCTGTGAAGTTAAGACACAACCATGAATATTTTACAGAGTGACACAAAGGTCTGGCGATCCAAAACCCAAAACTTGTTTAATTCTTTTGGAGGTTAACATACTTTTTTTCTATACCAGCTGCTGGGTATCAGTCTAATGACCCACATTCTCAAGACATGATAGTGCCATTAAGAAGATTGCAAAGATGATCATTTGATCACATTAGAAGAATTATGGGCTGTTTTTCAAAAGCTGTAGATCTACAAGTGCTCTGGAGTATTTGTATAGTGACCAGAGCATTGTAAAGAGACAGTCACTTGCAGGACGCAATTAGTCTAAACTTAATAAAACCTAGGATACTTAATAATATGCAGCTTATAATATGACTTTAATATCAGGATAATTTTTGTAATAGTTTTAAATTGAGCAAAAACTCATGAATTAATTAACAAAATAATAATTAATATTAAATTGTACAGTTACTGTAAATACTGTAAATCCAGCCTTGAATGTACTAAATAGCAAGTCTCAACTGCTTGGTTGCTTGTATTGTTGCAAAATGTAAGTATATTATTGCACAGTTCTAATCGGATCAATGCAACCATAAGGCATTATAAACACTAATAAGATGATTTTCTGTAAAGCTGCTTTGAAACAATGTGTATTGTAAAAATTGCTATATAAACACATTTTACTTAAATTTCACAACTTGATGTGCATGGTTTTTAAATTCTGTAATAAAAAAAATAATAAGTGCATGAAATAAAATACATTTCAAATGAAAAAAAGTTAAATTTCAGAGTGACATTTCAACATTTTGTGAATGTTAAGTGCTTTTTTGAGGAGAAATGCTCATAAAAGGGTGCACACATTCTTGCACAACTTTCTAAAGAGCTGTCGCTGTTTGGGAAACCAGGCCTTCACTGATATATCAGTCTTTGACTGGTTTAGACTGTGTTACACTTAGTGCTGTGCGATATTGAAGAAAAATGCGATATGCGATAACTCATTAAATAATGCGATATTCGATATGCGATACGATAATGCTTAAAGTGCCACATGCTCAGATGAAACAGTTTTACTCAGCTGTTGCCGAGTCAGTTCTGTGAACTTCTATAACTATCTTGTGTCATATATATATGGTTATTTGTATGTATGTATGTATGTACCAAGAGTTCCTGTAAAACCACAAACATTTTTTTTGTGTTTGGCAACACTTAAGTGGTGAATAAAGCTCATTCTGATTCTGATTCTAATAAGAAAGCACCCCTACAACAACTTCTGAAAGTGAACGGTAGTGTTTTACTCGAGCATTACATAAAAATGTCATTTTAACATGAGTTTAGGAACTGAATAATAAAAAGGAAAAATAAAACACTGCGTAGTATTTACTCTTTGAATTCAATATGCACTGATTCTTATTTAAGCTACAAAAGTTATTTAGGTAAGAGCAGTGAGTGATTTTCTCTTTGTCTTTTGTTCATGGCCCCAAATAATGCAAGCAGTAGCGATATGTACATTTGCGATATTTCGATAATTTATTACATGCATGAGATTGGTCTTGTTACGTCAGGATGTAGCGTTATCTGTCTGCAAAAACACACTCAGTGAAAAGTCAGTCTTTTATTTAGATTCGTTCTGCTATATAGTCTGGATGATTGAACATGAGCTGATAATGATTACATGCCTTGTCTTGCTGTCATGTGTGATGGATGGACATATATCAGTGTACCTCTTTGCAAACTGTATATTAGACTGTATATGACCAAGACGGTTCACAAAGCGAAAGGGAAATCTATTACATTGTGCAGTATAGCGGCTCTAGTAAAAGGAAGTCCAGCCTTCTAAATTAAAGAGCTAATCACCAATTGGCAAAGTCATTGCCGTTAGAACTGAAATAAATTTGAGTGTAAGAAATTGTACATTAATGAGATGCTGTTTAAATGCGAGTTTGGCATGCAGTTTGACAGTATGGCCGGCGAGAGAACTGACTTTCCTTGAAAGGGACTTTGGTAATATCTCAATGTCATGTAAATGTGAAATTCACCTGACAGAGGAAATAGCAGATCTCTCTTTGCGTTAACACTTGTTGTGATAGGAAACCTCCGTGCATTGCCTGGAGTGGTGTCAGCAAGCGGATTCCCGTGCTGCTCTTCTGTGCAGAAGCCGTTGTGTCCAAAGATGTGGTCATCCGCTCTGTTGGAGGTACAGACACTGAGAAATCTTACATTTACATTTATGCATTTTATCCAAAGTGTCTTACAGTGCATTCAGGCTATACATTTCTTTTTACCAGTATGTGTAAAAATCAAAATCTTGTATGCTTGATAAAGAAGAATTTATTAAATTGCAGCTCAAACTAATTCTGCATAGGTACACAACAGAGAAATCTAATCAGTAATTACATCAGTACTTTCATTACTGTTTTTTCTATATGTAGAATACATTAGTTTAGTACTGTTTATACAGTGGGTACGGAAATTATTCAGACCCCCTTAAATTTTTCACTCTTTGTTATATTGCAGCCATTTGCTAAAATCATTTAAGTTAATTTTGTTTTCCTCATTAATGTAAACAGCACCCCATATTGACAGAAAAACACAGGATTGTTGACATTTTTGCAGATTTATGAAAAAAGAAAAACTGAAATATCACATGTCCTAAGTATTCAGACCCTTTGCTGTATTAGATCAAAAGGGTGCTTCTACAGCCATGAGTCTTTTTGGGAAAGATGCAACAAGTTTTCACACCTGGATTTGGGGATCCTCTGCCATTCCTCCTTGCAGATCCTCTCCAGTTCTGTCAGGTTGGATGGTAAACGTTGGTGGACAGCCATTTTTAGGTCTCTCCAGAGATGCTCAATGGGTTTAAGTCAGGGCTCTGGCTGGGCCATTCAAGAACAGTCACAGAGTTGTTGTGAAGCACTCCTTCGTTATTTTAGCTGTGTGCTTAGGGACTTGTTGGAAGGTAAACCTTCGGCCCAGTCTGAGGTCCTGAGCACTCTGGAGAAGGTTTTCGTCCAGGATATCCCTGTACTTGGCCGCATTCATCTTTCCCTCGAGTGCAACCAGTCGTCCTGTCCCTGCAGAAACGTGTGAAACGGGTGAAAAACACCCCCACAGCATGATGCAGCAACCACCATGCTTCACTGTTGGGACTATATTGGACAGGTGATGAGCAGTGCCTGGATTTCTACACACATACCGCTTAGAATTAAGGCCAAAAAGTTCTTTCTTGGTCTCATCAGACCAGAGAATCTTATTTCTCACCATCTTGGAGTCCTTCAGGTGTTGTTTTAGCAAACTCCATGCGGGTCTTGTCATGTGCGTGTCTTGCACTGAGGAGAGGTTTCCGTCGGGCCACTCTGCCATAAAGACCCGACTGGTGGAGGGCTGCAGAGATGGTTGACTTTCTACAACTTTCTCCCATCTCCCGACTGCATCTTTGGAGCTCAGCCACAGTGATCTTTGGGGTCTTCTTTACCTCTCTCCCCAAGGCTCTTCTCCCCCGATAGCCCAGTTCGGCCGGACGGCCAGCTCTAGGAAGTGTTCTGATCGTCCCAAACGTCTTCCATTTAAGAAATGAAGGCCACTGTGCTCTTGGTAACCTTAAGTGCAGCAGAAATTTTTTATGTAACCTTGGCCAGATCTGTGCCTTGCCACAATTCTGTCTCTGAGCTCTTTCAGGCAGTTCCTTTGACCTCATGAATATAATTTGCTCTGACATGCACTGTGAGCTGTAAGGTCTTATATAGCCAGGTGTGTGGCTTTCCTAATCAAGTCCATTCAGTATAATCAAACACAGCTGGACTGGACTAAATGAAGGTGTAGAACCATCTCAAGGATGACCAGAAGAAATGGACACACCTGAGTTAAATATATGAGTGTCACAGCAAAAGGGTCTGAATACTTAGGACCATGTGATATTTCAGTTTTTATTTTTTTAATAAATCTGCAAAAATGGCAACAATTCTGTGTTTTTCTTCAATATGGGGTGCTGGGTACATTAATGAGGAAAAAAATTAACTTAAATTATTTTAGCAAATGGCTGCAATATAACAAAGAGTGAAAAATTTAAAGGGGTCTGAATACTTGCCGTACCCACTGTATGTGACCCTGGACACAAAAAAGTTCAATTTGTTTGAAATTGAGATTTGTATGTCATCTGAAAGCTGAACAAATAAGCGTTCCATTGATGTATGGTTGGTTAGGATAGGACAATATTTGGCCTGAGATAGGCTACAACTATTTGAAAATCTGGAATCTAAAAAAAATCTAAATATTGAGAAAATAATCTTTAAAGTTGTCCAAATGAAGTTCTTAATGCATATTACTAATCAAAAATTAAGGTTTTATATATTTACGGTAGGAAATTTAAAAAATATATTCATGGAACATGATCTTTACTTAATATCCTAATGATTTTTGGCATAAAATTGACCCATACAATGTGTTTTTGGCTATTGCTACAAATATACCCCAGCGACTTAACACTGCTTTTGTGCTCCAGGGTCACATGTAGACAATGAGATTTTAATTTTTTTTTACATTATTTGTGTATAGTAATTCTTATCTTGTTGTACTCGCAACAGATATTAAAATATTTACTTCTTTCTGGTAACAAATAATTGTATATATAAATAGCATGTCTTGTGTTATTTAATATCTAGAGTCTGCTTTTATAAATGTGCTGTTAGCTATGTGGCATTGTAGTGGGACCTCAATTCTTGAAGTGGTAATTCTGATGGGTTTTTCTTACTGTTTTTTAAAATAGAAAAATATAACTTGGCCTTCAAGATTGTGCGTACGGAGAGCCGTCTTGTTCGTGGCATGCTGGTCAATCATGGATTCCACGAGGTAGAGCATAGACATTGTTTGAAATTAAATGCTAGCATACACTGTTTGCTGCCCAAATTAATGCAATGGAGGAGTTTCATCTTGTGTATAGAAATTATTATTTTGCATTTAATATAGTTTTAGAATACCATAATTAAAGAAAAAAAATAATTCATGAAAAAGAGGTTTAAAATAACATCTGATATGACTTATGGTTTATTTGGCCCACTGGAAATTGGTGTTGAAGTCAAGTGCATTGCATTATGGGATTCCACACAGTGCACTTGTACACTGGCACAGTTCAGTTCATTTTAGAAACACAAATATTAAGCTACAATTCAGCTTCTTCAGAATAAGCTGTAATACAATGGTTAGTGTTTATAAAAGGGGCTCAATACAATAATGTAAGAGCAATGAAAATAACTGTAGAACAACTTTGGGACTCTACTGTATCTTTTTCATTTCTGACATTACCCTGGCCTAAAATAAGATAGTTTCTATGTTTAGGTGCACCCAAATAGCAATGATTTTAACCTGATGTGGACCGGCTCACACCTGAAGCCCTACCTTCTGCGCTCTCTGCAGGATTTCCAGAAAGTCAACCACTTTCCCAGGTGAGTCTGTCATTAGAGAGCGGTCTTGCTGTCTGCATAGGCAGCTTCCTTCTGAGGCTGGATCCCACATGAAACGGGCAAGTCTGCATGTTATATGATTCACAGTTTATTTCAATGACACTGTCGAATGTAGTGTTCACACATCGAACACTATTTCAATGGGCTAGTTAGCCATTAAATTGGACATAAGGTGGTTTTTAATAACAACTTTTAAATGATATAATTATGTGTCTACTCTAATATTTTAAATTGTGGCTGTAATATTAATAAAAAATCAATTAATTAATAATATTAATACATAATTATCATTAGCAGACGCTTTATCCAAGCGACCTTACAGTTAGTGTGGGCGTTTTCATTATACCGGTTTCACGGTAAATGACGGTATTTTTTTTTCATGCATGACCGGTTGTTAACCATATTTTCTACTGATTAAGAGAGGAAATACTGCAGTATATTGACTTAGAATGCCCTGTTTTGCTGTCATGATGAGTGAATATTGTCAAAAAATACTACACTAAATAGTGACTAAACACAACCCCTTTTAATACATGTTAACCAGGAGTCACTCTCATTTATAATCACGGCATCATCTGATAAAATCAGCATGCATCTACACTAAAGAGCGGCTATGCGTTTTGCTATATTACTTTTTTGTCTCATGCAGCGCAATGCCTGCGTCTGAGTAACAAACTAAAAAAAGTGCATGTGATATTAAGAGACGAACTACGCTCATATTTATAATACAAACCATCAGTAACGGACAGGTGCCTGGCAGGAAAACGGTGTTTTGTACTCATGTATTGAGGGAAGTCGGTTTTGCGGGGGGGGGGGGGGGGGGGGTTGTGCTCTCTGCCCTCACGGCACAGAACAGGACGCCGAGAGAGGCGACACTTCTCCGGGAAAGCCAGACCTCGCGCTCGCGGGACAGCACTGGAGAAATCCTCCAACTGAACCATAGCTAAGCTTTATCCAAAGAAGTCGCTAGGTTTGTCAGTATGAATATTCTATGGAAAAAAGCCGCTAAAAGGGTCTGAAAATTGCTAAGTCTAGTGCTAAAGTCGCGCTCGTGTGACGCGGGAGCTGATGGCAGGGGCGGTGGATATTTGTGACGGTCAATGTAGATATTGTGGATGAGTTATTCTGTGTAATCACGTTCTATTAGTTCTACAGCTTCAGTTTCTGAACTTTCACGCTTGGTAACACATACAGCTGTTCCCTCACCACAGTGCAACAGTGAAAAGGGACCCCTTTCAAACAGTGTCGCGTTCCCAATGTTGTTTAAGCGACATACACCGGTATTGCGGTATTTTCAAAATTCCTATATAACAAAATAAAATCGGATCGGTTTATACCGCCAAGCAAAGCGACTTACAGTGCATTCAGGCTATACATTTTTTACCAGTATGTGTGTTTCCTGGGAATCGAACCCACAACCTTTTAAGCTGCAAACACAATGCTCTACCACTGAGCCACAGGAACATAATAAAAAAAACCTTTTTCCATGGATTTATTCAAACATGCATTAAATGAGACATCTTTAACAGATAATGTAATATAGTACATCTATTTAGTTGACAAACAAGTTTATGGTCATTGAATGCTTTCCTGAGATAAATGTAACATTAAATTAAATTGTTTACAATTGTTTTATTGACGTCTCTCTGCGTTTGAAAGACTGATTGATGATTACACAAAACATGATACATTTCCGTAGGGCAGTAATGCAGTAATGCCCATTTTTTTCATATCAGTCGATATCGATAATTATCACGATAAATGTCAAATCTTTATTCCTATCAAGTTTAAAGCCAGATTTTTGCTCCAAAAAGTGAAAGTTGTAGAAACCAGACCACTAATTTCCCTTAACAAAATAAATATCTAAATAGAAAAATGTATTTCTTAGTTTCTGCATGTAGGCCTGTCGCAATAATCAACATATCGACTTATCGCGCAATATATGTACATGACCTCAATCATTTTTGGTGACGCAATATATGACACATTATATTTACTTAAAAATTAATGTCACCATGTTTTGTACATTCCACTTGCGCCGGTGTCTTTTGCAGCTTCTCAAACATAACGTGGTGTAGTCATGAGGAGCTAGTTCAAATAAAAAAAAATGCTTCTACAAACAAAGTTTCATCTGCAGATATGGCCTTGTTTAGGGATCTGTGCCTTTGTGCATACGGACATCTGACTGCTAAGTAGTGATTGTGTTTTTCAGCAATAGTGCAAGCACCTCATTTACAGAGGGGGGGGGGGGAAAGAAGGTCCGGGATAAAATCTGTAGATGTAAAAATCTCCTAAACGTTCTTTGGCATTTTCTTTTTTTCTACTTGTTACTTTGCACTTTTTGTTAGAAAATGTTAATTTACTATTTATTCAAGTTTTTTAAGGTATCTAATATTTTGATACTTAATTTCCACGATCTAAATATTCTTAAAAATTTAAAGTTTGTTGTCATTTGGAAGTGTGTAGGCCTTCTTGCATTATTATGCTGTTACATTATGATTATATATTCAGTGGCATGAAATGGTCTTTAAAATGACAATAATATCGCTTATCGCAATTATTTCTGGGGCAATATATCGCACAACAAAAAGTTGTTATCGTGACAGGCCTATCTGCATGTTCTAATGAGTGATATTGTTTCAAATCAAGAAACAGGTTTGGGTTGCCTGATAAATTAATACGTCACTTTTTTTTGTCTCTTAGAAATGCACATTTGATAGTAGCTTGTGTCAATTCTTGGGATTTAAGAATCTATGTGTCAATTGTTCATCAAAATTATGATTAATCATTTTTGTTGCCGAGTCGTAGACAGCACAAACAAATGTTGGATATATCAGCATTTTCTCACGTTCTCACATTTTCAAGGAGCAGTGCATTCTGGGATCGCCTCTGTGTTGGGCGCACCTGTGATTTATGGAACATTTCTTTCACCTGAATGTTGTTGGTGTTCAACCAAACACTAGTCTGTGGTGTGCCGTGTGTATCCCACAATGACAACAAGTTACCAAAGTCACACACATTCTCATTTAGCAACAACAACGTCCACACTTCCAGCCTTCCAAGTGGGCAGACGGCATGTATTCATTGGCAGTTTGAGCCGAGTACATTTTGTTTGGACGCCTGCCTCTCTGAAACGGCGCAATAGATCAAGCTGACCGTGTGCTGCCGCTGCGGTGTTATTTCAAGGGTTTATGTTCCCCTCGCTATCTCAGATGCTAACCTCATCCTAGGCACTTACGGTCAACGCTCCCGTCGCTTTCCAGGTCGTACGAGCTCACGCGGAAAGACCGGCTCTACAAAAACATCCAGAGGATGCAGCAAACCCACGGCTTGCAAAACTTCCACATCGTACCCCAGACCTTTGTGCTTCCTGCCGAGTTCCAGGAATTCAGCAGTGAGTGGGCACCTCGTCCAATCAGCACTCGGATATGTGTTTGGCTATTAACATAAACAACATCAATTAGAAAAATGTGTCTGCTTTCGCTGCTGGGCTTTCATAACACTCTCTCTGTCCTCACGCAAACCTCAGGCTCCTTCAGCAAAGACAAGGGTGCGTGGATCATCAAACCAGTGGCGTCCTCCAGGGGCAGAGGCATCTATCTAGTCAGCAGTGTAAGTGATCAAGGGAACATGACGTGATAAAACTCATCTGGAGCATGCACAAGTGACTCTGTTTCAAAGATTGCCTATGTAGGCAGCATTTTAAGGCATCATAGATGTGTTTCTGATGTGAAAATTAATCTATTTCCCACAATACTATAGACTGGACAGGGCTTAGTTTGATTACTAAGGAGAACACACAATTTCCCATGAGTTTATATTAAAAATGTTTCATTTTAACTACATACGGTGACTGGTTGAAATTCTCTGACAGGAGATCGATCACTGGCTTCACTCCCATTGGTAGTTGTTTTTGCCCATTTGCATAAAGGTAAAGTTTTCTCAGTTTTGTTGTGTCACTGGAGACATGTACATTGTGTCACGAACAGTACAGCGCTGCTTGCATGGCCAGATCTGAGAAAATGCATGAGATCATGTCGCTGCAAATCACAGGCAGGCTTAAGGCAACATAACATATCATTCACAGGCAAGGCGTGAGCCGATGACATGAACTTGACAGCGTCTTAAGGGCCGTTCTGACCAGATATTGAGTCTGTGACCATGAATATATAGACCAGAAATTATTAAAATGCCACTGATGGAATATATGAATGTGAAAATTTTTACTTTGAAACAATTTTTATTTAGAAATTGCTAGTGCATTTTGGAAAAAATGACAAAGAAACTAAAAAGTAACATCGAAATAAATGTGAAAGTAGAAAGACTGAAATAGTATTTTCTCGTAAAACATAATCCATAAATCTTTGTTCCTATCCACAAGCTTTACTACACAGTGATAGCCACAAAAACTAAAAATCCAACATAACTGAACATTAAACACTAACAAGTATTTTCCTTTACTCAGAAGTACAGAAAATAACACTTAATTTCAACATTTGCTCTCCTGCTTCAGTCCATTGCGAATCATGCAGGAGAGCTAAAAATTTAATGCAAAAAAGATTTATGTAGTCCCAATACAAATGAATTACGTAAACTTCTATTTTCATATGCAGCGGACAGGGAGCATTTTTAAGCATGCTTTTCTGATGTTTACATCAATGTGCCTCTGATGCCCAAAAATGCTGTCTAGATAGATACTTGACCAAAATATGAGTCTACATTCCTATCTGAAAGAGTGTTTATCATGTTTCTGTAATCTGACAGTTTTGTTCAGTGCTGCTTGATAACACATGTTTGGTGTTTCAGCCGAGTCAGATCCCACTGGACGAGAATATTCTGGTGTCGCGCTACATCAGCAATCCTCTGCTAATTGACGGTAAGTATACCACACTGACACCAGCAGATTTAACACAGTCTGCATAACGCATGTTTTTAAATTGTGTTTCTTTTGTACATCTGCAGGTTTTAAGTTTGACGTGCGTCTGTATGTGCTGGTGACCTCATATGACCCTCTCCTGATCTATCTCTATGAGGAAGGGCTTGCCAGGTAATTCATTCATCATCCAGAGTCTGAAGTTTAGACTCTTTTTTTAGCAAGTAAAAGGCCTTGTAGTATAATTGGTTCAGTGTCTTTTTGCTGTGAAATGAATAACTTTCACATTGTCAGGAATATTTAAAGATGAACACTTTCTGGACTGAAGCAAAATAGGCTAGTGGTCAAAAATTTGGAATAATTAAGTTTTTTTATGTTTTTGAAAAGTTTCTTCTGCTCACCAAGGCTGCATGTACAGGTGCATCTCAATAAATTAGAATGTCGTGGAAAAGTTCATTTATTTCAGTAATTCAACTCAAATTGTGAAACTCGTGTATTAAATAAATTCAATGCACACAGACTGAAGTAGTTTAAGTCTTCGGTTCTTTTAATTGCGATGATTTTGGCTCACATTTAAAAAAAAACCACCAATTCACTATCTCAACAAATTAGAAATACTTCATAAGACCAATAAAAAAAACATTTTAGTGAACCGTTGGCCTTCTGGAAAGTATGTTCATATACTCTACATGTACTCAATACTTGGTAAGGGCTAATTTTGCTTTAATTACTGCCTCAATTCGGCATGCATGGAGGTGATCAGTTTGTGGCACTGAGGTGGTATGGAAGCCCAGGTTACTTTGACAATGGCTTTCAGCTCATCTGCATTTTTTGCTCTCTTGTTTCTCATTTTCCTCTTGACAATACCCCAGAGATTCTCTATGGGTTCAGGTCTGGTGAGTTAGCTGGCCAGTCAAGCACACCAACACCAACACCATGGTCATTTAACCAAACACTGCTTTTGGCAGTGTGGGCAGGTGCCAAAACCTGCTGGAAAATTAAATCAGCATCTTCAAAAAGCTGGTCAGCAAGAAGGAAGCATGAAGTGCTCCAAAAATTCTCGGTAAACGGGTGCAGTGACGTTGGTTTTCAAAAAACACAATGGAACAACACCAGCAGATGACATTGCACCCAAATCATCACAGACTGTGGAAACTTAACACTGGACTTCAAGCAACGTGGACTATGAGCTTCTCCACCCTTCCAGACTCTAGGACCTTGGTTTCCAACTGAAATACAAAACTTGCTCTCATCTGAAAAGAGGGACTTTGGACCACTGGGCAACAGTCCAGTTCTTCTTCTCCTTAGCCCAGGCCAGGTAAGACGCCTCTGACGTTGTCTGTGGTTCAGGAGTGGCTTAACAAGAGGAATACGACAACTGTAGCCAAATTCCTTGACACGTCTGTGTGTAGTGGCTCTTGATGCCTTGACCCCAGCCTCAGTCCATTCCTTGTAAAGTTCACTCAAATTCTTGAATAGATTTTGCTTGACAATCCTCATAAGGTGCTGTTCTCTCGGTTGGTTGTGCATATTTTCTTCCACACTTTTTCCTTCCACTCAAATTTCTGTTAACATGCTTGGATACAGCACTCTGTGAACAGCCAGCTTTTTGGCAATGAATGTTACCTCCTTGTGAAGGGTGTCAATGATCATCTTCTGGACAACTGTCAGATCAGCAGTCTTCCCCATGATTGTGTAGCCTAGTGAACCAAACTGAGAGACCATTTTGAAGGCTCAGGAAACCTTTGCAGGTGTTTTGAGTTGATTCGCTGATTGGCATGTTACCATATTCTAATTTGTTGAGATAGTGAATTGTGGGTTTTTGTTAAATGTGAGCCAAAACCATCACAATTAAAAGAACCAAAGACTTAAACTACTTCGGTCTGTGTGCAATGAATTTATTTAATACACGAGTTTCACAATTTGAGTTGAATTACTGAAATAAATGAACTTTTCCACGACATTCTAATTTATTGAGATGCACCTGTATTATCCCGACATCTTTTTTTTTAAAGTTTTTTTTTAGAAAAAACCCATCATGTTCAAATGTATCAAATGTGCTCATCAGGCTTCTGAGGAGCCTTTATTTCTTCATCTCTCAATCACTGCATTATATGTTTGGATCATTTCAATCTCATCTCACTGAGACAGATTACTGGAGATATAGAGACGACTATTATTTATTTTATTTTATGTCAGCATCTGCTGCACTGTTATAAAGATCTCATTGATTTGCATCACAAGCATCAGAATTTCATCATTTAAATATCAGCAACAGCAACTTCTACATAACCAGAAATATTTCTCTAAGACACTGAAATAGCACAGGCACTAGATGGCAGCAGAAATGTTTCCAGTAAAGTTGGACCGGCTCATCTAGGCCTCAAACAAAGCTTTCCATTGTCTCATTGCTGGAAGGACATTGACGAGTTTTTTTTTTTATAGTTTTTTTTTTTTAACATTTAAAGCACCAAGAAAATGTGACCGTTTAAAAAAACTTTTTCAAGGCAGCAAGTACTCAGGCTTACATAATTGTCTTTTTTACCTGAAGAGGCTCCTTTTTATGATATTTTTAGATAAGCCACGAATAGTAGTGGGAACTATTTCTGACTGCTCACAATCGCTCCGACAGCCGTAACCCTGCGTTGAGTGCCTGTGAAACGCATTCAATCTAGATATACACATGGTGTCCTGCTTTTGGCACAGCGAGGAGAGCGTTTTCTCAGACATGCGAGTGAGAAGCTCAAACAAATCCTCTGATTTTTTGGATGCCGTGTGAAGTGGATGTGCGGTGTATTGTGGGCCGCTGTGGTCTGGTGTGTGTAAAACGCTTGGCCTACCTCTATTAGGCTTAGGTTTGTTTTCTGCACACTCTCTTATGAACTCCTGGTGCTTTTCCCAACTCAACTTTTATCTAAAAAAAAATTCTTCCTCCACATTATTCTTGGAATACCATGAGCTTTAGGACAAATCACTCAGATTACAGTTCTAAAACGGTTTGTGATTATGCAGTATTGTCACTGTACCATCATGTGCAGTTGATGAGGAGAAGAAACAGATTAGTTAGTGGACTTCATGACGGAAACATTATATGCAGCATCAGTGTAGAGCGCTGCAGTGATAATGTGTTTTGTAGGCCAACCTGTAAGTTAGCATCATCCTGGTTCCTTCAACAAAAACCCAATATCGGATTTTGGATTACTGCAGAAGTATGATTCTTAAACATCTTGTTCATCATATGACTAGCGATTAAATGAGTTTGCCTTTTGTCTGATGACATTTATAATCCTGACAACCTCTGTACTCCCATTTAGACACTTGTTAGCAATGCTTTCTTCAAGACAAGAAAAAGCTTCCCCCAAAAATGAAAATCTGTTGAAAATGTGCTCATCCTCAGGTCATCCAAGATTAGGATGAGTTTGTTCTTCATCAGATTTGGAGAAATGTAGCATTGCATCAGTGTCTCAGCAATGGAATGGGTGCCGTCAGAATGAGAGTCCAAACAGCTGATAAAAACATCACAATAATCAAACACAATCAGCCATCCGTTAATGGATACACCAAATCAATTAACGTAGACACAAATCCAGCATTAAGACCTTTTTAACTAAAATACGAGTCTATAATCCATAATATTATTTTCTTCAGTTGTCTGGTCTGAATCAGGAGAGAAATCTACACAAATCAAGCTCCGTTTACAAGCCAAGACGGTTCAAAACAGCTCTTAACAAATATATGGCTGGATTTTGATGTAAGAGGAAGCGTTATTATTAATCATGAACTTGTATTTTAGCCGGAAGCAACAGTTTGAAGTTAAAAACATCTTAATGATGGATTTGTTTCTTACAAACATGCAGCTTTTGCCTTCACAAGACTGTTCCTCTATATACTATCAAAAGGGGGTATAATGTATTTTATGTTCTAAAATAAAACGTCATCCCATTACAGCGCTGCTGTTGTAGTTGTGTGATTTTGCTAGTTTTAGTTGGATGGCTGTTTCAAAACCTCTCTGTTTATGTGTCATATTAATATTAAAAAGATTTGTGGCTGGATTTGTGATGGTCGTGCCATGTTTGCACAAGGCTGCTTGCTTTGGTACAGTACCTATTTATTCTTTTCAGCAGGTCAGTTCAATGTCATACTCGCTATTAAGCTCATTTATTCTTTCTTGCTTGTGTGTGTTGTAGGTTTGCCACGGTGAAGTATGACCACGCCACGGCAAACATCAAGAACCAGTTCATGCATCTGACCAACTACAGTGTCAACAAGAAGAGCAGCGACTACGTCAGGTGAGCTCTCACGGGGTTGGATATTTCAGTTTCCAGTGTGGATATGAACATGAATACTGAGAATATAGTCTTCGTATTAAGCACTACATTTATGGGGTAATAGGTCTGCGGGTATGTTAATTACATAATTTGAATAGCACACCCTGTCTTCATATCAGCACTGATGGATTATGAGGCGGTATGAAGAATAGAGGCTGTGTTGTGCTGTGAAAATATATAGTAAAGGGTGATTTCTCCTACCACTGTTTTACACATTCAAGTAGATTATAAAATGTCTAATAGCTGTTTTGCCTTATAGTAGGGCCATAGCACTAATATATATATAGCGATTAATTTTTCCAGTTTAACGTGTTAAAAATATTTAATTAAAAATACATTACAAATCTTTAAATGTAAAAAATGATAAAAATATTAATATTTAATCATCGTAATCCACGTTGTTTACGTTCAGTAGACAGGGCATGCATGCTGAAATTAAACAGCGCTGATTATGTTCTGGGGTACTCTCCAAAATAGTGGAAGATGGTAACTCAGGGAGAAGAATTGTTGAATAAATTGTTATCATTGTTTTCTTTGCACACAAAAAGTATTCTTGTAGCTTCATAAAATTACGGTTGAACCCCTGATGTCACACGGACTATTTTACCGATCTCCTTACTAAGTTTCTGGACCTTGATCGTGGTAATTACTAGAGCCCGACTGATATGGTTTTTTTGGGGCCGATACCGATATTAGGGAGTAAAAAAAAGGCCGATACCGATATATCGGCCGATATTCTTTGTGCATATTATAGTACAGTACCAGTCAAAAGTTTGGACACTTTCCCATTCGTGTGTCCAAACATTTGACTGGTACTATATATAGAATACAGTATATACATGATCACATTTTTTGCAATGATCACTCAAACATGGTGATCAAAACACTTATAATGGTGACAGAGATATGTAAGGGCATTTAACAATTTAACAATAAACTTTACTATCCAAAATGAGTCTGACATCAGTGCACTGAACAGTAAAGTTGAAGTTTATTCAACTTTATTTCAATTCAATTCCATTCAACTTTATTCCGTTGAAGTTTATTTCACTTCGGAACATTCATTCACGGATTTGCACTACTGTTTTCACACACAGACGAAACTTACTAGAGAAGTGTGAAGTGTGACATAATATAGGGGAGTGCGATGCACAAAGTAACAAGGGTTTAGTTGTAACATGTGGTTTGAATATTTATTTTACCGTAGTAACATTTAAATTCTGGCTTAAGTACATTTTTTATCTCAGTTTTTGTGGATTTACACAAACTGAGAAAGTCAAAAAGTGTTACTTTGTGCCCCGCTCTCCCCTACCTCTGTAAATAAATTCACGGCTCACGCACTTTAATGCCCTTTGAATGTAACGTGTACGTTCCCTTGGAACTGGAATCATGGCGGAATTTCATGTTAAGTCCACTTCGCAGTGCACTTACGGTCGAATAAGACAACGCGTGAATGCTGCCTGAACAAGAAACCTCCTTACTGAAGTGAAAGTGTTGGCTGGTGTCACTATCTCGCGAACGCGCCGGCGGATCTCCACCAAATTCGGGGGATCCCTTCAGCTTGAGGAGACCTCTCGAACGCCACCCTCCATGCGTCGGTAGCCCCCCGGGATCGCTTGATCGGTCGGCGCCGGACCGTGAATTTAACCACCCGTAACTCCCGAACCCCGGGGGCTATCGACGCGGGGGTGGTCTCATTCGAAAGCGGGCCTCTAGATGTACACTCCATTGGCTTTCGAGAGGGTTCCTCGAGCTGAAGGCCATAGACTTTCCATAGACTTAAGCTTTAAAGCGTTTCATCCAGGTCGCCAGTAGCAAACAATGGAGCGCTACTAAGGACAAACTAAGTAATTACACCATTTCAAGCATTTTATCTGCATTATATGTTCTGTAAAAAAAATTTTCATATCGGCGGCATATTCGCCGATACGATATATCGGCGACAGGCTCATATCGGCCGATAATATCGGCAAAACGATATATCAGTCGGGCTGTAGTAATTACATTGCTGTCTATGGAGGGTCAGAGAGCTCTCGGATTTCATCAAGAATATCTTAATTTGTGTTCCAAAGATGAACGAAGGTCTTACGGGTTTGAAACGACATGAGGGTGAGTAATTAATGACAGAATTTTTTGGGTGAACTATCCCTTTAAGTCATGAAGTTACCAAAAAAAATGATTAAGGCTGTCTTAAAACTGTGCATGCATTTAATGTTATATTTGAGTCAGATTTAAGAACATGCCTCTGAAATGGTTTTCAAAACTTTACACTGCAGGTCTTGATGACCAATTCCAATTTTGTGACTATATCTGATTTTTTGGACGACGTGCTTACATTTCTTTTAAAAGTGACCCTTTATCCGATGTGTGCATTTTACACTGCACTTGGTGAAACAAAGCAAAAATAGCATAGATGACATCACAAATCAATTTCAAAAGTACATTGAGTTTAATTTATTGACTTGGAATTTATATAGAAACCTTTTTAATGCAATAGTTACATCCATACATCAAAATAATTATATAGTACACATTTTTCAGGACAGTAATTATGTACGCAGCTCTGCTGAATGTTTGCGAGTGGAATAATACTGAGGTGGTAGATATTTGTTAACAGCATGTCATAGCTTCTGGGTTCGAATCCGCAGTTGTATAGTTTTTTTTTCTCATTTAAAACAAATGCGTTCATCAGTGATTGTATATCAAGGGCAGGGACATGTTTGTGTGCATTTTATTTAGTGGTTTCAATGGAACGAATGGGGCGAGTCTCCACTGACAACAGCTGCAACGAACACGCAGCGAGATTTCAAAAGCAACATTTCAGCGTCTGATCGCCTTTTATTTAACACAAACAAATGAAATGAATACTCTGCTACTCAACTAGAGATATTTCATTTATTACAGGTATGTCAAAAAACATACCTGGAAAAAAAAAACTCACTTTTCAGTGACTTAGGAGTTGCATTACATACTTTGGTTAAAATGTCTCAATGGTAATGTGAAACAACACCCTCAAAATCAGCTGTGTTCTCAGTGACCCTTTTTGGTGCATGTCTCTTTAAATGCTAATTAGCTCTGCTGACCCCGCCCAGCTTCTTCTGTTGGTGAAGCTGGATCACGAATGATTTGTTTGTTGTGAAAGCAATTCAATTAATTCACTTAAATAGTATGAACATTGTTATAATATGGCTAGCTGTGGAACAAGCAATATTCAGTATTAAAATGTGTGAGACTGAATCAGAAACAACTGAAATTGGATTTTTGATGATTAATATATAAACCTGGTTATTGTGTATTTAAAACGCTTTCAGTTTATTAGTACTATTACAGAAATCTGACCCGTTTCATTTATGTATAACTGACAAATGATTATTATTATTATTATTTGTTTGTTTATGTTAAACTGTGTAATCCAAGTGGATGAAAATTGTATGTGCAATTCAAATACATAAATTGACAATTTAGGCATGACAGCCTTTTAAATTCCAGTTCAATTGTTGAGTTTGATTTGAGGTAGCAAAAAGAATGCAGAATTTCATTTAAGTAGAATTCAAATTCAAAGGAAATCCATTTAACTTTTTAACCAGAAAAGCAAAGTTTGTCGACGACTTTAAATGTTCTTGACATTGTGAGTTTTGAAATGAAAAAAGCATTTTAACGTGAAAAAGATACAATGTCTCAAATTTCAAAATTACCACCACATAGTGGACAAATATGACACATTGAAATATATGGATCATAAATCATCAAAATCTCTTTGTTACAGTATAAATTGAAGCGGTAAATGCAGCAACATTGTTGAAGAGAGCTTTTATTTTCAGTTAACATTTTATTATTATTTTTTTTTTTTATTAAAAAAGTCTATCTTCCTCAAACGTTGGCTAGTCAATAAGAACAGGAAAAATTACAGTCAGGAGATCATTATTGAAAACACAATTTCCACCAAAACTAACACAGGAAATGTGAGTCTTTCCGTCTGAATCTGCACAAGGCTCTGTAGCAATAATCCGTAATAGCTCTTTATGAATGCCTGGTGATATTAGAGTAGCTTGTGTTTGTCTTGTAGCAGCTCATGCCATAAAGCATCATGCATGTTACAGTAATGAGAACAGATCTAAGCTGTCAGAAATAATAGTTCAATAATCACTTCTCTTCTTCATCACTCCTAAACGGGAATGTGTTTTCAAATACGAGCTAATCCTTGTGTTTGCTAATCATGTCAACATTGTTACATTGTGGCCATTTCTCGGCATTGTTTTGGCAGCGCTGACAGTCACGGTTTCTCTTGCTTTCAGCTGCGATGACCCTGAAGTAGAGGATTATGGGAACAAATGGAGCATGAGCGCAATGCTGAGATATTTGAGGCAAGAAGGCAAAGACACCACATGTGAGTAGAGCTGAGATGTGCCTTGTGCAATCATATACTTTCATGTTTAACACTCCGTGACTTTGAAATGCATAACCACTAATCTGTGGATATTCTCAAGCATTTGTAGATTGACACGCTTGTTACTCCTGACGAACAGCAGCTGCTAGATTGATGTCTCACATTATGACCCCCTAAGTGGGGTTCATTTTGAGAATATTTGAAACATTATGCTTGAATGATGTATTGTTGTAAAGAAAATTGATTTCATTTAACTGATTTCCTATGAAATTGTACTATATGTCTACTGTTGGCCGTTGTCCTTTTCCATTTACTGATCATAGCCAATGTAATATAAGATAGGAGGAACGACTATATGTGACCCTGCAGCACAAAAGCAGTGTTAAGTCGCTGGGGGATATTTTTAGCAATAGCCAAAAAAACATAGTATGGGTCAAAATTATTTATTTTTTTTAATGCCAAAAATCATGAAGATATTTAGTAAATTTCCTACCGTAAATATATCAAAACTTAATGTTTGATTAGTAATATGCATTGCTAAGAACTTCATTCGGACAACTTTAAAGATGATTTTCTCAATATTTAATTTTTTTGCACCCTCAGATTCCCGGATTCAAGAAATAGTTGTATCTCGGCCAAATATTGTCCTATCCTAACAAACCATACATCAGTGGAAAGATTATTTATTTAGCTTTCAGATGATGTGTAAATCTCAATTTAAAAAAATTGACCCTCATGACTGGTTTTGTGCTCCAGGGTCACATATTTTCAGGGCTTTTGCACATGGTTGTGTTGCATGATAAAAACACTATTGCTGTTAAAAAAAATTTATTTTAATAAATGAATTTAAATACATTTCTCTGTGTTTGTCAGTGCTCATGGGCCAGATCGAGGAACTGATCATTAAAGCTCTTTTGAGTGCTGAGATCCACATCGCCACAGCCTGCAAGATGTTTGTCCCTCATCGCTGCAACTGCTTCGGTAAGACAGAACCATATACATGCTCTATGATGTAGTGTATTTGTGCTGTTTTTCATGCTTCTTAAAAAAAAAAAAAAGCAGGTGAGATTAGGCATCAAAATATTACTGTGTGTAATAGTAAAGAAAAACTGCTTGGTGTTTTTGAAACATGGAACAAAAAGCATGCTATAAAATCGCTCTGAAATGATGTGCTAAATCGACATGCTCACTGATATACTGAGCATCCCTAAACTTACAGTATATTAGGCTACATTATTTTATTGTGGGATCATCGTAACCCAAAGTAAAGGTTTAAAATATCTGCGTTGCATCCTGTAACAACCTCAGCAGTGTGTTTAACCCAAAGAATGCAGACTTCACTGTATGATAGACTGTTTATGGAGGTGAAAACAGAACGATATCTGCTGCCAGAGCAGAACTGCAGAGATGCCCGTTTACAGTCCAACTGTTTCTCATTCTGAGCTGTTATGGGGTGCTAACTACCTGCATGAGGTCAAACACATCATCCTCCAGATCAGACATCGACATATTCACTTCATCAGTGCTCTGATTTATGTTCTTTAAATTGATTAGTTAATTAGTGTATTAGTTTATTGAATTTGGAAAAGAACTAAATAAAATAAAACAGATGTTTATGGTTCTGTAGTTCTCCTCGTGTGCCAAATCACCCTCCCAAAGCTGAACACAAATGTGTGTCATGTGAAGAATTTAACTTCTGTCAAAACTTTGAATTCCGGTCCAAAATGAACACTTGCCAAGAGGGAAACTTCTTTCTGAATTGCAAAATAATGCATGGTTTATGTTCTTTGTTCTTATTGAGCAAAACATTTTGAGCATTTTTATGGGTAGGACCCTTTGGCCACTTCGGTACAAGAACTGCACCATTCTTTACAAAGAGATGATTTAACAATATTGGCGATTCAAACAGAAATAAATAAATGTAATTTATAATAAATCCAATTAAATGAATAGTTAACCCAAAAAATGAAAATTTGTGAAAATATACTCACCCTCAAGCCATCCAAGATTAGGATGAGTTTGTTCTTCATCAGGTTTGTAGAAATGTAGCACTGCATCAGTGTCTCAGCAATGGATGCTCTGCAGTGAATGGGTGCCGTCAGAATGAGAGTCCAAACAGCTGATAAAAACATCAGAATAATCCACAAGTAATCCACAGCACTCCAGTCCATCAGTTAACATCTGGAGAAGACAAAATAAATAAATCCACCATTAAGATGTTTTTAACATTAAACAGTTGTTTCCGGCTGAAATAAGAGTCCATAATCCATAATAACACTTCCTTCAGTGAAGTATTTAAAACGTCTTGATGGTTGACGGCACCCATTCACTGCAGAGGATCCATTGGGGAGCAAGTGATGGAATGCTACATTTCTCCAAATGTATACACTATTTATTTATTTTTTACAAATTATATAATCAGCATAGCAGTTTGAAAAATTATTTTGAATTGAACAAAGTCCCAGTATTTGGGTTTGTTTATGTTCTAAAGATCATCCAGAGATTCAGTGGAAGCAAGAGTACAAAGAGTCTCATGATCAGTGACTCGCACTCACTTATAGTACATTTGATTAGTCATCTAGAAACAAGAGCTTTGTTATGTCTGTTTTTCCATTTTATTCAGTTTGAACAATGACAGACAGGCTAATGTTTAGGTAACTTTAATGATCATTGTTTTGCAGTTCCATTTGGTAAAGCTGGTGGCACAGATTGTACGGTCTTGATTACTGAAAACATATAAAATATATTAATATGAAAATATGAATCTCATATTGACAACTCATCAATTAAATATATCATTAAATATGGTAAATGGAAGCTCAGATGTGCTCGCTTGATGCACAAGAGTAGAGCTCACTGGTTCTGGAACATCAAGCATGCATGTTTGAACTTCTGTTTACCGAAAATTGATGAGAGAATAACTGAAATACATTTCTGTTCCAAAGATGAACACATTTTCCGAGAAGGCAGTGACTGTGAAATGTTCTGTCATCTCCACTGTAACGTGTTTGTAGACATCATATTTTCTCCAGGAGGTGTTGCTTGTTTAGGCTGTGATAACATAGTCACTGTGGACTGCTCTGTTATCGGACAATCACCTGCATGAAAAGGATATCTTTACCCTGCACCCAGTCTATCCCCGCAACTCGCGGTGAATGATGGGATACTGGAAGCAGGCAGGGCCAGGCCTGTGTCACGTGACTGAATATGAGCCGCCCATGCAGGTGCATCAGTGGAATGTGATGGATGCAGTGTTATACGGATAAAGTGCTCGTACTGTAAATACACAGGGCCTGTTTAACATGGTAAAATCAGTCTGTACACCAGGGGTGTCCAGTCCTGCTCTTGCAGGCCATTTTTAACAAACATTCTGCTTTAGCTAGTTACTATATCTTACTAAAATATATTGGATGTTAGTCATGCACCAAAATGAAAAAAATAAAATAAAATAAAATGAAAACCGACACTGAGAATGAAGTTTATTTAATAACCAGAACTTAAATTAAAACTGACTTGAATATAAGCATTTAAATTGCATTTTTAAAAATCTGATTTTAATGATATATAGTTATGTTTTTACTCCAATTCATTGTTGAAATATACATATTTAAACAGTGGCTCTGATCACTTGTTTTCATGGATTTTTTCAAACATGCATTAAATGAGACATCACTAACGAATATGTAATATATTGCATGTATTTATCAAAAATGCTCCGGAGTTATTTTTCTAGCTGAGTTTCTAACGAGTTTATGGACATTGAATGTCTTTCCTGAGGTAAAAGAGATGTTGTGTGACATTATTGATCACACATTATTGATTACTGATGTCTTCTGGCATTTGATACACTGACTGATCGATTACATGAGACATGATCATTTTAGTAAGTTGTTTGGTTTTTTCTGATGTTCAGTCATGTTAATTTTGTGCTATAACTAGTAGTAAAGAGTAGGGGTGCTCCGATTGATCGGCTACCGATCACTATCGGCCGATAATCACGTTGGGATGATTGATCGCGGTCTCTAAAAAGGCCGATCTCAAAAAACCGATCTCAAGCTGATGACGCTGCCGTGAGAGGTTTGGCATGACATGCAGCGGCACCGTCTCAGTCTCTGTATGGCGCGGGTAAAATAATTATAATGCTGAAGGTGAGGTAATCACCACATCGCGTCTATCTATAAGCGAGCTGCACGCTGCACAGTTTACACAGGAATTGTCACTTGCACAATCGAGGCAGTGTCACATCGTCACTAAAGTTTATAAATTGCATTACTTTTTAATTCTTGCCAGTGTTTAACCATTCAGCGCTCGCGCGCTCTTCTGTAGAACGTGCGCTCATGCACACTTGCAGCGCACACACATAATGCCAGGTTCACATTACTCCGTTTGTAATGCAAACGTGGTGCGTATTTTTTCCGAGCTCATGTTAACGGATTAAAACGTTCACACTGCACACACGGTTGCGGTCCCAGGAGCGGTGCGTCTGCAGCATTGCAGAGATCATTTCTGCACCGAGTCTATTTTTGCTGAATTAAAGTAACAGCGCATTGTTTGCAGTAAATATAAACATGGATTGACAAGAAAATTTTGTAATTACACCATAAATACACATAATGAAAGTCTACTGTGTTTCACAGTCAACACATATGGCTTTTTGGCTAGATTTAAAGGGAACAGAGCACTTTAGAGAAAAATAGTAGGCAATAATAGATGGCACTCGTGCGTAGGAAAACAAAGTTCTTTATGAACTGCAGGATTGCTTGTAATAAAGATTTAAATGCAAAAGAAAAGACGTAGAGCTGACTATTCTGCAAGGGGAGCTTGCGAGAACTAAGAAAAGTAGTTAAATGTTTTGCCACTTGCTTGAGCAACATAATATATAAATCTAGAAGTAAATGCAAAAGTAAAAAGCATTGAATAATGTGTTGCTTATATTTATTGTTTAAACATGTCTTTGAAAGATTGTATTACTGTCACCTAAGAGGGGAATTCCTCTCATTTTCAAAAATGGCCCTGAATAAATGTCTAAAAATCCTGATTGGAGTATCACAATAAATAGTTATAAATGCTAAAAACAAGGCTTTAAAAGATAGGTATCAATGATCGGTATCTGCAGATACTGCTTTCTATGATTGGCGATCGGTGATTTGGCTTCAAAAATCCTGATCGGAGCACCCCTAGTAAAGAGGAAGGGATGATGATCAGTTCACGTGCCGCTTGAACTGAGGTTACAGCAATCTGTCACGACACATTAAAGAGCCACAGTAGCTATTGTTTGAATTTTGTTAAAAAATTTGAAAACTGAGACTTTGTTTCATATCACAGGTAACGGCACAAAGCTTATTGCGATTATTGGATGGGAGTCACGCTACAAAAATATTTAGTTATTTTGTTCATGCATCAACTGAAAACAGATGTTTTTCAAAACAGAAGATCTCGGTTCATCAAAATGAAGATTGATTAAAATCCAGAAATCGAAATGATCAACCCAGCACTAGTGTCCACATCGCTGGCATGTTTACCTGTTGTAGTTTATCCATTTTGTGTGAACAAAATAAACACAAGCTATGTTTCCATCCATCTATTTTCTGCAAATTGTAGCATATCGCATAAAAAACGCTGGATGGAAATGCCAAGATGTGCTTAAATTAAAAAAAAAAGTGCTTTTTTCACCTGTTAAGAAGACGTGAATAAACTATGAAGGAAACACATTTAACCAATAAATTACCCAATGTGCATTAAACGTCATGTGACTTTGCCTCAGCAGATGACGTGATTGGATAACTAACCTGAGAGCTAGTGTTATTTTAATCCTTTTGAAATGCCTGAACATCGTCTCACATGACTGCGTTCCCAAACATCAGGCATCCAAATGACAAACGACAGTGTTGTTGTGTTTCGTCTGGAGCAAGTCATTTATTATGAAGGAAAATAGAGCCACAGACTTCCCTGGCTGCGACAACTTTCATTTTTTTATTATTGATACTTTGCGCCAGTTTCCCGGGAAATGACGATTTTATTCTCTTGAACACACAGGATAGAAAATGGTGCTATATTTGCATATGTTTATGCAATGTTCTAATTTTATGCAGAAGTTAAATTTGTATCTTTGGATGGAAAAACAACTAATGACAATCAAAACATGTCATCAGAGAAACGCTATGATTAAATATCACCATAATCGTGATTTCATTCCTCCAAAACTGATTCGGTCGAAAATGAATTTGGAGGTAGTATATTCAGTTGCCGAAAACTATATGATTTATAATGTTTTTTTCCCTCAAATAACCCTTTCCTCATATCTACACCCAACTCTGCATGTCTCATCTTTACTGTCTTATCACAATGAGAAATCTCTGTCATACCAATAAATAAAGCAATAAAACAAGGAAGCAGAAGCAGGAAGTGATGCAGAGGCTAATGAATGAGAAAGTGTTGAAAAAGCTCTTTAGCATTGGCTCTAGGAGAACAGCCCCATTGTTTTCCAAGTATACATCTCATCTCACTTAAATCTGGATCAGAGCCACACGGCTGATTCGCTCTTTAATATGCTCCTCATTGTTCGCATGTGAATTAGCGGCGGGTTTGTCTTTGTTCAGCTGCTGTCTAAATGAACTCCTGTAACATGATGCTTTATTGGTCCCACTTCACCTCTGACATGGAAAGCAGAAACGGTCCCGTACTAGTGTATAAATGAGCCTCTTTGTGTGTGTTAGGCTGCGTGTGTGATTTGCGTAATGGCCGTTCATGTCTTTAAGTCCAGTTGAATGCTTCTTTATATGAGTGCATGCTCTGGAGTTTTGTGGACTGAGAAAAATTTCATAAATTGTAAAAAAATGTAGTTTGTCTTTCTTTGATGGCTTAGTACACTCTCAAGAAAAAATAAGTGCAAAAAGTTGTCACTGGGGCATTTTCAAAAGGTACTAAAATGTACCATTTAGACACTAGTGTGTTTACTTTAGGCACTTATATGTACTTTTAAGATACTAATATGCACTCTTTAAGGGCAAATAAGGTAGAACGGTACCACTTCAGTGACAGCTTTTGTGATGCATTGCAATTGTTTCTTCAGTGATACTGAACTGATTCTTATGAATTGAGTTTTTTCTGTGTTTAATTTTTAACCGCAGGGATGGTACTTATGTGTGTGTTTGAGCCATTTTCTGTTTGATGCCAATTCCACACAAACAAAACTAAAACATTTAAACTTCTCTAAAGTTCAAAGCGAATTACTATGGCATTCACCAGCTTTAATGTGCATGATATGCACTGTGAGCATCCCAGGGTTTTGCATGATGTTGCAACGCTTACAATGTGTGGACCGATTGTAATATTGATGCCATTACTACTTTACTTGTTTACTACTTGAGAAATTTACCAGTTTGAATGTGTGAAAGCAGCTATGAAAGCACTCTTTGTTTATGGCTTGTAATGCATGTCTTCACTCTTCCTTATTACTGACTACGTTTATATGTTTTGAAACTCAATTTAATTACTTGACTACATACAGTTATTTTTGTTTATTGCTATTAATTATTTTAAAATATTTATTTTATTTAAAATAATTGTATTGTTTAATGAATTGTTTAAAGAATTAAATTATTTTAAAAAGTACTTATGATTATGTTGTTTAAAAAGTAAAATAAGTAAAATAAAGATTTAATGTGGTTTACCAGTTAGAGATAAGTGTTTAATTTCCATCTCTGCTATTGTAATTGGTACCAAGAATTATTGCATTTTAGTGCTATTGAAAATGGCTTCTAAAATTTTGGTATCGACAACACTAACCGATAGTGTGGACGAGATGCATTGAGGATCATTTTGTAATTGAATTGTTATCATTTGAATCATATTTGAATCAATTCGTGAGGACTGTGAAGATTCACACCCCTTTTTGATGAACCTTCAAGGGAGATTTCATTAATCAGATATTTGTTGTGTGTCATATAGACATATATAAACCAATATCCAATCAAGACAGACTTCAGACAATCCCATTTCTTTTCTTTTCCAAACAAAACATTGCTAACGTTTGAGCAAAGACTCACAATACTCGAGTTTGTGTGGTATAATTAAAATTTTGTACGAAGAATGTTGATTTGATTTTTAGTAGGGTTGTGACGGTGAGGAAATTTTCCCACCGGTTAATCGACGTGTGACAACACCGGTAATACCGGTATCACCGCCGGGGCGTTCCCTCTTTTCCTCGCTTTCCTTCTCATTTAAATAGCTTGCAAAAGCGGCGTGCGCATTTTACTTTCACTTTTACAAATAGTGGCAATTCGGCATAAAGCAATTGTTTGTTTGAATTTTCCCTCTTTTCCTCGCTTTGCTTTGCTTTTAAATAGCTTAAAAGCACCGTGCGCATTTTACTTTCACTTTCGAATTAGTGGCAGTTCGGCGTCAATTGATTGAATGCAACAACAAAATACAACGTCAAACTCACTTTAGTGTATATATAAAACATAGAACTTTTATTAACAAAACAAATAAAAATACACCATGCTATAGGGCAGGCTATGCCTAATATAAAATAACAAATAACTTGCATAAAGGTTAAATAGGTATACAAAACTGGAAACAGGCTAATTAAACATGTATAATATATAACCAAATAAATAAGAAACGTAGAACGTTTATAAGCAAAACGAGTAAGAAAGCTTGGAGGCACGGCATACACCTTGATGTCAAATAAAAAAAATAAATTACACAGTTTAAATAAAGTAAAAATCAGCAAAACACTGCGGAACCAATTAAATAAGAAACAAATGTTTAAAAAAACTTCCAAAATCACCTTAGATAAACGGCAAAAGTCAACAGGCTTTTCAAAATCCAAAATATTGCCAAACAGGCGCTTTTGCATTTCGTTTCGAAACTAAATCATCCGCCATCGTCTTGTCTCTCACCTCGCCTCATCTTCTGTCAGTTCATGCTTCCCACTGGAGAAATGACATTCTGTCTTTTTTTTTTTTTCCCTTTTATTTGTCTGATGCAACTGTCGTTCGGCACGCTGCATGGCAGCCGCGTTCAGTTTTTAATTGTAGTGTTTGTTCTTTTACTGAACTAAATGATTTTTATTACTATAAAAAATCAAAACGACGGTGGGGGTCGGTGCCGCGGTGGGAAAGTGACATAACCGGTGTTGCGGCTTAACAAGCCTAATGTTTAGATGCCTGTTTATGGCTGCTGTGTGAAGGAGTTTGCTGTCTCTTCTGTTCATCGTCACTCTGCTTCTGTGAGTGATTAACAGCATGCATTGCTTTGCCAGCTATGTCAGATCATTTCAGAGTTTAGGCAAACATCGTTTTAAAACAGAGCTGTGAGCAGCGGTTTCACACTAGTGGCACATGCTTTGTAGAGCTGCATAGATTTGTGTGGTCATGAGCCTCAGTGCTGTGTTTTTAATAAACACAATTGGTTTTAATGCTAGAAGAACATTGGTCGGTCTGCATGCGGTTGACTACAGCAGTGGCTAAATATAAAGACGGGTCTCTGCTTCCCCTGCATCAGTAGAACAATGCAAATGGTCAAGAAACATTAGCAGAAGTGGACATCTAGAAAATCATTCGGTTCCTGTAGTTTTGGAACTCAACAATTCATAACCATATTCTGCTTGTTTTCCTTGAATTTTGAGACCTGAATTTTTATATCCTGAATTTATCCGTGTGACCACAGAACCACTGAAATGTTTTTTTCCCCCCTGCAATTATAGTAATGACCAAGATACTTGTTTTCCAAGACTTTGTTCCAAAACCTAGTGAGCTGCCTAAGTAGGCAGCATTTGAAGGTGTGCTCGAAACACATAGTTGGCTCCACCCTGTTTTGGTCAAAACACAGCAGGATCCCACATATTCTTCATGCATAAGTCAATCCTATATTGCACTGCAACAAGTTCAAAAGAAGAGAAAAATCCACCAAGTCACATGCATTGCTTTTATGATATTATTATTTTTTTAAGGAATCACTATGAACTCTCGTCACATGGAAAAGAGCTGCATGGAGATCCCTCACATTCCTTTTTTTGTGAAAAACAATAGCATATATGGGTTTGCAGTGTGATTTTTCATTTTGTTTCCCCTTTAATATTGGAACATTAACTGAGATAAAAAATATGGTGAAAATCTCCCAGTTTCCATTGCTGAAGTGACGTGTGGTTCTCTGCTGTGCTGTGATCATGTTCAACTTGAGCTTAGGAGTGAAGTTATATTTCACCAGTGAGTTCATGCGAGCCGCTCCACCCTCTGTTATATTGTTTATGAAAAGACACCCAAAACCAGCAGGAATACGATTCATTTCTGCAGTGATGCAACACTGTCAAGTGACACAGCAGACGCAGGAGACACCCAGTAAGATGATACGTTACGGCCTTGTTATTGTTGTTGTGGTGAGTTTGGCTTGGGCTTATTTTCTTGATTCCAGAGCCCAACAGCTCATAATAACGCCCGGCTTTGATCTTCCCTTGTTGGTGCTTATTTATTCTCCTCACAGTGAATATTTTGCGGTGATGTTAATGGGCCCTCCCAGCACACATTAAAGAGCCATAAACGCAGAGAACAGAGCGACGGAGAGAGCGAGACGGTCTGTGAGGGCTGAGGTGCGGGCAGGAACGGTGTCTGCTCCTAATTGGGGGAAAATGTGTTGCACATGGGCTGTTGGCTGCTCGCTGTGTGAAGCGCGGTGTAAAAGCGTATGGAGCATGCTGTTTGTGTTTGTATGTGTGTTCATGATGCAAAAGGGTGCTTTTGCACATCTTGAGTAATTAGTATGGGCCGCTCGCCCTGTCTTTCAGCTCATGTTGTGTGTTTAGAGCTGATTAAAAAAAGATGTACTCGTCTGTAGCTCAGTACAAGCACTTCTGCTGCCTACACAGACAGTTGCTGGAGTTATTAGTCAGCCTCATAGGCAGGGGCACAAATGAATGGGTGCTTGGAGCAAAAATGCCACCAAAGTGAACAAAATGCCCCGCAAATTCAAGTTACAAACTCAAGGGGCGAAAAATGCCCTTGCGCAATTAAATTAAAATGATTATGAATGTTGCAATTAAGACTGCCCCCTAATAAACATTAGTAATTGTATTTGTTTTATCAGTTGGTTAGTCGTAGAGAGGGAAAAAAAAAGGTTTGTGAGGGACAGATTATTTAGGGCCCTAGGAAATCTGTTTTATTTTTTTTCCAAATTCAGTTTTTTCCATTTAAATTCTTCTGGATTCCATTTTTTTCCCGTTTTAAGTTTTCTGAACTTTTTTAATGGTTACATTAAATTTTATTAATCAAAAGCATGTCTAATGAATTAAAATCATGAAACTTGTACAATTCGACATTAATTTATTAAAAAGTTTAACACAAATTACATGTTTAGGGCCCTATGAAATGTTTTATTTTCTTTAACCATATGTTTTATTGTTACCAAATTCTGGGTTTTAGCATGTCTAATTGTTTGAATGCATAAAACAACTTTTATTTATTATTAATAATAGCCTTATGATTTTTTTCTTTAGAAATTGTGTTCATTCAAATGAAGGCATACTACATTAATTTATCTATTAATTTATTATGATTTACTATTAAAATTAAAACATGAAAGAAATATTGTGTAATTATTCCTTAAAAAATAAAGTTGTAATAATTTTAGTGTAGTAGTAGTAGTAGTAGTATTAGTACTATTACATACATTCTACTGAACAATAGTAATGTATTTCTGGCACAAAGTCTTCAAGTTAAAACAAACTTTTATTTTGACGGGTTGCCGCCGTGAATGCCTTTAAATTTCTGTGTGTATATGATATGACGCTAGCTTAGGGATATGCCGGTATCAAATTTTCATGTTGTGATTAATTGCTAATGCCTTTATTATGGTATACGGTATTATCACAGTATTGAAATTTAGTTTAAAAAAAAAGTGCTGTCATAACAGGCTTAACATACAAGTATAACAGGTTTAATAACTTTTTCTTATAACAAAAATAACTGAACATTTAAATGCAATAAAGCAATACAAAAAAATGTATAAAGTTAAAAGTTTTACACAGATTAAAGTGCAAAAGAACTATAAAGACCAATTGCTATCACTTTACAATAAGACCTCATTAGTTAACCTTAGTTAATGCATTAACATTCACAATCAGCAATAGCTACATTTGTTACAGAAGTTATTCATCTTTGTTAAAAAAGTCTTAGTTCATGTTAGCTCAGTAAATAACACAGGTGCAATAAAACTTTAGATTTTAACAACGTGTTATTAAATATTGAAATGACCTAAGATTAATGGATGTTTGGAAGAATTTTTCCATTGGCAGTTTATGTTAACTAATGAATTAACTAATGTTAACTAATGAAGCCCTAATGTAAAGTGTGACCGAACAATAAAGAATCAAAACACTTTCAAACAATATCTAGAGCATGTTGTAGTCCAGATTAAAATGTAAAAAAAGTTTGAAAATAAATAGCCTATTAAGTCTAAATATTTTAGTATTTGGCGCGGTGATGAACATCAGAGCAAACACACAAAACTGAATGGCTGTTTAAATCATCTAAACAAGATCAGAACCGAAAGTAGCGCAGCTGCTTTTTTTTACGGGTTTCCGGGGTAACGGCTGCATTTAAAAGAATTATTATTATTATTTCTACAGTTTAGCGCCATCTGCTGTCAGAGAGTGAAAGTTCTCTCACATGTTCCGCCATGTGCTTCTCGTCCGCGCTTGTTTACATCAGGGTGCGCACGCGTCTTTCACGCCGCATACAGCGCTGTTGTGCATTTTCACCAGTTGATGGCAAAAGTATTCTTAAAATGCATTCAAAATTCTGAATAATTTGTAATATATAATTATTCACGGTATTTAGAAGTGCCCACGATAACAATATCGTGCATATTCATTACCGTGATATATCGCATTACCGAATACCGGCACAAGTCTACACTAGCTGTTAGCTTTACTCAAATAAAACTGTGAACTGCTCATGAGTACTCTCAGAGCAGTTCTGGGGATGCTGTTCATTATTCCTGTCCCCCCTACATTAGTGATTCCTTAGTCATGGATCATTAGTGAGACGCCAGACGCTGAAATCACCGTGAGCGTCACGCGTGCTTCAGTATGTGTGTAGTAAACAAAACCACGCGTCTGCACCATTTATTAACACAGAGACACGTAGAACATGCAGGATTCATATTTAAATAGTCATTTTGTGGCTTAATATTTACAGATACAAGTCCATTCGTCCAAAAGTTGACAAATTCTGTGACATTCAGTTTTTATGACTGGATTTTGCGATTCTGTCCACGTTTTCCACATCGCGGAAATCGTAGGGCCCTAATTATTACTGGCTGGTCTTTGAGGCAATTGAAATGTTCGCCTATCATTCATCAACCTCATATATGGCTTATCATTGCAATATGTAAGAAGTAGCACCTTTGTTTGCTCTAATGTTAACCTAAATGAATGTGCATTATTGCCATCACTGGCACTTTTTTAACCTGATAAAACTGGAAACAAAATACCGTCATTTTTGCTCATAGATAAGATGAATATATCATTCAAAACTGTAAAGGGTCTTTTATTTGTGTACACTCACAATATCTACAAAACATTGTGCTTTTGTAAAATAAAAAAAAAACAGGACTCGCTTTCTGCCATCTCTGGAAAAAAATGAAGAGAAACTGTGTCGAGGATGCTTGCCTCACAGACATGAGAAATATATTCACAGAAAGCTTGAAGCCAACATTGACCCAGGCTTGTCTGACAACGGTTGTGCCTATGATCCAGGTCATTTTCACATTTTAATGTAGAAGCAGGTAAAATCTTATTCTAGATCATCTGGACGTGGTTATTCTGAATCCAGTCAGCTGATGAATGAGTGAATAAGTGACTTCTAAAGTGATTGGATAGCCAGGTCCAGATGCTCTTAGTTGCAAATTCTACCTATTTACAATTAAATGGATTGCAGTATACCACGCATAACAGTTTTACAAAATACTCATACAGTACATGACACAATCTGGTCTGGGATCTGTCTTAAATAATTACACAGGATCAGTGGTGAACTGGAACTGACAGATGGTTTATGAAGGGGGGGCGGAAGCATTAATAAAGCAAATGCTTCTGAATCAGTGGTTGTCTGAAAATGGTTGTTAGAGTAAGAAGTATGTCACAGTTAAGATGGTTGGAAACAACACAACACAACCTTCAGTAAAGCACAACAGTAGATTTTTAAATCCTTTAAAGATTCAGAGTCCTCTTGTAGGATCAATTGTTGATCGCTTTGGGAACCAGATCAGTGATGCTGTGACGTTTAGTATAAAGGTGGACACAGGCTTATAGTCCTGATGTCAGCACAGCGTGGCCTCGCTCTCTAAAACAGCTCTGTTTTCTCAAGAGCACACAGCAAAAACGTTCAGACACTCTCTCTCTCTCTCTCTCTCTCTCTCTCTCTCTCTCTCTCTCTCTCTCTCTCTCTCTCTCGGGTTTGAAGGTGGTGAGGTGAGTGGCCACAAGAAACCGCTGATAAAGACGCGCTTTAAGCCAGAGGGCATTTAGAGCCACATATAGGCTCTCTTTCAAAACACAGTGAACTGCCTACGTAGGCAACATTTAAAGCATGTTCCCAAATAGAAGGCTCTTCCAAAAGGCAGGAAGCAGGATTATGCCATCTTCATGGGCTAGGCAATACACTGTATATTAGCTACATAGTTGTAATGATATGTGTATTTGTGTGATGATATAAAATTAGGGAATATTGTGTATATTATGGTGACGTATTACTCATAAAGACAGTAAGCCAATTTCACTGCCCTTTTTCATTTCATGCCAGCTGGTAGGCGCTGCTTTCAAACGTCTCCATGTGTGTTTATATGAGCGCTCTCTGAAGAGTATCAAACTTTCTATTTACAACATGCAAACCAGTGTCAAACATTGTTGGTTTATGTGTGTGTGTGTGTGTGAATCCATTCATTATAACCAACAAAGTGTAACCACTGGTTAAATAAGAGTTTGATTGCGCAGTAAAGACAACTTCATTGATAACAGGTGTTTTTGCAAGAGTGAAAAAGTACTGTCCCAGTGACAGCTTTTGTACCCTTTTTTTCTGAGAGTGTAGTTTCACACTGCAAATTTTTTGAATTGACAACCATACTGAAATGCAGGTTTGAATCCGAAAATACAGTGATTGATAGTGATGACCATGGCAATGGATGGGATTAAAAAAAGAAAACAAATGGATACTGTATGTGAGAATAGATCTGTGCATTAAGTGGAGTGTAAATGCAAACTAATAAACCTGCCACTTGTTTAATGTGTTTGTTTTCTTTAAAGAACTCGCTTCATTGTTGCAATAACCACTTTTTTCTCAAGAGCAAATGCAAATATATGCACAGCCCTACCACAGTCTTTTGGCCATAAGAAAAAAAGTAAGATGTCAATTTGGGAGCAATGTTAATTACAAGTACACTTAAATTCTATTCAATACAAAAAAAAGTATTGATGAAAACAATCTAGTCTAATTAAATTTTGTCGTCTTGTTGTGTGTGCTATGTATTTTTTTCGTATTGAAAACAATTATATGTCAAGCCAGTGCATTTGAGGAGCACTGTGTAGTTTTAAAAATCAGTCCCTTATTTGGGTTACGTCTGAGTTAAGGATGCATATGTAGACTGTAGACAGGAACGCAGCTCACTGAGTTTCAGAACAGAACTAATAATTGAGGTAGAAATGTCCTTTTTAATAATTCATAAAACAGATGTGTCTCTCAGAATCATGTGATGGTGTGCTTCTTCCTAGTATTCAACTTCATCTGTTTCTTAAAGGGGTCCTATTATGCTTTTTCACTTTTTAAATCTTTAGTTCATTGTGGATGTGTATGATTTGGGGCATAAAAAAGATCTAGAAAGTTACAAATCCCAAAGTCCACTCCAAAGGGAGATATTTCGTTTTTAAAAAATCCCTTTTTAAGAACTACAACGAACGGCTCGTTTGGACTACAGGGTTTGTTTTCCGGGCTTTGTGATATCACAAAGTGGCTCATTGGAATATCATTAAAAATAATTCCCGCCTACAGAAATGTGAATGGTTGGGGGGTGGGGAGGGGCGAGGTTGTGGTTAGAACGCTTGGTTGAGTGAGTGCATCAGACGAGAATATGAAGAAGAAGTGCTGCTGCAGAGTTAGTGCATCAGAGAAAACCAAGAAGAAGAGAAGTCTCTGGCTAGTGGCTGTATGCTTCACATTTCGGCGAGGTCTATAACCAATTCGGCACTAAGTACAAGATGACGTTGTCTGGATCGCCGCGGACAAGAGGACGCCAGAACTGGCGCCGGTGTGCCTACCCCTACATAGAAAATAATGTATTTTAATTTTAAAGGCGTGGCACGACGCGAAGCTGCGCTTCTCATCCGGTGCGCGACCGCCTGAAAGCGGATGATGTCAGGAAACAGTTGTTGCAGTTTATTTTTTAACTCTGTTCCTGAGCATTATAACCCCAATTTGCTATTGTGTGCTGCGCATTTTACTGAGGACAGCTTCCACAACACGAGTGAGTAGTGCCGGATTCGCCAAAAGCTTTTGTTGAAAGACGGAGCAAGGGGCGTGGCAGTACTGAAACACCGTCTAAGCTGTTTGCCAATCACAATAAATATGGCTGTAAAAATCTCTCATATTCTGAGTGTTTATGTTTACAGAGCTCAGTTATTTGCAGAAGTCACAACCACATTATATACAGTTCACAAGCAGGTAGTGACCACTAGCTGCTAATGCAGTGACAGATAATGTATATGTCATGATTTAAGATCACAATATCCATAATTGGATACTGTAATATCCGGTCAGCCATGCCAGGTTCAGGAGAGACACGAATGATAATTTTGAGGATTTACTTCTGTATTTTGAGGAGGTTGTCACTCCCAAAACCTGTCAGTGTGTTTGCGGCCTGTTTCTTCTTCCATTACTGCTGTAATGGACATTTAATTTATATTTGACATTCACAGATGCTCCTCAGTAGGCTGGCCATCTCTAGGTGGTGTGGTCCATCTACATCGTTCACGAATCAGTCTCACTCTCTGTGTGTGTGTGTGTCTAAATTCGCAGAACTGTACGGTTTCGACGTTCTCATTGATTCCAACCTCAAACCGTGGCTCTTGGAAGTGAACCTCTCTCCTTCATCCTTCATTGGTGCCAGCCGCATGGTTGAGTCGATTCACAGCACACACAACCTAAGACCATTGATCTTTATTTCCGATTTGTGTGTTTATGGTGATTTGTACAATAACAACTTTTTACCAGGTTTTGGGTGTTTGTGTTGTGCCTGTCTTATCCTGAGCAAATGCATTTGAGTATCACGTGCTTGCATTCCATACAGCCATCAGCCATGCCATACAATGATACAAGGATTTGGGGCAAATACAGTGAAGAAATGCTTTTAGGTCTCTCTTTTGGCAGAGTGTAAGGATTTGATATGGAGTTATTAATGCATGCTGAAAATGTTGGCTAATTAACAGTAGAACTTGTTAATATGCCGTTTACATATGGCTCCCTAGTCAAGATCTGACTTTGCGCCACATTTAGTTTTGACAGGAATAAAAATGATGATATGAGGGTTCAAACCAATTGTTCAGCCGATAAAACACCTTTCCAAATAAACATTTACTTGACAAACATTTCCATAAAACAGTACTAAACGTGTGAGTTTGAAGTTAGCATGTCCAGCTCATGGGACTTTATACAGTGCATGCCATTGTAAAGACTAAAGCCTCAAAGCCTCTTTTTTAATCCACGTAAAATTCAATATGGTGTATCGAACATCTCTAGTATTCCTTATAAACCTTACAAAGCTCAAGCGGCTGATCTACACCACGGCATCTGTCATAAGTGGTGGGATCAAATCGAAACATCCAAGAAAAGCCTATTTCAAAGCGTAACGCCAGATGAGTTAGGAGGATCTAACCAACTGGAAGTTATCAGGTCTAGACTTGTTCAAACTACTGGATCTGGAGCTTTTCATTTTTTTTCTTTTATTGCACTGTAGGCGTTAAGATCTTGCAAGGGCTGTAGAAGTGAGGTTCAACCATTGATTTGAGTATGTTGAGCGCGATACGACTGGTTTATCGCAGGAATTACATACAAAAGATTGTACTATCATGCATGAGCAAAATTAAACAGACTTGGGCCCATATTCACAAAATATTTTATCTTACCACTTAGAGTTCTCCTAAATAGCAGTAAATGTTTTTAGCTAAGAGTTTTCTCTTAAATCCTATTCACAAAGCTGCTGAGACAAAGTTTTACTAATGAATAGAGAGAAGTCTTAAGGTATAGTTCACCAAAAATGACTGCCACTGATGTCACATGGATTATTTTATCGATGTCCTTGCTACGTTTCTGGACCTTGATCGTGGTAATTACATTGCTGTCTATGGAGGGTCAGAAAGCTCTCGGAATTCATCAAGAATATCTTCATTTGTGTTCCGAAGATAAACGAAGGTCTTACGGGTTTGGAACGACATGAGGGTGAGTAATTAAAGTCCCCCTGTAGTGAAAATCAAGTTATGTTGTTTATTTGTCTATGTGGTTTTTTTAATATGCTTTTAGACAAACCAAGTGCCAATCTATTAATCAACACCATTACTGAGTATATAACTGTAGTTTCCCAAAGGCTGACCCAGAAACGTGGTTTGAAACAACCCTCGGTTTGCTACGTCACAAAATTCAACAACCAATCACGTCAAGGGATAGATTCCTACCACTAGCATGCAAAATATACCTATACCAGCACAAAACCAAAAATAAATCAGAGCAACAAAACGCGCGATCCCATGCATCGGGCATCGGGCACTCACACATCACGCGTATGATATGTCTCGAAGGGGGTGGCTCCTATTATAATGCACGAAACGCTGGCATCCAGTCTTGCAAGAATTTTGAGGACACAACATTAGTAAGTAACTTTAACGAATGTTACAGTATTCACTGTAGTTGTCCGCTAGTAAAAACATATTTTTATCAGTCATTATCTGTGTATGGCATTGTTTTGCGGTTACTTCAGTTCAGTGGATCAGGAGGCGGGACTAATAGATCCGCGTATAGTAAATGAGGCAAGGGTGTAGAGTTACATTCAAGCTATTTTAAGGCATGAGAAAATTATTTTCACAAAAAAAAAACATTTAAATATGTAATTTTAATGATCAAAGATAAGTTTTAAGGGATAAAATATTTAACTACAGGAGGACTTGAATGACACATAATTTTTTCATTTTTGGGTGACTATATCGCCTTTAAAGATGATGTCAGCATGCTTACTAACTATGCACACAGTGATTGGCTGATAGGGGAGGGGTCTCTGTCAGAGATTTATTCATAGAAATGTTGTAGAGCTTGATATTATGTTGACATTCAAATAAAGATTTTAAAATGCTGGCTAAGTATCACTAATTAAACAAGTATATGTTCAGCTTATTGTCAGCCTCTTACATGTATGCTTCTCATAAACAATTTACGGATATGCATATAAACAGCCTTTTAATTAACAGAGTAGAATAATCATGGCTTATAGTAAGACATGCAAAGGTTAAATAAACCAAACTGGACTCAAGAACATCTGTTACATCTTGCCCAACTGGTTAATGAAAACTAGGATATAATCAAAGGAAAATTTGAAATTAGGATATCCTCCAAAACCAGGAAGTCCTCTTCACTACTCCTAACGTTTCACAGATTTAGGAGCTAGTTTTAGCGCTAAAACGCTTTGTGAAATACTCTTGGAGTAAAAATGTAGGAGTCCTAAATTTAGGATTGACGCCCATTATTTTTTAAGATTTCCTCCTAAATCTGCAAGTTATGAGCTACTTTTAGCCTTAAGATGTTTTGTGAATACAGGCCCTGATCTCCGGGGTAGGAAAGTAGGGCTGTAGGAGGAAAAAGCAGAGGATGCAAAGATCAGCTCCTCATGGACAAGATAATCATCTTAAACGACATAAAGAAGAAGAGGAACGTTCAGTATGGCATACATCAACTAAAAGCATTTGACAGCATTCCCCTCAGTCTGTGAACGTACCGAACAGACCCAGTCATCATGGGCTTCTTGGAAGGTGAAGCGTTGGAAAACCAACCTGCGGTTCCATGCCAGTGGTGGCATAAAGGCTGGTAAAAGCCATTAAGTGAAGAGTTTTCCAAGGCAACTCTGTCTCACAACTGACAAACTACTAATGAACATCCTAAATAGTGCCCATGTTATAAGATGAAGAACAGCATCTATCTTGTCAAGTTGCTCAGCAGTGACATTCAAAAGCTCCGAAAGTGATGAACTTAAGATCTTGATAGCCAATGGCCCAACAAGAAGTTCAACAAGATGATAAAGGAATTTCAAAAGCCAAATACCCTCCATTCTAGATCAGAGATAAAGTGCAGAATTAAAAATAAATGCTTCCTATTAAAAAAGCTATTTACTCCCCAAATGTTTTTCAATACAAGACAACAATTCTCACAAAAATGGGCAATTCACACTCAATTGTTTTTGTGTCAAACAATCCTTTGAGTAATTTGTCCAATTAGAGGGAAGTTCTTCATGAATACTTGAGTCAAACTCAAGCCTGCCATTAAGTGCCATTTGTGGGTCGCTTCTAACAATACAGGCACCGACTGCTACTGGATTTTGGTTAAAGAAAAAAAAAAAAAAAGGAAAAAAATTTGCAAGAAGTGAAAAGTGAAATATCTTCACATTTGTGTTCACTATCAAGTGGAAGTGTCATTTAGTGCTTTTGGCAGAGGTTAGTCATCTAGTTGTGTAGATCCTTTGACCCCATTGATTTTCATTGTGTGGACAAAACATTTTTCAGAGTTTTAATTTGTGGGTGAACTAGCCTTTTAACAAGAGATGCATTTTTGTCAGTGTTCACTGTATAGGATTTAGGTTGTATTGTATTGAAAGCGTCAAGGTGCTCTAAAATTGGACTCTTGTATTATTTGAATGACTTGAAATGTGGTGCATTAGAACAAGCAATGAAGTTGTTATGATGGATTTTGCAGCTTGACAGTATAAATCACCTTTAATTAGGTGGAAATGAGCAGCTTGGACATTCTGCCCATTTTGTGTTTCATGGAAGAAAGACAATAATCATGTTGTATTGTGTTTCTTTTAAAGGCTTATAAATCCGAAGAATTTATTGGCCCACAAGGTTAATATAACAGTGCACTAATGCATTTTTGTCTTTTTATATTTCTAGCGATGCTCCTCTGGATTTAAAGATAAAGGCCAGCATGATCTCCGATATGTTTTCTCTTGTGGGTAAGTTTGCTTTTTCCCAGTCTCAGAGTCTCAGTCGTAACCCTGACCAGTCCTTAACCACTTCACCTCAGTCTCATGTTGTGAATGTGCATGTTCGGTCATATTTTCAAACCTCAGAACAGCCATAACTGCAGGTTACTGTGGCCGTGGCTTTAGTCATGTGGGTCACATTTGTTTGGTCTGCAGTAATGACCGGTTGAGAAGAAGGAGTGTTGTGCTTTCCTGCCGTACATGAGGGTTTGTGGAAAACGTAGACGAAATCACGAAATCTGGCAAAATTTGGATGAATAAATACAAAGTAGGGCTGGACACTTAATGCAATGACAATATGGGCTTGTAGCTGTGAATATTCAAGTGCAAGAAGACTACTGTTGAAATATAAGGTCCGCATGTTCTGCTTGACTCAGTTTCTCATACACAGCACATACTAAGTCTCACTGTATAAACTCGTTTAAACAACTGTATAAACAACAATCTGCCAAAAGCTTGGTTAATTAATAAAGCTCAATATGGCAAATGGGGCAAACATCTCAAGCATTCATTATGAAATTATGAATAAAAATTGAAGAAATTATGACAGAAATATGTTACTGTTGTACAGTAGAATGTATTTCTCAAAGTAATAATGACAATAATAATAATACAGTTGTTAAAAGATCTTTTTTTACGGAATATCATGCAAATTTTTATCCATGTTTTCATTTAAACCATAAACCTCTTTTGTGCAGCACTATGCCAACAATTAAAGGAATTGTTCAAATTTCATTTGATTACATTTTAAAAGCTTAATTAAATCGTTAAAGTTTTATGCATTCATGATTACCACCATTTTTTATAAAAAAAATTGGGGCACTGTAAGCGTCTAAAACAATACAGATCTTACAAAAATTTAAACGAAGAAAAGGGAGAAAATAAAATGGGTATTTCATAAGGTGTAACGATCTGCAAAATCTGACGATATGATATTATTGTGGGGGGGGGGGGGGGGGCATATTTAAGAATCAAAAAAAAAAGAAACCTGAAGAATTGGGGAAAATTTCAATTTAACATTTTAAAGTTAAATTATTCTATCTAATGCACTTTAAGAGTTCAAAATTAAGAGCTCCAACCCATGTTTTTTAACTTAAGTACTTAAGAAGTCAGAACAAGTTCTGGGATTGACTTTAAAGTGAAAATGAAGACGCAAGAACTCTCTTTTTTATTTGTGGTATACTGTCTCAGTCTAAATTACATTCACACTGGTGTTTTAGGAAGCCAAATATATTAGAATATAATAATAATAATAACAAAAATGACAGTAGTAGCCATATATTGTAAAACAATTGCACTTGTAAAATAAATGAAAATGACTCTTTTAATAGGTCTTAATTTACCCTACTTCTATCTCTAATTCTACCACGTTGTAAGAGATAATTGTGGATTTGGACTGGGCATTTAAACTGCGCTAAAAAAGAAAGAATCTTTTTTTTGCGGAGCATTTCGAATTCATTTGAGCAAAATATAATGACAATGTTACGTGTTACTATCCCTAAGACGTTCTACTACTTACGAGCAATAACGTTGAGGCAGCAAAAGAGTGCAGCACACTACAAAAATACTAAAGCTAGCTCTACGGAGGAAAGAGCAGAAAAGATAATTCTCCTTGTTTTATCCTGGAGCTTTCAGTCTAATGATTAGGCTCACCCCACGATCACCTCTATCTGATCAAGTCTTCGGGTTGAGTGAGTCTTTCGTAAGTCATCACGTGACGCCCCAAGACGCTTTACGCAGCTGGCAGTCTGAACCGGAAAGAGTATTGATTAGTTAATCTCTCGAGTCTTTCGAATTGTTCGTTCTTTTGTCATGTGACGTGACAGCACAGGATAGAGAAATTAGTTCATTTACAGGCTTCCTTACAAACGGATGCATAGTTATTATTATTATTATCATAATCATTATTATAATTATTATTTACTCTTACAGTTACATGATGCGTTTCTGGTCTCTGCAATTGTAGCTTTTTTACTCTTACAGTTTGATAAATGCTGTGAATTTCTAGTCATTAGGTTGCTTGTTCCATAACACTGAATGTTGTAACATGTAATAAAGAGTTGGTTATTATTATTATTAAGTCTCTTTCCGACTCAGACTGCATTGGTTAAGTTTATGGGGCTGTCACGTGATGAACGAATGACTCGGAAAAGCCCGAAGACTCGAACCAGGTGAGCTACTTGACTAGTTCCAGTACAGAACCTATAGGGTGTTGCGCATGCGCGACTGAACGAATCACTCACCAAGATGACTCGTTCTTCCCGAGTCATATTAAAGTTTCGTGCAAATAGGACAATACTTCAGAACTACGGCCAGCACTAAGGTGGGTACTGGCATTCAGTTATTGTGAACGAGGGCCCGCTCTGAGGCGCGGAAAACACCGGATCACGAGCTGATCGCATGAACGAAGTGCGCGCTTCGCTTTGAAACAAACTTGTTGACAGATACTGTGCCAAAGCATAATGGCCCAAAACAAATGTGAGTTTAAAATACATATACAACTTTTTTGCTATCGTGATATGACGCCTACGATTATGACCAGCGATACAATATCGGGGCGGATATGATATATCGCTACAGAATCCCATTAGTTTTCATAGGTTTCATAGGTCACCATGGGCGTCTCAGCATAAATCGTCTTTTTCACTATTCCATATTGCTCAGGGCGTCTCACTAAATCCATATTGCTCACAATCCACTAATAGGGCATTGTTGCCTGCTGGTGACATTCTTCCAACCCTTCAAACTGTGCGATGATCAAATGTGATGTGTCTGAAAAGCAATGAATTGCCCTGCATCAGACGCGCAGTGTTAAAGAGTTACCCACAGGCGCTGTTCATTAGCATAAGATGACTTGCATGAAGGAACTGTCAGCAGAACATTAGACGCTTGCATGAGTCATTGAACTGTCACTGAAGAAAATACCTCTGCAGCGCTCATGAAAATAACGATTGCTCAAGGCAGAGTTTTGTTATGCTTACGCAATAGGTTGTCCCCAATCCAAAAGCTCGCAAATGTGACGCCAGAGAAAAGAACGCTCACTGTATTGATTGATCGCTGTACTGTGACGGTTGTTGATCGTATGCAGTATTTTATCTTGTTCGTTTGTCTGTGTCTATCCACATTTCTGATGATTACTTGACATCATTTTTGGATGTCTGGCCACCGCAGAACTGATCAACTATTCGTTCATTCTTTGTAAAAGTTAAGGATTTCGATTCTGGCGACAGATTCTTTTGCTATACTTTTGTCTATGAATGTTTAAACATTTGTGTGGTGAATTTGTTCATTTAAAATTGTTTTGTTGTTGTTTTTGCGTATGGTGTTTTTTAATGGCGTTAATATGATGTTATGAGTAATAAATTAAGTAATAAATCAAGTAATTAAATAATTATTTAGGCGGCATTTATGCAAGGCAGCTCAAAACGTTTTGGAACAGAGGTGTCATGTGACAAATTGTGATTATTTTAATTGACGCTTATGATTGACCACATACACTACTGTTCAAAAGTTTGGGGTCAGTAAGATGGTTTTAATGTTTTTTGAAAGAAGTCTCTTCTGCTCACAAAGGCTGCATTTAAAAAACAGTAATATTGTGAAATATTGTTACAATATAAATCGCTGTTTTCTGTGTGAATATATTGAAAAATGTAATTTATTCCTGTGATCAAAGCTGAATTTTCAGCATCATTACTCCAGTCTTCAGTGTCTTCAGAAATCATTCTAATATGCTGATTTGCTGCTCAAGAAACATTTATTATCAGAGTTGAAATTGTTGTGCTGCTTAATGAAAGTGTGGAAACCATAGTACAGTGTCTTTATTCTGAATTCTTAGATAAAAGGAAAATTTAAAGAGCAGCATTTATTTGAAATAGAAATCTTTTGAACACAAAGGGTTTATTGAAATTTTTATTCAATTTAATGCATCCTTGCTGAAGAGTATTAAAAACGAACACATTTTTGAACAGTAATATATAGCATGTATTATTGCTAAAATTCTAACATCAAACAGAACATTTGAGATCAACTTTTTCTGACTGTCTGATCAGTCTGCTGTTATTTACACACACTCCATTACACATCTGAACGGATAGAAAGCTAATTATGAATGGATTGTATTAATCCACTCTTGTCTGAACAGCAACTGTTTCTTATGCTTAGGTTTTGTGTGTCAGGATCCATTATTACGACAGCCGCGTCCCGACAGAGCTGGGATTGATTCAAGAATGAAGAATCCTCCGCAGAAACTTCAGGTAAAAATACCCACACTTTGAACTTATTTAAATAGTTTTCCCTGTGTAGATACACAGGATAAACAACAAGTTGTTAGGACAATCATGATGATCATCAGACAATCTTAAAGTGTTTTTTAATAAGAATAATGAGAAGAAAACCCTTCATGTTTCATCATGCAGGTGTCAGTAGGCGCGTTTCCATTACCCTTCAAATTGCGCAAATTGAAATTGCGAATTGAAAATGCGCCTAATGGAAACGTGTCAATTTCGCAAAAACGCCCATATATCGCAAAAAAGTTTTTACGCTCACATGAGGTGGTTTTTCAAGCAATGCGAAAAAGGAATAATTCGCAAAACTGCAATGGAAATGGTTTTTTCGCATTCACAAGTCACATTGCGTGGGTAAAAAGTCATATGATCATTCTTCAACGTACTATAACCTCCAAGAAACACTTCATAAGTGGCCGAGCTCCAGTATAAGGGGCTTTCCCTACTATTAATACTTAGACAATTTACACTGCACACGTCTGCGGTGCAGTGTGGCTCTGATACGGCCACTGAAGCTGATTACGGCCACTCAATGCTTGTGTTTGTTTTTATACAGTCTATGGTTTATTCCAGCCGCGCCACGCACGTTTCTGAAGCGGCTCTCTTTGCTGCTTCTGTAAAGACACACGCATAAGCCTCCTTTGAATAAATATTGCCAAAATCCGTTGGCATGGCTTATCGCGAGAGGCAAAAGGTTACGTTTTAGCCGCATAACATTGGTTAATGGAAACGCCGTCATTTCGCAATACTTTTTTCATCGACATTTATAAAATATCGCCAAAGTTTTGCGCAAATCTGTAATGGAAACGCACCTTACTTACTTTCTAAAGATGTTGAAAACTTGATGATGGCACTCTGATCCCCAGGGGCCCAAACAGACTTAATCGATTATGGAGAACAGTCTTTTCTCTTGGACCCAGATGAATGTGTTTTGGACCTTTTTGATAAAATCTTTAACCAACTTACTTACATTTATGAAGTGATTTTGTAAAAGATTTTATCAGAAAGCTAAAACTTTTACCACATTACTTTGATTAAATTATTCTGTCTTTATGTATCTTACTAATATTGGAATGAGTTTATAATATGATGATAATTATTAGGGGTGTAAATCAAATGATTCGTCATGATATTTCTACGATATTGATTCTCATACCCAGCGGTACGATATTTGCGATACTTCTACGATACGATTTCAATACGATACAGGACAATATCGATCGATATATCGATATTATTATATTATATACCTATTTTAAACAACCATCTACATTTTTATTAACTCACAAATGCAACCAAAATATATATACACTTTTTTTTTAAATAATAAAGAAAAACAAATAATTGAAAAAAAAAAATCAAGTCACACACAAGATCAGTAATCTTAAAGTGCCCCTATCATGGGTTATGAAAGGTTCATGTTTTGGTTTTGGGAGTCCCCAACAACAGGTTGACATGCATGCAAGATAAAAAAAACAAACCAAAAAAACACTTTCATTGTCTTATAATATGCATTTATTTTTAACTTATTTGCTCAAAGACTCCCAAACGATTCTCTCAACGATTCATTTTTCCAAACCCCTGCTTTGCGTGACGCTAATCTGCGGTGATTGGTCCGATTAGTCTCATTTTCATTTCATCTCGTCTGTAATGCCTGATAAAGCAGCGTTTGTGAGCCAGTGCTGCTTTGCATATAGCGTTACCGGGGAAACCGCTATTTTTACCGCTCCAAAAGCGGCACCTAGTGGCAAAGAATGAATTTGCATTTTGCACTCAGAGCAACCAGCAACCGGTGTACAACCAACCAGTCGAGGCACATGAGTTTCATGCTGGTCACTAGATCATGTTATTGGTTCCAAATGCTTATAATGGACTGGTAATTTTTGGCCCACAGTCGGTTCTCAAGAGGGTGGGACTCTGGCTGTCAGAGTTTGGAGCAGCTGTTTCATATCAATCTGATGAAAAGGATTTAGGGAATTCCATGGTGGATTTGGGACACAGCTCTCCACAGTTAACAAACTAGATGTTAAGGAGCTGATTTCTCTGTCGATTTGCTGAGTTTTTTTAGACCCAGGGTAGACCGATGTGATCTAGCTTGATACCTTAAACTCTTTGTTTAGAGTGTTACTGAGCCGTAGAGACTTACGTGGCAATAATGAGAATGCTGTTGTTTGATACCCTGTTTTTATAGCACAACAGAATTTTCTAGTTGTAATAATTTTGTGAATCTGATTGAAGAGTCCAGCTGTGAGAGCTGCCCCATGGCCAGAGTTTAATCTACAAACTAGTCTCCATTTCTTCTGACTTCAGAACTGAATAATGTTACTACACAAGATAGAAGAATGTCTTTTAAGCAAGGAATAATTGACGTACTTAAAACACTATTGTAAGTAGGACTAATTTCTTCCGCATCTCATCCAATGCCTCCGTTGCTAATTCCAAAACGTAATTTTAGACCTACGTGTAAGGAGGCTTGCCCTTGGTAGAGATAATGACAAGCTAATAACTAAGTTATGAGGGAGAGAGAGAGAGAGAGAATTACCTCTGTGAGTCTGTACATCTCTTAAAATTGTTCGACAGCAGTGTCTTTACTAATAGTGAAACTTTAATTTCATTTTCTGCACAAAACAGCGTCCGTTGTTACCTCGCTTGTGAGAAGTCACGTAGTTTTTAAGTTGATGTTACTGATAAAATCGTCACAGTAGCACACAGTAGCACTAACAACATTAGCGGGTATGTTAGCATGTGTGCAAACTGTATGAATGTGCGTCTGTAAGGGAGAGAGAATGTTCCATGTTCCAAAAATATGGAAATGATCTGTCTTTTTTCTCATTGTGTTTACTTAGATTTATTTGGCCGGAGGTCATTGTGGGTTTTTGGTTCTTTTGCTGTTTTTGGCTGTAAGGACCTTTGAAATAACTGAAATCGTTTGGCGAAATGATCTGGACATGTAATGCGGTCAATACCTGCCTGGAACTACTTCGCCGCTTGCGTTTCCCTGAAAATAATTGCACACCTTAGAACGTTCGCCAGCCAATCAGATTCAAGCATTCAACAGTCCCGTAGAATTACTTGTCTTATTCCTAGTTATGTGAACATATTTTAACATCCAAAATGATTAGTCAGTATCTACACGAATGATGCCGAAAATGAGCTCTGATCAGAGACATACTATAAATGACATTTTAAAGTATATTATAATAGAAATTAGTTATTTTAAATTGCAATAATATTCACAATATTGCAGTTTTTATTGAATTTGAGCACATAAATGCAGCCTTGATGAACAGACAACAACATTTAATGAACTTTCGAAAAAAGTTTTAAACATTAACAAACTTTTTACACGTATTGTAGCCCTTACAGAATATACAAGATGTCAATCATTTTGACAAAATAAGAGATGATATAAAAATGTCATGCTATTTTTTTTTTGTATTGTCCTGAATTAATTTACTTTTTAGTCCACAAGACAAAATAATAACTAAATGTACATAAATTAATCTTTTAAAAAGTTTGCATACCCTTGACTCTTATTACTGTGTGTCATTACCTGAGTGATTGACAACCTATGGAAGCCCATTTCCGCCACTGAAAAAAAAAAAAAGGTAATTGCGACTCTCACAATTCTGACGACTTTATCCAATCTGAGGGAAAAAAATACATTTTCTTACAAGTACAAATTCACAATTACCTTTTTGAATTTTTTTATTCAGTGGCAGAAATGGGCTCTCCATAAATCCTTGGGTGCGTTCCAAAAGCATCATAAGCGTAAGTTGATCGTAACCCATTGCGTTTAAGTCGGTGACATCATCCGTCATCTGCCCAGAACTGCTTCTGTGAACAACTGTTGGCGCAAGCTACATTAAAGTGATTATTACGTTTTGAATATGGATATTTTTCTTACAAAAACGCATCGATTTGCTACAGGAGGCATTTGTTCACCCCCGGAGCCGTGTGAGACACTTTTTTTTTATGGTTGGGCGCCTTTTTATTATATTTGGGACTCTGAAGTATGCAACACCCGCTTAGTGGCATTAAACAGCTTGAAAGATCAAAGACAATTTTTTATATAACTCCGACTTGATTCGTCTGAAAGAAGGAAGTCATTTACACCTAGGATGACTTGAAGGTGAGTAATTTATAGGCTAATTTTCATTTTTGGGTGAACTCTAACTTTAAGGGACATATCATGGGAACATATGACTTTTCCAGGTTTTAAGTGCTATAATCAGGTCCCCGGTGCATCTACCAACCAAGAAAACGTGAAAAAGATTAACCCAGTAACTTTGTTTTGGTAAGCCTTTTTCTGCAAGCGTCTGAGAAAACGAGCACGTCTGATTTTGCTTCCTTGGTGATGTGGCAAAGGGATTTCATTGTAATATTACCGCCCCTTAATCTGTACATTTCCACACACGCGCCGTCATTGTGTTTTCGCAAGCGACCCGTGTTGTTTTGGTGCACAGGTTAATGCACATGGAGAAAGTTGAGCAAAAACACTAACTGTTCTGTCTTTGGCTGCACTGACGAGCACAGAGCACTGTTTAGAGTCCCAGCCTCAGAGGAGACAAGAGAGCAGTGGATTTATTGATTTATTTACTGTATATTGCTGCTGCCACACAGATCTAAAATAAACATGAGATTTATTTCCCAGCTGTTTACCTTCGAAGACATAACCGACTGTTTTTGTAACTCATGTGTGTTTTTTTTTTAACATAAACTTGTGTGTGAATGTGGACTTTAGTTTAGTACTCGCATGCTGTGACAGCCGCTTTCTGTGCGTGTGCTTCAGATGTGTGCGCTCAGAAAACCCTATATCAGAAGTTTAAACTCATATGGTTTAAAACGCATGATTTCAGCGAGATAAAAATGATAATATGAACCAAAAACATGTTTTTAGCAGGTCCGAGCTGTAATGGCGCAGCTCTATTCTGGAAAAGTGGGCGGGGAGCAGCAGCTCATTTGCATTTAAAGAGACAGGCCCGAAAAACAGCGTGTTTCTGCTTCCACTCAAAATAGGCATTTTCGAATTATATAATAAATTATCTGTGGAGAATTTTGAGCTGAAACTTCACAGACACACTCTGGGGACACCAGAGACTTATATTATATTATATTATATATTGTAAAAAGGGGCATAATATGTCTCCTTTAAGCTTACGATGCTTTTGGGAAATGCAGCTCTGAACAGATAAACTGCCTACAGTTCTTCAGAAAAATCCTCCAGGTCTTGCACATCCTTCACTTTTCCAGCATCCTCTGCATATTTGAACCCTTTGCAAAAGTGACTGAATGAACTCTATGATCTGTAATAACAGATCATGCCCCTACAGTATTTTTGTAATAATTCACTCTTTTCCTCAGCGTCAGAGACTGCCATCCGCCAACAGTGCAGACCCAGAAGCTCAGAGAGAGAAACCCGGTGCTAGGCTAGCGGAGAGTACGCTGAGTCTGACGGCAGAAGAGGTCAGTGATTCTGAGTCTACAGCCGATGGGGTTTCCATTACTTTAGCCAAACGCTAAGGAATTTATTTGAAGATAGCAGGCTGATGTATGCTCTTTCTTCTTGGCTGCTCCTGACATATTTGATATTGAACAGCATGTTTTATTGTCTCCCCTGCACAGATGAAAGTGCTGAGGAGGGCACAGGAGGAGTATGACAGGAGGGGTGGGTTTGTTCGGATCTTTCCTACTCCGGACACCTGGGAGCTTTACAGGTGAGAGAATGAAAGGACAGAACGATGATTTGAAGATGAGAAAATGTTGAATTGATTTATGCTACCTGTCAAAAGCTTGGAATAGTTTATATTTTTTGAACTACAAAAAAACTTTGAATTAAACTTTGTTTCATATTAAAAGTACTAAAGCACAATGCTTATTGCGATCTATTGGATGGGAGGCGCACTACAATGTTCCATCCATTAACTGAAAACAGGCTAGACTAATCGATTCTTGGGATTTAAGACTTGATATTGTTTCGTTAAAATGAGAATCGATTAAAATAGAGATCACAGTGCCAGCCATCTGTACACGCATTGAGTTGTAAGTTAGGACATTCAGTTCTGTGTTTAAATGATTCCCGAAATTGTGGTGTGTGTATGTTGCCAGAGTCAGCTTAAGATTGGACTCTTGTGTTTTTCTGAAACCCTGAGATCATACTGACTTCACCTATATGGCCAAATCACCTGTAACTCAACATGAGCTGCAAAACTCTGCTGGTTGCCAAGCTTGAGCTGCCAGCCACTAAATCATGTCTAACGAGTGAAAGCAAACAGTGGTGTGTGCCGTGGCACCCCGGTTGGGAAACACTGATTTAGAGAACAAAGTGAATAGATGAGTTTTAAGTTTAGACTTAAAGGCCTGGAGAGAGGAGGCAGCACGAATATTATGGGGCAGCTTATTCCATAGCTTAGGCCTATAATACAGAAAGCCCTACCACCCACCGTAGAGAGTTTATACTTGGGCACAACAAGCAAGTTATCATTGCTAGATCTGAGCGTCCGTGCAGGAATGTATGGTTGCACTAACTCAGCAAGGTATTGAGGTGCGAGGCTGTGACAGGACTTATAAACTAAAACTAAGAGTTTGAACTGAATACGTTTGGCCACAGGAAGCCAGTGAAGTTGGAGAAGGATGGGAGTGATGTGTGCAGATTTTTTGTTGAATGTAAGGGCTCGAGCAGCAGAGTTTTTTACCATTTAGAGGCGATTAATAACTTTGGCAGGTAAGCCGCTATATAAAGTGTTACAGTAATCCAATCTGGAGGTTATAAAAGCATGGATAATAGTTTCAGCATCTCCAAAATTAAGTGAGGGACGTACATGAACAATATTCCGCAATTGGTAAAAGCATGATTTAACAATCTGACCAATATGTGAATCAAAGCATAACGCAGAGTCAAACAACACTCCCAAACTTCGCACAGTTGTTGAGGGCCTAATTTGGACACCATCGATATCTATGAAGATGTCATGCTGGGAGGAGCTCTATGATTTAGGGCCAACCAGCAGGATTTCAGTTTTGTCTGCATTTAGTTGCAAAAAGTTATCTGACATCCAGGTTTTACGTTCTTGAAGACAGGAAACAATAGAAAGGGGTGGACAAACTGAGTTGGGTTGAGCCGTAAAATAGATTTGAATATCTCATATCATATTAATATATGAAAATTGAGACCATGACATCTGATGATCTGACCCAGTGGCAGCACGTAAATAAGAAATACAAGTGGACCAAGTACAGAACCTTGAGGGACACCACGTGAAATAGTGACAGTGTGAGATCTATTCTTATTTATCCTAACGAATTGCTGTCTGTCTGATAAATATGAAGTTAGCCACTGAAGAGCAGCACCAGTGATACCTATAGCAGATAGTCGAGAAAGAAGAACAGAGTGGCAAACAGTATCAAAGACCGCACTCAGATCAAGGAGAACCAGGATACTGTGGGCACCTGAATCAGAAACCAGAAGGAGATCATTAACCACTTTTAAAAGTGCTGTTTCTGTGCTGTGAGAGGGATGGAAACCAGATTGAAACTGCTCATAAAGATTATGTTTCTCTAAATGAGACTGCAGTTTGTGGTGCAACTACCTTCTCAAGTATTTTAGCAACAAATGGGAGGTTTGATATTGGTCTAAAATTGTTCAGATCTGTGTTATCAAGACCAGGTTTCTTAAGGATTGGGGTGATGGCAGCTACTTTTAGGTCTTGATGAACATAATTAGTGGCAAGGGATCTGTTTATAATATGAGTAATAGGTTGGATGAGTGAAGGCAACAGGGTTTTGAGTAAGTATGTTGTAATAGGATCAAGTGTGCTGGAGGCAGAGTTAGATTTGACAATCAGTTGTTCGACCGCAGATATATTTGTGGGTAAGAAAGTGTTGAGTGGGTGACCTATCAGACATGGAGAAAGGTGGGGAGAGACAGATGGAGAAAAATCTTGGTAAATGTTATCAATTTTACGTAGGAAAAAAGACTGAAAGCATTCACAAAGATCAACAGAGCTATTAATAGCTATGGACGATGGTTTAACAAGTTTGTTGATCTCAGAGAAAAGTTAGCAAGTGTTTCTCCTGCAGAGGTGGTCTTTCGTCGCACTATGACGTCATAATGTGACAGATTCCAAAACTAATCGTTTTCTTAGCTTGGATTCAATAAAAGCTGTTTTTGAACTAATGAGAAAGTTTTGAATTCTGAAACATACAGGAGGGTTTTTATAGTACATTGACCTGTTATGAAGATCAAGTGAATTTGATTTCTCAGTTCATGACTGCTTTAAGAGACAAAGATGATCTAAGATGGTTTGTTCAACGTCATTCACTGTTTTTATTTGAGAAATAAACTTAAAGGCTAAAATAACCAGTGACTCTAATAATGCTCTACACTGTTTTTGGAGTTTATTAGAGTACGTTTGACGTTTAAAAAAAAAAAGAAAAGAATACTAGTTCAGTCTTTCTGATTCAAAATGTAATGTTGCTGTTTCTTTATAAGTGATACAAATGCTTTGTAAAATGCTATTTTTGAGGGAAAGTTGTTTCAAAGTAAATCCTGCACCATTTTTAGCGTAGTAAGGATGCTAACATAAACACTATTGAAGACTAGAATAAAATAATAATGTTCAGGTGCAGTATTACACCACTTACTTTTGATATGAAACATCTGTGAACAGGTTACAGGGATCACCCTCTGTTAGATCAAATACCCCCCAAAACCAGATGTGCTTAGACCAGAGCAATCAGTGCCAGCCCCAGTCTTTCTTCTTTCTGCCTTATTCATGAGTATGTTTGATGGGCAATGAAAATGAGATGCCAGCAATGCCAAGTCATGCATCCATCATTTCCATCAGTCATGCATGTGCTCTCGTGTGCTCTGCCTCTGAATACAGACGGGTTACCCTCTGCAAGCACGAGTAGGTATCATTACTGAACAACAGGCTAAGAAGATTGTGCATGTAAAATATGGATTAAAGCAGGTCATTCAGATCTACAACAGGGTTATTATTGCTAGATAAAACTAGGACTATTCAAATAAAATATTAATATTAGATGAAAACTTTAAAGGGAAATTAGAAAAGTTGCCTTGGCAACTAACTAAAGCATTAAAATTGGAAATTTAAAAAATAACTAAAACTGAGTAAAAATAAATAAATGAAACCTGAATATAATATATATTTAACAACCTAATAAAATGACAAAAACACATAAAAAATAAACTTAAATTTTAAATTAAAACTGAAAATATTAAAATAAAACTTAAAGGCCCATTCACACCAAGGATGATAACAATAACAATAAAGATATATTTTTAAAATCTTCTAAATAAAAAAAAAAACAAAAAAACACCACAAGTATACCATAAGCACAGAGGAAAGATATTTTTGGAATCACTCTCCGAATTAATCCTTTTTTTTTTCTTAGCTGATGAACATTAAAAACATTGAAGACAGGACTTTAATTGCGCTCGAGCATTTTTAAGCGGCAGACGACAAAACTGCAGCGTGTGCTTATAATAAACAAAACATTATTGTGTGAAGGAGTGGATGCTAATATAGTTATCGTTACAGTTTTTCATTCTTGTTGTCAACAGGCCAAAATATTCCAAATATTACTAAAAAGTATAATAGTTTATAAGTAATACTAAAATAACCCTGATCTATAGATGTGGCAGAAATTATTGATACCCTTGAATTTTATTTAATAAAAAAAAAAATTATAAATAAATCAGACTCCTTTGCTGTTTATGTATGTATCTGTTTGAATTGCGCTGGAACAAAGCTAATAGAAACTATTTTTGTAGTAAAAAGACATCGTAAAAAGGGCTGGTCTATTAGAAGTTACAGGAAATAATTTTCAAATAATTCAAATAACACTTGAAGCAGTAATGTTTGAAGCAGACCATTCTTTTATCACTTTATTAATGAATTGGACCCAGATTATATGTCTTTTTTATGTCTTTACTATTTACTTACATCAAAACATAATAATAATACATAATAATAATTGTTGAATTATAAAACACTTTTGCCGATACATGGGTAAGGTTGGTGCTGTGGTTAAGTTTAGGTTAGGGTTAAGGGGTAGAGGTAGCATCAACAGTGTAATTATGGATGTAACTACAGAAATGAATTACAGATGTAATGTATAGTACAGGAAGGTACTTTTAAATATAAGTACAATGTAAAACATATATACACAATAAGTGCATGATTCATTTAAATGTAAGTTGTTAAATTAAATGTAGTAGTTAAAGACACTTAATAGTGGGTCCACATAATTAAAAAGCATGAATGCACTTCAGAGTAATAATGATGTGAACACTTACATGTATTCAATTCATATTATTCTGCTGAAAATGATTGAAGCAAACATGAATGCTGAGATTACTCGAGCAGGTTTCTGTAATATTTTCTGTAGGTTGTAAACCAGGTTTTTGAATGTTTTTATTTTTATTTTTTAAATGATTTTTATCAAGTGCTTGCTTAATAACTACTCCATCCCTGTGTGAACATTTCGTTCTCATTGCCTAAAGATATGTTGAATATGCGCTCGGAAGCAGGCGCTGTCCCATAACGGGATAGTGTTATAACAGCTTGACTGAAAGAGACATTCATGACTTAAATAAACATTTACTTCACCAAAAATGTATTGTTATTGACACAGGAAAATAGCTAAAGCTTTTCAAATGCTTGTTTGAGCTCAGTCTGGAAAAATTGTGCAGTCATTTAATGTTCAGCATTTAATATTCAGCACCTCATAATTTTGTATTTCACACCGCGGTCACACCATTAGACAGTGATGCAGCAGCTAATTCTAGCTGCTTGAAGGCAGAGCGTAGTAATATTGCTCAAGCGTGACCGATGCAGTCACCATAAAGCATCTAACCTGTTGTTACATGTGTTTTGTCATAAACATGCAGGGCAGTTGTTGAGGAAAGCTAACAGACATTGTTTTCTCATTTCAGCAGTACAGTTTTTACACAATTGAAAAGTGCAGGAAGCATCATGTTCTCATTCAGCTTGTATCTTTCTCGTTTGCATAAGAGTCTGTGCTGAAACCAACAGGATTGATTGTTTACCACAGAATTGGTTTGGACTTATATAATTAATCTGTCTGTAATTATGTGTCTCTCTCTCTGTATTTTGTTTCAGTGGTTATCTGGAATACAAGAGCTCTATGAACGCCATGTTGGCTAATAAACTTTTCCATGGAAGGTAAGTCTTTCCACCGTGGTTGGAAAGATCTTAATCTATTTAAGGAATCTTTTGTTGATATTTAGTGCGAGTATGTCATACAAAGGCTTATGTGCACTGATAAAATGATTGCTATTCTTAGAGGAGCCCTTAAAGGAATAATTCACCCAAACATCAAAATGACCTAAAAATGTGCTCGCGCTCAGGCCATACAAGATCAGGATGAGTTTGTTTCTTCATCAGGTTTGTAGAAATGTAGCATTGCATCAGTGTCTCAGCAATGGATGCTCCGCAGTGAATGGGTGCCGTCAGAATGAGAGTCCAAACAGCTGATAAACACATCACAATAATCCACAGCTCTCCAGTCCATCAGTTAACATTGGAGAGCCAAAAGTTAAATAATCCTAAAGAGTTTTTAATCATGTTGCTGGCAAAAAAAAATTTAAATTTCACTTCCTCCAGTGAAAAAGTGGTCTGGTGTGAATCAGGAGAGAAATCTGCACAGATCAAGCACTGTTTTACAAGCCAAAATAGCTCTACCCAAATATGTGGCTGGATTTTGATGTGAGAGACAACAGCAGAAGGACTTTTCACTGGAGGAAGCATTATTATAAACATCTTAATGATGGATGTGTTTCTTACAATCACACAGCTTTTGTCTTCTCCAGATGTTAACTGATGGACTGGAGTGCTGTGGATTATTGTGATGTGTTTATCAGCTGTTTGGACTCTCATTCTGACGGCACCCATTCACTGCGGAGCATCCATTGCTGAGACACTGATGCAATGCTACATTTCTACAAATCTGATGAAGAACAAACTCATCCTAATCTTGAATGGCCTGAGGGTGGGGACATTATCAGCAAATTAAATTTTTTTTGGATCAACTGTTCCTTTAAACTCAAATATGGCCACGTTTATGTGAGCTTTTCTCTAGAATGTTTTAGAATAGCTTTCCCAGACTCACATTTGTTTAAAATGATCTGTTGCTCTTTGTTTCTCAGATCTGTGATCTCCCGATCGAGGTTAGTGCCTGTAATTTTACCTCTGAATGCAAACAAACACAAAAGGTTATACATGTCTGTTTTGCCGTGTTTTATTCCACAGGAACAGGGTGAGTGATGATATATCTCTGGTTGTGGGGACCTTCTACACGCACCATGTGGTCCAATATGAAAGGAAGCTTCTTAGTCTGGAGACACGCAAGCAGAGACGCAAACCCGGACGAGCCTCCGCCGGAAGAAGACGAGCAGGTGCGTTTGCGTGATGTGTGTGCTGGGGCGCGATTCGTTGAGAGACAGATCATATCTGGTAACTAAAAATCATCTGCAATGTTTGACTCTGTCCAGTTAATAAGTTGAAATTGTATTTATTTGGTTACACCAATGTCCTGCAGTTGATACACATAGATCACAAGAGAGTTCAGTTTTCTTTTTCTTTTTTCTGACTTTCCACAACATCTCAAATCTATTCATTCTATAACGGAAATGGCATTTTGTCCAGTTTTATAATAGCTAGCATTTTACGTATCCTAAATACACACAATTAAATCATATTTGCTCACTTTTTGCATAATTTGACAAATTATAGCTCAGAAATTATGTTCAGTAAAATATTAATCTCAAGCTCTGACACTAATGTAACATAAAATTTTACATTTTGCTCATGATGTAAATCATTTTCACTCGTTAAATATTGAAATAGTTTAAAGTTATATTGCTCTTTATTTAGATTATAATAGCTTTAAAATGCCTAATTCATATTTTATGATTGAAAGTCTGTATTTGAGACAAAAGTAAACTTTTGAAAAAAGTTTGGAATAATTAAGATTGATTTAAATATTATTGAAAGAAGTCTCTTCTGCTCACCAAGGCTGCATTTATTTGATCAAAAATAGTCAAATATGGTAATATTGTGAAACATTACAATTTAAAATAGCTGTTTCTGTGCAAATATATTTTAATGCAATTTATTCCTTTGATGCAAAGCAGAATCTGGAGTTTTCAGTGTCACATGATCCTTCAGAAGTCACCCTATGCTGATTTTCTGCTCAAGAAGCATTTCTGATTATTATCAATGTTGAAAACAAATTTGAAACAGTTTAAAAACATATTTTGTGGAAACAGTGATATACTACCATTCAGAAGTTTGAGGTAAGTAAGAATAAATTAAATTAAATGAATGTTATTATTTAATTAGGATACATTAAATGTATCAATAATAACCATACAAGAGAAAAAAAGTTTTATTATGACTTTGAAATAAAAATTTAAAGAAAAATCCACAACAGCACTTTTAAAGCACTTTTATGTAATAAGGGGTTTATAAAAGTAAAAGCTTTTATAAACCCCTTATTACATAAAAGTGCTTGAATTGTGAAGATCTTTCCTGATGCTGTTTTTACAGTGGCCAATCCCATACATTTCCACGATTAGATTCCACTTCTTATTGATTGAGATGCTTTTGAATGAGATGCCAGCCAGCAGCACTTGAACACTTTTTACACAGAAAGTTGGATACGTTTAAATCCATAATGAAGGTGCATCGGACAGCACAACGGGAAAAGCTTTAGTGGTGGTATATGACAGAAGTTAAATGACATATCACTTCCTCAAAGCTAAAAACTAGTCCTGTAGTATTTTAAAATGATAATATCTGATGTGTGTTTTTAGGTCTGAAAGCGTCTCAGTCCCCTCACATGAGTGAGAATGAGGACGGGGTTGAGGGAGAGATAGAGCTGAAATCACCTCACCTCCACACAAACACTGCGCTGGAACAAACCTCACAACCCAAAGTCAACCTGCTCCACATTCTCCAGCAAGAATGGGACCTCAGGTCAGTGTGGACACTCAGAATCATGGGTAACGAGCTGGCCCTTACACTTTCCTGTGGGGGAGATTAGAGGTTTCTGTAGAGAGGATCCGAGTTTGATCAGAGTCAGCTCGTACCATCTTGACCTGTTTTTGACTTTTCCTGCATTTCTCAGTGCTTTTCTGAAGTTGAAATATACAGGCATGTAAACACCTTAATCGCAGTATTGCCGCTCTGACCAAAGTGCGCTTGAGCTTGTGACGTACATTAATGACGTGACATGCACCTGCAGTAATACGCAGATTAGAAATGATGGCGAGGAGGAAAGCATCGCATTTCTGGGGAGCCAAGGAAACAGAGTTCATGTTGTCGACATTGTGTGACATGAACAGAATGCAGTACATTGATGCACAAAAACACAAAAATGTCAGAGCAAGGAATACAACCATACAAGTGTTTTTCATTAGATGTAAATCAATTAAAACAGCGGCCAGTAACACACATACTCTTTCTGAGTCCATCATTTGTGCTGTGCAGTGGGGTATGCAAATAATGGCGTGAATGAAAAAAAAAAAACCTGATTCTTAGCGAATAATGGAAATTGCATGTAAACAGGAATGAAGAGCTTTACTCTTGACATGTAAACATCATAATGCGATTAAGTCCTTACTCTGATTATTGGAAATAATCGCATTATTTGTGCTCATGTAAACTTAGTCATTGACGAGATGGAAGCAGTTCTTGACTAAGAATCAGATCTCGACCACACATACACACACACTAACACACTTGGATCTGCTTAAAGAGGCTTGGGGATTGAGAGAGTCTGAGACTCTGGCTGCGCCGTGGTGTCCTTTTCATCCAGCGCCATCACATGTTTTCATTGCTACTTTCACAGTCTCATTCACACAGGAAGCAGATTCCTCCCGCACTGACCAATCGGCACATCAGCCCTGACCTCGCCGTTTATGGCTTACTCTTATTGGCCGCCTAATTGCTGGAGTCAGACTGTCTTTCCTTTGTTTAACATTTTGCAGGAGTCCTGGAAGCTGTTGAAATATATTCCCTCCCCCTGCACGTTATGCAATAGCCCTACAAAAATATTTGGACCTGCTCGTTTTGTACGCTGACATTAATGAATCTTACATACTCCTGTCCAAAGTGCAATAAAGATTCCAGTTTCCTCTGGACTCGCAGTCCAAGAGGCTGAATTGTAATTTGAGCGAGGAATTATAATGACATGTCTGAGTTTGTAGAAATTCCTTTGCGCCTGCCAGGGCCAGGAAGGGACCGGGGCCGTTACAGTACAGTATATCTTTGTTTTTGTGTGACTGCTTTTTCAGAAACATTTATTTTCCGTTTCGTCGTACTTTCCTTGCTTATCTTCTCATCTTTCAGAGCATGTAAATAGCTCACGGTAGTTGGAGCAGCGTGGAGGGCATTTCTTACCCTCAGATCTGCCTCAAATGTTGTTATGTTTGGAGTAACACGTACGGCATGGCGGTAGCGGTGAGGTGCACATATGCGTCATCCGTCTGCCGAAACAACCTAGCATGAGTATATATGCGCAATTTGTGCTCTTAAAAAGCCTTTTTGTGTGTGTTTGTCATGGTGCCAATGTTTACCTGGGCTGTGCACCATTCAGAGTGATTGGGAATGCCTTTGAATTCACATCCAGTTTGAATTGAGGCAGCAAACAGGATGCAGAATTTAATTAGAATTTTATGTTCTCTTTCTGTCGTTCACTCCGACGTTGTGTCGAGTGTACGAAACTAGGGGTCGCTCTTGAGAGCCCAAACACCTCTGACATCTTTGAGAAAAGGCCAATAAAATTGGGTGTGCAGAATTTGCATAGCTGGTCACGCCCCGGACATCCAGGTATAAATAGACCAGCGTGGCATCTGCTCACTCGTTCTGTTTTTCGGAGCCGAATGCAGCATCACTTACAGAGAAGTTGCGTTCATTCACCTCTCGATTCCTCGTCGTTGGATCTAAGGCACGGTCAGCAGTCTCTCCCTACTCATACATGGATAAGTGTTGTGAGAGTACCCCTAGGGGCTTCAACGGGGATTTCTAGAAGATCAAATTTCCTCTAAAAAGAGTACAATTTCTCTGAAAGAGCTTCACGGTGGAATTGTGCGTTTCATCATGCCTTTCCGTCCGGGTGTTTCTGGTTGCGGTTGGCACGTCTCAAAAGACGACCGGCATGAGCATTGTATTCAGTGTTTGGGCCATGCTCACGCTGATGCAGCACTTGTGGATGGTTCGTGCCCCGCTTGCGAGGATGGGGGTCCAGCGAGGGGTTATATGGAGGTTCCCCAGGTGGAAAGAGCGATTGTGGTGCATCTTTGCCCGCAAAACGCCACCATCTTGTGGGGCAGCCAGAGACTCCCATCTAGGGTCTGTAAGTTCTCCTCGTCCCTAGTGGCGAAGGCTTATGCGGCTTCTGGACAAGCTGCATCCGCCCTGCCCGCTATGGCCATCCTGCAGGTCTACCAGGCCAAAGTGATGAAAGAGCTGCATGAGGGTAGTCCCAACCCACAGGTACTGCAGGAACTGTGCGACTGACTATGCCATCCTGCAGGTCTACCAGGCCAAAACGTTGAAAGAGCTGCACGAGGGTAGTCCAACCCACAGGTACTGCAGGAACTGCGCTCGGTGACTGACTATGCCCTTCAGGCTACAAAGGTCACGGCGCAGGCTCTGGGGAGGGCGATGCCCACTTTAGTGGTTCAGGAGGACGGCCCCCTGCGAAGATTGCTCAGTCAAGCCTGACCAACGGCCCACCACTTGCAGGAAGCTGGCACCGCCAGCTCATCATCAGTGCACCAGGAACCCTCGCAAGGCTTCAAAGCATTCCTGAGATGGGTGACCCAGGGAGGAGGGACCATCTGGCCAGCCTGGATCCACTTCCGACTGGGGGATGGGAGGTGGATTCGGCTCCTCCTCGGCTGTCTGCCACCTGGCAGATAGCCACCACCTGGTCAATAAAAACAGCAATTTCCTTCTTCTCTGGGTCACACACAGCGTTTTTGGCCCTCCCATTTGCGATGGCCAGACGCTGAAACCAATGCATCAGAGCCTGTTTGGACACAGACACTCTGTCTCCTCTCGTTCAGATGCAAAGGGTCTATCACTCAACTAACACAACGCATGCTGGCGAACTCATGTTCCCTCATCCGTCGGTGGCACATCTGGCAAATTTGAGACGTTGGCAGGGTATCTGAATGCTTGGTTAAGACTCTCCAATCCGTCCCGATGGCTCCTCAGAACCATTCGGCTCGGCTATGCGATTCACTTCACTAGCAGGCCCTCGGCTGCATTGGCATATCAATTGCCCGGAGTTGTTGACAGTGCTTTTGGTCTTGAGGAGGTTTCGACCCTTGATCCGGACGGACAACACAGCGACGGTTGCATACATCAACCACCAGGGTGGTGTTCGCTCCCATCGCATATCACAACTCGGCCGCCATCTCTTACTTTGGAGCCAGCACAGACTCAGGTCTCTGCATGCCACTCATATCCCGGGTGACCTCAATCATGTAGCAGATCTCCTCTCGTGACAGGTCTCGCTCAGGGGCGAGTGGAGGCTTCACCCCCAAATGGTTCAGTTGATTTGGAGTCGGTTCGGCCTGGCACAGGTGGACCTGTTTGCTTCGTCGGAATCAACCCATTGCCAGTTGTGGTACTCCCTGACCGAGGCTCCCCTCGGTACGGATGCCCTGGCTCACAGCTGGCCCAGGGGCCTACTCAAGTATGCATTTCCCCCAGTGAGCCTCATTGCACAGACACTGTGCAAAGTCAGGGAAGACGGAGAACAGCTCCTGCTTGTGGCCCCTTATTGGCCCAACAAGACCTGGTTCTTGGAGCTCGTGATCATGGCATCAGTTCCTCCCTGGCAAATTCGGGCACAATTTGGCATCCACGCCCGGATATATAGAACCTTCATTTTTGGTCCCTGGATGCGACCAGGAGGAACTCAGAGACCTTTCACCAGCAGTGGTGAATGCCATTATTCAGGCCAGAGCCCCCTCGATGAGGCGGCTGTACGACCTGAAGTGGCGCGTTTTCCAGACCTCAGCCTGGATATGTGCCCAAGGTTCCCACCACTGCTTTCAGGGACCAGGTGGTAACATTGCAAGCTATCCCCTTCCAAGAAGGGGACCCCGACCTGTCTCTGTTGTGCCCAGTGCGAGCCCTACGCACATACGTAGATCGCACTCAGAGTTTCAGACGTTCTGAACAGCTCTTTATCTGCTTTGGAGGACTGCAGAAGGGGAATGCTGTCTTCAGACAAAGGATCTCCCTCTGGATTGTGAATGCGATCCTAACGGCCTATCAGGCCAGAGGCCTACCTTGCCCACTGGGAGTGAGGGCTCACTCTATCAGGGGAATGGCTGCATCAGCAGCCCTGGCGAATGGGGCCTCTCTAGTAGATATCTGTAGAGCTGCAGGTTAGGCTACACCTAATACATTTGCTAGATTTTATAATCTATGAATGGAACCAGTTTCTTCTAGAGTTCTGAACATCAGTTCTTTGACTCAGGAGACTGGCAGGGTGTAGAGCTTGCTACCAGCGCTACTCCCCCCAGGGTAATTATGCACTTATTCAGTCCAGCTCTGGTTCCTTTCATGAATTCTGGACTACCCTTCCATCACATAAGCACTTTTTCTTAGCGAAGTTCGACGGAGGAACTTGCTATTAGAACTGATTACGAGGTAGGTTCCCTCGAGTGAACTCTTGTATTGGGTTAGTGCTCCACATGTAGTGGCTCTTGTGTATTCTCCACTGTATTGCCCCTGAGGCTCAGTGTTCCCCTAGACAGACATTCTGTCGATAGGTTCTGGGTCTTGGTAGATCTCCCCTTACGCGTAGCCCACCCCAGTACCTTCCCTATGTGGTATTCCTCTGTAAGGCAATATAGGGGATCTTCACTGTTGACATCCACAGCGGGTAGGTGTGATCTCTGTAGTGCTTTTTTCCCTGGGGGAAATAGTCACTGTCCCAACGTTACTACCAAGACTTTTCAGCTGTTATATTATGGTGAGTATTACTATGGGAAAAGGCTCTGGCTGAGGGGCCCTCTGCCTCTATGGCGGCTCTTCCGGATGTTGGATAGTGAGGTCTTAAGTCTTGGGCGTTGGAAGGTTACGAAGAGGAAAGGTAGCTTGTCAAAATCTGTGCCCCCAGTGGACTCGGTGATGCAGTGTTTTTTTTTTTTTTTTTTTTTTTTTTTCTTTTTGGCATTTAGTATAGGGGACACATAGTGTCATAAACCTTGTCACAATGAGGATTGGGTGAAAGACAGAAAAGGGAAGGTCTCGGTTACGTATGGTAACTTTTGTTCCCTGATGGAGGGAACGGAGACGTTGTGTCCTTCATGCCACAACTCCGAATTGCCTCTGAGTGGGTTGAGACGCTTCTCGACTCCTCAGAACAGAACGAGTGAGCAGATGCCACACTGCCCTATTTATACCTGGATGTCCGGGGCATGGCCAGCTATGCAAATTCTACACACCCAATTTCATTGTCCTTTTCTCAAAGATATCAGAGGTGTTTGGGCTCTCAAGAGCGACCCCTAGTCCATACCCGATACACAATTTCTCCGTTCCCTCTTTCAGGGAATGAGGGTTACCATACGTAACCAAGACGTTTTTAAGGATTTTAAAAAATTTAAGGAAGTAGATTTAAAATGGAATGAAGCAGTGATGCACCAAAATTAAAATTCTCGGTGCCCACTGCCTGAAAGTTGAACCTTTGATTAGATTAGATTTAACTTTATTGTCATTGTGCAGAGTACAAGTACAGAGCCAATGAAATGCAGAATTTTTTTTTGTTTGGATTACTGATTTGAATTATGATGCATATTTCTGATTACACCTAAGTAACATATAAGCTCCGACAATGTTTTGTCAAGTGTGTTAGGAATATGACAGTGTTGATCATTGTACTACTATTTTTGGCAACATGCTTAACACTACCGTTCAGGGTTGGGATCAGTAGTGAATTTATTATATTTTTTTTTAAAGCATCTCTTGTGCTCATAAGGCCGCATTTTTAAAATCAAAAATACAGTAAAACAGTAATATTGTGAAATATTATAAAAATTCTAAATAACTGTTTTCTATTTGAATATAAATTCACTTTATTATTATTTTTTTAATCTTACTGATCCAAAACTTTTGTTTTAAACAGTAGTATATATAGAGATTATAATTACATAACAGTTTATGTCATACAAACACAATCTTTACAGAGCAAATGTGTTTTATTGTGTATAATATAAAATGGTGTTTTATTGTGTTTTCAGCCAAAAATCTTTGAAGGATGAAATTTCACTGCAATTAATTCCTACAAATGCATTTATATAGCTGCTTTAAGTGTAGTTCTAAGTTTTTTTTGTTTTTTTCATTTATGACTGACCTATAAACATGTTGGCATAAATGTATGCACATAAACATGCATGTCATTAAGCTTCATCAATTTAACTGTAAGTGAATAAACACTTAATTTCCCAGAATGCTGTAATTTACACTAAAGTCTTCAAAGTGGAGCCAAACAACATGAAGCAGGTTTGCAAGATGGAGACATTAAAGCTGAAGCATGTAATTTCAGCTTTGTAACAGAAATAACTAAAAATAATGAAACGTTTCCTGAACACTCCCCTAATCTGATACTGGTCAAACAGCATCACGGTGTTTATGTTCTAAAAGGAATCAACCTACAAAGGGCTTAATTCTAGTTGCCTCTGCATATTAAACTGGAAATAGGTTGTATTTTGCACCCTCTTAGTTTCTTCTGCTCTCTTATTTCATGGCTTTTTGTTCTCGTGCCTCCCTCCTGCAGTAAAGTTCAAGCACGCATGGCCTTCTCCTCTTACCTGCACCGTGTGCAGCTGCGCCTGCTGGCTGAGAGCAGAGCCAACATGGGCCCGGCCTGGACACAGAAGGAGCACGATCAGATGGTAAACCATGTCTGGTTTTATTGAAATATCTACTTCACGTAGTATCTGATGAATATCGGTCTCTAAAAATGATTTAAAAAAGGTAGTTCACCCCATAAATGCCATCATTTAATGTTGTGGGTCAATTTGACTCGCATTGATTGTTGGGTTTTTGGAAATGCTGGTTACCCTATGATGTTTTTCTTGATATTTTGTGACTCTTTCTCATTTAGAGTCATGAATATGCATGCAAAGTGCCAACAGTTTGATATGTTGTGGAATGTGCATATGAATTTTGTCTCAGTTATGATTTTTATGATTATGACATTTCATGGTTAAATGCAGCTGCTCAGACCCAAAATAAAATAATGAATTTTTTATATCAGTTTCTCAAGTATCCTCCGAGGGTATTTACACTTACATGTATGCATTTTACAGATGCTTTTTTTAAAAGGCATTTTTATCAGTTCATGCTTATTCAATAAACATGCATGAATCCATGATTTTGGGTCTTGGCTACTGGCTACTAAGTTTCAGAAAAAGTGCTTTTTCACACTTCTTTCATTCAAAATGATAAAATCATATAAATTATAATAGCAGCACACAGTTGTATATCAAAGCAAGCTAGCAACATGTAAATGATGGCTTTTCATCTGTAGCAAACATGATTTATTTGATGTTTGTTGTGGTGTTACAGAAACGTTGAATGTCTGTGCACCTTTGATACTGGTCTAATATGTCTATTTTATAGCTACTTTATTAATGTGAGTGCTAAAGACAGTGTGGGATGGGTGCTGTTGACCGTGTGATTCTGCAGGAGCTGGTCATCCGCTTTCTGAAGAGAGCCAGCAGTAACCTGCGTCAGGACATGTGTCTGGAGGAGCCCAGCCGTCACCTGTGTCTGTCAGACCGCCAGCGCATCCTCTCCCATCAGCTCGGGAACTTCATACAGCTCTATAACCAGGTTTGTGGATCGGCAGGCCGATAATTAATAAAATCAAGTAACAAGTGAAAACTAACAAACAGCAATTCATCAATACAGACTTTGAGTGTGCTGGCTTGACCAGAGCTGAAATAGTTTGAAGGTTCATTTGAAGCTTTTATAGGTCCTGTGCAGTTTGCTCTGGCATTTTGGCAGAGGCTTGATAGTTATATAAGCCTTGAGTAGTTTGAAAACCGTTAGAAATGCCTTGCTGTCTGGTTGCTACGGTGTTTTTGGATGGTTGCTAGGGTGCTGCTAAATGATTGCTTAGGTGTTCTAAGTCATCGGTAAGTTAGTCTTAAGTTAGTTAATTATGACAGTGTTTGTAACATTATAAGTGGACCTCATGGATCATTATGATAGAAAATAAATCCAATGCATGACCTATTTAAGGCAACTTTGTGTAATAACCCTCAGGAAACCAAGCAAATGGTGGAGAGTTTGGACAAGATTCCAGATGAGGATCGCTGCATCAACTCCAATGTTTTCCAGGAGTTTATTCTGGAGGCGAGGTCGGTGTGATCTAGAGCACATCGCTCTACTAGGACGAATGCAATAGCCATGTTTTTCAGTGGTCATTTTGCTTGTTCTTCCAGTGAAAATGACTTGGAGGAAGTCCTTACGTTCTACACGCAGAAGAATAAGTCTGCCAGCGTGTTTCTGGGCACGAAGTGTGACAGCAGCAGAGTCGAGAGGAACAGCGATGAGAACAGAGAGAGTGAGTGACATGTCCTCATGTTTTATATGCACATGCCATCTCATCAGCCGCGCATGAAATATGACACAATACACATCATACAAGTGTGTTTCAATAACTGAAACGAATAGTTCACCCAAAAATGAAAAGTCTCTTATCATTTAGGTTCCTCCATGTCATTCCAAACCCATAAAATGAAACACAAATTAAGATATTTTTATGACTTTTTGGATCTTTTAAGTTTTGGTTACATGGACTTTCATTGGAGGGCCAGAAATCTCTCAGGCTTCATTACAAATATCTTAATTTGTGTTTTGAAGTTTTACCAAAGTCTTATGAGTTTGGAATGATATGAGTGAATTTGGGTAAACTATCCCTATAATTTCAGTATTTTAGAGGTTTTATTTATTATACGTGACCCTGCAGCACAAAAGCAGTGTGAAGTCGCTGGGGTATATTTGTAGCAAAAAACATTGTATGCGTCAAAATTATCGATTTTTCATTTATGCCAAAAAATCATTAGGATATTAAGTAAAAGATCCTGTTCCATGAATATATTTTGTAAATTTCCTAACGTAAATATATTAAAACTTAATTTTTGATAGTAATATGCATTGAAGAACTTCATGTGGACAACTTTAAAGATGATGTCTCAATATTTAGATTTATTTTTTTGCACCCTCAGATTCCACATTTTGTTGTTTTTTTTTTGTTGTTAATAGTTGTATCTCACCCAAATATTGTCCTATCCTAACAAACCATATCAACGGAAAGCTTATTAGTCAGTTTTGTGATGTAGCATCTTTGCAAAAAACTATATAAGACTGATGTGTGCTCCAGGGCAAATATGGTAACAAACAAATAGAAAAGTTTTGCTTAGAAAGGTTCGTTATGAGTAGAATGCTGTGAGTGTGAGGTGACAGACTGAGAGTACATTGTCATGTTATTCACTCCCATCACACATTTCCAAACGTGTGGTGATGCTTTAGGTACAGGAGTCATTGAACCTGTGTTGAACATGATCGCAAATGAGATTTTGGAGTTTTTAGAGTACAAATAAACTTAAAAAAAAAAAAAATTGTTCACCAAAGCATTTCCTCACCACTCATTTGATTTACTCTTCAGGGTTCAAAAAACCTGTATTACTCACTTGCTTCTGTGTAACACAAAAGAAGATATTTTGATATGAAAAATGTTTTTTGTCCATATAGTTAAAGTCACTGGGCTTCAATGCTGTATGGACCCCAAGGTTCTTTAAAATACCTTCTGTTGTGTTCTGCAGAAGAATCAAATGCATATGTACTACTGTTACATGGTTCTTTTATGGCGTTTTGGTCTTTTTTGTGCCTTGACAGCCCCTGGTCACTCTGTTTTCTTGAATAAAAAGCAACGTAAACCCTGAAGGAAAGACTTTCATAACAATTTAGAAGAGTCTGTAACTTGTAGACCCTCTTTTGGTGAAATGCATTAGTGCTGTGTAAATTTGCAGGTCATATTTCTCCAAACGTGATTGTTGATACACAGCAGATGAAACACCTTTGCTTACGCGTGCATCTCCAGATTCCAGCATTCACACTTTACAAACTTGCTGTTTCTTTGTAATTGTTTGTGAAATATTGGGAATTGTGAAATATAAATGAAAGTAAACAGAGCCCTATTGGTATTGTGACCTTAATACCAACATAACATAGTTATCAAGTACTGTAAACATATACTAACTTTGTGAAAGTGTTTTATGATTGCTTAAATGATAATTAATAGTGCAGTGATATGACACAGTTTCTCATAAAATAAGCTAGTAATTGTAAGTGTGCATGTTAAAATGTAATAAGTAGAAGCCAGTGTGCAGCCAGTCATGATTGTGAAATATATCCCAACAGGGTGATCAAGATCATTTATTTATTAGTATCACTAATATGTTTTTTTAGATTATGTAAGTTTTGGTTAATGTTGGTGATAGAGTTGAGTCCGCTATGGCAATTTGCAAGATTTGCAAGAAAGATGTTTGTCTTTCAGGATGTAATAATTTCCTGATAATAACAAACTCATGTATTTTCTCTTTCTTGAAGCAGCTGCGTGTATCAACACAGACGCCTCTGATGGTTTAGACAACGCAGATGCAATCAGCAAGATCCAAAACACAGACAGTACTGCAGCTCAAACCGGAAACCAGGGCCAAAGTAAATTAACCCAAAGCACAGAAAACTGTAGTGCAACTAAACATGGTAACAAAACCAAATGCAACTCATTGCAAAATGGACACATCCAAAGGAAAAGCCAAAGTGGAGACTGCACCGCTATTGAAGTGCTACCCAATCCTTCGACTGTCGCAGAGACCGAATCAAGAGCAAGCAAGACTCACACTTCTGCTGTCAGAAACAAGAGAACAAGCAGCGATCAATCGAACGCTGCAGCTCTGGAGTGTGAACACATCGTCTTACAGCACTGCCTCCCGCCGCCTTACGTCCAGCCGCCACCACATCCACTGGCCAACAGCTCGTCTGTGTGTGTCAAATGGGCCTCCGCACGCAGCGAATCTACTGCATCAACAGCTGCCCAAGAAACATCTCGACCGATCCATCCCACCTGTGTCCTACCCAGAGCCACGCACCTCTCCATCCAGAGATCAGCACGGCCGTCCTCCACAGGACACGGTAATCTGACCACTTACTTTTACATTTAGACATTTAGCAGATGCTTTTATCCAAAGCGACTTATAAATGAGGACAATGGAAGCAAACAAAACCAACAAAAGAGCACTGATATGCAAGTGCTAGAACAAGTCTCAGTTAGCTTAACGCAGTACGTGTAGCAAGGGTTTTTAAATCAGATAATAAATAAAAAGAAAACGAAAAAAAAATAATTAAAATAAAAAGATAGAGATAGGGAAAAGGAAATCGAGCAACTAGTGGAGAGGGGACGGACGAATTTTGACTTGTGTGGTAAATTGTATAATAGATAAAAAAGAAAACAAATAGATAGAATACAAAAAGATTAGAGAAGCAAGTGTTAGGTTTTTTTAAAGAAGAAAACAAGCAGTAGTGAATAAATAGAGGGCAAGTCTAAAAGGGGTGTTTTTTTAAAGAATAGAATTAGAGTAGAAAGTCAAATAAAGATAGAACAGGTGTGTTTTTAGTCGTTTCTTGAAGATGGCTAAGGACTCAGCTGCTGGGATTGAGTTGGGCAGGTCATTCCACCAGGAGGGAACAATTAATTTAAAAGTCCGTAAAAGTGATTATGTGCTTCTTTGGAATTGCACAACAAAGCGACGTTCACTTGCAGAACGCAAGCTTCTAGCGGCACAAACTCTGAAGTAATGAATTTAAGCGGTAAAGGATGGCAGTAGCCAGCCGTGGGTTTTAGGGCAAACATAATGCTGACTTTAATGTGAGAGCAGCTACTTGGTAGCCCAGTTGCAAACTGATGAACAGAGGTGTGACGTGCATTCTTTTCGGCTCATTAAAGATTAATCTTGCTGCCGCATTCTGGATTAATTGTAAAAGTTAGATTAACTCTTTAAGTAATTAGCACGTGAAAAGGATAAACCTTCACCTGCACCCATGTGTGCCCTGTGGGATAATTCTATACTTTATTTCCAGTTTATCTCTGTTCTGTCCCACAGTGAGTCAGAAGCCCAGTCTGAGTAAGTCCAGACCTGGTTCTGCTGGTTTGCTGAAAGAGACGGACTCGCTGTCGGCCCAGGCTCAGTCCAACCAGCTGGCCATCGTATCTGCTCTGCGCAAACTAGTGGAGAAACAGGCGGCTCGTCAGTACAGCACATCCAGTCACATCAGCCTCCTCACGCAGCATGTGAGTCATGATTTACACATCAGATACATGTTCAGCTTTTCAAATATTACAGCCTGAACACTCTTCATTTGGAGTGTCTGAGCTGTACATTTAACCATTCATTTGGGGTCAGTAAGATCTTTTAAGAAAGGAAATGTATATTTTTAATTAGTAAGAACAAATTCAAATCAGTACAAAAGATTTCTATTTCAAATAACGTGTCTTTTGAACTTTCTGTTCATCTGTGAATCCTGATAATAATAAAAGGTATCGGTTTCCACACACAAAAGAAAGACTGCGGCCACCACGACTGTTTTCAACATTGATAATAATCAGAAATGTTTCTTGAGCAACAAATCAGCATATTATACTGATTTCTGAAGATCATGTGACACTGAAGCTGGGTAATGATGCTGAAATACAGCTGGGACCAGGATAATACAGTTTAACAGAGATTCACATAGAAAACAGCTGTTTTAAACTGTAATAATATTTCACAGTATTAGTGTTTTTACTGTATTTTTGTTCAAATAGATGCAGCCTTGGTAAGCAAAAGAGACTTCGTTCAAAAATATTTTAAAAATCTTTATGAACACAGGATCAGGGAATCGTCTTTAGAGATTTATTTGGGTAACTGGCATTTAGCGAGTTTTTGGTTTATTTTTATATTTCATGAATAATTGCATTTGACTTGAGAAAGTTCAACAGTGAGTACAGACCATAGCTTTTTTTTATGTCTCTGTTTATAAGCCATGAACCAAACCAAACCAGATGAAACACAACATTACAAAGTTTGATTTGAAGACAAAAAGACAACGGTTACAAAATGGCTTAACGGCTTTAGTCCTGTCAGTCATGTGATGGAGAAATATAAAACTATTCATTTAAAGATATTATACACATAGAAAAAAAAAACTGTTAAATGCAAAATACACAAATATTTAAGTAGTTTGAGAGTGAGTTTGTTCACATCATTGGGGTTCAAAGAGGCTGTTGCACGATATCATTGTCATAGATTTGCCATAGCTGTTTACTGTAGTGGCAGATAGGTTGACTGAAGAGCTTTCAGTAGCGTCACATGTATTTTCAGTAGCTGGATATCCAACGCTGTCTCATACGTTTCTCATGCATCCGCCGGAGCACACAGCATGATGCTGGAGTGTGTCTGATGCGTTAGGGAGGATCCGGAGTCTGTCAGGAGCGGGATACGCTCTGTGTGTGGTCTCATTATCAGACGCTCCACAGGAGGTTGAGATTTAACAAGCAGCCCGTTTTCCCTCCAGGTAATTGATTCTTATAAATAAAAGAATGTTACGAATTGGCACCAAGTTCATGCCCCCCTTTCTTTGCTGAATACCTGAAGCGTTTGAGATGAGACCGGACCACACAGATTCCCTGACGCTCATGTTACTGAACGCTGTAACTCTAGAAGGTGTTTACTTCAGTTTACTGTGAGTTCACTCGTGTCACGACTTTCCCTCTCGGTCTACAGCTTAATCGCTTGAACAAATACACCAGCGGACTGAAATTGTGTTTTGGCTAAATCAAATGTCTGGATGGTAACCACCTCCTTTCTGTGTGAAAGACAGTCCCATTCACTGACTGTGGTTTTATTGTTTGCATTATAGTTTTAAAGGCAGTGGAACGTTCTGTTACTGGCATCTAACATTTCTGAGTTAGAATTGTAGGTTTTGGGAATAGTTTATAAAGCAGAAGGCGTGGCATTTTCAGCCTTGCATTCTTTGCTTCAGAAATCTGGCTTCACCAGCAGGCATTTTAAACACCTCATTCAAGTAATTATTGCTTAAATGAGTGAAAATCTAGCAAGTGTAGCCTCTTTCTTTTTATTTTTTAATTTTTTAAAGAGCAAGTGGAAAACGCATTGCTCTCACTTTATAATGAATACTTTCAATGCGGGGTATGAAAAAGGCAAGACAATTGACAGTAGTGATAATTATAGAAGGAAATGCATAAAATATAGATCGGCACTAATAGTCTGAGTCGCCCACAGTGGCTTCCTAATAGAAACTTTACCTCAGCCGGAGTCTAGCACAAACCCTCATCATACAACCCAAATAAATTTGGGTTACCTCACCCCATTTAGCTCCAACTTAGATGCAGCTTCAACATGCAATTTCACATTGGTAAAGCTCGTTCAGCCCTTCTGTGCTGTTCCTTCTGTCTAGGGGAGAGTGAGGAATCAACTAATCATTCACAATCACAAATCATATTAATGAAATCACATATATAGTTTTAGAAATATCGTTCAAATTGGAATTCCTTTAGCAATTAGACCACTGAGTAAGGAGACGCCAAAATAGCCTTGAAAATAGCTGCCAATTGGGGAAATCTAAGTGCAGTTTAGAACAATTTGTTAAAATGCATGATTTGGGGGTCAAAATGTTTTGATTGTAAATCAATATGATAATATCAATGTGATTAAATATTTTTATAATATTATTATGAATATCGTTGTGACTAAATTAAAATATTAACAATCAAGAAATATATATTGCAAGAAGTGTGTACAGGATTAGAAAATATATAATCATGATGTAATAAAACAATCAAGTTTTGTATTTTCAGAAAAAACTGCACAGGAGTCCTGAAGATTTCTTCTTAATAAGCGCGCTCACTAAAAGTTTTGTGAAGAATTGGGGTGCGTTCATTCAACTGCACACTAAAGCAACTCAAACTCAGAGCAGATGTTCTTGGAGCTCAAGTGGTTTATTTATTGTGAATTGAGTCACTCTGAGATGCTAAAAAACACTGGCGGATCATGAGCTGCTCACGTGTAAGTGAACACAGTGCTGCGCTTCGCTTTGTGCATAGATTTGTTATTTGATAATCACACTAATGTCGCGATGTCGTTTTACGCAATGAATTTGGCAACCCTATTAAAGCTACCAAATAAAAACAAAGATAATTATATATATTAATATTATATTAATGATAACATATTAATATATATTAATGATAGAAAAATACATCAGTTGAACAAAATAAACAAAACAAACAATGTAACAAACACAATATACATAAACGCAACAGGACTACATGAGTCACAGGCCAGAGAGACAGAATGAGTACAAGTGGAAAAATATAATGTTGAAACGCCAGCATCCACACTGATAAGTGTAAGTATAAAGTCTGAGTCCAAACATAGAAACTGTAATCATCCTCTCTCTAAAGGAACATGGTGTTATTTCTCTTTACTGGAATGTATGCGATACAAAAACATATTGCAACACCATTTGAACTCTATTCATGAGAATGCCAGGTGGAAAATTAAAGATTGGGCTACAGTAAGAATTCCCAAAAACCACAAGCTCAGTAGTTTTTCTGCACTGCAGATGAAACACTGTGCAATCAGTCTTCATCCGGATCTTCACTACTGTAAGAAACATCTGAGAGCTCAAGAAACATGTTCAGATAATGTGGCGTTTAGCATTGAGGGATTCATATCTGCTGACAGGAGGTCAGGGCCCGGTTGCATGGAAGCCCTTAAGCTAAGAAATCCCTCAGTTATAAGGTTAAGGGGAGCCCTTAGTGAAACTTGGGTTGCAAGAAAAAAAAACTAAGGGTCAACTTAAGGCTGCCATTAAATATTCCCCATAATGATTTAAATGTTCCCTTAAGTGTTGCTACAAAGTCCTTAGTAACCATTTCACCTTAATACATTTAAGGGACCAAAAGAGCTCCCTTAAGTCATCTTAAACTCAGTATCTGCAGGATTTTAAAACTCAAATGTAAGACTTAAGACATTTTTTAAGACCTGCACAAATAAAATATCACATGAGCGCAGTAGGGCAATGACTATGGTAACCATTAAACGAAAAGGAAATGAAAAAGTCCAGCTACAGGTTTTCACAAAAACAAAAAGTTTTATTACATTTTAAGTAAAGGGAGGAGTTGTATCAATTATGATATCAATTTAAACAATTATTATTAATCAATTATTACATTAATTAAATAACAATATAAATATAATTTGTCTTAATTGTTTAGATTTTTATAATGCATTATCTTGTCATTCCACCTGTTCACATTTACAACTCTGTGTGTTTGCAGCGTCAAAACACGGGTTAATTTTCACATTTGGGAAATTTTCCGTCGTTGGTCAGCAGAAGGCGCTTTCACTGCAGAAAAAAAAGCAGTTTCCTCAGTAACAGGAGCGCAGAAACGGGCAGCGCTCATGTTTATTTAATGTCTGTCTGTGTTTTAGTTAGTTAGGTTTGTATTTCATTATGTTCTGTTTATTGTCATAGACATGTATACATATCTGTTTATTGTGAGATGTAGTAACTATAGTAACCGCGGCGCCCATTGCCGTATGTTGCCAGAAACTACCGTGAAACGCTTAGTATAAACACTTAGGTAAGGGTGACAGTTAAGACATTTGTTGCAACGCTGCTAAAGGAATCCCTTACCTCGGGGATTTTTTCCCCCTCAGGGATATCCCTAAGTCAAATTACTTAAGGACTTTCATGCAACCGGGCCCAGATCATAAGCTAAAATCTGCCATGTTTCAAAGTGAACTTCTTCAGTGAGGTCTTGCATTAGTTTAAACACCTGCCTCTGAGGAATGCTTGATATTTCCCGTTCACCCGGCCTGACCAGAGTACGGCACACCATCCACCTGCCACTCAAACAAACACTTGAGCACAGAAATAAATGCCTTTCATGTGCAGGTCAAGCTTTTTCTAGGGCAGTCGGTGGTTGGGCATAGGGAGTGCAGGTCGGATTGTCACTTAATTTGCTAGGTCAGGCACACAAGATTGTGATGCTTTATATTTAACAGACAACAGTTATGACAAACTACATAAAGTTCATGGTCCACTGGTTGCTAGGCTGTTCCTGCCTCCCGAGTTTTTGTTATAATGCGACAACGATCAAAGGGGGAGGGGAAGACATGTTAAGGACACGTTATACGCAAAAAAAGTTAAATAGATCTACAGTTTAATAGATGAAATGTAGTCGAATTCATCTGCTCTAAAATAATAACAAAATATATAGCCAAGTTGTAATTTTCTCTGGCCAGATTCATGAGAGCTGCTCAGTGACCAGAAAAATAATAAGTGGGCAGTTTGTTTAGTTTATTAAATACGGTAATTTTTAAAATGTATAACAAAAGCATTTTAACTGGTAGATGCAAAAGGCACGGTATATTAGAGCTAAAGTAAAATGATTTACCAGGTTGTTGTGGTTGGCGATCTGTTAAAAAATTTAACAATTTCTAGCCAAACATATATTTTAGAGCTAAGCGTGACCAGAATTTGACCACAATTATTATGTTTTTCAGGCCTGAAAAATTACAAATGTACAATTTTTTACATCTCTAAAATGAATGAAAGAAAGAAAGAGAGGGAGAAAGAAAGAAAAAGAAAGAAAAGCACTTTTTAACTTTAGATAGTAAATTGAACTGAATTATAGAGACATACATGTCATATTACTCATATGCCTAAAAAAATAATAATTTCTAATCTGTTATATATGTTAGAGCATGACCTGAAAAAAGTATATTAATGGAAGATTTTTTATTATTATTATTGTGTTTTCCAGGTCTGGAAATTACAAATGTACAATATTCATGTTTTTCCATTTCCATGGGAAGTACATCTACCAAAATTGTGCAGCACTTTTAAGCACAACAAACATATACAATATACAGACCTACTTCCATTCATATGCGGATAGTAGTGGGGTTTCGGGGGGTCGAGTCAAGGAATATCGTCTGAAATATCTAAACAACAACGACAATCCCAAAAAAAATTCATGCGAGCTCAATTGTATATTGGCCACTGTGACCCACATTGAGCAGGTTTGACAGGGTGTGATGGGAGGAAATTTTCCCACCGGTTGATCGACGTGTGACAACACCGGTATCACCGTTTGAGTTTCCCTCTTTTCTCAGCTTTCAAATGGCTTGTAAAAGTGCCGTGCACATTTACTTTCACTTTCAAATTCGAATTCAATTCGGCGTCAAGCAATTGTTCGTTTGAGTTTTCCCTCTTTTCCTCTGATTTCTTGGCTTTCAAATAGCTTTAAAAAGCGCCGTGCGCGTTTTACTTTCACTTTCAAATTAGGAGCAATCGCATTGAAGATATGAACGGAATAAGAAAGGCTGGAGGCACGGCTCTACACCTTATGTAACAATAAAAACACAAAGTTTAATTAAGAATAGCAAACACTGTGGACCAATTAAGTAAGAAACCGAATGGTAAATACAACTTTCCAGGCAATAGGCTTGCCAAAATTCTAAATATAGCCAAAACAGGTGCCTTGATTTTCCTTTCTAAACAAAGCGCCATCGTTGTCTTTCCTCTCGCTCTCGTCCGTCAGGCTCCGGACTCGCTTCCTCCGTGATTAATCAAATCCTGACCTGCAGAACTGTAGTTCACGCCACGGGCGGCACGCTGCATTGAGCGTTTAGTTTTAAAAGTGTCTGTCCTCTAACTGAACTAGGCTTAATTATTTTTGTTACTATAAAAAAAATCAAAACGACGATGGGGGGCGGGGGCGGTGCCCGGTAGACCAGAAGATAAACCACGGGTGCGGCTAACATAAACACCGCCGTCTTTTATCGCAGAAGCCTAGTTATTGACACATCGACCCTCAGAAGAGCCTGGAGCCAATCAGTTTGCACTCGGAACACTGATAATGGCCATGACCCTGGACTTAAATCATAAAATTAACAAATTACTGTGCTAAATAGTAATATATGAGATAAATATGTATTATTTATTAGATGATTATTCCCACAAAGGTTACAGTAATATGATCAGAACATTTCTGTTCTTCATAAGGGTGCAGATTGTTTCACCGATGCAACGAATTGCAGATGGCATTCATGGATACACAGGTTGGTTGAAGCATACAAGTAACTCGAGTTTATTAATCAGTATAGTTTTTCAAGTAACTAGAATATAGCACATACTGTTTTGAATTCACGAGAAATATCTGAGTTAGACTTTTGAAATAAGTAAGCCACTACTTGTTTCCACATTTATGACTGACATCTCTCCTATGCCCCAGGTGAGAGAAGAAATCAGGAATAAGAGCAAGGGTGTGTGTAGTCAACTAGTTATTTAATCATCTCACTTGCACAACTACAAAATCAGTATTCCTCAAAATGAATAAAAACAGTGAAATGCCCACTCCGAATATGACGCAAACCTGCAATAATTAAATATTGTCAATAATGCAAATCGCCTGTAGCGATATAAATTCCAGTTTGTTAACAAGTGCCTTTGCTTCTGTGACCTTCAGTCATCCAGTTTGTGCTGAAGTGTGTTGAACTTTCTTCTCGGAGTCCTGCTCATGCCAATCCAGAATGACTGCGCACGATCTCTATGGAGAGACGGGTGAATGGTTTACATTTCCATCCGCCTGAGGCTTATTCAATTCTCTTTTGGTGTGAAAGGACTTTTTAGATTTGCCAAAATAGATCTAGTTCTATTAAATACAAATACCAAGCCCAGCCTAGATTAAAAAAGTAACACAAAAGTAACAAAACGCATTACTTTCCTTAAAAACTAACGTAATTAGATACTTTTTTAGAAAGTAACATTATATCTAATGCATTACCTTTAAAAGTAACTTTCCCCAACACTGGATATCTAGTGTTTTAGACAAACATTTGAAATATAGGAATATCTGTACATGACCTGTTTTTCTTTTTTTGTGTGTTGAATATCATTTTGTATGAGTAGATTATTGTTCTCTCCCCACAGCTGACGAATCTGAATCTGGCCAATGGGCTCTTCAGCAGAGGAGGTCTCACGTTGAGTCCCGGGGTCCGGCACGGGCCTGTGAGAGCGGTGCATACAAACACGACCGCTGGGAACTCTGGGTAAGTGTTCGTGCACCCACAGACACTGTGATCAGTCTGGACTTTTGGGCCCGGTTCTGTTGTATTGCTCACCTCTCAGTGAATTCAGGTATGATGATTTGTTTCAGAGCAGCCTTGTCTCACAATAGTGTCATTATTCAGCTCAGCTCAGTTCAGTGTTGTTTTAATTTAGTTGAGTAACAGTGTCAATGTTGCAAAGTTTTACAAATAATTAAAATTGAGTTCAATTCAGCAAAAACCAGCTCTACAGAAGGCAGTAGTGTTATTAATACTATAATATGTTATGAAAGGTAAGTTACATATGATTCGAACCACTACACTTCCAGAAACCAGCACTCTGTCTTTCATGTGTCTTCACTTCATTCATGCATCAGATAATCCTACTGCTGTCTGTTACTGCAGAGTTTCATCCAGTGTTCTTGATACAATTATCTTATCGAAGATAGAGCTTAACTTGATTGTGTCATCTGGTAGGGAGGATGTGATATTATTGGAGCACAACTAGGATTATTAGTTGAAATGTACCAAGGACCAAATATTGTGGTATAATGACGACCAGGACAATGGTGTGGGTTGAAGGTTTGGTGCAAAATCTGTTTTTTTTGTTTTTGTTTTTGTTTGTTTTGTTTTTTCAGTGTGCAAAGTAATTTTAATTTCAATTAAACTCTATCTTATACATTTATAACTAACTAATTTTAGGTCTGATTCCAAGATATTGGTCAGTTATAATAAGTGTTTTATAATAATTCTATGCTTGATTATTATCTTTAATCTTATATTTCAAATTGTGCTCGTTATTCAGATTTCAAGGTCTTAGAGGCTTTATGACTAATACTATGTAGTATTAGTTTAGTATTTAGTATTATTCCAAGCTTGAAATCATTTGAATAGTAGTTCTGTTAAAACAAGCCATCTAATGGAGACTTGAGCTAACAAATTGGAAATCTGCAGTGAATTGAGAGTCCTAGACCTGTTGCTTGCCTTAATCTGTGTAAGAACCCACATCATCTCACAGACAGGGATTATTTCAAAACACTCGATGATCGTTTGAAGTGCGTTTAAAATTAAACCAGTATAAATGTGGTATTTTCACGTGATTTAAGAAGGAGCAGCGTTTACTACACAGAGCCATAGTTCACTGAGAAGCTACGCAAACAACTTTATTATCGCAGCCTGATTTCATAATATCGTTGTATGAAGATGATATAGATTTTTTTGCGTAGCTTGTCAGTGAACTATGGCTCTGTGTAGTAAATGCTGCTCCATCTGAAAGCACGCGATAGAGATTTACTGCTGATTACAGAACCGGCTTTACTGTTAAGATGCACGTTAAATATCGCATGCAGTTTATCGTGCAGCCCTAATATACATTTTGAGAGAGAAGACATTTTGGCACCAGCTTTACAGAACTTAATGTGCTCTTTATGCCATTTATATCCTTAAGTCACACTGATTAGTTGTTAAAAATTAATGAAACAATGAGAAATTGAAAAATTGGTGAGGGACTGAATCAAAGAATGTGCATTTTATTGATTTGTGTTATTAAACAAAGAAAAAACAGTCAAGTGATCAAAACAAAAGATAAACGGCTTCAGTGTAAAGTGGACTGATAAAACCTTCCACAAAACTTCCATCCAACAGTAGGTGTCAGTATAACGTCCAAGACCCCTGGGATGAAAAAGAGTCAACTGACATAAGCAAATCATAGAGGAAATTTATGCTCTATGTTATCACAAATGATCGACAGGAAGACAAAAATATGGGGTTTGTGAGTTAGAAAAGGCAACGTGTCCTCCGGTATTCAGTCAATAGTCACTCTGTTTTTCTTTTTTTCTCCCAAAGATGCAGAAGACCCTCAGTTTAAAGTGCTCTGATACTCAAAGGGTGAAATAGCATTCTGTGTGACGGTTTTCTGTTGTGTGATCATCTTATAGGTTTAAAGTGCTTGGTTGATGTGGCCAAATTCGGTCCGGGGATTAAAACTTACACTCCGTAACGGCCTTGAAGAATTCTTTAAGAGAGCAGTAGAGTCAAATTTGTTGTAAAATCATTTAAGAAGCATTCCAAACTATCTCGTGAGCATAGGTGCGTTCTAGAGCGGCGTGCGAAAGTACGCCGCTGTTTACTTGCCATCGTGATGAGAGAATACGGTTATGGCTTGAAGAGAGTTGACCGCGGTAGACAATACAGGGGGTATCAAAAACAGATCCCCTCGCAATCGCACTAGTGCGTCGCAACCGATATGTTTTTTTTGACAGCGAGCTAGATCTGGAAAGTAGGACATGGCCGATATAAAGCGATAGATGGATTATTTAATATAGAAATTTGATCATTGGAAAATGACAGTCAAAAATTTATTTGTACAAAAAGGAGATTATCTTATACTTAGATGACAAAGTATTGTCTCAAATAAACAAGATATTAATAAAATAATTTAAATTAAAATAGGGAAGAAACCTGTAACAACAGAGCACTCGTATTCTGGGTAGTTATGTGTGCATTGGGGAATCATTCTTTTCAATCAAATAAGCCCAAGAGGTACACTATTTTACATGCAGTACACAGTGGAAACTGACATGGAGATCGGAACAGTGGGCAAATGCATAGAAAGCGCAGCATATTTGAAAATCAAGAATTTATGTTTTATAAGAATTCATTCACACGGACCGATCGCACAGAGAAAAACTAAAGAATGTGGGAGCGATCAAAGTGAGTAACATGCACCACGTCACAAGATCTCACAGCTGATCGCGACGAGAAGTCTGAGGGAGCTAGGTTTGTGAAATAAAATTTTCATTAACCATTCAAAGATTTGTTTAAATTATGTAAATGCGTATTTGCTGAATGCTGACGGCAAACGAGAAAGTATTATAATGTTTGCCTTTCTATTACTAATAATATAAAAGCAATCGTTATAATACTTTTTATATACATTTTAATTCCTTTGTTTAGCAGTTCTATCGGATTATTAGACAGACTTCTATCCATATTAGACAGAACTGTTAACGACGACGGCGAACAGGGAGAATGTGAGCACTGTGTGTTCAGGCGCTGCCGTTCTCAGCAGCATAAAAATAAAATAATCCCACCTCGAACGCATCGGCCAAACAGAAAAATGTATCGGCCGATGCCGATATTTGAAAAATGCCAAATATCGGCCGATTTCGGCACTGGGATACGCTAGGTCGACCATAGTCGTCACCCCCAAATGCAGTGTGATTAAGAGTTGAGCTCTGCTCTCACAGCAGGACGAACGTCATGACACTGACATTTCTCCAGACCTCGCAGCGGAAGGGTTAAGTACACGCCGCTTTTCCTGTATTTTTACAGTGATATGCGAGTGACAATGTCTCAGACACTTTGGCCCTGATCTCCCCCACTGTTTTTCCAGTCCAACCCTTCCTTATGTATGGAACTGTCAGGGAATTCCTGGAATGTCTGGCTTTTTCCCTTTTTTAAAATGTTATTATTTCCACAAAAGAAAGCGCAGCCGTTATATAGAATCTGTAAGACCCACCGACGTGTGGTTTTATGGTGATATCTAAAGCAGACGGTCACTTTTACCAGCGTTCTCCTTCTGATGGCTGCGTTTGTTTTATCACTGCTCTGCTTTAGTATATCGGGGCTCATATTTAAGAGCGGAGCTCATCTCTAATATTAGGACTTTTTCCATTACATTGACTGTAAAGCAGTGGAGGCTGGAAAAGACGTTAGACAAGGATTCATCTATCCCGCTGCAGTGCTTTCCACTGAGATTAATTGCCAATTAATCATAATAGTGTTGGGGAAGAATGGTTAGAAAATGCTGTTTTTTTCCCCAGAAGATTCTGCCCGACTGCCTTTTGTTTGCTGTGGAAGATTTAATTCCTGGTCAAAACGTGGCATCTCATTTGTTAGGCATCTGGCTGGAACTTTCCGCCGGCTACCGTGTGCTAAACTACACTAAAACCGAAGTGAATTCCTCTGCCGTTATCCTTCACCTCATACTTGGCCTGCACATTGTGGAGAATCTCAAACGAATGCTTGTTTAATAGTGCACCGTAATATCTCTTGATACACTGCTCAGCCCTTTCTTGCTGTCTTTAATGTTTGGGGGCTTTTTTGAGCACCTCCTCCACATCCAAGATTTTGGGGCCAGTGGTCTGTGCCAAACATGCTGAAGCCGTTAAATGCGCTGTTGTCGAAGCCAAGGGGGTTAGCCGAAATGGCTTTCAAAGAGAAGCAGGGACCTTTGAAGTTGCGCTAGCCAGGAACTGCCAGGTATGCTGGATCAGCACTTCCAAGCCATTGTCCTCCTCCACCAGCTTTTCCCTCACTGCATGGCAGCGTTTAGTCTGATGCTAATGAAGAATGGCCATTTGCTAACCGAATCCTGCAGCTGAGCGCTTGAGCGTTGGGTTGTTATTTTTCACATTAGGTATGTGGCAGCGTTGACGTAAGCCTGAAATATTTGGGTGATTTTAGTTCCACTTGGACGACTGTCTCAGCTGCCTCTTTTCTTGGCGTCGGTCGAGATTCTTTTCCAGTAAGTTATTGGTACCACTTGCAGATGATGATGATAATAATAGACGTGGGTTTAGAGTGGTAATGGAATGTCACAATTATTGAATATTTAGGTTTTGGATTGTGTCATAGGCTGGAAGAATGTGGCGTCCCACTGAGCGGATAGTGCTGAATCGACTCTCAGCTCCTCATCCCGACCGTAATTTCAGGATGTACTAATGCGGAGGAGCTTTACACTTTTACACACAGTCCTACTGTATGTATTGACAGCTGCTGAAGTTTATGAGGATCAGAATCACTCGATTGAGTGTCAGGAGGTGACGGGTTCATGCACTGACTTTAGTGATGATACAGTGGTTTGCAAAGATGCTTTTTTGAAATTAATACTTTTATATTTAAGAACTTATTTGTGATGGCAATAATAGAGTACTGAAGGGATGCTGTTTTTTTTTTAAGTTCTCATCTTAGTCCTGAAGTCATTGAGTTTTTTTGTTAAATGCCTGAAATAAGGTCAGTGGTGAACACAAACTCAGGATATTTTGAAGATTTATTCTAAAGCATAAAATACATCAGTAATACCCCCATTGTGTCTTGAAAAAGGCAGTTGATAACAAGTGTCTAAATAGGACTACAGAGGTTGTTGGGGACATTAAACATTATGACACTGAACAGATAAACGCATACTCACTAGTCGCTTTCACAGCATTGTTGTGTTTATAATCATACTCTTGCAAACTATTCTAAATCAAACTTTCACGGAAAAGTGTTTAAAAGTAAAGATGACAGAGTTGGGAAGTTTAATGGTATGATGTTGAAAGTCACGTGACCATGTGTGAGTGTAGTGAGTTGATATCTTCGTGTAGCTTTGTATTATGCCATTTTATTTAGGCTTCAAATGCATAAAGGTTGTGTTTATTTGTTATTATCATGATGAACAATTTATGCAAGAATCATATACTTTTGTTGGTCACAAGGCTTACTTTCTGCCAATGGAAAAAAATTTGTAGAGGAAAGCAGGGTGATGCAAACTTAAGGGGGGGGACTACAAAAAAAAATAATATCATGATGGCGCAATGCAGCACTATGTATTCTGCAATCACACATGCTACCATTAAGGTGTTATGTTTCTCCTCCTGCACACCTGCCCCCTAGCGATGAGCCTAGATCTGGGAAATAGTGATTTAAGGGATCCAGGATCCAGCACCCCTCCTCACATCTGGAGCCAAGAGTGTCCTACTAGACACTCCTTGAGGGGCATCTGTTACGGATCAGCATCTCTTCAGCCCACTCTCCTCCCTCCACTAGTCAAAACATAGAGGACAAGGTTATATTAGAGGGTGAGAAATCAATGCTTGATCCGTTGAATATAAGGGTCACACTGTCCTTGTTTAGACCTAAACCTAAAAATCGACATAGCCAAAAAGCAGCCTTTTTTAAGAGAAATCGATATGGTCTTATGCATTATAGACGATGAATACATTCAGTCAACGAATCTTTGCTAAGCCCCTTGCGCCTGTTTGTAGTCATGCACCGGTTTAACCGGCCATAATCGGAATGATGGGGGTTTTGCTATACATGCAAATCAGCGATGCACGATGTGTTTTCGTCTTTTTGCGGCCGATTTTTTCGGAATTGCGCTGCGGCACAGACTAAGTGTAATCAGCGAACATGTCATTGTGTGAGGTATTTAAGTTTATTGGTAGTTGAGGATGAAGAACTAGCAGCTGTTGACCCTTAATTTACATGGCTTACAGTTAAAGTTTTCATTAAGGCAAGTTTTACGTGTAGTTGAACCACAAATTTAAAAAACAAAAGATACTGTGATGTCTGGGAGTGACATATCTTGTTTGTATTGATGGCTACTGCGCAGGTACATTTCAGATGGTACAGTTATTGTTTCACTAGCAAAAGCCAGTTTGGGCTAACCTTAAATACCAAATAAACATCTGTTGTATGTATACGTTCATTCTTTCTGGTTGGCTAAAGAAAAAATAATGCGGCATTGAATCGGCCACTGAAAAATCATGATCGGGATCACTCATGGAGAAAAATGTAACTCCGGCCTTATACATTATACAGTTATTTGCTAAGGTTTCTCAGATTCTTTAACGCTTGCGTTTGCAGCGTGAGCATTATAACAATCACAAAATTTTGTTGATCTATGATGCATGTATTGACCTTCATAACCACGTTTGTAGGTCTGGACCAAATCAAAAGCACACAGCCCACAATATATATTTTGTGAGATATATTTACCAAATGACTCTGTAACACCCTCAGTAACACGCCATAGAGGGACCTAGGGACCCGTCCCGAATGCGGAACCTCAGGAGGGAGAACAGGCCTTGGTTCCATGGCAAAACACGTGATATCACTGGGTTTGATTGCCTAAAGGAATGCGAAGCAGGAAAAAATCATGAGTTCCATAGCAAGAGCACAAGGCAGTAGGAAATGGACTTTCTACTAATAATTATAGGAAAACCTTTCTTGAAATGAACACGAAGATAATTCAGGTCATTGTGGTATGTGTCTTGCTAGTTTTAGGACTATTTAGTGCTTTTATGATGGAAACACTCAGTCCTGTCATCTTGCCTATATGTTATTCTACCATGTTTAGTATCTATGAATTAGTCTTCTGATGATCTAAACGAGAGTGTATATTGTATGTTGGTACATATGCAACATATTAGTGTTCTAAGAATATTTAGTAATTGCGATTCAATGTGCCATTTGTGCAAATTACCATGCTTTCACACAAAGGGTCATAAAAACTCCCTAGTATCTCAAAACTCCCACTTGGGATTCCGGCCTTTCTCATTGGACAAGCCCATCTTGAGAGGCGGGAATCTTCTCCGACCTTAAAAAGCCTCACACCATGTAACCCGCCCAGAGTCGGTGGTTTGGTTGAATTCTGAGAAGATGAAGATGTGAGCAAAACGCTCCAGGACACCTTAAGTACGTGCCAGGCTTCGGCCTTGACTTTTCCATTCATCAAGATTCTCTGACGCAAACTGGTTCTTTTTCATCAACCAACTTCAGCAAAGACCAACTTGAAACTTCAGATTGCATCAAACCTCTCTTTCAAACAGACGAGACGTGCAAGTATCAAACTTAGCCTTATTAATTTATATATTAGGTATCATTTGCACCTTTTTACAAAGGTGTGTTTGAACTAAGAATCTGATGTTTCCTTCAGAGGGTAGATCTGCTGAATATCAAATGGTACCATATTTTCATATTCTTATTTCTCTTCTCTTTACTGCTTAAGCTTACCATTTCCTATACCAACTGTATGTGTGTGTGTGTGTGTGTGTGTGTGTGTGTATTGTATGTATAGGCAGTTTAAGTGTTTATGTAGTTAATAAAGTCTTACTTGTATCACACTTGACGTTGTTCATTGTTTGCTCATAACTGGAGTCACTTAATCATGCAGATTTATTCTACAAGCTTGTGTAGAGTTGTACAGTAAGAAAGTTACTTTAACCAGGAAATTAACGTTCTCAGAATTGACAGACAGTTGACCCTGAGAGGTCAAGTAAATATCTACATCGGATCTAAATATTTAAAATTAATTATAACTAGTTATGATTAATTATTCATATTTCACATGAGCTGATTCGCTACAACGGACATGTTTGGCGTGTTCAGTGCGATGTAAGAGATTGATTTTGCAAAGTTGACAGCTTTAGTGATATAACAGAGTTTTTACATAAGTGCATAACTCACATGTATTACTATTTATAAAATAGTCATTATAAAATTGCCCTTACAAAGGTAAACAATAATAATAATAATCAATTCCAGGTGGCAAATAATGCAAAAGTTAATTTCTGGCCCCATAGGTAATTCTATTCTAATGTCTAATCTGTAATCAGTGATTGTTTTAGTAAGAGCTCATTTACAGTCAGATGCTCTCTGAAGCCAAAATTGTTTCAAATCACATTATATTCAAGTCAAGTCACCATTATATAGCGCTTTTTACAATGCAGATTGTGTTTACTAAGCAGCGTTACAGTATTATTTTTGTCACGTATTGCAATTGCAGGAAGCTTGAAGTTTTTCTTTACTTGACAACTGTTTTATGCAAGCTTCTCATAGCAGATTCACAAACAATGTTGGAAATTATGCAAATGTGAAAATAAAGTGAACCTGGTGCTTGTCGCATTCATTCCAAAAACATTATATAAGTTACTAAAACTCAGCCGCGCATGCAGAGATGGAGTCGCTCTGATTCTGTTCGCTTTGTTACCAAAGATTATTTGGATTGCTTATGATTGTTATTAAAAAGTGGCACAGACCAGCACCAAACCAGCACTAACCAGAGTAAACCAGTCCGGACCAGCTTGGAAGTGCATGCAGATGTACGTAGACTCGTCTTTGAGCAGGCTTTTATGCCACATGCAGGGATTCTTGGACGACTCTTCGAGTACGTGCTGAGGTGGATAAGGCAAGGGCTATTGCATTTGGTGGACGCGGCCATAAATCCAGCGCCCACCATTAATTTTCAGGGCCCCGAGGGAAGAGTAAGCGCAGGTCATTATTTTGCACTAATCATTTGTTCCACAAGGTGGCAGCACTGGTCCGGGCCGTTGTTTCACAGCCGCAAAAGAAAGGGATGAGAGACGCAACAATAACCGGAGACCGCAACATCAATAAATGTCAGCGCTGACAAGCGATTGTGTGAGGAGGTTATGACATATCCACAACTTTAGTTTAAATGAGTATAAAAGCAGTGTTGTCGGTCATAACTTCTGTCGAGAAATAGCGCTGAACAAAGATGATTATCAAATGGAGTCTAGTCTGAAAGACTGCGTGTTCGGCTGTATTCTGAGCCGCTTCAGACAAGCTCACCAGTGCTTCAATGGACGAAAACACACAATTATGTCAAAATACACAGTTTTGGTGAGTAACCTCATAAACATAGTCTTAAATGAGTTATAAAGTCTTAAATGACCGTAAAGAGTTGGGAGAAAATTGGATTTGTGTCAGTTACGCGTCATGTGCATCAGGTTTTAAAGTGACAGCGCTGCTTTTAAAGTGAAATCTGATGAAGACTGTCATTGCTGTAAATCACAGAACAAAAGAAAAAGAGAAATCACTCGACTGCTCTAGTTGCTGATTAACTTTTGTAGCTTGAATAAAGATGAATCTATTAGTGCATATACAATTTATAGTTTATGTGAAGATGGTTTTAGTTCACTTAAATTAAAGTTAAAAATGATATTTTTCAGAACTTACTAAATGTTAAAAATAATGACTTTCAATTATACTATAATGTTGAATGTATATAATTAATGGCTAAAATTAAGGGGAAAATACGTTTAATAGAGACATCAGTAGCAGTACTGGTATCAAAAATACTGGCCTTTGTTAATAATAGGCTACTTAGTAAAAAGATGCCATTAAAAACATTTAAAATATAACATCTTTATATTGTTTCTACATTAATTTGGGGGTTCAATGTGAAATTATGATAATATAAATATATTAATATGCAGTTAATTACAGAAAACTGTGTGAATAATTCGTTTTTTTTTTTTTTTAATCGATTCACAGACAGCACTAATGTTAACCATTTTATAGATGTTGGTGTTGATAATATTAGTTCATTTTACAGCTGAATATGCATTTAAATTTAATTTCTAATTTCATAGGCCCCTCAGAAAGAGATCGGGACGGGCCCCTCCCCCTTGGCCCCCTTCAAAATTTCAATTCGATAATCCGGCCCTCAAATGAAACTAATTGAATAGCCCTGGTATAGTGTATCTGCTGTTCTGGCAGTGGAGTTGAGTTAGAATACATGAAACTAAAGGAACCAGGAGCCGATCACCATTCAGAGTGCTTACTGAACATTTAAACTGACTAGCACCTCTGGCACTATCTGTAACCATTCCCCTGACCAGCTCATATTTTATTTTCTTATTCTTTCATATCCTTTAAAGCTGTACATCATAATGGATTCAGCAGGATTCAGCCGTGCATCGTAATTTCGAGGAATGTGAATAAACTGAACTTGGAATCATATGTTACTGCTGAAGCAAAGGTTTCTTGCACACAAGCCTAATTTAAGAGGTCGCGGGACTAAAAATAGTTGTAAAGGATACATTGATGCCCTCATTTTAATAAAAGCTTTTCATTCACCTTAATTGGACCCAGATGGCTTGGGCTTCACAGGACTTTCCTCTGGTTGGCGAGTGAGAAATTCCACCCCGGGATAACAGTGTTGTGTTAATGAGTCAGCGCGGACGCCGGGGGCACGGCACACTGGAGCCGAGCTCAAACTGCAGTCATGCATCATCAACAACATAAAGCTCAATGCATTTATTGCGCTGTTCCCTGGAATGCTGCATTATGGTGGTAATCACATTCTGGTGGCTCTCCTTTCTTGCTTACGAGGCTCATATGTGACCCTGGAGCACAAAAGCAGTCATAAGTAGCACGGTTATATTTGTAGCAACAGCCAACAATACACTATATTGGTCAAAATTAGCAATTTTCTTTTATGCCAAAAATCATTAGGATATTAAGTAAAGATCATGTTCCATGAAGATATTTTGTAAATTCCCTACTGTAAATATATCAAAACTTATTTTTTTGATTAGTAATATGCATTGCTAAAACTTCATTTGGCCAACTTTAAAGATGATTTTCTCAATATTTCGATTGATTTTTTTTGCACCTCAGATTCCAGATTTTCAAATATTAAAATATATTTCAAATATTGTCCTATCCTAACAAAAACCATACATCAATGGAAAACTTATTAATTCAGCTTTCAGATGATGCATAAATCTATAAAAAAACAAAAAAGCTCGCAACGTATAATAAAAAGTGCCTCACACGGCTCCGGGGGGTGAATAAAGGCCTCCTGTAGCGAATCCAAGAGTTTTTGTTAGAAAAAATCCATATTTCAAATGTAATAAACACTTTTCTCTCACTTCCACTAGCTGTCATCCACTGAAGCCGTTCCGGCGGATGACGCAGCACGTAGGCGTTGCGAGATTAGTGACGAATGCGGCGAGAGAGGACCCAAAACAAAACGCTGTTCACGAATTAGAACTACAAACCGAGGAATTGCAAAGAAAAATGTCGGAGGATTCGATATAAGCCAAGAGGAGGACTGGTTTTCCTTTGAATAAAATTAGAGGTCGAAACTTTCTTATTCTTCTCTCGTTCTTTATGGCGGGTAGCACTCAATGTTTAGGGCATTATCGCACCTATGTATAGTAAGGAACTTTGCTTCGTCGATCCTAAAACCAACTGTAGAGGGACAGCATATCTCAGAGGCGCAGCGCTGCACATACGTCATACGCCTTCCGCCGGACGGATCCATGTATGACAGATACAGTAAGTGAGAGAAAAGTGTTTATTACGTTTGAAATATGGATATTTTTCTTACAAATACTCATGGATTCGCTACAGGAGGCCTTTATTCATCCACCGGAGCGTCTGCGGCACGTTTTATTATGAGTGCGTGAGCTTTATTTGACGACTTGTGGACTGTTCAACTGCAACACCCGCTGACTGCAATGATAGATCTTGGAATAGCCAGGACAATTTTTAATATAACTCCGACTGGATTCGTCTGAAAGAAGAAAGTCATATACACCTTGGATGCTTAGAGGGTTAGTAAAACAGCAGCTCATTAATTTTTGGGGTAGAACCTAAACCCTTTTTGTGGTCCAGGGTAACATTTATGTATGACCTCATTTTTGAGCATGTTTGCTCTACTGGTAAACATCTTCAGTACCTGCGGCTCAGCGATTAAACAGAGGCTGTGAAGCTGTTATTGAAGCGGATGATGAAATGTCAAAGGTCTGTTTGGAAGTAGCTGCGCTGATGTTCGGGTTCACGTGGAGGTTTGGGCTCTAATGTGGTGATGTGGCGGTCTTTGAGGTTGTGTCATGGGTCGCAAATTGTTTTTCCAACACACAAACCGTTATGAGAAATGAGAATTGCATGGGTGGATGGTTCTTTTCACATGACTCTGTGATCCCAAGTGTCTTTGGCTCTGCTGTTCTCATGTAGCCTCTTGCACAAGCACTGCTTTTACTGAGTTTACGCGGTTTTTCCAGAATAATTCACTTCTGTATTTACATTCCCATCGATTCCTTTAGCAGATGCTTTCATTCAAGGTGATTATGAATGAGGAATACAGCCACATAGTAATTCATACTATAGAGAATTGCTGGAGAATTGATTAGAAAAGTAAAAAAGTGTTTTATTTGAGTGTTTTATATTGTTTTTCTAATGCAAATTGAAAAACTCTTTGGTGCATGTGGGTCGAGCCAAAAATGTAACTAAAGATGTCTAAAGATAACAGCTGTACAGCATGATAACGTATAATTTTTGCTCACTAAATCAATCTGTTTTGGTTTCATGTTTTTTTTTTATTAAGAAATTTGTTTACATTCTTTACATAATAAGCACATTGGATGAGAACTGGCCTTGCTTAGTAGCATATTATTTTCTAGGGCCAGATTCATGGAAATATTCGTAGAAAACAAGTTAAGAAATTTCTTAACTATTTTCTTTACATTTTTTTAAAGAAGAAAATGACAGACTTTGGTTTTTTGTATGGCGCTTGATGTAAAGATGTAAACAATGTCACATAGCATTACATTTACGTCAGGCAAGTCTTTTAGTGTCCACAGCACATTAGTAATGATGTCTTGATTATTTAATGTATGTTCACAAGTTATGTCAGCCACTGTGCAAATGATTATATTTCAACAATGACATGAAGTAGACACATCATTTTATAATTAGATTTAGAAGTGAATCTATCTAGATAGAAGAACTATATTTTTTGTGCGTTGATTATTATATCTATTATCTATATCTATATTATGTGCAAGTAATAAGGTTCCCTACAGCATTAGATGAGGTAGATTTGTATCCTAAAGAAAATGTAAATTATATATATATATAAGGAGAGCAGCCCTTTGGAATAAAGTGAGAGAGATAATCCAGTTAGAGAAGAGTTAAGCAGCTGCCTCTCTGATGCTGCAAGTGCAAGGCAGCAGTTAATTCTTTTTTTCTTTTTTTGAGATGCATAAACATGAACTTCCTACTCTCATCCACAAGGTGCTTGACATCTCAAATGATGCTGTTGGCATCCGCTAACAGCATTTTTCAGTACCAGGTTTGCTCTTGTCCTGCTGGGACACTGAATGCTTCTCGACTAGTGTTTTGATGCTGTTGTTGGTCTTCAGTCTCAGGGCTGCTTGTGAAGCCGAGTCGGTGTGTGACGTAGATCTGCTCAGCGCTCAGAAGCCGCCGCCGCCGCCAGCTGCGGGAAACTACCAGCTTCAGTTCGCCATCCAGCAGCTGCAGCAGCAGAAGCTTCGATCCAGACAGCTGCTCGACCAGAGCCGCACGCGTCACCAGGTAACACCGCGACGCAACGAGGGCTTCTTTATTTAAGACCACACAGGGCCAAAAAACCGCACAGGCTAGTAGATGTTTATTTGACTTGTGCATGTTTGAATATTTTCACTGACGGATACCACATGTATACACTGTATTTTCTGGAAAATGAGTTCCACATGATTATACATCACGCTGGGTTAAAATTTGATTGTTGAGAGAAAAAACACAGACAAGCTGCATCGGTGTTCAAGTCACATTTTATTATTACAGTCTGAAATAATGTAAAACGCTATAGTGAAAGTGTTACAATAATACATGTTTATTATAAGCATAATACACGTGTATTTTAGTTCCCATCATGCCACAACAAATCCTTTAAATTTTAAAGTATTCAGAATGGAATAGGCAAAGGGAAAAAAAAATAAGTATAAAATAGTGCTGTCAAACGATTAATCGGGATTAATCACATCCAAAATAAAAGTTTTTGTTTACAAAATATGCATGTGTACTGTGTATATTTATTATGTATGTATAAATACACACACAACAGGATAGATATAGTCTTATATTTCGATATTCTAAATATATTTAAAATATAAACACAACATATTTTTCTGCGAAATGTATCCATGCATGTGTGGGCTTTCTATAGAAAATAAATACAAAGTACACTCAAATAGATGTATGAAACAAAAACTTTATTTTGGTTTAGAATTAATCGCTGATTAATGTTTGACCGCATAGTAAGCTCGATATTGTCTTGCATTTAGTTTCATTGTGGATAAATACCAGATTCACCAAGCAGAAACCATACCCACTCCACTCAACACAAAACTGAAAGTATTTGCTTCAGATAGTAGTTTTAGATTCTATTTAACTGCAAAAGAATTTCTCCCCCAATAAAACAAACTTAAAAACAAACACACTTGATAGGCAATTTGTAACTTTTCTTTTTCTCTGATTGCTATTATTATTTTATTCTACAAATAACATAATTAATATAATAAAATACTGTGTGGGGAAAATATACACCACAGTGGTTCCCAAACGTTTTGCAGCATGCACCCCTTTCTAGTGTTTGACACACATCAAGCACCCCCATCACCTACTCCGGTTAACACCACATTTGTTTACTTGCAATACAAGTAATGATAAAGTATTCACTGTATAAAGGGCTTGACATTAACTTTTGTTCACCCCGCCATCTGATGGTTAGTGGGTTCCAAAAATTACCTAGCCACTCAGCATTTCACTGGCCACAATTTGTTGCTGAAAAACTTTTATATGACTAAAGTGCTGCATAGTAAAATGTATTTGAATGATTTGCAGGTTCTTTTATTTTTTTTGCCTAAAGAAGGGCCATTTCCCCCTACCTTTTAAAAGCATGTGTCATCTTTCATATCAATTTACATGTGATTACTAATTACACTTAAATCTACTAGATCTATAGGGCTGTTAACAATCAAGGATCACAGTATTAACAAAACCAAAGTTCACTGATGGAGAAAACAGAAGCAGTGAAGTGGCATTTAAGGCAAATTTACACAGGACAATTTAAAGCTGAAAATGTAGCATGAATGCAAACACTGCAAAATTACAACAGCAAATAATGCGTCAGCTTGGTGTTTTTACATCAGGTTTTTTTATTTACAAATATGAAAAATGTCAGAAATTTAAAAAAAAGTTACTTTTAAATTTGAAAGTATCCCGCCAGCAGGTGGCAGCAAGTTGCCCGTCTTAATGAGCGAGTCATTGAGGCGTTCAAACGATTCGTTCAGACGGCTGATTCATTCAAGAATGAAGCAAGCGCCTGTCTTTATGAATGGACCACTGAATCATTGACTCAAATTATTAATTCAAAAATGCGACTCATTCAGTAGCCTAACGAAACACCGCTGACGCTGTGTTGCTCAGAGATGCGCGACAGTTCTGCTGCTAAGTTTGTTTGGAACTATTTTCGTTAAACAAATCCAGCAAAAACAGTCATATTGACATTATTGTACTAAAATATATGCCCAAAGTCACTTAATAGTAACTACTCGTTTGAAGTCTTGTTTAAAATCAATGTCGAATTTACAATCGTACTGATTTTCGGGGAAAACTGCACTCTCTTAGACGTCTCATGTTAATTAATTAGGCTAGGCTTTATGTAATAAATATAAAAATGAAATTTTTTACCACAGTATGTTTCTTCTGTGTGCAGTTGTGTTCATTTGTTTCGATTTCTCCATGAGATTGTCTCACGTGAGTCTCAACTGCCGCGAACTTGTTACTATTGATGATCCATTATGAATTGCCGTTTACACCAAGTGTAATAAAATCAGAATCATTCTCGCCAAAATTTTGGTGCTTCCCTAATTCGATGTTTTAATAAGATTAGATTAGTTGTCCGGTCGGGCAAGTAAAATTCTCTTTCACTTGCCCCTTCAAAAAAAGCACACAGATCATCAAAAGCATTCTCTCGTGCACCCCTGCTGGTCGGTCTGTGCACCCCTAGTTTGGGAACCGCTGCACTACACTAATAAACTTGCGTACCTCTGCCTCAACACCAAATAATTACAAATTAATTATAAATCAACACAATTGTTAAGAATTTAACCAACTAAATATAGCTTCAAAACGGGGGGGAAGAGGACAATTACAAAGTGATAAACAAAAGAGTGCTTTCAGTAGGCTATCTGAAAGTTTACACACGATCATTGTTATGGGTTTTTATTTTTTCCTCAGCATTATTGCTGTTTGATTATTATTATTATTACTAATGACCTCATAGAGAGTAGCAGACTTAATAGGCTGCGTTCACACTAATGCACAGATCTATTAACACATATCAGATGTTTTGTCCTGTTCTGAAAACTACAAACATCTGTTTCCTATTATAAAAGTATTCGGAGATGCAAGTGCATTTAACCGCAGCCGCGATCGAGCTTCAGAACAACTAACACAGAGCTCACGTGAAAGTCTGTCAGTACGTGAGTTTTGTGAATCTAAGCATATCTAAAGTAAAACACTGAAATAAATCTCACAGCGCATATTCTGTGCAATGAAGCCTCCACGATTCTCTCTAGCGCACACACGTTTTTATATGCGAGACAAAACCAAGCTCAGAATCTAAAATTTAAAAATAGTGCATGCATTATTAAATGCCCGCTTTGGTGTTTTGCCTGCCTCCGCATCGCGATGCATCGATGCAACGATTCATTTAAACACTCCTAGCGCTTGTGCGTGTTTTGTGTGCTTAATGTTACTTGCATCATATAAGTTGCTTTGGAATATGAGCAAAGCATGTTTCATATGATAAAAAGTGACTTAATGTGAGTAATACAGTGAGCAGAACTTGCAACAGCAATGTTCAAAACATCACAGAAAACCAAATGTGTATGTTTGCAAAGCATAAAAAACTCACATGCGTTAATAAACGTGAGACCGCTGACCCTCATGTTGAACCTGGTGCCATTAAAGTGTGCCTATCTGTGCGATATGCTAGTGGAAACCTAAAATTGGCTTTCTTTTGAAGGTTAAATGAGCCAGAGTATTGGATGACTCTCATTATAATGTTCCAGTTCCTCCAGTGGAGTTTAGTCTGAATGAAACGTGATCTTCTTGTGTGTTTCACTCTCAGCTGTGCATGTCACACTTGCATCAGATCCTGTAAACATCGCGTCTTGAGCGCCGCCCGCTAACATCGTCGCTAATTAATGCGATTGGAGATTTGTTTTTCTTGGCACGAGTCGGTTGTGTTCAGCAGGGATTATGGAAAAATTATCCTCACCCCCACAGACTTTTCTGGATGGAGATCTCCTCCCTGGTGCTGTGACGCAATCAGTCCACCGTCTCCAGAGGACTTCATTAAGCCACGGGACCCTTGGAGGAGGTGTCCATCATAGGCTCTCAACTCACACTGCATTACAGTAAATGTGAATGAAATAGTCGGTCAGCATTGTGTGGGTGGGTGGTGTGTGGGTGGTGTGGTCGTGTGTGAGTAGTGTGTGTGTGTGTGTGTGTGTGTGAGTTGAAGGGTGAGTCTGAGTGAGATTGTGTGTTGAGAGTGTGTGTGTGTGTGTGTGTGGGTCGGTGTGTGTGTGTGTGTGTGTGTGTGTGTGTGTGTGTGTGTGTGTGTGTGTGTGTGTGTATATCTTTGCGCTGTTTGTATGGCAGCGCTGTATCAGTGGATACTCCCTAAATCTCCCCATGAAGCACTGCTCTTCTTCTGAGACTCGACCAAGCACACATTCATTACTACAGCCACATACACACATGTTTTAATCCGAAGGCTACAGTTCTTCCATTAGCACTGATCTCACAGCACAAATAAATGGCAGGTTGCAATCTCCATGATTACTGTTCAAAAGTTTAAAAGAAATTAATGCTTTTATGAAGCAAGGATGCAATAAATTGGTCAAAGGGACAGTAAAGGACATTTATGATGTTCCAGTAGAGTCTATTTGTAATAAGAATGATTTCTGAAGATCATGTTACACTGAAGACTGCAGTAACGATGCTGAAAATACAGCTTCGATCACATAAATAAATTACAGTTTAACAGATATTCTCATGGAAAACAGCTGTTTTAAATTGAAATAATATGTCACCATTTTTACTGTATTTTGATCAAATAAATGCAACCTTGGTGAGCAGAAGAGACTTCATTTAAAAACATTAAAGGGGTCATATGATGCGATTTCAAGTTTTCCTTTCTCTTTGGAGTGTTACAAGCTCTTGGTGCATAAAGAAGATCTGTAAAGTTGCAAAGACTAAAGTCTCAAATACAAAAAGATATTCTTTATAAAAGTTAAGTGTCAGCCACGCCTACCTAAACGGCTCGTTCTAACATGCCCCCACGTCTACGTCACTATGTGGGGAAGATTTGCATAACGCCGCCAAATGTGCACGCAAAGAAAGAAGGCGTGGTTTCAGGAACGCAGTAGTGTTGAAGCAGCATGTCAGGGAGACGCTGTGTGATTCAGTGTGAAAGCAAAAGCACTTTATTTGGCCTTCCGGAAGTAGATGCAATTAGGAATCATTGGTTAAGATTTATTTACAACAGAACAGCACAACCCAGATGTTCGAATTTGTGCAACGCATTTTATGGACCACAGTTTTTTGAAACTAGAAGAGTACAAGGCTGGCTGTGCACAAAGCTATTTCTAAAAATAAAAACCAAAAGGGTAAATCAGACTTTGCTATGACAATCTGGCTCTTATTCTGAATCAGCTACTGTAAGTATGTTTTATTATTGCTTGATTGTTTAGTCAAGCGGAGTTTCAGTTTTGCGCAACGCAGCGTAACGATTTTGTGTTTGGGGTGTGTGTGTGTGTGTGTGTGTGTGTGTGTGTGAGAGAGGGGGAACAGGGTCTCATCACAGGAGAGTGAACTGTCTGTCAGAAATCATAGCATGTCAGCTGTCTTAACCGCGGCTTGTGTACTGCATCATCACATCATCACGTGACTCTGTTGCCCTTTCGGGCTTGAACTGATGGTAAAACTAACAACATTATTAACTGTCTTGATATTTACTTTGAAAGCTTAAGCTGCGTTATGGTAAGGGAGGTTACATTTCTGACGAGTGCTTGCGGTGTTCTGCCAATGAAAATGCACTGGGTCAGCTGGCCAATAAGAGCAGACTGCGCTTGTCGGAAGGAGGGGCTTTGTAGAAAACGAAGCGTTTGAGAGAGGCGGGGCATAGAGGACCTACAATAATGTACAGTATTTGAAAAATAATGTGTTTTTTGAACATTAAAGCATGTCAACATATTCTGTTACACCAAATACACAAAATAATGATCTTTAAAATAGCATCATATGACCCCTTTAAAAAAGCTTGACTCCAAACTTTTGTCCACTAGTGTATTTTTTAAAATGTATTTATATTAAGCATGATTCTAATTGCCTGTAGGTAAATTGAATACACAGAAAAGCTAATAAATTTAATGACAGAACAAAGATCTAGCTTTTATGACGTCTCCTTTTTGCCAGCGTTGGTTTGGCTCATCATGTTTTTAGATCTGTTTTGATCGCTTGATCTGTGAGAGCAGAGATGGAAAGCGTTGTGATTGTGGTGCTGTGTTCAGTGCTGGTACAGACTCCACGGCTCCTCTGCTGTCTTGGCCCGTGGCCACCTGGCAGCTTTAGAAAGGTGCCCTTTTCTGGCCCACAACTCAGAACCGCCAGCCGGTGAGTCCCGTCCACTCATTCATCAAACGCCAGGGGACTCGCAACTCCCTCATGGCAGCGAGATGGAAAGAATGCTTTCTCGTCCCATTCGAATCAATGAATGGTAGCCATTAAATCGCATGTCAGAGTGGAAAATATGTTTACTGAGTCCAAGCTCTCGCTCAGATGAAAACTTGTCTAAACAAGAATGAAATGTGAAGAATTCCTGTGTTTTGGTATGTCCGATTATAAAGTATTTAGTGGCTGTTATGATAAGCCGTGTCATTTCTTTCTTCCGTGTGAGTGAATGAACTGGCTTTTGGGGCTGTTGTGCTTGACCTCGAATGACTCGAAGGAAAAATGCTGCTTTTAATAAAGACTGAGATAAGGTCGTTCCTTCACAGGACCGTTCAACACAATCGTTTTATTCTGCTGGAAGATCTCACTGAATCCTGAAATAGACAAACAGTGTTAGCACTTCGGATTAAAAAAAACGTTACAATGGTAAAATAAATATATATATATATAGACATATATATATATATATATATAGATCTGTGAGACTATTTGATGTACACTAATATTCAGTATTCATATACAGGAATAGTTCACCCAAAAAAATTTAAATTTTGCTTGAAAATGTCCCCCCCTCAAGCCATCCAGATCAGGATGAGGTTTGTTTCTTACTCTCGGGTTTGTAGAGTAGCAGTGCATCAGTGTCTCAGCAATGCAGGCTCTGCAGTGAATGGGTGCCGTCAGAATGAGGTCCAAAGCCCAAACAGCTGATAAAAACATCACAATAATCCACAAGTAATCCACATGACTCAAGTCCATCAATTAATGTCTGTCTCAAATTCACAATTAACGTAGACACATCCATCATTAAGACAAATAATATGTTCTTTTCTGGACCAATAAAGGTATTAAATCTTATAATAAACACTTCAGACGACGAGTGAGCACAAGAAAAGGCTCGATTGCAGGGGAGAGAAATCTGCACAAGTCAAGCACCATTTACAAACCAAAAACATTCCAAAACAGCTCTAAACAAATATGTTTTTGGATTTTGATGTGAGAGGACAACAGTAGATGGACTTTATCACTGGATGAAGTGTTATTATAGATTATTATGGATATTTTAGTCAGAAGCAACGGTTTGAAGTTAAAGCATCTTAATGGTAGCATTTGATTTGTTTCTTGCAAACACGCAGCTTTTGTCTTCTCCAGATGTTAACTGATGGACTGGAGAGCTGTGGATTATTGTGATGTGTTTATCAGCTGTTTGGACTCTCATTCTGACGGCACCCATTCACTGCAGAACATCCATTGCTGAGACACTGATGCAATGCTACATTTCTACAAATCTGATGAAGAAACAAAATCATCTACATCTTGGATGGTCTGAGGATGAGTATTTTTAGCAAATGTTCATTTTTGGATGAGCTATTATTTTAAACTGGTGTACAATAATGTATTTTAAACTTAAAATAATTCAATTGTAAAGCACAAGCATTTCATTTTCAGTATACTTCAGGAACTGCCTGTATGAATGAATTGCCGCTCTCATCTCTCCTCTTTACTGTATTTGTGTCTCAGGCCATTCTGTCGGCACACACGCTCACACCTGCTGCTTCAGCACGACCTCACGCTCCCAGCAGCCCTCTGAGCCAGCCGTTCAGACGCACCTTCAACCAGACGGGCCGCGCCGGGCTCCTCACGCTCGCGCCCAAACCTCCCAGCAGCACGCCGAGAGACGGACGCGTGCGCAAGACCGTCACACACGCTCTCCACAAGTAAGATCCAGTGTGTGTGCTTATTTGCTGCTCAAGAAACATTCCTGATTATTATCAATGTTGAAAACAGGACAGTATTTTTGTGGAAACTGATTCATTTTTTTTCAGTATTTACAGATGAATAGAAAGTTCAAAAGAACAGTATTTATTTAAAATAGGAATCTTTTGTAACATTATAAATGTCTTTACTGTCAATTTTGACTTTACCCAAACTTTTGAAAGGTATAGTTAAAAAGTAAATCAATACACAGTCCAATAGTACTAGGCATATTTTTTGGTTTAATATGTATTTGGCTACCTTCACAAACACTTTCATTATTGTCAGTACTTCCGGGTTCATTCTGAGCAGTTTTCTGTCCGTCTGAATCTCTCTCATGGTAACACAGAAATGTTTGACCGGACGCTGATATCCAAAATCGAGTTAGTGCGCCGCTCGTCCACTGCTGTTTTGAATTTCAAGACAAAATAAAAACTATTCAGGAATGTTTAGAGTTCAGAAATCAACAAAAGCAAAAATGTAGTATTTGTTTCCAGAGTGACGCTATTGATGTGTTCAGTCCTCAGCTGAGGTTTGCATTAGTGTTGGTTGTTAATGCTGCAGTGTTAAGCGCCAAATTATTTTTTTAGGTACCACAGAATAAACGTGTTTTATTAATTTTTTTGACACTTTAACATTTCAGTCATACCACTGGTCATGTGTTTATGTCTCATCTTTTCTTGTCTTTATCAGCATTTTAATCCATCTTGTAGATCTCCTGAGAACTAAGGTTCACGTAAAGTGGGAACTAAACGTCTTTTCCGATTTGAGAACTATATACAGTCACAAAGAATTGTTTATCACACCGAATCTGTGCAGTATCACTGACCATAACTCTGTCAGCTTCACTTGGCCATTGAGTGTAGTTTAGGCTCCTTCTCAATGAATCCTAAATGTCTTGCACACATCCAGTCTGTTTTTCTTCATTAGTAACATGCAATTTTATAGGAGTTGAATTATATCGTTAGCTCCTTGCATTCTTTCTTATGTAGACAACAGGTTAAGTAAAAATATGAATATGCAATATAGCGCATACTTTTAGAAAAATTCTCCTCTTTATAGTTATTTTTTCTTCTATAGCTGACTAATGAGCTTATGGACACCGAATGTTATTCTGAGGTAAATGTGTTACGTGGCATTGTTTACAAGCTCACGTTTTCCGCAGTTTGAAACAACGAATTAACTTTATATCAATAAGTTGTACTGTATGCCCTCTTATAAAATACCATTTGATGTTAATTCATGTTCATGTACTATAGTAGTAAAGAGACAGATATGATGGATTCACGTGTCGCTTGAACTGAGGCGCTAAAGCGATCGCTCATGCTACATTTATGAGTGCCAAAACGGTATTTGTTGTTTGAATTTCGTTATGAATTCAGCAGAATTGTAAAACTGATACTCTGTTTATTAAGTAACAGAGCACAAAGCTTATTGCAATTATTGGACGGCAAGTGCGCTACAAAGTTCATGCATTAACAGAATGCCACTTGGCTTTTGTATCTAAAGCAATTCAGACATTTTTAAGTGTTTTGGGGCCACTGTAAATACATACAGTATAAGGGAAGAATTTTTTTTAGAAATTTAGTTTTTATTAAATGAATACAAAGAAGAAAGTTTAATCTTTTAATTAATAATCACCAAAAGAACTATAAATAATGACCGACATTTACTGACGTAGATTTTAACTAGAATTTTATGTGCTGTGTAAACATTTATGACACAAATGAATCATTGAGTCAGTGTTTTGAATCTTTCATTTTAAATGAATCCGATTCACAGAAATTAATCAAACTTAGCAAAATTTTAACACATCTTAGTTCAAACTCTTTCACAATACATGATTTTCAGGGAACCTAAACAACAAATAATAATAATAATAAAAAAATCACCAATATTGCCAGTAAAATAGAAAGTTCAAAATACAACTCACTGATCTGTTTAACTTAATGAGCCGTGCTACGAAGAAGCGTTTGTTTGTGAGTGTTAACATTTAAAAGTCTTGTTCACCCAAAAATCAACATTTTGTACCCAGAAAATCAGTCATTTGGTATTAATTTCTTTCCCAGAAACACAAAAGAAGATGCTAGGCAGAGTGTGTGAGCTGCTTTTCCACACAATGAAAGCGTAAAACTGATTTGTGTCTGAGCTCATGGTGGTCAGACACACATTTCAAATCAAATAAACTGAAGTTTGATTCAGTGTAGCGTAGGTTAACACAAACATGATAATATATGTGACCCTGGAGCACAAAAGCAGTGTTAAGTCGCTGGGGTATATTTGTAGCAATAGCCAACAATACATTTGTAGCGAATTTAGCTCAACGACAGGAAATATGAATAATTAACCATAACTAGTTATGATTAATTATGAATATTTTAGATCCGCTGTAGATATTAGCTGACCTCTCAGGGTCAACTGTATTGTCAATTCCAAGAACGTTAATTTCATGGTTAAGGGAAATAACTTCCTTACTATACAATTCTACAAAAGCTTGTAACGTAAATCTGCATGATTAGGGACTCCAGTAATGAGCAAACAATGAACAACGTCAAGTGTGAAACAAGTAAGGTTTTATTAATACGTCAACACTTTCAAACTATCTACATATACCAAACACATTAAGCTGGTCTACACATACAACATTACACACACACACACATACGTTGTATAGGACACGGGTAAAGTTACACAAAGAAAGGCAGAGACATCAAGGAATTGACATTATGGAACCAGTTGCAATTCAGCCGTCTAAGCCGAGGGAAAACGAAGCTTCTTAGTTCCCCGACACCATGGTAAAAAGGGTAACTGGATACTTCATGTATCAATTAATAAGGACTAAGTTTGATTACTTGCGATTCTGTATGAAAAAAGATTCCTGATGCAACTTACGCCCCAAGATTGGCGGAGTTGGTTGATGGGAAAGAACCAGTTCTGAGTCAGAAAATCTTGATTGAAATGGAAAGGACAAAGCCGAAGAAAGGCCTGGCACAATGCTCTGGTATCCTGAAGCGTTTTCTCACATATTCATCTTAGCATCTGACCGAACCACAGACTGGGCGGGTCACATGAAGTGCGGACTTTAAAGCCTGCAAAGATTCACGCCACTCAAGATGGGCTTCTCCAATGAGAAAGGCCGGAATCCCAAGTGGGCGTTTTGAGATTCCGTGGAGTTTATGACTCTTTGTGTGGAAACATGGTACTTTAGTATCTGGAACTTTGATTGAAAATACTACAGGTTCTCAGGGCACTAATATATTGCATACGTACCAACAAATAATATACATTCATGTTTAGATCATCAGAAGGCGAATTCAAAGATACTAAACAAGCTATATGTAAGGATATATGAATGAGTGGTTTATCGTAAGAACGAATAAAAATAGTCTATAATACAAAAGATTAATACAAAACAGCAATAATATACACAAGGGCCTGAAGAAAATGGGTGTTCATTCAAAGAAAAGGTTTTCCTATGAAATAATTAGTAGAAAAGTCATTTCCTTGGGCATTATGTGTTGTCTATGAGGAAACATGAGGGAGTTTATTGCGGCATTCCTTTCGGCCATAAAACCAGTGATATCGTGATTAGTTGTCATGGTGACCAGAGGCCTGTTCTGCCTTCTGAGGTGTTAGGTGCATTTCGGGCGAAGGGTCCATAGACCCTCGTAATTGGCCCATTGGTTAGGTGAGGGGGCATTAGATATTACTTGTTAAATATAACAAAAGTTGGTTGTCGATTTGGTCCAAATGCTACGTTGTATGGGTCAAAATTATACATTTTCTTTTATGCCAAAAATCATAGGATATTAAGTAAAGCTCTGTTCCATGAAGATATTTTGTAAATTCCCTACTGTAAATATAACAAAAGTTAATTTTTTATTAGTAATATGCATTGCTAACAACTTTATTGTGAAAACTTTAAAGGCTATTTTCTCAATATTTGGATTTTTTTTGCACCCTCGGATTCCCGATTTTCAAATAGTTGTATCTCGGCAATATATTGTCCTATCCTAACAAACCATAGACCAATGGAAACATCTCAGGCTTACCTTATGTAAACTGGTGCCCTGAATAGGGAAACGAGAATCTGGTCCATACGAGTGGCTCGCTATGGGGCAAGCTAGTCTGTGACGCCTGTGTCTGAAGCATACACTGAAAACACAAGCGTTGGCCGGCGAAGCAATGACGTCACTACGGGCGGAACTATCGTGACCTAGACGCCAGGAGCAACATCCTTCACTTCTTCGTCTGAAAGCTGCCTGCCGCAGAGGCAAGAAACTAGAGGACGCAGGGTCCTCTGGCCCTACTCAGGGAACAACTGGTTGTAAATAGAGTAACGGAGGGCGTTCCCTGTCGATGGGAATGCGAACTGCATCTCTAGGAGGTGCTATGGGAACGGTATACCCAGCCACCGAGCTGAGGGGAGTGTATGGCCAGAACCAGGCGAGCAGTACGGTCCCCAACTCTACCCATATTGCATATGGAGTTGCCCCCTGCACGTTAGCCGGCTGCTGTGAAGTGACGTTATTCCCTACACCAAAGGCCTCGGCTACACACCCCAAAAGACTAATACTTAACACTCTTAGAGGGCAGACTCCTGGGCCCGGGGGTAAGAGCCAAAGGCATTGGAATCAGAAAATGATTCCTTAACCCTCTGGGGTCTGAGGGTGTTTTGGGCCCTGGAGAAGTTTTGACATGTCCTGACATTTGTGCTTTTTTCAGTTGATAATAAACATTTTAATGACTAAGTTTAATAGCACCATAATCAGCACAAACTGGGATACAATAATATGTGAGCAGCATGTATATATGTGATTGTGTTTTTGAGAAAACAAAGTTTATGCATGCTTAGTGAAAAACAAAAAATTTAAAGTCACTGAAATAAGGCCATAAAACAAATACAGAACATTTGTTCACAGGACTATTGAGAAACCAGCATCTTGAAGTCTAGAGTTTTTGCATCAGAATGATGTGAAAATCATCTTGTTTACTCACTCACAGAAAACAATATATTGATTTAAATTTTCTAAGACACTTTTTGTGTAGAAAAGGAATATATAAAATTCATTCTGATATGCGAGGGGACGTGAATGGTCATGGATAATGCTGTGATTCACACTTGAGAAGACAAATGCCTGCATAATGAGCTGCATAATGAGGCTTTCAGTAAGGTGTGTGACTGAGATGGAATTGCTACAAGAAATAATGAGGAGAAAGAAATGTATCTATTTTTTTGTTTTTAGTTTATTTAGAATATATATAACTATTACATCATTTTGGGAGTGTGTGCATCACATGGGCTTAGCTGTGGTCCAGGCTCTTGTGCGGGGCAGGAATCTCATAGCCTGTGGAACATGTCAACATCAGTCTCTGTATTCCATGACCGAGTGGGCTGCTTTGCTTTGGCTCTCTTTGCAACAGGTTCTTTTGCACTGTCATTCTCACATCTGAAATAAAAAAGCAAGCATACTGTTTACACAAACTACATTATTAACAATATTGTGATGTTCACTGATACTAGTAATAATTTATCTAAACAAAGAACACAATAACCACATAGCAAACATATTTTACCACGAAGTAACTAAATCAAATGAAAGTAACATCTGTAAAATAGCGAATGCACACTTACTCTAAGATTCTGAAAGGAGTTGAAAACTGAACGAGCGCCCCCTTACTGTGAGAAATTCAGGTGAAGGCAAGAGTGGTGTACTCCCCAAGGTGCCTTAGTATAGTATGCATACTTCATGAAAAAACAATGCCAATTCTTACATTTTAACAATATCAACCACAAATAATATTACCACAAATTCTAGGACTCATACAATACCTACGTGCATTAGTCCGTGTGATTTTCCAGCGACACTCAAAAGGGATACGACATGTGAGTGTGCCCTTTCTTGTGCAAGATGCAGGGTGAGTGCAGCCACATCACTACCCCCCACTTAGACTACAGTTTACAAACATGTATACAGCATCTTACTCCAAGAGCCACGGGTATCTCAACCATTCAAAATGTATTTAGGCCCTGAGCCGTCTTCCTGAACCTGCAGGCCATAGTCCCTTCATAAACTCCAGGCCCTGCAGATGTATGTGCGGCCTCGGGGTCCCATCCGCCCACACCCCTATGTCTCTACGAATAATACTGGGACTGTATTCGTGCCCAGAGAACTCAGGACCTAGCTCCACAAGTAGTACAGTTGTTGACTCCTACAATTGTATTACTGACGCAATCCGGGCAATAACAATCAGAGATTCCGTTCGTATTTCACCGTTTAGTATCATATTTGTCGGTCGGTCTATAGCCTACACAGACCCAATGCTGGCATTCGGCTTTCGATTCGAGATGCTGTAGAATGACACCCTTCTCATAACTGGTTACTTTCGTCGACATATACATTTCGACACAGGAACTTGCTGAGTTTGGAAGGCCAGTGTCTACCTGTATAGTACAAGAATGTGTTCAATAGAGTATGTGCAAAAGCTGTGACCGACCAGCGATGTTGTAATAGAGACCGACTCCTCATGTTTTTTCTCGAGGTAACCTAAGGTGATCATGTTGGCTGCGTAGGTGTGGTTAGAGAGACTTTCGCACATTTAGTCTGACTGTATTTTCGACGGCGCGACCGATGCATTCACTGCGAACGAAGAGCGGTACACTATAACGCTACTTCGGTAGTGCCGGACGATGTGGGTGTTTACGCGCACACAGAGCGCGCAAGTGGCTGATTATAATATCCATAGACGCTCAGCGCGGTGTGTGGTCACATTAGCGATAATGAAGGCAACAGCGAAGACTTGACATCGCGTTGGTTTCATATGGATTATTTTATCACAGAATATTTGCTTTCGATTAGACTTGCTTAGTTTAAAAGTAGACACGTCAAGCTTTCTATAGATATCTCTCATGTCTCTTTGTTGAGTATTCACTGAGTTTCAGTTCATTTTAATGACGCGTCTCTAAATAAAGATTACGCAGACCAAAGCGGCAGACAGCACACCCTGTTTGTTTTCTTTATTTTATAAATGCACAAAGTCTTGTGGATTATGTGTGTATCCAAATAAAAGTAGACCCTTTACAGATCCGATTGATGTATTGCTCTTATCTGTAATATCAAAACTGAAAGTGTAATTTAAGTTATTTTCAGGACACCACATAAAACCGAGCGGAGTCGATGTGAAGCAGGAGAAGATGCATCAAAGTATCCGCGTTAATCGACCTCAAGAGTGGGGTTAAGGGAATACGACCAAGAGCCTAGGATTATACTAGTCTTGGCCTGTCACACAGGGGATACCGCATGTTTCTCTTTGTATGTGCTGAAGGAACGGTCTCAACAGACCCCTAGTAGCAACAACCTGTTAAAGTAGGTACCCTGAGGATACATAGGTAGAGTGGTGCCCAAGGCAGAACCGGGGATTTAAACCACTCAAAAAGAGCACGAAGACTTGCGCGTAGCTACGACCGTACGCAGGACTTTTCGAAAAGGGGGCCAGCAGAACGGGGTGCACACTTACCACTTATGTGGATTTTAGAAAGTGTACAAAGAATAACGTGCACACTTACAATAACATGGATTTAAAAACCGTTCTAAGGGGCCCTAGTGGTTCTCTGAAAGAGCAGCCCATAGATGGATATGGCGCATCCCAAAACGCTATGTTTTGAGAAGTCATCAAGTCAGTCTACAGCTATAATGCTGGAGTGGCTAGCAGTAAAACTGTAGCTGAGGGAGCAAACATCCAGATCTCAATTGAGAGGGAACTCAACCTAAAGCATGTTCCAATGGTGGAACAGCTAGCAGTTATTAGCTGAGGCAAGCAAACAACAACAGTTACCAGAACAATCAAGAAGGGGCCTCGTGCAGCTGTTCCAAGAGGTGAGAACAGCTAGCAAAAGGTCTTGCTGTGGGAAGCAACCACCAATCGTTGCTCAGGGCGAGGAAGGGGGGCTAGACTCTACGAGTCATTTCCAATGCCCTTGGAAACGGCTAAGCAGTAGTTTACCTTGACCTGAGAGGGAGCACAAAAACCCAGTCTCATACGAACAGAGGAAGGGCTCGATATACGCGTGATTGTAAATTTAGAAGGGTACTGCGTTACTGCAGAAGCATTCCAAAACACTCAGCCATCCGGGAGGGTAGAGGAGAGGGGACATAAAGTGGCTATCTGATGAGGCTGGTCCAGGTGCTCTGGAGAAACAGAGAACTCGAACTTCTCATATGAGAGGAGAACTCCAAATCAGAGGAATAACGTCGCTCATTCCAGGTAACCATTTGATAAAAGGGGAGCACTGCTCAAACTACCACGAGAACAGCCCATGGAGCAAGGAATCCAACTCCTCAGAGAGGATTAATGCTATTTTCTTTTTGTTTTTTCTATTTTTCTATTTAAATAATTTTGTTTGTTTTTTTTTTTTTTTTTTTTTTTCCTCGAAAGAAACCCCATATCACAAGAACCCTCACAATGGTGAGGGATACAGCGATGCGTTCCAGAGTCGATTAGGAGACAACATAGTTGAGTGGGCCCAAGGTACTGGGGTCTAAACAACTCACGACAGAAACAGGGACGAGATCAATAACACGTAACCCTTTACAATACAGGATTTTTTTGAAAGTGGGCAAAGCATAACGTGCACCCTTACCACTATGTGGATTTTAGAAAGTGCGCAAAAAGTGCTCAGCGTGCACACTTACCACCATGTGGATTTCAGAAAGTGCACAAAGCTTAACGTGTGCACTTACCATAGTATTTGGATTTTAGAGTTTTCGAGCATCTGTTTACAGATATCCGGAAGTACTTGGCCAAACGGGAGAGGCAAGCTCAAAATACAACCCTCAAAGGTGTACCGTGCATGGACATATATCGATGAGTGAATTAAACACTGCAAGTCGAGCACCCGGTCTCTGAACCCAGCAGAGGGGGTGCTCATCGAGGACCTACCCTAGAAAGGGACGAAACACACAGGTCCCGGGAATCACTGCAAATAAACTAGCAGAAGGGTTATGCACACAACCACCATCTCATTAGATACACGCATATATATATTTATATATACATATACTTAGACATGGATCGTACTCACCCACCAAGGTTCCTGTGTCGGAGCTCTGTCCGGAGAAGCCTCAAGACCGGACCATCAGTAAGATGGTCACTATGAAGCCATAGAACCAACCAAACCTAATAGGTCCAGCATAGGAGACTATAATGCAGGAAAATTTAGGAAGGTGAAGATAAGGGCAGATGTAAGACCCCCGAAGGAAATGAGTAGAAACTGAGGTATCACTCTGATCCGGACAAAAGCGCTGACGCCATGTCTGGATCGCATCCCTTAGGTCTTTTACTTACCTTTCTTTGACCCGCGGTTCTTCCTACCCCAACCCGCGGGCGGGGGATGAGCGCGAGCCGCGACACTAGCCTTCGGAGCCAGTCTCTGATCCTCAAACGAGACGGGCTAGGACCCCTGGGTTGATCGGGCTCAGACCTGGACTTCGTGAAAGCCGCTATCCCGGTCTTTCAGCAGGTCAGCCTGATATGCTTGGAGCATCACCATCGTGTGCAATGAAGCGACAGCCCCTGGGGGGGGCATCCGCGTGGATGCATAGGAGGGAGTCGTAGAGGAAAAAAAAACGCCCTCTTTAACAATTCCTTCTCACGGTTTATAGGACAAGGAAAAGCCCGACCCAGGTCACTGCAACCACGGGAAGGCACAGCATTTATGGCATGAAAAATAACGTTCATCGAGATACTTTGCGACATCACTTTCTTCACCCGCTTCACAGCAAATAAAGCCTCGCCGTGGCGCGATCCATAACATTCAAAAGCTCATCATACGCAGGGCAAGAGGATTAGGAAGGCTCAGCCTCAGCTTCTTCTGACCAATCAGACATTTCTGTTTGGAGAGCTGATACAAGCAGAGCAGGCACCGAATCAGACAATGTTAATGACAAAACATCATCTCCAGCGCCACTCTCATGCACAGCCGAACAACACGAAAGGAATACCTCTTCAACTCATTGGCCAGATCCACCTGCGATCCCCACGTGCTCATTCACTTCCGTGACTCAGCAGCGGCGGGTCCTGAATCGCAGGAAGCAGACAGCTGCCCCTTTTTCCCCGAAAAGAGAGACAAACGAGAGCGGAGCTTTTTCCCTTGGAAAAAAAAAATGCTCGCAGTGCACGCCGATTGCCCCCTCGGAGACATCGCGTGCCTGCTATTTGCCCAAACAAATAACGCATAGATCGTTTGTGTCATCAGATGTTAAACAACGTCGACACGGATGCAAACATCCTTAAACGCTTTGCTAGTGCTCGCAATAATGGGGGAGATGAATAGAGATCACTCTTACCACAGAAATGCACGCTTCAAACAAAACCGTCAATGAAGACGAAGAAGAGAATGAATGATGTGTGCTCCCGGCGCCTATTTATACTATAGTCGCGCCAGTAGTGACGTCATGGCTGTCGCCGGCCAACGAGTTGGTGTTTTTTCAATGTATGCTTCATACACGGGTCACGACGAGGCGTTCTCCATAGCGACCCCTAGAGGACGCAGTTCGAAGTTCACATGACGGAAGGGAGTCTTTATTCAGCATTCAGATGATGTATAAATCTCAATTTCGAGAAATGGACCCTTATGACTGGTTTTGTGGTCCAGGGTCACATATAGGATATAAAAGCATGAACAATCAAAAAATGAGCACCATTCAAACACTGCAACTAAAGTGGATGGTGACTCAAACGTTCCCTTTTACTTTTGTCATATGGAAAAGAGCACTCGGACACTGATGGTGAGGACAACTTCTTCATCTTTGTAACTTATTTAAAGGGCTTTCCTATGGAAAGATCGCTCTGTGTCCAGAGAGGATGGTCGTGAGATACAGTTGAGCAGGCCTGTGTGAGGATCGGGAAGATTTCATCACTCTTCTCAGGATAATATATAATCCAGATGAGAAGAGAATGCTTGAGAAATGAGTGGACGAGGGAGAAACGCAAGCAGGAAAAAACGGAGGTAATTCCTGAACGGCAGAATTAAGAGAGAGCCATTAGAGAGCTGTCAGAGACGGCTGGAGACAGAGGAGGGTTATGCAGAGTTAAAGCAGTGTTTGCTCGCGGCCCGTGCCGTGTTTACCCTCTCCGTGTGGAATTCCTGAGCCCCTCACTCTCTCCGCCGCACTGCATTCTTGTGGTTGGCCTGTGTGACATGGGAGAGTGTGGGAAAAACAGAAGCCGGATTTCTTTTTACGCAATGGACAGAGCTTTTTAGATTAGTCACCGGAGAAGAAGAAATCCACTGGAAATTAATTTATCATAAACAACAAAGTTCAGATGTAGTGTAAGAGGATCATTGTGCAGTGTGTACAGCTTCTCTAATTATAACAGGAGTTTTTGAGAGTGAGAATTGAACTCATTAGGCTTCAGTGATGGGGAACGTTTTTTTGTTCACCTTATTCCCAGTTTTGCACTTCTTGTTGCTAAAATGCCCATGTGAAATTTTGAATTTGTGATGCATAAAAATGGAATAAAATAATTCATAAAAATGTTTATGCTGTTTAGTCTAAAGGAATATGACATGCCTTTTCCCTATGCATAAATTCTTTAGAATGTATCAGTTTTATTTCATAGAGTAACGACTTTGATATTACGCAAACTGGCAATAGAAAAGCTTTTCTAAAACATTTATATTTAAAACGCTATAACTCTCGAGTATTTAATTAAAGCAAGAGTTAAAGGAATATGATGTAGACTGAAAAAAGTTTTGAAGCCGGCAGATGACAGAAAAAGATGAAACAGACGAATGCTGAACAAAGAGGGACAGACTGGAGATGATTGTTAACAGAATTAGGGCCGTTTACTTTGGTTTTCACAGGACTGCACTGTTTGATTACCCAGCATAGTTCAGGAGGTGTGAGTGTGTGTGTGAGTGAGTGTGAGGCGTGTACATGTGAGTGAGAGTGTGAGTGTGAGTGTGTGTGTGTGTTTTCACAGGACTGCACTGTTTGATACGCCGCATAGTTCAGGAGGGGCGTGTGTGTAGGGATGAGTGAGTAGTCGAGCGGGTACCTGTGGAGTGAGAGGGTGAGTGGGAGTAAGTGTCGTGTGGTGTTTCACAGGACTGCACTGTTTGATTACCCAGCATAGTTCAGGATTTTTTGGTGTTTGTGGTGAGTGGTGGAAGGTAGAGAGAGTGTGAGAGTGTGAGAGTGTGAGAGTGTGTGAGTGAGTGTATGTGTGTTTCACAGAACTGCACTGTTTGATTATAGTTCAGGAGGTGTGAGTGTGCGTTGTGAGGTGGTGGAGAGTGTGCGGCTGTGAGGGCGTGTGCGTGTGCGTGTGAGTGTGTGTGTGTGTGTGTGAGTGAGTGAGTGAGTGTGTGAGTGTGTGTGTGAGAGTGCGGGGTTGTGTGTGTGTGCGTGCTTGCGAGTGTGAGTGTGTGCGAGTGTGTCCGAGTGTGAGTGTGTGCGTGAGTGTGAGCGTGAGCGTGAGTGTGAGTGTGAGTGTGTATGTGTATGTGTGTGTTTCACACTAGACTTAAAGGAAAAGATCACCCAAAAATGAAAATCTACTCATTATTTGTTTTTCTAAAGCAATATGATTTCTTCTTTTTTTGGAAACACAAAGGTAAAAAAAAAAAATCCCGCTCCTCCATATAATGGCAGTAAATTCATCAAGCTTTAAGAAAGAAAGTAAACGTCTCATAAAATAATCTTTTGCGACTCATGCTGTTTATATCCCTAGTGTTCTGAAGGCATAAAGATTGGCCCAAACTCTGTTCATGAGGTGAATATCTCTCGTGTTCTGGTTTTTGCCAGCTGACATATGAGTATGATGTCATGTTCCAGGGCTTCTGTTTTGAATAAATTATAACAAATAATAATCGTTTGGAAATGTGAAAATAAACCATCTACTCCACTTTCCCACATCATAGCTAAACTGCAGATGTGAAGTCTGAAAAGGCTAATAGATGTGAATGCTGTAAATGAGTCACATGCTCTTTATTAGTAATCAGTAACAAAACTACCGTTATCATAAAACCAGTCATAATTCAAGCATGTCAAGCTGAATAGAGCTTATAGAACTGGAGAGACTATATAAATACGAATTGTAATTGCACTGTAAACATTTTTTTACAGATTTTATTTTTTTTATTTTTATTTTTTTATTGCCTTTTAATAGCCATTAATACCAAGTGTTTTTTTAACCAAGTGTACAATATTTTTTGCTATTACAAAATGATAAAAAAGTCCAAAACTTACCTACCTAGGAATATTGTTAATCTTGATCAACCCATGTATAATTTTCTTCTTTTAGAAAGTAAATTCTAAAAAAAGTCAAAAAAAAAAAAAAAAAAACCATCGATTAAGTTTGAGTGCGGATCTTGCTTTTTTTCATTCTTTTAAGAAAAATGTCTGATCTACTATTATTCATAGAACCATAACATTTTAATATTATCAACGTTTTACAGCAGAAGCCCATATGATATATGCGCTATTTAAGTCTTCTGAATATTATTAGTGAATAGCATCTTAAATGTCAGTCTATTCCCCACACAAACTTCTCATTACGGTATGACTTGACGTAGAATTGATGTACTGTAGGATTTACTTCACTCACTAGTAAGTTTTACAAATAATTAAAAAGAAACGGCAAGTTCAGTGTATAGTGCATGAGTCATATGTGTCCCTGGAGCACAAAAGCAGTGTTAAGTCGCTGGGGGATATTTGTAGCAATAGCCAACAATACATTGTATGGGTCACAATTATACATTTCTCTTTTATGCCAAAAATCATGTTCCATGAATATATTTTGTAAATGTCCTACTGTAAATATATCAAAACTTAATTTTTGATTAGTAATATGCATTGCTAAGAACTTCATTTGGACAACTTTAAAGATGATTTTCTCAATATTTAGATTTTTTTGCACCCTCAGATTCCAGATTTTAAAATAGTTGAATCTCAGCCAAATATTGTCCTATCCTAACAAACCATACATCAATGGAAAGCTTATCTATTCAGCTTTCAGATGATTTATACATCTCAATTTAGAAAAATTGACCCGTATGACTGGTTTTGTGCTCCAGGGTCACATATGAATTATTATGGTACTCTTATGGTGCTTTTTGTAGAGCTTGGCAGTATAAATCTCCACTTCCAGGAGCACAGACATGCTGCTTAAGATCTTCTTTTGTGTTTCACCCGAAGAAGAAGGCTTTCCATAAGGTCTATATGGATTTGGCTTTTAAAGACAAGCAGAATGTGAATTTACAGGCTATTGAGCATTGAGTTAACAAGTTCCACACCTACAGCTGCAGCCTGTTGATATCTGACCAACCAACACTAATGCTCCTAAACTCCAATTGCCAATAAACACTGAAGTGTCCTTTCCTGTGCAGAGAGGTCTGACGTGTCATTTAGAGCATTTCTATCTGTGCTGCTGGCCCGGGCTCCAGCCACCAAATGAAAGGACAACTTTGTGGACTACAAGGCAGCACTGTGCACCCTCATTAGTGCGCTAATGCGGCTCTGGCGAGCTTCTGGAGCTTAATACCAGCTGAGCTTTATTTATTGTTTCCAAAAAATGCTTAGCGGATTTAACGTGCAAAGTTACGGGCATGTCGGGCCTCAGATAATTGCACTGGCTCTCAGTGGCCAAGAGAGGCCACATTATTCTGCTTGTTAATTGTCAGGGAGCGGCGTGATGATGGAGGTCATTAGGGCTATTGAACTCGCGGCTTTGGACTCAAAAGCCAAAGAAACAGCAGAATGATGGCATTCTGTGCAGCACTTCTGATATAATCACTGTCTGATGTCATGTACTATGGTTAAATCAATGTCTAGTTCATTTAATCTGCTGTATTGGTGTAGATACTCTGCAGGGGGTTGTTTTTATGGGTCATTTACAGAGGCTCATGTTTTTATTTTCACTTTTACGCTACCTTAAACGCTATCTTAACTGTATAAAACCTGCTGTATCATATATAATACATACATTTATGATACAAGTTATCAAAACGTTGCTGTTAAATGTGTCACACTCAATCTGCTCCATGTCTTCTATCTTCTGATTGATAGTTTAGAGTTTTTTATCCAGTAAAAGGAAAAAACTGCTTCTCGTGTCTTTCTGCTGTCAAAGCTTGACTGACCATCAATTCAGACTTGTAGGACCTTCTTTCTTCTGCGCAAAACAGATGTTTTGAAGAATGTTGACAACCAAGCCATTTTGGTGACCATAGGCTTTGTACAGAAACACTGAGATGATGGGGAAATGAATTATCACTTTAATCAGAAGGGGTGAGATGTGATGTGATGCTAATGATCATTGTGTCTGTCCACAGGAAAGCATTATCTGAGCCTCCACTCGGTCAGAGCAGCAGCAGTGGACAGCATGTGGTGTATGAGACTGTGTGTGCAAAGACAGGTGAGGAAACACACACACACACTTTCTGTGATTGACCGTGTGTGTACTGACTGGCAGGTTTAGTATTGTGTGTACAGTGTGTAGTTCAGCCTCTGGTATTTTAATGAGGAACCTTGGCAGCGGGGACATAGTGACCATTCCAGCGTTTGGTTTGATGTGTGTGAGCTGCTTTTTCTGTCTGGTGTTGGTGAGTAGACCTGTGTGAACATGAGCTGAGTGTCTGATCCACTGACAGCTGCTGTGACTCCAACAGTGCCATGACTGCTGTCATATGAAGCTCCGTCATACGCCATGCATTATTCATGCACAGGTGAGATTTGGTGCATAGAAGCTTTTAGCGTCATTATGCTGATTTCAGGGATTTGATTGGCTGGGTGTGAATTATTAAAGCTTAAACACACATTCTGAGTTGTACTGTAGTATCATTCTGAAGAGCTGTTTTTGAAGGAAGTCTCTTCTGCTCACCATGGCTGCATTTATTTCAGCAGAAATACAGTAAAAACAGTGGTATTGTGAAATAATTTTGCAATTTTAAAGTAAGTGTCCTCTATTGAAGTCTGTTTTCGCCACTGAATAAAAATTTCAAAAGGTAAGTTTTTTCAATTATGAATTTATATCTCGCAATTCTGACTTCTTTTCTCAGAATTGAGATATAAGCCCGCAATTGAAAAAAAGTCAGATTTGTGAGATAAAAAGTCAGTTACTTTTTAATCATGGGGGAAACAGGCCTTAATAGTGTCTTTTTGAATATATTTTAAAATGTAGTTTATTATTGTGATGCGCAGCTGTATTTTCAGCATCATTACTGCAGTCTTCAGTGTCACATGATCTTCAGAAATCAGTATAATATGCTGATCTGCTGCTCAAGAAACATTTCTGATGATTATCAATGAGCTGAAAACAGTTGCCGAATACGTTTGTGATACATTTTATATTTCAGGATTTAGAGAGGAATTGAAAGTTCAAAAGAACAGCATTTATTTGAAATAAAAATATTTTGGAACATTATAAATTTCACTTTTGATATATTTAATGTGTCCTGGTGAATAAAAGTATTCATTTCATTGGGCTGCTTTACATGGACTGCACCTGAGAGCAGCAAAGAAGCATGAAGTAACTTGAAACGGATACAGAGTAGGAGTCTTTTATCAGGTGATACTATTCAGAGCCTGTAAAACACTGTTGCGTGTCCTTTGGCGCTGTTAAACAGACGTCGTCTGTCCATCAAGAACTGTGTGAATTTGACAGATGCAGTTTTCCGTTGTTCACTGGAGAGCAGTAGAGGACTGAGAGCCGCTGTTGTTTTAGCTGGGCTCTGATGGACTCTGACTGGGAGTTAGCGCTGATCCATACGGCTGCATTCTCTGAGATCAGACGTCGATACACATCAGCGTCGCCTCCTCTCATCTCGCTCAGTTAGCCGCAAACAGCCCTCTATTGTTGTCATGTTTTTCCTCGTCTTTGTTTTCACTTGACCTCATCTCACACAGATTCCTGCCAAACGCTTTGGCTGGATATTCACTCTGCATTTTCAACCTTTGGCTCAATACTGGCTCAGATATCTGAAGAAGTTTGCTGAAGAAGCTGAAGTCTGTTTTGAGATGAGTCTGATGTGTGCTGCTGACATGCATCTGCGTACGAGTCAATCACACGAACACGCGTCGAGGGCACGTTCCACCACAGAACCATGAATGGAATACAGTTTTTACTGCTAACAGGTAAAACAATAATGACAATAATGTAACAAAATAAGTCTTTACTATCATTTTTTTATCAATTTAACACATTCTTTGCTGAATTAAAGTATTAATTTCTTTCAAAAAAGAAAAAAAAAAAAAAAACATACGACCCCAAACTTTTGAACGATAGTGTAAGTTGTTACAAAAGAGTTCTATTTTGTATATATGCCTTTCTTTTTAACTTTTTTTTTAAATAATATATCACTGTTTCCACAAAAATATTGTGCAGCACGACTGTTTTCAACATGGATAATAATCAGAAATGTTTCTTGAGCAGCAGATCAGCATATTATACTGATTTCTGAAGATCATGTGACACTGAAAACTGCAGTAATGATGCTGAGAATACGGCTGCGCATCACAGAAATACATTACAGCTTAACAGATGTTCACATAGAAAACAGCTGTTGTAAATGGTAATAATATTTCACAATATCACTGTCTTTACTGTATTTTTCAATGGAGTATAAGACCTTTTTAAAAAACATTAAACATCTTAAAACATTTGATCAATATACATACATACATGTGCGCATATATATATATATATACACACATATACGTATTATGAGCCCCTTTACAGAAATTGCGTCCAAAGTCAGGTTGGAAAACGCCTTGAAAAAAATGCCTTTTTTCCAAAAAAAGTTGTGTTTTATGTATGCAAATTGTATAATATCCAAGGTACACATTTCAGAAAGTTTTGGAATATTTGTCCACTCCCCAAATTTGTCACTACCGAAACACGGTAATAATAATTTAATTAGAAGGGTTGTATTGACCTATTAAGATTTTGCTTACATATAGATTGTAAAAATGTTTTTTTTTTGCTATTTTATTAAAAAATTTTCAGAGGTAAATCAATAACAATTAAAATGTTAACAATATTTGAAGTGTAATTTATGAGATTTGTTGTATTTTGAATCCAATTTTTTCTCTGTAAAAGGCAAAAAGTTGATCATACTGATTTCAAAGTTAAGGATTCTTTAGTTTGAATATACATTGAACCATTCAGTATACTTTATTTTTGGCAAAACATCCCATGTTTCGGTAGTGACAGCACATTTTCGGTAGTGACAGTAATCCTTTTGTAGCAACCACATCACATTACAGAATTTAACTCACATACTAAAACACTACTAAAAACTGCAAAACTGGCAGGAGCATCCTCTTCATGGAGACGGTGTACGGATTGAGTACTTAAATTTAACCAGGTTTAATATGGAGAGGCACATGAAAAGGTGACATTCATAAGTGTTTTGATCTACACTGTACATGACGTGAGAACAGTTCACTATTTAGGTTTGTAATAGCCTTGACTCACTAACTTCAACGTTAGCCGGTTTTAGCCAGAGATACCTTGCTGTAACTTAATGAGAGTATGACGACCAGAAAATGAACGTTTTTGTCTTCATTGTGATTGGGGTTGAATGCTTGGGGACATTTGCTCTGTTTTGTTTGGGTTTAGGAATTGTAATAAAATACATTCTATTGCCCATTCTTTCAGGATACCAGGAATCAGTGTTACAAGTACCCCAGGAACATTGTTTTATTATTTTTGTAGCATAAACACCACAAACCCTATGAGAGCTTCGGATCTTCCAGTGTTTCTCTACAGCGCTGAAACCTACAGATGTCCGAGTTCAGAACCGCTTGCAACTGATACTCCGCAGCCATTGGCTCATCTGCGTTCGAGGGGAGGGGCTTACCGATAGGTCAGTTCTATGGGATAACACCCAAAAAAAACAAAGATGTCACTACCGAAACGCCACCAAATGTTTCGGTATGTGGACCGTTTCAGTAGTGATGTCAATTTTAGATACTTTTGAACCTAGCTCAAAGATGCTAATCGGCACATGGTTAGCTAGCACAGTTCTGAACAGTGGTATACATATAAAAACTAAATGTTATGGAATAACTCCCAAAAAAGCGTGCTTAATTGCAGAAAAAGGTGTTCGTAGTGACGTTACTTAAAGTTAAACACACTTTTGAATGCATTTACCTCAAAATGAAGAGACCTATCTACTCGCACCTTGTAGCTATGAAAGAGGAATATTTCCTGATCATAAACTTAAGGGTTTAGTTCAAATCGGTCTCAGCCAATAGACTAAAACGTACACTGTTTCGGTAGTGACATGAAAAATGCGGGACACATTTTTTTTACATAAAGTTTCATGATTTACAAAGAAAATATAAAATGAATATTGTTTTTGTACTTCATTTAAAAAAATACACAAAAAAAAAGTTGAAATGTAGGGGTTAGGGTTCGGCACAGCCACCTCCCAGTTGAAAGTACCCAGTAAATGATAATTATATATATATCAAGCTTTCTAATATTTTGAATATTATTGTGGGTTTCAATAGATAATAGTAGGGTCTTAATAAACATCTAAGATTTGAATACTTTAATGCTTTTTAAATGTGTTTTTTGGTTGTTTGACAGCAGTTTGCACCAATTCTGTAGAATGGCCCATACACACACACAAATAGTTTTATAACATTTTAAAAAATTCTTATGGTTCTAAAATAATTTCTTCTCTCTCTGTTTTGATTTTGTGGTTAACTGTGACCCGCTCATGTATTCGCTCAGGTGTATTTGACTTTGAATACATCAGTCAGAGACACTCAGAGGACAGTAGCTTTAAAAAAAAGCAGCATCTTCATCCTCCTGCTCTTCACTCCGTCATCTCTCTGAGCTCCCAGCGGTCGAGTCACTGGATTGGAAGCCATGTGCGATGTTTTCGTGCTCCTGTGCCGTAAGGCCTCATGGTGTAAAAGAGCACCAAAATAAACAGCGTGTGGAGAGGGAATGAAAGGGAATAGTGTTCAGCAGCTCTGGGAACGTCTTTGCTGCTTATCAAACACTCCAATATGATCCGCACATCTGCTGCTATTCACAGTTTTACTTGGATCTTGGTGAGATCTTATTTCAGGATTTTAGAGTTTCACACTCATGCACCAGCAAAGAACACAAAGAATCAATGACCATGTTCTTCTCATGCATCGTTTTGCATCCAATACAGTTCTATCAGCAGTGCATGTTGTTCCAAAATAAAAAATACATTTGTCTTCATAATCCTTCATCAGAATGCAATAACTCGCTCCAGCTCTGAAATTACCTTTTTTTGTCATCTGAAGTCATCAAGTCAAGACACCTTTATTTCTAAAGCGCTTATTACAATAGAGATTGTCAAAGCAGCTCCACAGTGATAAACAGAAAAACATCAGAACTAATAGTGGAGATTCTGATGTAAAGCAGCTCTAAAAAGACAATGGTGTCATTATTTAGCTAAGTCACTTAAGTCACTTTATTTCTTGTGTGAAGTGATTTAATTTGACAAGCATTTCTACAAAAGGCAGTCGCTATTCAACATGAGTCAGTTTCATGTTAATTCAGTTCAGTGCCTCATTTTAGTGTCACCTTCATACGGAGACACTTAAACCATCCATTCATGGATAAAGTCTAAGTTCTAGATTATTTCTTCAATGAATGTCCATTTTTATGTCACATTATGTGTGTAGAATGGGTTGTGAACCGCACTGATTTTAAGGCTCATTGATTAAGTGTTTTTTTCACAAGCGCCTATTGGGTTGGAAATGAACAGGCTTGGGGAAAAATGGCACCAAAATAAACAAAAATGCAAGAAAATGTCCCTGCCCAGTTCAACTAAATTGATTGCGACTGTCGTGGTTAAAGTGAAATGTAAAATGAACGAAAAGGGTCAATTGCGGCATTACATTACATATGCTGATAATTTGTCAAAGATGTGTTTTTTGCGGTGTTGATCGTTCTAACCAGTCGCATACGTTTCTGTTGAGTGCTTGAATGCAGTGTTTAAATTGGCTCTCGTCATGAACAGTTCAGAAAGTTCAGTGTAAGAGATGCGTTTGATAGTGTGGACAGCTTCAGTGATGATAACAGCAGTCTTTGTGAGAGTGCAGAACTCATGCTGAACTGAAGTCAGTGATGGGAATGAATTTTGCTCACTTTACGTGTTGTTTTTCATGCTGATAAGATAACCAATGTGAAGTCTTTATCAATGGTTAATAATCATAGCAATATCAATGGAAATAACGGACGTTGATGATTGACATCGGTATCAGGTGTAGCCAAGCGTCAGCCATAAAAAACAGAGAAAGCACTCTAGAGACTTTTGCACAAGAATTGCACTTTTGTTCTTTAAGTGTTACGAGGGTCACTTAAAACATTTAGTTTTAGGGACCAGTTCTCACTATTAACTAGCTGCTTATGAGCATCCATATTACTAGTGTGTTGGCTGTTTATTAGTGCTTACAAAGCACATATTATTCACTTAATCCTACCCCCTTAACGACTACCTCAACTATAACTATTAATAAGCAGCAAATTAGGAGTTTTCTTAAGCAAAAGTCATAGTTAATAGCTAGTTAACAGTGAGAATTAGTCCCCGAACTAAAGTGTGAGCGAAAAACATGCCGTGTAAAGTTGTGACGGTTGATTATTTGTATGTCAAGCATTGCAAAAAGTATAATTTTTATTTCACAGATTGAAAACACCTTTGAAATGATTGTGTGTTTAAATCCAAAGGAAACCCCTGGAATATATATCACTGTGCATGTGAAGATCATCAATGACTCTTAGTGTTTCATCATTTAGTTTCCAGATCAGAACTACAGCCAGACTGAAATTCAATTACAGCTCACACATGTGTGTTTGTGTGTTGATTCATTGTGTTGTTGTGTGTTCACAGGTCTGTCAGTGTACAGTAAACTCTTCCACACTCAGGGCTCCAGGAACAGATGAATCGCTTTACATACCGAGATCGAGAGATCCACCGGCTCAAAACACGGACATGAGGAGTTCATATCTTCACTCTCAATATGCTGTCTTCTGATAATCATTATTTCCCTCCCAACCGGCCTTATGTGTCTTTTTTGAGTGTGTGATTGCACGTGAAATCCTTCGCTTTGATTGGATCTGTTCCACAGTCTGAAGGCGTCCTGCTTCTCGCTGTCTCGTATGCGCAGTTGTCCAGGCTTCATTTTCACCCCACATGTGATGCCATGTGAAGGTTGTGCGGACTGACGGCTTGCAACAGCTGCGAAACGCCCAGCAACAGCAGACCCCGAGCTCACGAAGAGCGCCCATCACGTTTATCCATGTTTACATGTACAGATAGAAGACTTAGACTCCTGAGTAAAGAGCTTTCAGCACCGCTTGCTAATGATCTCTAACAACTTCTGTTCAAGTGCCTGGGTTCAGGTGTGAGGAACCGCTGGAGCAGCTCTGGTCTGCAAACTAGAAACATCGACGTCCAGGTAAAGCTGTGATGAGTTTCTGTGCAACTAAACACTTGACCATTTTTGACCAATGTCCTGGTAATACTTGATGCACCGTGATCAACACAGCTGTGCTGAAGGGATGCCATTGTGTTTTCAGTTAGATTTTTGTTTAACGCTTCACTTTAAGTACCTGGCCAAAAATGAATAAATGACAGGGCCTCATTCATGCAGCAGGAACAGAACACACTTCTTACCTAAATTGTTGCATTGAATTGAGCGTATCGGTTGATGAAAGAACAACTTACAAGAATTCATATTGCGTTTCATGAATGAGGCCGATTATGCAAGATTGAACTTATGCAACATACAGTTTTATTCTCAGGATTTTAATGTGTTTTAGTTTGTACAGTATTTGTATTGCATTTTCTCTCCTGACTATCCTCTGAGTTTATGCATGACCAGATGAAACTTGACCAATTATTTGTGCATTTATGCAACTGGAAATTTCAGCTACTTTTTGTGATTACTTCTGTTTTAAGAAAAAAATATACTGTTAAAGCAAGCTATGCAATCTGCGTGCGTGCACCCTTTTTAGCAGTCGAGATGATGTGCATTCTCTGAAACTCATGACAAACTCTAAGACTGTTTAATTAAAAAAGTGTTTTCAGGAGTAATAGCAGTAAAAACATTAGCAGTTTGTGATCTAAAAGTTCACGTGTCGGCATACGTCATTTCAAAACGTCACCTTCATTGAAGAACTATAAAAATCCCTAAAACTTCTGCCGAGTGACAGAGGTAAACATAAGTCAAAACACATTGTTTTCTCAAAAGATTTCTTTCCAGCATGTTTGTATTAACATTAACACCGTCGCGTTAGACAAACGGTGTCGATTACACACTAAAACGTTCAGTCTGGGAAATGCCGTGCTCAAACGAGTTATATGAAAACAAGGGTCGGCGCTCTCGGTGTATGTCGATCTGTGTCGTCCTCAGTGAAGCCGCTTCTGTGGATCTTACGAAGGTCAGAGTTCACAAATGCCCGTGAGGTTCACTGTTAAAAGAGCTGACCAAAAAATACACATTAAAAGTGGACAAGTCACTGCAAACGTCAAACTAGAAGTCCGAGGGATCGTGGGGCAGCGTAGTCGTCTTGGAACGCAACTTTCTAGTGCTTAGAGAAGCCTCTGGCTCCCGGGTTGGATGTGGGTGAGAAGGATGTACGGAGGTATTCATTTAAAGTCCAGTTCCTGGCACGCACCCTTCCTGATGCCCCTCGAGCGCTGGGACCCGCGTCGGGCTCAGTGCCGGGGTCTCGGGCCCCTCAGCTGCACTTGCAGGATTTGACGATCATGTTGGAGAGCTGCTCCACTTTAGGCGTTCGGCCCACGTAGTAGAGGATGGTGAGCGGCTCGAGGTCTTGAGGAACGCAGCAGGGGGAAGCGGATGCCTCGGGGTTCAGCGTGTTGTACAGGCTCAGCAGCTGCAGAAAAACCAGGAGGCGCATTGTAATGCCTTGTCCAAATAGAGACAGATCGCATTTAGGCCATGCCCACACCGGGGGAGGGGGGGACAATCCAACGCTCTCCATTGACTTTGTATTGCGGGAAGCTGCCTCCTTGTCATTTCTGACATATAACAAAAAACTGAACAATGCCTAAAAGCTGCTGCGTGACGAGGTGCACAGTAAACAAGCTAAAAAACCCAGAACTATGTTTTTATAAGCTGTTGACCCAAAAAACGAGCATTTAAGGACACAAATAGTTGTAGATGTCAGGGTATTTCACGTTGGGCTGTTCAGTTGGATCATTTCTCAAACAAAAGGAAGGTTAGGAAAAGGGGAACTGACATAGACCAATAAAATGTAGTTTCTTAATATATCTGCTCCTCTCAGGTTCACATCGGGTGGTGAAATAATCCTTTGACATGGTTAAAAATAATAAATGGTTCTTGTCACCGATTACGTTGCCCTCCAGCGGGCACAGTTCTCCGAGTAATATGACACGTTGCGCTCTACTTTTGTGTCCTTAAATGCTCGTTTTTTGGGTCGACAGCTTATAAAAATGTAGTTCTGGGTTTTTTAGCTTGTTTGCTGTACACCTCGTCACAGCAGCTTTTAGGCATTGCTCTGTTTTTTGTTACAAGTCAGAAATGACAAGGTGGCAGCTTCCCGCTATACATCTGATGGCACCAAATCAGCTATATTACTGAATAATAATAGTCCTCAATTAATTTCAAATGAATCATTTACTCACCCTCGTGTAGTTCTAAACCTGTATGACTTTCTTACATGGAACACAAAAGATTAATCACGCACATTATTGATTTTGATGTTTCAGTTTTTACTGAAACAACAAAATCTAAATTAAAGTTTTTATTTAGCTGAAAACCCGAAAGTGGAAACAATGTTTTGGTAATTCACTTTGGGTAATTGGGTTATTGAACTGTTTATGCTTTAATGTCAACACATGTAATATGCCAGTCCTAGTAAAGTTCTTTGGCAGCAATCCACCTCTTGATATTTCAGCCAAATCAATTCTACACATTGCTAGTCTAGCATCATTTTTGTTATGCTGAAGTGTACTAAATAAATGCTAAACCGGTCAAAATGTGCCATCAGAGAAGCTGTTTTCGGACTTCTAGAACTATTTTTAAACTGTTGAAACTACTAATTCATCCTTTTGTAGCTGTTTTAGCCAATTATTCTTAGTTTTTGGTTGCTGAAAATTTGGTGCATCACATGTTCATGCCTCCATTTTCAATACAATGAGTGGAAATAGAGACAGAGTCAAGAATCTGAAAAGCACCATAAAAATAGTCCATATGATTTTTTTTCTTTCATCTGAAGCCTTCTTAAGTCCTGTGATGATGCTTGTGAGGAGCAGACTGAAATTTAAGGTCTAAAATGACCAGTGACATAATGGTAATGGTATTGCATATAATGTAGCTCTCAAATCTCATTTGAAATTCTTAAATCTTAGAATGGCTGTGATCAGATACGAGTTGCACAAGAACCGATGCCACTTGGCATCATTGACCTCTCGTCTAATGTGATGTGTCTTGAAGCAGCAAATTTATATGTATGCAAACACAAAGTGGAAGATTTTCCATGAATAATGGCTGTTTCTCACACAAAGCATCATGTGACTTGAGAAGACTGTCTTGATCTGGTGGTCCTGGTCTCAAGACATCTTGGTCTGAGACTCAAGGGTTTAGTCTTTAGCCTAAACCTCTATGTGTATGGTGCATTTTTGGACATGTCTTTCCATTTCATTTATTGTATTGCAAAGAGCAGCTTGGGCATTCTTCAGACAATCTCCTTTTTTCCATGAAAGAAAGGCACACGTGTTAAAGCGACATGAAGGTTAGTAAAGGTGTGAAGGAGACTCTCACCGAGCTGTGCGTGGTGTCAGCGCTGCGGAGGTATGGGCACGGCCCGGAGCAGAAGTTGGCGTGATACCCTTTCGGCTCATGGATCCACCTCCAGCCCAGATCCTGCCGGAAGTCGATGTACAGCGGCCGAACGCAGCAGTTCTCCTCGTAGTTTCTGAAAGCAGAAGGAAAGCCGTCACTTTCTCCACCTGCCCGTTCACACCCTGGCGTGGATTCTGCATTCATTCAGAGATGTTTCCATGCACTTTTCACTTGGATGTTTCGGAGACTTCTATTTCGGTTCTGTATGGCCTTATAAACATGTCAGACAATCTTTTGAGGCTCAGAAATTCCACTGTAAGGTGTGTCATTTTTTCCCTCCTGGATTCGACCCAGGTGTGGAGTGCTAACAGAGTGCCACACACTAAGGAGCCAGTGTACTACATAGCATACTGGGACAAATCCAAACTTGCAAGCCCTTGCAGAACCTCCCAGACGCTTCGAGCCGTCAGGTGCCAATTAAAAAGTTCATTCCCAAGGGGAAAATCTCTCTAGACACATGAGGTACGCTGCTGCTTACTGCAACATGAAGCAGGGATGAGAATACGTATTTTAAAGGTCTTGCCATCTTTGAGAAGAAAGCAGATCAAATTCACCTTGCATTCCTACCTACAGATTAACATTTACGTTAATGCATTTGGCAGACGCTTCTATCCAAATTACGCTTTTCATAGTTTATCAATGCATGCATTCCCCGGGAATCAAATCAACGACCGCAGCTTCAGATTCGCAATGACGGGATCAGTACACACAGTTATTCATAAATTATGTTTTGGATTTTTTCACAATGTACAAAGTGCTGCAGTGATTCATTTAGTGAGAATTTTTGCAGGCCAACCCATAAGTTAGCATCAACCTGGTTCCCTCCACAAAAACCCAAGAGGATTTTTCCATTGTGTGTTGGATTATTGCAGAAAATAAACTCCGAGACTAACCACTTTGCAATTTGAATTAGAATTTTGAAGCCTCAATACTACCAGAAGTGAAAAGCTAAACATAGGCTATAAATAAACTACTCCAGGGGCCGGTCACATGACTTTGCGTCACCACCATTACTCTTCAGTCTTTATTTAAAAACAATTTCCCTGAAGGTTTGAGTTAGAATGGTTTGCATGAGCGAGATTATAAGCATATTGAGGCTGTGAAAGTGACTAGAGATCAAATGAGATTACCTGTTCAAGTGACACCACCAGCATTCCACTATAGTCTCATTTAGACACTTATTAGCAAAAGCTTTCAAAATATTTTGGGAATATGTTTAGCTTGTGTTCAACACAGACCTTATTTCAGACATTGAACCAAAAACCCATTGACTTCAAGACTATGGACCCAAAAGTGCTAAATGTTTCTAGTTTGTCTTACAAAAATCCCTGCAGCACTCTATTCTGTGTGAAATTGATCCAAAATTAGGTCTGAAGGCATCATAAGTAAGTTATCTAGCTTTTGTAACAACCTTCATGTCAGCGTAGCCAAGGTTTCTGTACCTAATACATCACAATCCTACATTTACTCCAACCTTGATCAAACTCACCTGCCTGTAACTTTCTAGGAATCCTGTAGGCCTCGTTTAGCTTGTTCAGGTGTGTTTGATTAGGGTTGGAGCTAAACTCTGCAGAAAAGTGGACTTTGGACCAGAACCCTTGAACAAAATAATGGTTTCACTTATATGCATCAAATGCTGTTTGGCCTTCAATGTAATTATTTCACAAAATCAGCTAATTGTATGTTTGTTGAGAAAGTCAAATGCCTACTAGTGCATATGTTGGTGCCAAGTGGCAACCTCCCTGTCTCGCTCTTGAAACCAACACGGAAGTGACTAAAACTGCAATTCATCGAGTGGGAGTCCAGACCCATAGACACCCCATGTTAAAAAGCCCAACTTTGCATCAGAAAAAAGCCTGGTACAAAAAGTGGTTTTGCTCTGTATAGATAATTTTGCCCTTCATGACAACTATGAGGGGTGAATTTTTTTTATAACTCATCAGTTTAAATTTTATTAAGCTGTAAAGTTCTACATAATTAAGGGCGTGGCCACTTGAGTGACAGGTGGATTGCTGCTGCTGTCACTGCCGTCGAGCTAGGCTGGCGTGGTTTCTGCAACCAGGCACCTCAGCTCCACCCACGTCCCGCCTCTTTGCTCATTTTCGATTATCCGGGAGTGACGTGCGGTGACACGCTGCCAAGTTGGGCTTTAAAAAAATTTATTTAGAATCCTACGGGTGTCGTCACGTACACTACGTCCATGTTGGACGTACAGTCTATGATTGGTGCTGTCTGCTTAGATCTATAGAAGGCATTTGACATAGTTGACCACCAGGTTCTTTTAGCTAAATTAACAATAGTTTGGATAAAATCTTTCAAATAGTCAACAATGTGTGTATATTGATGGTACGAAATTATATTACCTTGATTGCCCCTAGGGGGTTCCACAAGGCTCTATCTTGGGACCTATTATATTTTCACTTTATATTAATGATTTACCTGGAGTATGTAAAAATGTAAATCTTCAGTTGTATGCAGATGATGTAGTCATTTTTACCCATGTGAATAATTGTGAGGAAGCATTGATTACCTTGACTTCTGCTATGACAAATGTTTAGCATTGGCTTACCAAATCAGGTTCACTATTGAACACAAAAAAACTGTTTACATGATGTTTGCAAAACAAACCGTAGAGATGACACATTCAAAGATATTCCTGAGAGGGGAGAAGCTTTAAATTGATAAAGAGTTAACGTATTAAGACAATGTTCCACTTATCATACTTTTAAAAATCACTTTAGTAAGTGGCTTATGACAAATCAATAGTGTAACCGTTTTACCTCGAAATTTTAAATAATGTGTTTGGGGTATTTTGTTTTCTGTGTGACCTCTGCATGTATGTTTGTGCACCTGCCTAGGGACTGTGGATGTAAATTAGCAATGTTGCTATAATCCGGGTTGTTTACATTCTGTATTTTACACAAATGTTCCTTTACATGCATTGTCCCTATCAAATAAATACACAAACAAACAATAAGCCCCTGTGGTGCATTTAATTGTCTAGGTAGGCAGTTCAGTAATTTTTGGAATAGGGCTGCAGTTTCAGTCAGCTTCATTTTTATTAGTATGTTGAAGAAATGCTTACGAGAAGCAGTAGTTGGTGTCCAGCGCACGTTTGCGTCGTCTAGAGGTGGGCGGCACGTCCAGCCGGTGTGGCGGCAGCATCATCAGGATCAGATGAGGGAGAAGCTGCTCCTTCTGCTTCTTTAGTCGACCCAAATCCCAGCGGTTCTGCTCCTCGTACTCGCTGTCCATCCCTGAGGACACAGCAGAAGCACAGTCAAACTAGAACTGACAGACAGGCTCACATTAGAAACCTTAAAGCCTGGCTCAGGAATAATAATTAAGAGAACGTTTTCACCCTAATACAATCTGATGTTCATCAGACTTCTGAACACTGTTGGAAAGACTTTGACGTCCAATTCAGTTCTATTCAATTCCAACGTGACAGCTGCCAGATGAGGAATCCAAAACTACCTCCTTAATTTTAATAAACACAAACAGTGAGACGCACGAGGATCTACAGGCATCTTCTTTGTGATGTCATTTCAAGTTCTATGTTTACTTGTTGCACAACTTGCATAAAATGCCTTGCACATTGGCGAAGCCACACTGACTTTTGATTTTGACCAAATATTGTTGCTTTTTTGCCTGTTTGAGTTACGGAAGTCTTCTAATGAGACTTTTTATCTTTACAATCTCAGGGCAGTCTCAAATTGAATTTCAACGTCCGTTTGTATGAAATGCACTTTTATTTATGCAGAATGCATAAATAAATAAATGAAGTGGCATCATCATGCTTACTTCGAAGCACTCAAGCACATCATTTCACAGAGTGTCTGATGTGCACTGCACACATTAAACAGAAAGAGCTTTCGCAAAACAAAACCAATCTTTACGCAATTTCTCAATGCGCTCAGGTTTCTAGTCGTGATACAGCGAGCTCTTCTGAGAAACAACCAGTCACTGGAGTTGACAAATTTCCCACAACCATACAGTCTGCCTTGCCTGAAAAGCATTGCTTGCAAAATAATAGATGGAAATTCTGACATCTACACACGTTTTCCAGTTTTGTGTCAGAACCTGTGTCTCGCTGCAAAGTGGACCAGATTTCACGCTGGCGGTCTGGATTCAGCTTCAGCAGCACTTATTCCTGTAGAGAAGTGGGAGCGGTCCTGAAGCCCGGCACAGACAGCAGCTCTCCGTCTCCTGGAGCATCTGCGTTTTCAATCTGTTTGTGATCGCAAAAGCAGCTTGGGTCCCAGGAGAGGCATTGCCCGTAGATACGGACACCCCTCTTTCATTGAGGGCCAAGAGTCTTGAGTGCCCGCAGTGGCAGCACATTCCAGCCAGCACATTCCCAAAACCCCAGACACCCCGAGGCCCCCAGAACTAAGCGAGTTTCCATACGCCAGAGCATTCCCATGATCACAGTGGGGTGGGGGAGCGTCCCTGAACCGGCGCTGGACGGAGCGCTGAGGCCTTTATCTCAGCAGAACGCGTGTGCGATCATCACATCACATCACATCACATCACATCACATCACATCACATCACATCACATCACATCACATCACATCACTACACACAATCACATCACATCACATCACGTCACTATCACCTCCATCACATCACATCACATCACATCACATCACTCACATCACCTCACATCACATCAGTCTTTCTACTAAAAAATGTAATGTTTAATTCAATGTGTTACATTTCTTTGGAATTATTTGTTGACAATTTCTAAGTGAAGTGTGTTTCAAACACCAACTGATCCTGCAGCATTTTTTTTCAGTGTATTACATCTTAGAAATAAACAGTAAGGAGAGTCTGCAGTACCACAATCAGCTCTGATTGTCACCTTCACGTTTGTTGTTAATTAGAGCACATTCACTTTTTTTAACTTTAGTTAGTCTGTAATGTTGCTGGTTGAGCATAAAAAAAGATCTGCAAGGTTACAAAGCTCAAGTCTATATTCCGCTATTACCCAGTGTTTAGGCAAGTACTTTAAAGTAAGTAGCCTTAACAATATTTGCGCTACTCCCTATAAATGTACTAATTGCGTTGCTTAGTACTTATTTAGGAGAAGTAATGTGTTACTTTACTTTTGCGTTACTTTTACTGCCCTGGGCTGGGCTTGCTTTTTGTTTTTAATATAAAAAGTTCTATTTTTGGCCATGTAAAAAGACCTTTTAACACCAAAAGCAAATGATTTGCGCCTCAGCTGAATGAAATGTTCATGTATCCCCATCTGTACATTCGAGGGCGCGCTCAAACCAAACCTTCAGCGGTGCTGCCCTTCTGATTGCATGAGAACAGACACAAGAAAGAAAGTTCAACACATCTTCAGCAAAAACTTAAAAAACATTTTATGGTTCCTAAAGTATTTTTTTTCGTATGTATGGCTGAATTGATCTCTGAAGTCATAACAAGACCTGGTTAATAAATGGGATTGATGCATAAATTATATTTTGCGTATATTAAAGGGATGTTCACCCAAAAATAAAATGAAATATTATCTGCTTACCCCCAGGGCAACCACGTGTAGGACCGTTGTTCTTCAGTAAACAGCACTGAGATTTTTTACACCAAACCGCTGAAGTCTGATCTGTCATATAATGGTAGTGGAGAGATCACGGCGCTTCTATACGGCAGATTGCAGATTTACATTCATTACGCCCACCGCCCACCTATCCTCTCCTAATTGAGATGTGATGGTGTCAAGGTCACATTGAGAGATATGTTCCTATGCACTATAAGATCTGCGATCGCTCCGTAAGGCAAGAAGAAGACGTACCGCGTCATGTGCAAGCTGAAGAGAAGATGCGAATGCGCCGGACAGCGTCACACATTTGCGGTGAAAATCAGAGGTAAAAAACGATATAAATACTGTTCAGTTTCTTGCACAGACCGATCGTTTTGTGTCTTTACACATCAATGTATCGTCACGAGCCGCAGGGTTTAATTTGGTTTTGTTTGTGTATGTTTTATGACTCAAAGCCGTGATTCCCATCCACTTACATTATATGACTGATAGACTGCAACGGTTTGAGTTAAAAATCTCCGTTTGTGTTCTACTGAAGAAACAAAGTCACCTTACATCTTGGATGCCCTGGGGGTAAGCATATAAACATCACATTTTCATTTTTTGGGTGAACTATCCATTTAAATTGATCTGTCAGGTTTGTATAATTTCTGAGTTTGCATTCACATCACATCACAATCACACACTGTTTTTATTCATTTCGAGGAACACTGAATGTGTTTGTGTGCAGTGAGATGAGTAAACACATGTTCATATTTAGTCTAGAACTACAATAAGTATCATGTTCACACAGCACTCCTGTTTCTGTCACCGTGGCAACACCAGAGCTGTCACTCAACACATGGAAACAAAGTAACTGGCCTTACTTACAGTATTTGAAAAAGTAGCTCAGATATTTTCTTGTAAGTTAAAAAGTGATGCATTACTTTACTAGTTACTTAAAAGTAATCTGATTACATAATTTGTGCTACACTGTCTTTACACAGAAAACACTTTTCAAGAACTACAACAATTCAGACTACAACACGCTTCTTCCAGATCTTGTGAAGTCACAATGTCACTCTGACTCAATAATTTTAATATCTCCACCCACAGAATACGCAACAAAGGGGATGAGGCCTGGTTGAGCTGCGCTAGAAACATCCTATAAAACCTGCACTTGAAAGGGTTCTCTACAGTCCTCTTGTTCATAAACACTCTCAGGTTCTGAATCGGACTCAAATTCATATGGCAAAATTGGCGCCATTGTTAATATTTACGGATGAAACGCTCAGTTATTGTAAGGGGCGTGTCATTTCCAGAACACGCTCTAAGCAGTTCACCAATCACAACACACTGGGCCAGCTAACCAATCAGAACACATTTTATTTCAGAAGGAGGAGCTTCATCGATACAGGAATTAACAGCGTGTTTTTGAGACCAACTGGGAAGAGAGTTGCACCAATAATTAAAAATATGTGAAAAATAATGCTTTTTTTTGGAACAATCAAGCATGAAAATGTATTCTAGTACACTTCAAAAACTGAATCAAGGTTTTGTAAAAGGGCAAAATAGGACTCCTTTAGAAGAAAAAAAATCAATTAGAAAGCTGTTGCATGTTGGATATGTTTGTTCTCAGCATTGGTTTTCTTCACACACCTTTGAATCTGACCTCCAACACCTCGTTGACGTTCTCAATGATGTCTCCATTGGGGCTGAACGTGTGGCACGGGCAGTGAACGCTGACCTCCAGGCCGAGGTTGGTCTCTGAGCAGTGGAACAACACACAGATTTGGGATACGGTTTCTCCACAAACATCTCGTTCCAGTTTCTATGTGTGTTTGGATATTCACAGCCTAAACAGCATCTTTGGGCAAATGCTACTCGCAGTATTTTAGCCCACATGAGACACTGGCCAAAATATTTTAATAAAAACTGCTTCTGCATTACTAAACACTGTTAAAGTAATGCTAATCTGCCAGATTTAGGCTCTTCATAAGGAGCTGGAACTGTGCGATTCTTTTTCTGTAGGGTTCTGAACCTTTCTAACGTGGGTTTTCAAATTGTCATCATTTTTCATAATGCATGCAAACTCATCTTTGGTCATTCATTGCATGCATTTTCCTACACAGATTGAATCTTTAGTGACTCTAGTGATTCAGTACAGTGATAAGATTTTCAAATGATTCTTCCTTTTATATAAGACAGTGTGTGGTGCAGTTTATCTCATTACAACACATGAAGCTGTCTCTGTGTGGTCAGAAGCACTCATCACAACTCAACTCGGGGATTTTTTTTACATTTGTACTTGCTCTGCCAATATTCTCACTAATTATAGCGACAGCTGTAAATTCATACACACGCCTTTGCTGGAAGGCCACAGCATACAGTGAAAAACACTGATATGTTTATTATTTTAATGGACAGTGTATGTCATTATGATATATTACTTCAACCTCGATGTTAAAAAAAGGATTATTGGAGTAAGTTTTTACAAGTCTTTCTCCTTTTTTTTTTTTTTTGAAGCGTTTTTTTTCTAAATTTTCTTTTTTTTTTAAGTAAAGCCTACGCCAAGGTTTTTAGTTTTTTTAGCACAGCTAACATAAGCCTATTAACAACAACAATCTAAAGTACCTGATGCAAACCCAAATGTGTTACATTTACATGACATAACGCACATGTATCTGATTCAATGTCCACATACATTAGTTCATATATTAACAGGACTGACCTCTGTACCTTTATGTAATGCTGTAATAGCGTTTGATAAAGGTTTGCTTACCTCTATACATGAGCCACTCCCGTACGGTCTCAGTGACGTCAAAGGAAACCCACTCCGGCGTTCCTTTAGTCAGAACGTTCTTGCCGCCGATGTAACGCTGCTTAGCGATGTGTTCATCGGGACGAAGAATCTACCAACAGACACGCCACACCTGAGTTTAGAACTAGTTCCATATGCCATCATCATTAGCAAACAACTTTAAAGGGATAGTTCACCCAAAAATCACCCTAAAAAAGTGTTCTCCCCGTAGCTTCGCATAATTAAAATTGAGCCCTGATGTCTGACCATTTCAGTTGACGTTGCTGTCTATGGAGGGTCAGAGAGCTCTCAGATTTCATCAAAAATATCTTAATTTGTGTTCCGAAGATGAACAAAGGTCTTACGGGTTTGAAGAACGACATGAGAGTGAGTAATTAATGACAGAATTTCCATTTTTGGGTGAACTATCCCTTTAAAGATCATAACGGTTTTAACAGGTTTGCTGAACGCTCACAAAGACAGCCCCGCCCCAAACTCACATAATTGGTTGAATCAGACGTTGACATATCACATAGCAGGCACAACACCGGTATAAACATAAAAATATATCGGTACAATATGTGTCACATGACTAAACATGCGTCATCATTTTCTAAAGCTTACATTTTCACAGTCCGCACTACAACGCAAAAACAGCGTTTTCAAATTTATCCACTTTGGAAAGCATTTTTTAAAAAAAGCTCAGTTTTCTACGACAAAAACGCCATCTCAGTGTAGACAGAAGACCAAAACGGAGAGAAAAATATGTGTTTTCAAACGAAAACGTGTAAGTGTGGACAAGGCCTAAACTGCATGTAATAAAGAACATAGTATTGTACGATTACTATAGAATAGCCTATATAGTGATTCACGTTACAGCATAAAACACATCCAATACACATTCTTTATTCATCATTTTGTACTTTCAGAGTTGAAAAATGTATAAAATGTACATCGCCATCTTTCTCTGACCAAAGTGATTTGAGCGCACCTGGCGTCGTAATTTGGATTTCCCAACTCAACTACGTTCAACTTTCCAAGGGGACTTGAACGCACTAGTTTCTAAAAGCGTCTCGCAGTCACAGTGTCTCACTCTTCTGAACATTGAACTGAGATACGAGCAAAGTATGTTAACATGGAAAATAATGACACGCGTGAGCTTGAGGAGAACACACACTCTCTCCTGCACACTATAGACAGACAGCGATTCATCCAGACACCGGAGCTGCCCGAGGCCAAACGCTTCTGCTCTCTCGCTCATGGAAAAAGTGAGTCGTGGAGTCTGATAGCCCATAATACAGCACGTCAGCGCCTGCGAACGAACGGCCCGAGCTCAGTCAACACACGCTGAGCTCCTCGTTCACGCCTCTGATTGACAGCTACATTTGAATGCAGGTGAAGATTCTTATTCAGAACCAGTTCCATTATTTTTAAATACTGGAACTGAATAATTTCCATGATGTTGTTGACGGTTCGGAGCTAAAATACTCTGGCAGACATCAGCTCTGTTCCACTCTGTCTACATAGACAGCAGCCTAGACAGAAACTCATAAGGGAACCATTTAGAAAGTATTTGTAGCAACTCATCATCACACACATAACTTTGTATTGATACTTTTCAATACTGAATGAATTAAATGTATTACAAGGCGCTCTGCTTGATTCTGATTGGTCAGTCGCGACATTAACAGATCATCATCACAACATTAGATCTAGCACTTTTAATGTGTTCAGTTCAGTTTGGTGTCTAACCTGACTAAAATAACATTCATCCAGATATCTGAAGCTATGGCATTACAATCTTGCGTCTGTCTTATAGACTATTAATTAGAAAATGAATCTGAGGACTTAAGTATTATTAACAATGCATTTTTTTTATTGTAGTGTTTGTTTTCTTGCCAGGATGATTATACACTGTAATAGATTATAGGATACTAAACAGGTAAGATTTTAAAACAAATCAATATTTCATGTCCCCATAATTATTTATTTAGTATAATTAGTATGACTGTACCTTATCCCTTACATTTCTCTAGCTTGAACTTGTTCATCTTGGCTAAAAGCCACTTTCTATGAACTGTTTTTTTCTTCTCAGAAGCTTTGTATTTAGTGAGCTAATGAAAAATGTAAACTCAGTCAATATTTTGTGTCCAGTTGTTTAGTTATGTGGAGAGCAGCTGTGCAATAAGCAGGATAAACCCCTTCACAGTGATCACCCTGTCAAGGTTTATTTTGCAACAACAACCATCCGGATGTACATTATCCCTGACTTATAATTGACATTTCACTAATCTCATCACAATGCATTCTGGGATTGCCTTCTCCATGATGAATACTGTACACTATGCACTGTTTGCTCCAGTGTACGTTTAGTGGATGCATTTTGTGTAACAGTGCATGTTCAACACTCCACACTTCATTTTTCAGTGAAATAAGTGCATCCCCAGGTATTTAAAGTGCACTTCTTGTTGGAGTTTTCAGTGTGAACTACTTGCACTAGGCCATTTATACAACAAAATGGCATAGAATCGTGCAAAATTGTGACGCAGCTAATGTTTCCTGCATTGTGCTGCACTCCTGCTGAACATACAGCACCACGACATGAGAAATGATGTTTTAGCTGAGAGTTTGCAGTCTGAATCAAATATGCATAAAACAGCACAAAGGTAATATCCACACAGGATGTGTGATTCACAGATGAATGAGTCATATGGTTGTTTTTAATGAATCGGTCAAAAACACTCATCAGTCAGTCTCAGTCTCAAATGCACGAGCTATCAGTTCGATCAGTTTAATGACTGAATCACTGACTGAAGTCATTACTGTTGTCATGTCCAACTCGAAATGCACCAAGAGCTGTTACTGTGTGGCTCCAGAGACTTAAAGCAGTGTAATCACTGATGTGTTCAGACGCCAACATGAGCTCAAAGAATCATTAACGTGATTATTGAGGAAGCGGATTCATTTTTAACTGTGAAGATCACAAGTGTGACTTCTTTAAGACCATTTAGCCTTTTCTACTCGTGTCAGAGATTTTTTTTTTCTGTGTTCATATGGCATATATGCCACAAAAGTCACCAAGTTCAGTACCGTTCTGAAGAAGTAAAACATTCAAAATATAAAATTGGCTACTCTAGACTGCAACCATTTCAGTCGCATTTGCAACCAAAAATTAGTATGTACGACTGAAAATATATTTAGGCAATGAAAATATTTTCAAACAAATCACTGTTTGCACATCTCAGAGCAACACACAGATGTGTTTCACTGCTGAACGAATCAGCATTTTTTGAATGAATCGGTCAATGATTCAATGAATCATTCATAAAAACAATCACTTGCTTCACTTATGAATGAATCAGTCATTCTGAATCAATTAATGACTCGATGACTCGATCATTAAGACTGTAACTTGCTGCCACCTACTTTTGTGTCTCGTCCCCAGCATGAGTCATACTCTCTATATTCAAACATTAAAGTGGCTTGTATTTCATTAATATTGTCCCTGCTAGGTGGTTTGAAACTGGGTACTGTGTCCGATTTCGAAATTATGTGTTGTTCCATCCCACCCCGTCCTCCTCCGAGCTCGCAGGTCTCTCCAACGGGCTTCCAAACTGTTGAGGACACACAACAGGAATGGCAACTGACAATGGAAGCAACAAGCCTTACACTGTACGTTGATGAGCTTTGTATTTAGTTTGTGTTTTAATATAGCCTCGTGTGTCATAGAAGCTTTTCGCATGGGTTTTTAGGTTGGGGAGAAGCTGCGACTCTCTAGACATGCACATCCGGTTTGTATCTTCCATGGCTGCAATACTTGTTTTTCCGCACAATCAGTGGCACAGTCCCCGGCGGTGTCGAAATCCTATTGGGTAGAACTGACAGTCGGTCGGAGTCACACCAACCAAAACCAAAACAGACCATTTTTCCTCGTCACGGAATTCATTTTCAACAGCAGTTAATGCCCTGGGTCTCGGCTCTAGGCAATAGCGCAACCTTTGCTTGTGTTTCCTAAATATCTGCGAACTATTTTACCTTTTTTAATCTGCTTTACATACGTTTCCCTGTCTACCAATAGAATAAACAATATATAAATTGCATGCCATGCACCTTTTTATAAACAGTGAGATATCATATAAATCCCTCCAGTCTCTTCCCTATCTGCTCAGCTTCAGATGGAACAGCTTCTGTGCCCGCTCTGCAGTTTCCAAGTATGGATTCTTGATACATGCTCTCTGCGCGTTTCGCTCGTGTATTTGATTGGTAACAACCTTGTGTGTTTTATTGATTGATTTAATGGTTTATTTTTTGTATTATAAATTCTGAATAAAACAAACATTAATGGAGAAAATTCTACAAGAATGTACAGTTTTAGTTGTTCTACTTCAAAATTTCATGTTTAATTCGGTGTGTTACTTGCCACTTCTTGTAATTGTTTGTGAAATTTACTTGAAATTGTTTGTGGTGTGTGTGTGTGTGGTGTGTGTACATTTAATAAGGTTAGATAAACTGCCTTTATAAAGAAAAGACACCTCGAAAGTTATTAAGGGTCAAGTATCATGAACATCACTTTCTTGTGCCCATTCCCTAGAGGCCAAAATCCCTTTCACTACTTTTACATTAACTGTTTCCCTCCTGGTGATCGTATTGTAAAGTTATGGTCTTTCGTGAATCAGCGGTGGGCAAATTACAAATTTGTCAACTGTGCGAGCCATTTAATTTCTTACAAAGCTATCCCATCCATCAACTGCACAGAAATTGCAGTAGAAATCGAAGACCCCTTGAAGTAGCTGTAAGAATGCGGCCCTCACTGTCTGACGCTTCAGTCGCCGATTAAATCAGCATCCTGCAGCCGGAGGGCGATTCCCACCACTGCTTGGCCCATGAAAACATTCTGGGATAAGTATCTGGAGCGCTGCGAGTTTAGCCTACTAGCAGTCCTAGAGAGCGCGGCTTGGGAGCGCCTTTCGCTCCCCTCCCTGCCGAGTCTATCAGTCCTTCTGACGGAGGCCCGAGTTACTTCATAGTCCTGTCTGTGCTCCCTACAGAAATACTTGTGAAACCCCCATATACTTCAAATCCCTCACTGAAACTGACAGTCACCTTATATGACACATTCATATTCTTCGTGCGGAATTGACCACTGCGATATATCCAACCGTGCTTCCATGTTCTCCTCGGGCTAGGCGCAGCTGGCTTTTCATATTGCGTTCAGGGCTACTCCGTGCTTGTCTGTTCACAGTTACACGCTCATTGATGATTTGCCAAGTGCCAGTACTCGATGCCAATCATCCACTCTCCTTTGCTCCTCTGTTTCTGTTCCTTGGTGTTTGTTCAGTGTGTTGAAACTGATCTAGTATCTTGAGGGCTATATCGGTGTGAAGTATGTGTTCCTGCGTGGTGTATCTGGCGTTGCTATCTTTTAAAACAGCCTCTAGCCAATCACACCGACAACAGGTTGTGTCTGTATGACAAAGCATCGTCCTATATAAATTTGAACCTGTAGAAAACAGATTTCTGGATAGCTGCTGGCTAGGCACTTCTAATGAAGATTTCATCCGATCGCTCATGAAGTGCGTATAGCTACAGCACATCTAAATAAAATCCATACGCTGTATCGGCTCTATTGGATTTGCAACAACATTGGAACTTTGACAGATGGCTATGCGGACGCGGTTTGGGTAGTTTAGGGTTGTGCTGGACAGTGCGTTGTCGATCATCTGAAACGTGAAAACTGCGTATTAGCACGCCAAACATGTGCGTATTATATGCATGCCAAAGTCCTTTTTGCGTATCAATACCACAAGTTTTTGTTTTTATTTGGCGTACTATTTATATGCATTTTCATGAGACCGGGCTCGAAGATTTCGGTTCACAATTGTTAAAAATTCAATTCCCGAGCTACAGATTGGCGGATTTTTCAATAATGTTTTCTGACAGAAGGTCTCGTCTCGCTAACCAATGACTAATTGTATTACTGAGCTAATGTACACAAAAAATAAGTGAAATATTATAACAGTTTAAAACAGCTGTTTTCTACGTGAATATATTGTAAATTGTAATTGATTGCTGTGATCAAATCTGAATTTTCAGCATTGTATGATCCTTCAGAAATCATTCTAATATGCTGATTAAACTTATGAGCATTTCGATTATTATCATGTTCAAAACAACTGTGCTGCCCAATATTTTTGTGGAAAGTGCGATAGATTTAGTTTTTCAGGATTCTTTGATGAACAGAGAGTTCAAAAGAACAGCATTTATTTGAAATATAAACTTTTGTAATATTATAAATGTCTTTAATGTCACGTTTGATCAATTTAATGCATGCTTGATAAATAACAGTATTAACTGCTTTCAAAAACATAAAAACGTTACTGACCCCAAACTTCTGAATTGTAATGTATACAAATACATAAGCCGTTTAAGAGTGTTTGGAGACGGACTTGATTACGTCATTCGCTGTTCATAATAACAGCACCTTCTCTTATGTATTTACTTTTTTATTACTACTTTTGTAACTGAAGTTGAAATCTATATGGTCACAGAACAGCCTCAAGAGCTCATGATCAGTCAGTTTCGAAAGAGTTATACTAAAAATGTATTGCAGTATGATAACTTTATCATCTCTGATGTTTATGCATGCTTTCATGTCTGTTTGTGTACCTGTGTTTCTGACATCATGTGCATTATAAACACAAAATGCTCCAGGTTCACTGCATTTACACATTTGTGTCATTATACTTAAAGTCTGCTAAACTGGAACAACTAAGTTTGCACTTAATGCACTTTAATTGTGCTGAAGTCCAACTAAAGATATACTGAAGTATATTTGATTGTGCTACAGTGGAAATACTGCAAGTACTTCAGGAACACTTTAAGGACGAATATTTTCAAAGAACAATAAAAAAACCTCATCAATTAAACACATTTAGGCTTCATATTAAGAAATGTGCATTGTGCACAAGTAGTACTCTTTACCAATTATCAAGGTTCTTAATTTTATCTCATTATATGATTGGCCTACAAGCTGCATGTGATCTTGTTGAGAACGTTTTCCCAGTGAAACACAGAGACCTCCAACATCTCTTCTCCTAATGATCCTCTCTTTTAAAGCATGATAAATGCATTTACTCCTGCGTTTGCTTACTGGGATCTGCAGAAAGCGCTGTAACTCAGCCTGTGTGTTAGTTTTGGCTTCATAATGCTTTCAGCTACCAGGAAGACTGTCATACGCTCAGCTCAGTTTCACATTCTGTTCATTTACATCCATTCCACAGAATTCTGCAGATTTCCCCTTTAAAAATAGAAGAGAAAAGGCAAAAACATCCAGAGATCCCACCTGGGCCTGGTCATAAATCCTCTAAATCTTCTTGGAAAAATAAAGCATTAACCCTATAAAGCCTACTGTATCATATTTGAAGGTCTCTAAATGATCACAACTTCTTGCTGTTAAACACTGTTTCACACATCTTACTGCGTGAGAGGAGGGGGGGGGGGTTCGTCCCTCTTTTAGTATCATATAGTAACACTATTTAGTACTTTCAGCTGCTGCTTCTCGTGTCAAATCTTGACTGGTTTTGGACCAAGTAATAGGTCAAATAATCATAAATCTCCAGATGCACACTCTCACTGGACGAAGCAGCTCGCTTTACCTTGATTCTGCCATCAATCATGTTCTCTCTAGAGTCTCAAATCTTGATCCTTTCAGTTTAGCTTTTGCGGATTGCGTTTTCTTTCCAGAAACGTTACTTTTACTGGTTTCTCAGTGGAGGAATGATCTTCACAAGCCTCCAGAGCATCTCACATCTTCTGAGGAGCCTTTATTTCTTCACCTCTCAATCAGCACTGCATTACTAGTTTCGGAGCATTCACTCCTCATCTCACTGAACTGATTACTGGAGAATAGATGACTGATATGTTAGATCCTTTATGTCCCATCTCTGCTGCACTGGTTATTAAAAAGATCTCATTGGTTATTCTTTACATGCCATCAGACATTTCATCATATATGTAATGACATCCTCGCAGTCCGCAAATCGCGACTCTAATTGAGCCGTTTTTTTCCCATCCATATTCTCACCACTTGTGAGCCATGGATTCAAATCTGATTATCAACATTAAACCCAAACCACATAGTGACCTCCGCCCTGCAGCACAAAGCATGTGTTTTCCGATTCGCTGGGGTATGTTTGTAGCAATAGCTAACAATACATTGTATGGGTTAAAATTCTTGATTTTTCTTTTATGCTGGAAATCATTAGGATATTAAGTAAAGAACATGTTCTGAAGTGATTTTTGGGGTAACTTTTCCGAACCTAAATTCTAAACTTAATCCCGCTTTTGTTTCTTGATTTAAGTAATATGCATTGCTAATTCAACCTATCATATTTTGAAAACTTAAAGATGATTTTTCCTCAATATTTTTGTCTAACGGTTTCAATAAGCGGTTCTCGTTTGGAATATTCTTCGGTAAGTTTTTCAGGACTATTATTTCCAGGCTGTGCAGTTTGAATGGACTGAACATGAAAGCAGCTAGGCTGGCAACCTGGTAAGAAGCTCGTGCGCTGCTCGTATTCTCTTGGCGCTGGAGTTCGGCAACGCAGAGCGCAACGGACTCTGCCCTAAACGATGGTTGGTTGGCGTTCTTCCTCACATGCCTGGAGACGTTGAAGCGTTAAACCTATGGCTCGTTCGACTTTTTACCTTGGGGCAGTAAAATACGGAAGTGTCAGCTGCCCAATGGAAAGAGTATGTGCCGTCAAGAACAGACTATCAGTTTCCTTCCGTGCAATCTGACTTGATCCATCACCTTCAGAGCAAACCTGTCGCCACTGTTTCTGCTTGTGTCAACTGCCACTAGAGTCAGAAGTTCAGAAATGCTGAAACGAAAGCCAAATGTGTTGAAAGACGAACTCACGGTTTACTCTGCAGAACAGTGGGCATCCAATAGCTCTCAGTTTGGCATGAATTCCTCTACACTATGTTCATCCTTCACATCCACCTGCTCTGAAGTCCAAACACTGTAGCATTAGTGTTGGAATTAAAGATACTGGAGTATGTTTTACAAGAAAGACGTGTTACACACCACTCTTTCTACTTTAAAATGTCATATTTAATTCAACGTGTTACTTTCCGTTTCTTTGTGATTATTTTATAAGTTTACTAGCAGTTTCTGAGTGAAAACATTGTTTCTACACCAAATTATTTTCAGTGAAGGATTTATTCACCCAAAAATACAAAAGTATGTCATTATTTACTCATCTCATTTTAAGCCACACATACAGCGGGTAAAATAAGTATTGAACCTTCGAAACCACTTGTTCTTTCTCAATCAATGATAATTTACTAAAGTGCTCGCGTTGACATTGAAGTGTCTGCTCTCCCGGGCATTCAATGTCGGTAACAAACCCAAGTCATCCTACATACTCAAAGAAAATCAGCTACATAGTCTAGCTCAGAAATCCAGTTCGTGTAATAAGATAAATGACACTGGACGACGTACTGAAATAGTTAGCTCTCACTTGGTTGTACAAAAGCCTGTGTGTGTAATATGACTCAGCTTCGAGACGCCTCCTTGTTACAGTAAACTAGCTCTTGCCAGCGCGTTCCCGTCATACTTCTGCGCCTACGTCTGCGCAGCGACCGGGATTTTGGCCATTCTTCCACATCCCCTTTCAAATGTTGAAGGTCTGTGTGCAGCTTCCCTGCCCCTAGGAGGTTGGCCCGGTGGCATTGTGAGCTGTCGGCGCGTATCCGCAGTGCGATTCCCTGTAACTCAGCGTGTACCTTGTGCCTTGTGCTCTGGTCCTTCTAGCAGGGTCGCTCCGGGAATGCTGTCATGTGAGGTTCTCTCCTTCGTGCCTGTGTTTTGGGTCTCTCATTCTCTGCATCCAACCCCCTCCTCTCGGGTGTAATGACACGTGCCAGAAGGTCTACTCTCCCATTTTTTGTTCCAGTCACTCCTAACACCACTCCGGCCCTCACTCTTCTCTGTCTTGTTGCCCGTCCCTTCCCTTATTAGTCCGCCTCTTATCAATATATGAATCTTTCCCGTGCCCACTCCTGTGTTTGTGGGTGACTGTGGCTGCCTCCTTTGACCCCCATCGCCAAACATTTGTTACTCTGGCTCCAAAGAGTAAAAATATTGTCTCATCTCCAGCTATATTCTCCCTTATTCCCAGCTATTTCTAAATGTGGTGCTGCACCTTAACCACTTCAACATGCTTTTTCTTCAGCAACAGAGCCTTGTGTGGTGAGCGTGCATACAGGCATTAATGCATTAATTATTGTACTTATTATTTTCTTTGAAACAACTGTACCTGCTAATTCCAGGTCTTTCTAAAGCTCTCCACAAGTGATCCTTGGCTCTTAGAAAACGCTTCTGATAATTCTTTTCACTCCTCTATCAGAAATCTTGCGAGGAGCACCTGGTCATTGCCGGTTTATGGTGAAATTATGTTCTTTCCACTTCCCAACATTCAGAAGTATAGAAATCCTTCTGTAACCAATGCCATCTGTATGTTTTGCAACAATAAGGTTGTGAGGGTATTGAGAAAGCTCTTTGCTTTTACCCAACATGAAATGTTTTTTGTGTGACACGTTGGTCATGAGACACCTTTTTATAGGCCATCAGTTGGGACTGAAGCAGCTAATACTAATTTCCACTGACGAGGGGCAGGATTGCTTTCTAATTACTGATAGATTTCAGCTGGTGTCTTGGCTTTCTGTGGCTTTTTGCACCTCCTTTTCTTCATGTTCAATACTTTTTCCCTGTTTCATTCAGTTTTATTACACAAAACTTATTTTTGTTTTATTTGTATGTATGGATTAGTTGGGTTGTTACCAACATCTGGTGAAAAATTCATGTCAACAGCACCTTTAGAAATATATTTAATGAGAAAAATGGTGACGTGTTCAATACTTATTTTACCCGCTGTAAGTCTAAATGTCTTATATCTTCATTAACACAGCACAGAAGTGTAAAGAAAGATCGCAACAACCATTCAGTTAAAGACACATTCACTCGATTGCCCGTATTTTATTGACCCAACCAACACCCCACCCACACACCCACACATATCTGTAGTTGTTTTGGTTACTCGTAATCGCAATTATCTTGCTGAAAACATTCTCTCAAAAAAAAAAAGGTGGTGTTCTTTGACACTCCAACGTGTCGTGTGGTCCCCCTCGTTCTAATGTTGATGAATCTAGTTATTAAGAAACTTGTAATCAAGTTCTCTATTTGGTCAGGCTAGGCATATAGTTACTTTCCAAACAATGCCGTCCCAACCCATGTCTATTCCAGAGTCGTATATGTTTTTCCACACTTATCTCCTCACCGCAAACCTTCTACCGGGTCTATTCTGCAAGTCTTCTTCTGCTCACCAAGGTGACTCTTATTTGATCGAAAATCATCCTAAATACTCTGTTGAAATATTAATTACAATTTAAAACAGCTGGCGTTTCTCCTATGTGAATATCTGTTAACCTGTAATGTATTTCTGTGATGCGCAGCTGTATTTTCAGCATCAATTCTCCAGTCTTCAGTGTCACATGATCTTCAGATATCAGTATAATATGCTGATCTGCTGCTCAGAAACATTTTCTGATTATTATCAATGTTGAAAACAGTCGTGCTGCCAATATTTTTGTGGAAACCGTGAATACATTTTATTTTTCAAGGATCACAGATGAACGAAAGTTCAAAGAAAACCCCAGCCGCTTCTCCTTTATTTAAACAATAAAATATTATTTATAAGTACCTGCTTTCCCCTTTCTTTTCCGTCTCTCAATTCCTTAATGCACTCCTTGATAGAATATCTAAAGGCCCCTGGACTTTGACTCTCACACGGCAAAACGCTTGCTCTAATACACTTTGCTTAATTGGTAGCCTTTCACCTATCATGATGCCCACTATTTTTATACCGATTGGGCCCCTCGCCTATCTGCTCAGTCGGTTGTGCGTGTCTAACTCGGCGTTTCTGGTTTTTCTACACTAGATCATCCGGGTTTTCTACCTTGGCGTTCTTGTAATTCGGATTAACACGTAATATTTCATGCTTAACCTAACATTTTGCGTAACCTGGCTAACTTCTAAGGTCTTGCATTTGTAGCTCGTTTCTAGCCTGGAGTTGCAATTTGTTGGCCTCCCTCCAAAAACTTCCTCGAAGTTCTAACCCGCTCCACTCAGTGACGTGTTCCCTGTAGGCCGCGGGCTCCTGCTTTCAATCGCTGCTTACTTCGCTTATAGCAATATGGTGCATGTAAAGCTTCGATTCACAGTCCCACTTATCCTCGGCTTATCCTTCCAAAAATTCTGTCCCAGTTGGACTAACACCTTTTTAATCGTTAGTATTTAAACTCTATTAAAACTTCTATCCCACTCAAACCCACAAGAATAAGTCTTGTAAAAAGCTCTTCGACCTCGGTCCCATGCGTCCTTTTGCTCCTCAACCTAAGGTCATAAAATGATAGTGCGACTGAGTCCGAATTGGAACTCCACCTGGGACTTCTGCTGCGGCCTGGCGATCCGTCACGATGGCCATCGCGTGCTTGGGCTTGCTGCATATTGCAAACCGCAACGCTTACTTGCAAGACCGTGTTTCCTTTCAGTGGATTATTGTTGAGCACAAAATGCGCCCAAGATCTAAAAAAACACGCATACTGCATGTAGAGCTCTCCTCACAATACCCCCTTCCGACAACTGGATAAGTGGCTGGTGATTTTGTATACTTTGTTGGTTAACTGGTTATATATATATATAATATCATAGTATATATATTATATATATTATATATGTACTATTCTACCCGTGCCCTGGACAAAAGGGTTCTTTTGCCCCCTTCCTGTTTGTTTTTTGTTTTGTTTTTTGCATACGTTTTTGTCACACTTAAAAGATTCAGATCATAAAACAAATTTTAATATTACACAAAGATGATGCAAGTAAATACAAAATGCAGTTTTTTAAATGATGATTTCATTTATTAAGGGTAAAAAGCTGTCCATACCTGCCTGGCACTACGTGAAAAAGTAATCGCCCCCTAAATCTAATAACTGCTTGTGCCACCCTTTGCAACAACTGCAATCAAGCGTTTACGATAAATGGCAATGAGTCTTTCACATCGCTGTGGAGGAACTCTGGCCCACTCTTCTTTACAGAATTGTTTTAATTCAGCCACATTAGAGGGTATTCGAGCATGAATGGACTGTTTAAGCACCTCAATCAGATTTAAGTCCGGACTTTGATTTGGCCGCTCCAAAACCTTAATTTTGTTTTTCTTTAGCCATTCAGAGGTGGAATTGCTGGTGTGTTTGGGATCATTGTCTGCTGTATAACCCAAGTGCGCTTGAGCTTAATGTCACAAAGTGACGGCCGGACATTCTCCATGACTTTCCGTCGAAGATGGCAAGTTCTCAGGTCCTGAAGCTGCCGGCAAAGCAGCCCCAGATCATCACACTACAACCACCATTTTTGACTGTTGGTATGATGTTCTTTTATGAAATGCTGTGTTGGTTTTATGCCAGATGTAACGGGACACAAACCTTCCAAAAAGTTTAACTTTTGTCTCATCGGTCCACAGAATATTTGCCCAAATTCTTGGGGATAATTAAGATATTTTTTTGGCAAATGAGAGACGAGCATTTTTGTTCTTTTTGGTCAGCAGTGGCTTTTTTTTGCCTTGGAACTCTCCCATGGATGCCGTTTTTTTGCCCAGGTTCTCTCTTTCGTCTGGTACTGTTGAATCATGAACACTGATCTTAATTGAGGCGAGTGAGGCCTGCAGGTCTTTAGATGTTGTTCTGGGTTGTTTTATGACCTCTTGGATGAGTCGTCGTGGTGCTCTTGGAGTAATTTTGGTTGGCTGGGCGGGATTGGTGTCATATATTTATCCCCGGTAGACCGGCAACTCCTGGGAAGGTTCACCATTGTTCCAAGTTTTTTTCAATTTGTGGATAATGGCTCTGACCGCGGTTCGCTGGAGTCCCAAAGCCTTAGAAAATGGCTTTATAATCCTTTCCAGACTTGATACATCATGTCAACTATTTTGATTGTCATCTGTTCTTGAATTTCTTTAGATCTTGGCATGATGTGTTGCTCTTTAAGCATGCTTCACTTTGTCAGACAGCTTCTATTAAAGTGATTTCTTGATTCAAAAGGTCTGGCAATAATCAGGCCTGGGTGTGGTTAGTAAAATTTAACTCAGCTTTCTAAAATAAATGTCGTTAGATTAATTGCAGATTCTTTCGTGCCTTTAACAGGTATCGGCAGGCACACTTCCTTTTTTTCACGGCTTAGGGCCAAGTAGGTTGGTGCGACAGTCTTTTCCCTTAATAAATGAAATCATCATTTCAAAACTGCATTTTGCTAATACTTGGCATTACGTTTTGTCGCTAATATCCTTAATACTTAGTTCGTTGATGACGACGTTTTAAGTGTGACAAATATGCAAAAAAAAAATCAGGAAGGGGGGCAACAACCTTTTCACACCACTGTATATATAGGTTGATCCAATCATCTCTCCGTAAGCTTCTCACGCCGCGCTCCTTCTTTAAGGTGGAAAGCTCCACTTTGAGATTTTAAATTCTAATCAACTCTTCGGTTTCCTTCTAGATGATCTCATTTTTCCTACTGCGGTGTTTTAGGTGGATTTCACATTATGGCTGATTTTCGCCAGGGCTCCAGTGCTTAGCTCATTTGTTCCATGAATAGAAGTGCAGGGATTGCTGCTATAAATGAAGTCGAATACAGAGATTAGTTTGCAGTCATCAGATATGGGTCAAACGGCCAGAGAGTGACGTCACAGCGATCGCACGCTTGCCCAAACACCTCAGGATTTACAAACGGGAAAGAAAACAGACTGCTTTTATCAGCAGTACTACTTAGTTATTGCAAACCAGTGTTATTTTAGTATTATGGTAGCAGTTTACAGTAAGGTTGTTTTTTAATATTAGTTAACAGCAGTAGTTCAGTACTTAGTTTTACTAATACACTATTAAAGTTAAAAGTTGTATCTGTTATTATATATTATGTAATGGACCTGAGATAACATGAACTAACTACAAACAGTATTTTTATTAACTAACATTAAACACTGTAACAAATATAATGCTCATTTTAGTTAATATTACTTAATGCCTTAGTTAACCATAACTAATTTCATCTTATTTGAAAGTGTTACCGTATTATTTATATACTTTTGTAAATTCATTTTGTTTCATATACTTTCAGATTTCATTTTAATTTGATATTTTAATCATTTTATGAGCTTTTTGTTATTTTTATTAGTTTATTTTAATGTCTATATAGCTTTTTAATTTATTATTTATGTATCACTTATTTATTTATCTATCTCATTTCCACTATAGTCGTTTTAGTACTTCAAATGAAACTAAACGGAAATTAGAAATGTTGCTTTGGCAGCTATGTTTTTCTCTTAATATATATTTTTTAATTATTTCAGCTTTATTTCAATTAATAATAATGTTTTAATAGTTTTAGTTAATGATAATAACCCTGTTAAACTGCAACATGTTTGCAAAAATGAGTGCATAGTTTCACCGATATATGCTTTCACCAATCCATCGTATTCAATTTCACTTTGTAACATGCTAGTTTTATAAAAGCAGTAACCCCCGTGAAGCCGTGGTTTACAGTGAATTTATAACAGCTAAGGGCCTAACAACGCCCCTTAGCTGTTATAAATTCACTGTAAACCACAGTTTCACGGGGATTATTGCTTTATTATATTACAGACAATCATAAGCTTTAATCATTTTAAACGTTTGTTTTGTGCCTCTTAAATTACTTTCATCATTTTTAAATGCCGAAATGCACTTTATATTGATTTTTTAAGGGGTAGTGGTATTTATGATTTGTAATTTTATACAAAAAACTGCTGTAACCAATATGGATGTCTTTATCATCACAGCAAACATTTCAGAACACAACTTTCAATAAAAAACTTTTATCAAAAGTCTAGAAGCCAAATGAAACATCAAAAAAAAGATGCATGTATAAACAACTTTCTGAAAAATACTGCAAACAGATTCATCCACAATACTACAAAAAGAGCTCAGTGGATAGTTACGAGGAAAATGTTTTAAAATAAATCCTGAAAGAGTTGTCAAAGCTTCATGTTGGTGACGCTGAAATCACGTGACTGGTTTAGTTTGTTTAGCGTTTTTGTATTAGGCCTTATGAAAGTTCACTAGTAAGAATCATAAACTGTTAGTCACAGAGCTTATTCTCTGCAATAATCCAAAATGTAATGGACAAATCCTATTGGGGTTTTTTTTGTGGCAGGAACCAGAGTGATATGAACTTATGAGTCGGTCTACAAAAATGCATCACTGTAGTGCTCTAAGCCAGTTTGGAGATTAGAAAGTTAATAAAATGCTAGCTAACAGGACCTCCAAATGGTTTCCAATATGATTTCTCCAAAGGCAGAGAAATATCATTACCATCACACCTCCTTACAATATACCAAAATCCACTGGAAAGCTGATTAAATATCTAATCCAGGAAGCATAGAAGCATGCATTTAATTTTTCAAAAGTTTCCCTCACTGAAGAATCAACCTATTATATTCAAAGTCCAGAACTGTAAAGGTTAAAGCATTTCCAACCACCAAAGCCTACAGCCATCACAGCAGATTGAAGGCAAATCAAAGCAACTTTTAAGGGCCAATCAAGACAAGAACATCGTGTGTTTTCTTTCAGGTCCTGTGCTGTCTTTTTTCTGCTTCCAAATGGCAAGTCCGAAGTGAAATGAGGTCATGCAGTAAATATTTTGAGTGCATTTATCAAGCGCTGTATAATCGGCTGTGACCCACGCTAAGTGACTGTTTGACTCTTGCGGTCGGTTATTTGAAGTGTCTTTGAGCGAACGTGGAATCCCTCAAATAAATGACACGACGGCTGAAAGGCCACAGACTGTGAGATGAGATAATGTGCAAAAGCCTGCTGCCGACTCCAGCGCTCACGTGATGAGAAACGAGAGAAGAAGAGAAGGAAAAACGTGCGTGTTTGTGTGTTTTGGCCGGCAAATGCGATCTCTGTTTTGCTTGGAAATTACATCACCTTCTTACTATTAAACATATCAGAAGGGCCTCTTTCTGCAGCTCTGATCCTCTCTGGCGGCCGCGATTTCCAAAAGCCAGATACTGTTAACCAGGAGACTGTCACTATCTGCTAACTGGGTGTTCCTCCGTCAACAGAGAACATTTTCTGGAAAGTTGACTGTGACGATGGCAGTTCAAGGGTTTGAGTGCCAATCAGACAGCGACTGGAGGTGCTGCTCCGGGTTAATGGATAGACAGGTCTGGAATGGCAAAAATGCTTTCCAATGATGTCCCGCAGTCATTTTTGGATGCGCCGATAAGAAAGTGTAACCTGTTGATGCACTCAGAGCCACTGCTGGGACGCTTGGAAAAGCACGATGCGTAAATGATTCCACACGGCGCAAGCGTCCAAAACACAGAGCATGAAAAAGCCATTAGTTTAGCTGATGTGAATGGAACGTGAATATACATTACTCCATCCCCGCCACGTTCTCCCATACCGCGCTTGCTGAAACTGAACACTGCTTAATGGAAAGAAAAGAGATCCTGTCGCCAGTCCGGTGTGGATGCGCTTGAGTGCTACAATTCTTTGTCTGTGCTGCGGGATGAAGTCTCCAGCGGGGCGTTATCTAAAAATAACACGCTGAGCGTTTGCCATAGTGGTGTGGGGAGATAATCATTTAATATGAAGCTCTTAAAATATACATTTATATGTTGCAATCACATGCTGCCATCTTATTTCCAAAAAATTATAAAGAAGGGTGTTCAAAAAAGGACAAATGAAATCAAAATGGGCATGTATAAATCTCTTTACAATCCTAAAAGTTGACTAACTAATGTGCATGTATAAGCTTTCAAAATTCTTCAAGTGTTCCTTTCTGAGAAACAAAAAGTTGACTCCTTGTCTTGCACTCACAAGCACACGACATATTTTGTCCAATCAGATGCTCTCTAGAATAAGAAAGCCCCTCCTTCTAATACCACCTGCCACCAACTACCAACAACAAGCAGCAAATCACAAAGAAGACTATGCACGTCAAGTGTTACACTCTAGAAATAAACAGATATTTGAGACCGTTCAGATCAGAAACCTCTGGAGAAGCTCTTTCTCTGAGGAACGTTTCAAATGGAACTCATAAGTTCCTGCGAGAACTTGGGTTAGTGGTTCCTCCAGTACACTCTTAAAAATAAAGGTTCTTCATTGGCATTGATGGTTCCATAACATCCAAGGAATCTTTCCATTTCAAAAAAGGTTCTTTATAGTGGAAAAAAGGTTGTTCAGATCATTAAAATGCTCTTCACACTAAGAAAAATGGGTCTTTAGGGAAAAGTTTTTGGGGGGGGAAACCCCTTTAGAAACCTTTATTTTTATGAGTGTAACAACACCACAAGAGAAGATCTTGAAATATATATCGAAGTTTATTTCATTCAGCAAGTTCTACTACGAAGGGTAAACAGCAGTAAAATGCCGATAGGACCGTCTGGTTCTGATCTCACTGAATCCCATCAGTTCTCCAGAATCTCCGTGCAATCAAGTGTGCTAAACTAGGAAGACATTCCCACAACTGACTGTGTCCTCAAATAATCTGGGGCCCGTCTGGACTTGGACAGGACCCAGAGACACATGGAAAATTGGTGGGGATCGTTTTGCACTGACCCTCCGATGGACGAACAGACCAGACAAACCATGCGAATGCTTTTCAGATGTCAAGTTTTTCCATTTATGAACAAACTGATTAAAACCTGTTTGGTGAATCTCGTCATGTGAACAGCTGCACTATTATCACCTGCCTGCAGCAATTTATAAGAACTTAAACAGAATTACGTTATATAACTCTTGACAAATGGAAGTACTTGTCAATGCTCAGTATTCAAATATTTCTTGGCGAATTTAGTGAATGCTCAGAAATTCTTTAAATTGCATTGTTTATATCTCTAGATATCAGCATTGGCCTTTAGAGAACTAGATCCATTTTTTGTTTAGTTTTTGCGTTTATATGACCTCCTGATCTATTTCTGGTTATTTTAAAGTGTTGCTATAAATACGGGAGGCTCAGTTCTGCCCGGTCTCCGGTGTGAGACCTCCTCTAGTGGACTTACTGTTTTCAGGGGAGCCCTGGATCATGTTGAATTTGTGTATCTCTTTAGCGTAGTATTCGGTCTCGGTGTTGTCCTGGCCGCAGCTCTGATGTCGGTCTCGCCCTAACTCCTCCAGCAGTTCCCTAGTGCTGTTATAGAGGGCCAGCACTTGATAGGGCACCTGACTGTGGCCCAGGGTCTGCGGCGGGCTGGTCAGGCGCAGCTTGCTGAGGATCTGACCCCGGATGGCCTCCACCCTCTTCTTCTTGATGTGGTCGATGTCCACCGTGGTGCAGGTCGACAGAGAGAAACTCATGGTCACACTGTTTAGGAGAAGGAAAAACAGCAGTCCTCTGCCCAAATGCATGGTTTATTCTGTACACTTGTCACTCAAGTAAACACAGTTCCAGTTCAGCTGAATAGGTTTAAAAGGATAATGAGACTAATTCCAGGTTGTCCTCTCTATGGGCTGGATGGAGTTCAAGTGCTGAGCCTGTTTTCTCCATGAGACTCTTATTCCATAGAAGCACTGCACAGTAATCCCATAGCATCCTTAAACATCCATCACTGGCACTCTGCAGGAAACCAGACTTTCAGCATAGCGTTCCCCAGCCGCATTTCCCCCCAAACCGAGCGCTGTGAAGGACTTTTCTGTGGAGGACCCTGCTGTCAGACGCACGCTCTCTCTCTCGCCGCTCGCGCTGGAGTGCCAGGCTTATTTCGCTCCCGCTGCGCTTTTATAGTCGGAGCCGGAGTGACGCGTGCGGTGGGCGGAGCTTCCTCCTCATTCATGCAGTCGCTTTGTATAATAGCTAACGCATAGAAAATGTAATTGCACATTACGTAACCCAAAGCGATGGAAACGAGTAGAATATTTTAGAAATGACTGTGCAACCCTAATTATCCAAACGCCAGACTGCCTTCTCAGTTGCGCACAGACGCTCAGGCTGACCGCTGGGTTTGTAAAGTTTGTGCACCTCCTGCTGGAAGTTTAGTCTGATTTCAAAATACCAACATGAGCTTTATACCAGCTCTATATCTTGTCCCACTTTATATTAGCTGGCCTTAACTACTATGTACTTACATCATACAATCTACTTTTTGTGTTCATGTTGAATTGCTAAACACTTCTGATGTTATTGTGGTGCAAGGTTAGGGACAGGTTTGGTGGTATGGGTAGGATTAAGGGTGGGTTAAGGTGTAAGAGATGTGTCAATAGTGTAATTATATATACGTAATTACAAAAATGAATTACAGATGTAATTACACGCATGCATTTTTAAAAATATAAGTGCAATGTAAAAACATGTATGTACACAATAAGTGCATTGTATCAAATTATTAATTTAAATGTAATGACATAGTAGTTAAGGCCACCTGATATAAAGTGGGACCCAATTTTATGTACGGGGTGAGTTGAGCCAAGTTTTACTTACGGTGTGTTTAAAGCGAGCACATAACAGTAACGGGTCCGACTTAAATATGCACATATATTTCAGGATGTGGTGCTGTGCATCCTTGGGAATAATCACTTTGGGTCTAAAATAAACTGCTTTCAAAATATGGCTTTCCAAAAAAAAGAAGAGAAAAAAAAAGTGGTTTCTTCAACCCGCTCCGCAGGGAGGGGTAAATTGAGCCGAGTGAGAGGGTAAGTTGAACCTCATGCTATGTCAAAGGAAGAGAAATTCAATTAAAAAAAAAGACTTATTAAAATCCAGGGAGCTTCTTCACCTGTGGCCCAAGACGCTGGGTTAGGATCCAGCGCCCCACGAACCTAATATAGGTTTGGATAACAGAATGGATGGATGGATGAATGACTTCTTAAACGTTTGATCTAAAGATACAGCTCACAACCCTGATGGCGTTTTTTAAATTATTATATTAAGTTCAAATTGAAGAATTGAGAGAGGAAAAAAAAAACAGACTGCAGCTGACCTTACAGAAATGGGCTAGTAGTACTCAACATCCCACTTATATCCCACAATTTCATAAAAACGTTTCATGTTTATAAAATGTACAGAACAAAATCAAAGTCTAAAATGAATTAAATATAATGCACAACTACAGTAAAATGATACTTTACAAGAGCAGTTCATCCAGCAGTTTAGAGCAAACATCGTGCTATATATAACAGTACAGCATCATATCATAACCTCCTAAAGCACAAACACACGCGTGATGTTTTTTCAGATTTGTAATTGTTCAGACACAAGAAGCATGAGTCCTTGAACATAAACGAATCACTTTGAGCAGCAAAACACTGATTTTGAACCTAAATGTAGTTACCAAGCGTTGCATGGTCCTTTCTCTGTCACAGGGTGAGTAAAATAGTTACATCTTCAAATATGCGTTTGTGGTCATATCCCCAATTTTGTTTAATGTTGTGCAGAAACAATGTGGCCCAGCTTCCCCACAGACTCACCCCATGAGAATGATAGTCAGTGTCTTCGTAATAATCATATCTGTACACTAGAGAAATGCAAGTATACCTCTTGTAAGATCTGGTGATCTTCATGCAGATCTCACTGTCCGTGACATACGTCAGTTTGCATGAAGTCACTGATGTCAGGTTGCAGTGGGAACTTGCATATCAACATTTCTATATATGGCAAGATCCAAGTGGCTTAAATCAACATGCACAGGCAATGTCCTAAACAATACAAGACCCCAGATTACTGGCACGCAACCAACTATCCCTTAAAAAACAAAAATAAACAATGCAGCATGAGTGGATGTCAGAGCCCTCGGTGACCGTTACAAGCACAGAAGCCGCTTTACACCACATTACATCCTCTCAGGGACAGAGGATACGTCTGAACTGTGCTTTTGCTTTACATTTATATGTGTTTATATTGCTTTAGGCTCCGTATACGACCTCGAGTTTTAGAAAATGTAGTAAAATAAACTTGAAATGTTTAACAAAGAAAGAAAGAACACATTCTGACCAAATCTGAACCACTGAACACCAAGCAAACGTAAAGAAAGGAGGCACAAACAAGATGATTTTGAGCATCATTTCTTATCATTCTATAGGTGACAAAATTCCTAAAATCACCCATATTTCATATCTCTCTCCAACACAGGCGCTGTTTATGTGCAGAATTGCTGGAAGGCTGCTTGTATCTTAAGAATCGTCATTAATACGCTCCATTGTGTCTGTGCATGTTTTCTGTCACCTAAAATCACCAATGTGCATATATTAGATCAGGTAAAACTCTGGATTATTGTTATTCTCTTAAAACATGCTTTGACAATTTTTTGGCGCGAAAATCGCACATTTGGGTACGTCTGATGGAATACATACATTACGGAGGGTAAAACATTACATTTTACAAATAACATTTTTTAATATGAGAGACGTTTTTGTACATTTCTTGTTTCTAGAGTTAGAAATAAATTAGTACGACTGACGGAATTAGCCTTCGCGGTGACGCGGGTCGGCGGCGGCGTGACGTCACTTCCGGGACGCGGCTCCGCTAGAAATGGACGACAGTCTTCAGCTGGCAGACGGAGGAGTTACTAAAAATGTGAGTTGAAAAGCTATTAAACTGTTTTCGAGATTCGTGCATCACTGTAAGCAGTCAGACGTGTGCAGACACGGAGCAGCTTTTGTTTCGCGCTGCGATTGAACAGTTTTCAGTTCAGGAGCGTTGTGTGTGGGCTAAACATCTGGTGTCCTGCCGCATCAACTAGTCCCACAGATCCCTGAGCTATAATACACAGAAATAACTCGATCTCGTGCTGTCTGTGTGCTTTGGTCCTCTTCCATCGCGTGTAAACAGAGGTGGCGCGTCATGTTGCCATAGCAACAGCAATGGCGTCTGTGGACCACGCATTAATACACATTCAGATCCACTGGCACGAGACTACATATTAATATATTCTTTTACATTTAGACATTTAGCAGATGCTTTTGTCCAAAGCGACTTACAAATGAGGACAATGGAAGCAATCAAAACCAACAAAAGAGCAATGATATGCAAGTGCTAGAACAAGTCTCAGTTAGCTTAACGCAGTACACATATCAAGTTTTTTTTTAAATCATATAATAAATAAAAAGTAAACAGATAGAATACAAAAAAGTTAGAGAAGCAAGTGTTAGTTTTATATATATATATATAAAGAAAACAAGCAGTTAGTGAATAAATAGAGTGCAAGTCTAAAAGGGGTGTTTTTTTAATGAATAGAATTATAATAGAGTGTGCTAGAGATCATCAGGATGGACTGAGAGGTAGAGTTGAGTGTCCATCAGCATAGCAGTGATATGAAAAGCCATGTTTCTGAATGAACAGAAACTAGTGATTCCATTTTACAGAGAAGAGAAGTGTTCTAGTACGGGCCCTGAAGGCACCCCAGTACTAGATGTTGTGACTTGGACACCTCACCTCTCTAAGGTATCTTGAAGGACCTATCTGAGAGATAAGACTCAAACCACTGGCCTGCGGTTCCTGAGATGCTCTTTGCCAATAGGAGGATCTGGTAGTTAAATTAATATGTTTACATCAGAAATAAAGGTAGTACAACAAATACTACCATTATGTATCAATACTTTGCGTTTAAAATAATAAATCATACTTGTTTTGCATTGCAGTAATGCAACTATGAGAATGTCTTCAATGCTCGTGAAATTTTGTAATTGTTCTAAAACAAGCTTCATTTTTTTTTTAGCAAAACGTAATTTCTGATTTCTTTCGTGTTCATTCTGAGATGGCATATGAGCAGCTTGTTGTTGCTAGATTTTCACTATGATGATGATGTTGGTTAGGTTGCCAGATCAGGCAGAAGAGCTCGTCAGGCCGCTGAGATGATGAGCGCTGAAGACTCTCGTCAGAGGAAATCATCTTCATCACTCAGCAACGCAGCAGAGGTCAGTCCTCATTTTACTGATTGTATGCGTCTGAACTGAAGAACATTTAAGGGGACCCCTGTATTTCTTCACACAATCTGGTGACCTTAGTTGGGTATGAATGTGGTGAATGTCGCTTATCTAGAAGATTATCACATGAGACACGTTTATAATAAATAATAATAAATGTGCTCCATGCGTGAATGAATATTAGGGATGTAGACAGGTTTTAAGTGCTATAATCAGGTCTCTGGTGAATCTACCAATCAAGGAAACGTGAAAAATATTAACCCAGTAACTTTGTTTTGGGAAGCCTTTTTCTGCAAGCGTCTGAGAAAACCAGCGCGTCTGATTTCGCTTCCTTGGTGACGTTGCAAAGGGATCTCATTATAATATTACCACCCCTTAATCTGTAAGTTTCTACCCACATTGCCGTCATTGTGTTTTTCTCAGGCAACGTTTACATGGTACTACGGTGTACTAATGCCATGACGAAAGTTTGAGCACAGAACACTATTTAGATCTAAAATAAACATGCAATTTATTTCCCAGCAGTTTACCTTCACAGACATAACCCACTGTTTTTGTAACTCGTGTGTGTTTCTAACGTAAGCTTAGTTTAGTAACGTTACTCACATGCTGTGACAGCCGCTTTCTGTTCGTGTGCTTCGGATGTGTGCACTCAGAAAACTTATATCAGAAGTTTAAACTAATATTGTTTAAAAAGCATGATTTCAGCGCGATAAACCTGATAATCAGAACCAAAACAGATGTTTTTAGCAGGTCAGAGCTGTAATGGCGCAGCTCTATTCTGGAAAAGGGGGCGGGGAGCAGCAGCTCATTTGCATTTAAAGAGACAGGCTCGAAAAACAGCGTTTCTGCTTCCACTCAAAATAGGCATTTTCAAAATGATATAATAAATGATCTGTGGAGTATTTTGAGCTGAAACTTCACAGACACACTCTGGGGACACCTGAGACTTATATATTACATATTGTAAAAAGGGGCATAATATGTCTCATTTAAACTTTTTTTGTTTAGAGTATTGTGAGAGTATCATATTGTGAGATCAGTGTATAAAAGCGAATCATGACATGAGTTTATTGAACACAATGGTCTGTCATTCTTTTTTCTTTTATGTTTTGTTACCATGTAGGGCTGTATTTTTTTAAATAGGGAAATCAGTTTTGTTGTACTACTCAATAACATGCAAAATAACCTTAAAACCAACGTTGAAAAATATCATAATGCGTGCCTAAAAAAACCTGTGATATATTTTTGCCAAATTTTCCATATATATATATATATTGTCAATTTTGAATGTCTTAATACATGGCTAATTAAGCGTGTGTGCAGTGAAAAGTCTGTTCTCAAGGCAGTATTAAGGTCGTGAGCGCTGGTTTATTCTGGTGTGTGCTATTTGAAGCAGCTTTCACTCAGTGAACTTTCTCCCTGACACATTAACTAAGGATTGTTTGAGGCATATTTGCTGAGGTCTTGCAGCGTTACTGCAGGGCATCGGCATCCGTGGCATGCCATCTTTGGTTTGTCCCCAAGAGCGCTGAGAGCCGTACATGAATTCTGCTCGGAATTCTAGCTATGTTTTTTTTTTCTTTCTGTAAACTTTCCAAATTAGGCTGCGTTTTCCGATGTAAAACCAGGATTCTCAAGTCCCCTGTGACCTCACATCTACATGAAGTACATTTTTCTGGCATGAAGAGTGACAGGCCTGTTTTCCTGGCTCCTTCTTTAAATATGTATGCTTCACGTTCTAAACATTGAGCCTCATGCTAAATACTGGGACTGTTCACTCTTTGATCACCGATCATTGATGTTAGTAATTTGATTAAAAACATAACTCACAGTCTTCTGTCCTTTGAATCCAATATGTGGTTTATTAATATAGATAATGTCTATTTGAAAATGAGTTTCGAGGTTTTCAGAGATGTGAGCTCCAGACCGTCAGTTTAGCGCTCATGAACCCGCTGAGAGCAGCCTCACCTCGGCCAGATCTTCTGGAATTTACTGCTGGATCTGATGTCTCTATAGTGGTTTAACATGAGATATAACTCGTTTTAGGTAATCTAATGGCCAGTCTTTGATCTCATTAATCTTGATTTGTTCCAGAGCAAAGAGTTTCAATAGCAAAATCTCATAACGTTATATTTTATATAACTTTAATGCTGTGTAAATCAGAGTGCCTTCTTTGTATTTTTGACTGAATTGCCTAGCAACTTTGATAATGGCTATTGTTGTTTATTAAAGCTGCAACTTTTTTTTGGTTTAAAATGATCCAAAATCAATATTTGAGCAAGTACATAACCAGCCAGCGTTCAAAACTATCGCCTTACTTTAGCCCTATTCCACAATGGTTAGTTTATAATAATGTTTTCTAATTTGAGTGTTACGGGTAGGTTTTTGCGGGAAATTCTAGCATGCTGCTGCGTCATTACGTCACGTCTGTAAACATAAAGAAGTTGTCCCGGCTGCTAGGCTATCGCATGTGAGGATCCTGCAGCTGGCCGATCGTTTATAGCCTTCTCACAGCAGCCAGAATAATTAAAATGTATCATTTTGATGGCGGATTGAAATCCAGAAAGGATTATAATGGAAAAACAAATTTGATTCATTAATTATTTTAAATGTGCTTCTGATTACAGATAGCCTGAGATTACACAAGATTTGTATTCTAAAGACAACCAGTTCGAAGGGAGCTTAGTTTGCTTTTTGGGTTAAAATAATTTTTTGGTATGAAATTCAAAGAGTATGACAATTAGAGATTAGACTATGCAGAAATTGAAATCTACACACACACTATACTCATAGTCACGCAATGCTGATGTTGTTAACATGAATAATCTGAGAATAAAGTATAATAATAATTTGCCAGGTTTGATGTGATATGAGCTAATCGATCGTTAGATTTAATCACCGTTGGTAGCACGATTTATTTTAATGCTTTTTTCCTCAGTTGGTCAGAACAAACGTGGCAGACTTGCTACTTACTTGTTCAGATGACAATATCCGGTGAAGATTCTTATTTGGGTCATATTCCAAGATGGCTAGAATTTGTGAGTGCAAAGTACAATATCCACACAAGTGCGGCTACTGACTGCCACACATACTCCTCCTCAAAACATTAGATTAATCTGCGCTGGAGCCGTGCCAGAGCACAACCCAATAGCTGACACTATTCATACATAGTGTCAGCAGAGGCCACTAAAAACAACAAAACATGCTAGGGCTGGGTAAAAAAAACAAACAAATGAAATACATTTCTCGATTTTAATAGATTCTCATTTTTATGAACCAATATCAATCCTTAAATGGGTGGTTGACATATAAGCCTGAAAATGTTTTTTTTTTTAAACTTCAAATATTAGGCATACAAAATATTGAGCTGTGTTGTACTGACTCTTGAATTTCCCAAAAAAATATGTGGTCTTTTAGATTTTGTATTGGAAATTGGATTTATTTACCAATTTATTGCATTTGTGCCTAAAATTGTTATATGGTGTGACATAAAAGTTATTCTATATAAAATGAAATTGGGATATACTCTCCCTAAGTAACTAACTTCACCATAAAACTTTATCATTACTATCTTAAGATTTAACATTATTTTGTGCAGATCCATTAGATTTTGTATTATTTTTCTAAATCATCATGCAGAGTAAGACATCTCTCATCAGCCCTGTTATAAAATGCTTGTGAATCTTGCTGATACTATTTATTTTTTGTTCCATTTACTTTTTTAAGGTTTATAACAAAAAAAGTATTTTATTGCCACAATTCTGATTGTCACACCAAATGATATAGTGTCACACTATATGATGAAATGCACCACACCACAATTTGTCAATGCAAAAAAGTGTATTTTATATGAATTAAACATTCAATTAAATTAACATGAATAAAACTAAAAATCATCAAACATACCAACATTGTTTTAAAACTTTTAAAAATGTATTTATGAAACTCAGAAATATGAGTAAATCAAACACCATCTCACGCCAAGAACCTTCAACATGAACATTTTAAGATTAGAGAGTGTGTTGTGTAAGGATGGTTTCCCTACGGTGGTTCAGGCTGTAGGATTGCTGAATGACTAAAGAAGCGTTATCAGCACTATGGTCTAAAACTGTCATTTTAGTCTTTACCACCCACTGCCACTTATCCCAACGTGGAATAAGCGCGTTAGAATAGCTAAATAGGTGGGAGAAGGAAGCGTTGCAGTTGTTAAACCCCTTCTGAAAAAAGAGAAATCTTGATAACACCATATTGAGCAACTATAGACCAATATCAAATCTTCCTTTTATAGGAAAGATTATTGAAAAGGTAGTTTTTAATCAGCTGAACAAATACTTAAACTCAAATGGATACCTGGACAATTTTCAATCTTGTTTTCGACCGCATCACAGCACAGAGCCAGCACTCATTAAGATAATAAATGATATTCGCTTAAATTCTGAATCTTGCAAAATATCAGTGCTGGTACTACTATATCTCAGTGCTGCGTTTGACACTGTCGATCATAACATACTACTAGAGAGACTGGAAAACTGGGTCGAGCTTTCTGGGATGGTTCTTAGTTGGTTCAGGTCATACTTAGAAGGGATAGGTTATTATGTGAGTATAGGAGATCATAAGTCCATGACTCTAACCCTTAGACATGCGAGTCCCCACAAGGCTCAATTCTTGCAACCGCTCTTGTTTTAGCGTATATGCTCCCACTAAGTCAATAATGAGAAAGAACAAATCGCCTATCATCACCGGTATGCCGATGATACCCAATTTACCTAGCCTTACCTGCATGACTACAGCCCCATTGACTTCCCCTCTGCCAATGCTTGATGAATTAACAGTTGGATGTGGCGAGAACTTTCTTCGTTAAACAAAGAAAACCGAAACAAAGATGAAGTTTCTCTAGTGAAATGCATACCTTCTTGACTCTAGGTGGTGTCAGGGTTTTGTCACTTCGGTCTAGTGTAATTCATGTTTTTGTGACAGAGCCCTGACACTCGCGTCTTGTCATTGTTTTCATGTGAGCGTGCGGTTTCGAGTGTGCTCGAGCCGTGCGCTCTCGTCTGCGTGTACTGTTTCATGTTGGAGCTTGGTGTTCAGATCCCGGCACTCATGTTTTGAGTTTCGGTTTCGTGTCGGGGTCCGGACACTCGCGCTCCATGTTCCTGTCTGGTGTGGGAGCGTGCGGTCTCGAGTTCGCCCGGCCGTGTGCTCTTCTGTCCACGTGTGTTGTGTTTTGTGTGGCACGCGGTTTGTGTTCAGCCGTGTGCTTTTTTTGTTGTCTTGTGTGAACACGCGGCTTATGATTTTTCTCATTAGCTGCGTGTTCGTGTCTCTTGTTCTAGCACATGGCTTGTGATTTGTTTTGCTGGCCATGTGATTGTGTTTTTGTTTTGTGTGAGCACATGGCTTTTGTCTTTATTTCCTGTGTGCCATGTGCTCATGTTAATTGTCTTGACCCCTCCCATCTTGTTACCTGATTATTAGTTATTTGCCCCACATGTGCTCCCTCGTTACCCTCCTCACTTGCTCTCCATTTATTCTCCTTGTTGTTTGCAGTCGTGCGTCAGTTCGTCATCGTCAATCCCTGGATGTGTCCAGATCCTTCCTTGCCTTGCCACCTGTTTTTCCCTCCACGGGGTAGTTTTTGTTTGTTTTGTTTTATTTTAAAATAAAGCCCATTTTTCTGCAATACTGAGTCCTCGCTCCATCCCTCTACCTAAACCCCTGCACAGGGGTCTAACAACTAAAATCAAGTCAGGAATCTTGGTGTGATTCTGGATACAGACCTTAGTTTCAGTAGTCATGTCAAGCAGTAACTAAATCAGCATACTATCATCTCAAAACATTGCAAGAATTAGAGGTTTTGTTTCCAGTCAAGACTTGGAGAAACTTGTTCTTGCCTTTATCACCAGCAGGGTGGACTGTTGTAATGGTCTCCTCACTGGCCTTCACAAGAAGACCATTAGACATCTGCAGCTCATCCAGAACGCTGCTGCCAGAATTCTGACTAGAACCAGAAAATCTGAGCATATCACACACCAGTCTTCAGGTCCTTACACTGGCTTCCGGTTATATTTAGGATTGATTTTAAAGTGTTTTTACTCGTTTATAAATCACTCAATTGCCTAGGACCTAAATACATAGCTGATATTTTCACTGAATATAAACCTAACAGACCTCTCAGATCATTAGGATTGAGTCAGTTAGAATTACCAAGGGTTCATACAAAACAAGGGGAATGTGCTTTTAGCTATTATGCCACCCTCAGTTGGAATCAGCTTCCAGAAGAGATCAGATGTGCTAAAACATTAGTCACATTCAAATCCAGACTCAAAACTCATCTGTTTAGCTGTGCATTTAATGAATGAGCATTGTGCGATGTCCGAACTGATTGCACTATGTTTTATGTATAATCGTTTTTTTAAATTCATTTTAAATCTCTTAAATCTATTTTTTTTTTAATAATTTTCAAAGTTTTAAATTCCTTGTTTTATTGTTGCGATTATTGTTGTTTTTATTTATTTTATGTAAAGCACTTTGAATTACCATTGGGTATGAAATGTGCTATATAAATAAACTTTCCTTGCCTTGCCTTAGCTATTGTGTGACTATTGTATTGCAATAGGTATCACTTTAATATTAACCTTGAATCAAGACAAGTTAGCACATAATGAATTATTGAAATGGTTTAATAACATATTTTGTTAATGGTTACACTTGAATTGGTTACAAAATAGATGAAGGATTGTAAAGCATAGTTAATTGTACCCAACATGTAAAATATTACCTGAGAGAAAGAGATAGAGAGAGGAAGAAAAAGAGGGAGAGAGGGCAGAGACCCAAGAAGAGCTCCAACAGAGAAAAGAGACAGAGCAACGTTTACAGTCCTCTTTTATCCCTTCCTTGACCATGTGACTAAAAACCAAATGTGAGACATTCAAACTGAGCAATCAGCAGATTACAGCTTCACCCATTGTGCAAAATGTGTGACAATTAGCAGACCCCCGGTGTATAGACATGTTGGCCTACAGGCCTTGATCGTTATCAGCACTTCTGTGCCTTCAGGAATGCCAGATGGCCCTTTTGTTACTGAAGATAGGTTTGGGAAAGGAAAGCAGAAGTCTTTGATACATTTTGACCCGTACAGTTGAACAACAATATATCAAAGGGGTCATATGATGCGATTTAAATTTTTCCTTTCTCTTTTGGAGTGTTACAAGCTCTTGGTGCATAAAGAAGATCTGTGAAGTTGCAAAGACTAAAGTCTCAAATCCAAAGAGATATTCTTTATAAAAGTTAAGAGTCAACCACGCCTACCTAAAATGGCTCGTTCTAACACGCCCCCACATGTCTACATCACTATGTGGGGGGGGGGGGGGGGGGGGGAAGTTTTGCATCACGCCGCCCAAATTTTCATGCCAAGAAAGAAGGCGTAACTTTTATTCTAGCTGTAGTATTGTTGTTGCCGCCACCGCCATGTCGTTGAAGGCACTGTGTGTTTCGTTGTGAAAAGTGAAACTACTTTGTTTGGTCTTCCAAAAGAGGACGATATCTGCTTCGTCATGCCTAGAGCTGATCCGTGCTGGTCGCTGAGGAAATACTACAACTTTGCTGTGGATCGCCGGATCGGCTTTCACCGTGGACGAAGCGGAGTCCAGCCCGGGGTCGTCACATGTCCTTCCGGACGCTCCTTCACCGAAATCGCCGGCCGCGCCGTTCTCAAACCCGCGCCTCTGCTCACTCTAACCCTCACTTTATCCTCACTTTATCCCCCGGCCTCTGCCCACTGTAGGCCGCGGTGTGTGACGCTGTTTAGTTGTGAAAGCAAAACTACTTTGTTTGGCCTTCCAAAATGGACACGACTAGAACTCACTGGGTTAAGTTGTATTTACAACACTGTTCCAGAACACTTCAAACCCAAATATTCAGATGTGTGCAGCACATTTTATGGATGACTGTTTCCTGATCCTGGGAGAGTAGACTACAATGCCGGCTGTTCTGACTCACAGACTGTAAGTACGTTTTTTATATTTAAAAGGTTTTATATTTTATGTATTTAAAGCGAGTTTTTTTGAGCAGTGTAGAGTAGTGCTTGTTGTGTGTCATTTCTTCCTATCACAAATGCAGACATGGGTTTTATGTTTACGTGGCGCGATGCAACGCAACTCGTAAAAGACAGTATACGGTATTATAATCCATAATTATGTCCCCACTGGATGCAACAAATGCCTCGTTTGTAATGGGTTTTATTAGTGTCGTCTCATCGCGCCGGGACACGGCATCACAGTATGGTGAGGGGCGTAACATTTCCGTCACACGCTTGAGGTATTCGGCCAATCACAACGCACTGGATAGCTGGCCAATCACAGCACACCTCGCTTTTCAGACCGATGAGCTTTGTAAAAATCGACGCATTTCAGAAGGCGGGGCATAGAGGAGAACAATAATGTACAGTATGTGACAATAATGTTTTTTTTTTTTGTTTTTTTACTTAAAACCGCGTAAACACACTTCTACACACAAATACACAAAATACTGTTCTTTTTAACAACATCATATGACCCCTTTAAAAAACAGCTGTGAGGTTTTACTAAAGACAAAGTGAAACATTAGTGATGAGAAGGTGTGGACAGTCATTTTTGTGGCTTTCTTTATTGCATATGCATTCTTATTTGTATGACTATTATGTCAAAAACACAAAACGTCATGTCTTGACACAACTCCCAAACTCACTGTAGTTCTTACATTAAATTGCATACATTTCTTCTCTTTGCTTTTTATGTCAATATGGTATATTAAATGGTAAGTTTAAAACAAGTTTTATGAAAAGTAATCTAAAAGTAATCAGAATACATTACCTAAAATGAGTAACCTAGATTACATTACTAACAACACTCTACGGACACCTTAGCAATTGGATTGCCATTGGCTTTAGTTTACTCGCCAGACTGATATAAAAATAAAAAATAAATAAATACATATATATATAGCTATATATATATATATATATATATATTATAATATTATAATATATATATATATATATATATATATATATACAGTGGTGTGAATAAGTGTTGCCCCCTTTCCTGTTTTTTTACATTTTTTGCATATTTGTCACTCTTAAAAGATTCAGATCATCAAACAAATTTTACTATTACACAAAGATAATGCAAGTAAAAACAAAATGCAGTTTTTAAATGATGATTTCTTTTGTTAAGGGAAAAAAGCTGTCCAAACCTGCCTGTTCCTACGTGAAAAAGTTATTGCCCCCTAAATCTAATAACTGGTTGTTGCCACCTTTGGCAGCAACAACTTGCAATCAAGTGGTTGCGAATAACTTGCATGATCTTTCACATCGCTGTGGAGATTTTTGCCCACTCGTCTTTGCAGATTTTTTTAATTCATCATGGAGGTCTTCGAGCATGAAATGGACGGTTACGCCTCGCATCGATTTAAGTCCGGACGTTGATTTGGCCACTCCAAAGTCTTTATTTTGTTTTTCTTCAGCCATTCAGAGCTGGATTTGCTGTTGTGTTTTGGATCATTGTCCTGCTGCATAACCCATGTGTGCTTGAGCTTGAGGTCACAAACTTATGGCTGGACATTCTCCTTCAGGGTTTTCTGATAGAGTGCATAATTCATGGTTCCATCAATTATGGCAAGTCGTCCAGGTCCTGAAGCTGCAAAGCATCCCCAGACCATCACACTACCACCACCCCTATTTTTTACTGTTGGTATGATGTTCTTTTTATGAAATGCTGTGTTGGTTTTACGCCAGATGTAACGGGACACACACCTTCCAAAAAGTTCAACTTTTGTCTCATCAGTCCACAGAATATTTGCCCAAAATCTTGGGGATAATCAAGATATTTTTTGGGCAAATGAGAGACGAGTCTTTGTGTTCTTTTTGGTCAGCAGTGGTTTTTGCCTTGGAACTCTCCCATGGATGCTGTTTTTGCCCAGTCTCTTTTTTTTTGTTGAATCATGAACACTGACCTTATTTTAGGCAAGTGAGGCCTGCAGTTCTTTAGATGTTGTTCTGGTTTCTTTTATGACCTCTTGGATGAGTCTTCGTTGTGCTCTTGGAGTAATTTGGTTGGCCGGCAACTCCTGGGAAGGTTCACCATTGTTCCAAGTTTTCTCAATTTGTGGATAATGGCTCTGACCATGTTTCACTGGAGTCCCAAAGCCTTAGAAATGGCTTTATAATCCTTTCCAGACTGATACATGTCAACTGTTTTGATTCTCATCTGTTCTTGAATTTCTTTAGATCGCGTCATGATGTGTTGCTCTTTAAGCATGCTTCACTTTGTCAGACAGCTTCTATTTTAGTGATTTCTTGATTCAACAGGTCTGGCCGTAATCATGCCTGTGTGTGGCTAGTGAAATTTAACTCAGCTTTCTAAAATAATGTGGTTAATTGCAGTTCTTTCATGATTTAACAGGAGGGGGTAATTAATTTTTCACGTAGGGCCACGTAGGTTTGGACAGCTTTTTTCCCTTAATAATGAAATCATAATTTAAAAACTGCATTTTGTATTTACTTGCATTATCTTTGTGTAATATTAAAATTTGTTTGATGATCTGAATCTTTTAAGTGTGACAAATATGCAAAAAATTTAAAAAACAGGAAGGGGGCCAACAATTTTTCACACCACTGTATATATATATTATTAGGCATGGGCCCTGGTATTAATTTTTGACGGTTAATGATAACCTTAAGGCAAAAATAGCAGCGGTTTCACAGTATTACTGTATTGGTCGTTACCGTCTACAATGTGTTATTTTTGATACAGCTGGGTAAAAAAAACACTTTTTCTGCTGAACACAATATAATATATATCTATATATCTATAATATATATATATATGATTATATATCTATACAGTAGAATACATTTTGTAAAATGGCACCGTTTTTAAATTCTGAAAGTACACTCTTACATCAGTCAGTCAGTCATATACTCTGATAATCAAGTATTATTTAATGATAAAACTTTAGTAATTAGAATTAAAACTTGATGACCATGTATGAGTGCATATTCGTAATTTTAACTGAACTTAGGACTGGTGCTGGTGCTTTTTTGGTCATTCAGTGTTTCTGTAAAAAAAATTGGGAAACAATACTGATGAGATAATAATGATCCGAATTCTACTAATAAGAACAATATAAAACGCACTAAGGATTAATGAGCTACTGGATTAATGAATATTAATCAGGTTGTTTGCGTTTGCTCGAACTGATTCGCTGAAATCAAAACAGGGACGATAATAGGCGAGCACCAGCCAATGAGATTGCAGTTTGTGCATTAGTTCCGCCCACTACCGGAAAAACCAGCAGTTCTTAAAAGCTAAAGAATTCCAAAGGAACGCTGTTATTTTTTACAGGAAAATACAACAAAGAATATCGTTTACATGTAGCACGTCAATTCCCTCTCTCTCTCTCTCTCTCTCTCCTCTCTTCTCTGCGTGTGTGTGAAACAAAGCGACGGCGAGTCGTGCGCTTCACACTAGAGTTTACGGTACGTTAAATACAGGTGCGTTGCACATCCATTCAGATGAACTGAAAAACAGCACAGATCGCTTGACGGAGAGTGAAACGCTGAAGCACTCAGTCAGAGAGTGTTCGGCGAGTGAAAATATATCTGAGCTAAACTTATACTTAGCCTCCAACTCACATACGGGCGAGTAAAATCTGAGAATTTATTAGCCATTGGCTAATATTAGACATCATTTAGTCGCCCAGAGTAAGATTTAGTCGCATATGCGAGTGATTTACTCACAATGTAGAGGATTGACTAGTTTTCATCATGTAATCTGTAATCAGTAATGGACTACATTTTGTAAGTGATCTACCCAGCACTGTCTTCAGTACGGAAGATTTTTATGTGATTTTATTCAGGTGAAATGATGAGACACTCTTCTGTCATAATTCACTTCCCTCGTTCTCTCTGTGAACCGTGTTCCATGAGTTGCACGAAACAACTTGTTTACTGTATGCGCTGCATCCCAAACCCCCGCAGCCGTCTCTGAGCCCTGACATTAGGATTTACAAATGGCCCTGCTGAAGGAACCCAGGAACGGAAGTTAATTTTCTCTGCTGTGTTTTTTTTATGTTGAAAGTAACTGAATTCCTGCAGGCCTCTGGCTTATTTTGCAGACCCAATTTGGTAATGAGAAATGCATCTTTTTTTCAAGTTCATTTATGGTTGCCCACCCTTGTTGTGCCCCGAGGAATTCTATCATTTTAAAGCTCACAGAACTCCACCGTAACCCAATTGACTATTTTCAGAATGAAAGAATGAGAGGGAGATGGGTGGGTTTTTCCCCTGTGAAGCTATTTTGGGTCATGTATGGCCAGAGCAGTTCCCACACTTACATACCACTCAGACCCCTTCAGCGCTCTCCCAGTGTCCTACACTCATTTTATTTAGTCACAAAAAACTAAATTATCTTTATTAATCATATTATCTATATTGTATTACAGCTTTTTATATAAAGTTGGGTATATACGTCCAACGTATGTATAACCTTATCCACATACGTACAGTATATTTGCATGTACTATATAGCAAATCTGAACTACTTGATTGTTCAAAATGTATCTTCTCAAAATGTTACTATATTATTGCTCAGCTCTAATCTGCTAAATGCTACTAAAACGTGTGAAGATATTAAGATAATACAAGCAATAAAGTATGTAAAATAGGGCACAATGTACTGTTAAAAAGGACTTTTTCATATTGATTTTTCATAGGTGTTTTAGCTGTATTTGAATTATGCATTGCAATGTGTTGTGTTTTAGGATTAGAGGAAATGTATGTATACATAGTTCACTTCAGTAGAACAGTCAAGAAGATTTTTAGCTGAAACCGTGGTCCTTGGTAGTAAATAAAATGCAAGTCACTGTCTAACGGCACTTGAGTCAACAAAAGCATGCAGGCAACGTATATTGTTGTTCCTGATGATATTGAGGTCTTATGAAGCAAAACAATTGGTCTGTGTAAGAAACTGAACATTATTTACAACATTAGTACATGTAAAGCCCAAAGAATTCTTCAGTTCCCTATCTGTCGGTCACTACGAGTTATGTCGTAACGGCATAGGGAGTTTACTTGGGAGCCCCAATCCTCTCTGACTTTAAGATAAAACGCCAATGGAATTTGCTATTGATTTTGCTACCTGGAGCCCACTCCCTGTGCACACGGGTATAAATAGGCGACAGGTGCATCCACTCATTCAGATTTTTGCTTCGAAGCCGAGTGGGTGAATAAATTTAAACTCCACAAAGCCAATCGTTTCTGAGAACTGGAAAGGGAAGAGGCTGTTCTGGTTGGCATTATGACGCATACAGCGGTGTCTCTGTCTCTAGCGATTCCCTGGGCACTTCAACTAAAAGAGCAAATTTTCTAAAAGAGCAAATCACGGATGGCTCGCGTCTTTTTAAAGATGCCGTTCCGTCCGTATTCTCTTGGTTGCGGTCGTTACCTGTCTTCTGTAAACGGCCACGATCGTTGTCTTCAGTGTCTGGGCATCCAGCGCCCTGAAGCTGCGTTTGTGGATGGCTCATGGCTGCGATCTCGCCTCTCTCTCCTCACAGGGATGAGAGAGGCACCCTCCGTCACTACCCGTCCCGGTTTCTCTGTCACGAGCAGAGGACTGCCGGCTAGTGCTCTGGGAGATTATAATGAGAGCTTCTCTGCCGGGTCTGTGCCCACGGACCTCTCACTCCTCCTGCAGCGGCTGTCTCATGCAGCTTCCGAGTGATTTCGCTGGCCCCGCTCGTTGACTGTCCACCAGCATTTCATTCTTTGCGCCGCAGAGGATTAGATGTTAACCGCAGCATCGGGGGATGGGCATCGTCCTCCGAGGATTAAGATTCGGCAGGGCTGCCCCCTTTGGGTGTTGTCGCTGCCGATGAATCAGACCCGGAAATGACAACCGTGCTTTCCCGGGCGGCCGCAAGTATCGGGCTGCAGGTGGGCACGCTTACCAGTTCCGACCCCTCGCGGCTGGATGATTGGTTTCAGCTTGACTCACAACCGTGATCTGCCCCAGTTCCTTTCTTCCCAGAAGTGCATGAGGAGCGGACGAAGTCATGTATGGCCCCTTTTTTCAGCCTGAAGCCACTCGTCTTCCTTCTCCATCCTCACTACCCTTGATGGCATAACGGCTAGGGGGTACGTTGACATTTCGCAGGTGGAGAGTGCGGTTGTTGCGTTGCACTTGCCCGCAAAACGCCACCACTTAGAGAAATTGTCCTCGTTCTGGCCATGCCATGGCGATCCTGCAGGTCCATCAAGCCAGGGCACTCAAAAAAAAATGCTGATGGATACCGCCGATGTTGATGCAGGAGCTGTGCTCGGAGACCAGTGTTGGGCAAGTTATTCTGAAATTGTAATCAAATTACTGTTACTCCTTTTAAAAGTAATCCTTACTGTTTTCCGATTACTTTATTTAAAATTAATTAGTAGAGTAGTTACATTTATAGCACGTTACTTTTTGCTCCAGAAATGTTGAATCCCATCATAGACCCCGATAAATATTTGTTATTAAATCATCAACATTCACAGAACACTGTTATTTTTAACTAAAGCAAGTGGCTGCTGCTTGCATGGTTTGGCATGGCAGAATGCCTGCAAAGAGCGCTGCATTTATAATCTCTTAAAGACATCTCAGTTCATCGCAATCTTACAAATCTCTGTTATAACACAATACATATATCATTAATGAATCTTTCATAATGTCTACAATTTCGTGGGGGTTTTTGGTTACAATGAGAGGATTCGTGAGGCACGCAAATTTCAGCACTGCAATTGCTCAATGCTGCCAAACACTGTGTATAGCCTAAATTAGCATTCCTGCATAACACTTGAGCCTGTTAATCATTTCCATTTTATATTTAGTCATGTTTCTTTTTTGCATAGCTGAATACAATTTATTTGTTTTAGGATATTTTATGTTTAGATATGTCTAATTTGCGGGAGTCCCATTAATCATTTTATTCTCCCGCATCCCACACACAAACGAGCTACTACCCGCCCTCAGCAACATTCCACAATCTTTCCCGCATCGCCTCTGTTGCGTCGGTCTTGCCATTAGCCGGTCTCTACTCGCACTGGCACTTTGACTCACAGTGCGTGTACTATGCTACTCCTTTTTTTACAATCTCAATTCAAAAACAGTGCATTCTGTCAGCATTTAACCCGGCAGTACATTAGCGCCCTCGGCTTGTAAATTATCTAATTACTATTTGAAAAAATTACTCCATTACTAAAAAAGTCATAAAATTACAGTAATGCGTTACTAAGTAATGCGTTACTGCCCAACACTGTTGGCGACTGACCTCGCCCCCTGGGCGATGAAAGTCACAGCACAGTCCCTCGGGGAGGCGATGTCCACGTTAGTGGTCCAAGAGCGCCATGTTTTGCTCAACCTGGTCGAGATGAGACGTCAACAAAGTACGCTTTCTTGATGCTCCTGTCTCTCAGGCTGGCCTGTTCAGTGACGCTGTCGAGGACTGTGCCCAGCAGTCCTCAGCAGCACAGAAGCAGACCAAGGCCATCCAGCACATCCTGCGCCCTATGTGATCCTCCCCTTTCATCATTCCATCGCGGGCCGTGCCCCATTCTGCTCGTTGCCGTGGGTGCCCTCCTGCGTCTTCCAGAGTGAGCTTCTCGCAGGAGTGCGGTGCCTCCCATGTTCCAGTCAGCCTCAAGTACTATAAAAAGACAAAGTAGTGGCACTAACACAGGCAACCCGGGGACATGGTAAGCTGCTCTCCCAGAGGACATGGTGAGTATGGAGCCACTGGATCTGGATCTGTTCCGCTGCTTGTTCACCAGCCAGCGGTATCCACAGTTTCAAGGTAGATCAGTTCCCTTTTCTCCGGGTTACCAGGCTCGTGGGTTGACAGTGAGCAATGTGCGACCTCCTCACTCTTGCCCACAACGCCCCCAGCTGCCAGCGGCCAAGAGATTGCGGCTCGGGGTGACCGTGAGCGATGCGCGGCCTCCTCACTCTTGCCCACAACACCCCCTACCGCCAGCGGCCAAGAGATTGCGGCTCGGGGATGCAATGCCTCTCCACGTGTCTCTGGCCCGTCTCTCCGGGGACACAGGGAGTCCTGCTGTGATGAGCCAGGACACGATGCCTTCTGCGTCATCCAGCAAGACTTCCCACCACTGCACCATCGCGGGTGCGTCGATTGTCCCTTTGGTGCCACTCACACAGAGCTTGGAAGTATGGCTTGCACTGCGCAACCCGTCCCGCTGGCTCATTCAAGCAGTTCGACTCGGCTATGCGATTCAATTCGCCAGGCGATCTGCCAGGTTCAGCAGCACTCTAGAGACTTCGGTGGCAGTTCGAGATGCCCCTGTCCTGCGCGAGGAGATTGCCGTCCTACTGGCGAAGGACGCAACTGAGCCTGCCCCTCCAGCCAAGATGAGGCAGGGGTTTACACCCCTTGCTTCATCGTACCCAAGAAAGGTGGTGGCCTTTGGCCAATCGGTCGACCTGAAGGACGCTTACATTTAGGTCTCGATTTTTTCCTCGGTGCGGGCCGTCCTTATGGTTTGCATTCAAGGGTCGGGCTTAGCAGTACAGGGCCCTCCCCTTCGCGCTGTCCCTGTCCCCCCTGTGTCTTTACAAAGGTTGTGGAGGGTGCCCGTACACCATCATGCTGATGTGTTGCTGCTCATTCAGCCCCTGGGTAGACCTTGCCTTTCTACAGACCAGAGTACCCTTAGAACAACAGGGCCTTGACTGCTTTGACACATGAACTGCCTCGAGTTGCTGGCAGTGCTACTAGCCTTGCGGCGGTGCCGGCCACTGCTGCAAGACAAGCACGTGTTGGTCTGCACAGTCAACACTGCAACCGTTTCGTACATCACAGGGTTGTCTACGATCACGTCGCATATCAGCGCCTTTCTGGCAGACATCTGTAGAGCTGCGGACTGTCGACACCGAACACCTTTGAGAGATTTTACAGTCTCTGCGTTGAGCCGGTTTCTTCCCGTGTGTTGGGTAACAGGTAAGTTCCTGGAAGAGCTGGCTGTTGTCATGCTTGCTGCGCCATTCCCCCTCACCTGGGGATGCGAGCGCCTTTTTTCTCCTCCAGTAAGTTTCCTGGTCGATGAACTCTGGCTGCGTATCCTCCAGCACCCCATCATTCATACTTGGTGAGCATCTGACGCCAGGCCAATTATCTGTTAGCTTTCCCCGGGTTTTTTTTTTTTTTTTCTCCATCATCCCCTGGGCTAGGTGTCCATATGGCTTGATTCCCTTCGGGCGATCCCGTATGTGTATTCTTCCACGGTAAGGTTTCCCTCTCGGTGAACCCGTGTCTTCCCTTTGACAGACCATTCTGTCAGACTCTGCTGGCAGTTGTTCCTCCTTATTCTCAGGTAGGACCTGTCTCAGTCCCATTCCATATGTAGTACTGCCCTAGGCCTGGGTCAGTCCATATTAGTGTCTCCACATGATAACTCCCTACGGGTAGGATGTGGCCTCCATAGCGCCCTACTCTGGAAGGCTCGTTTCCCCATCGTTACTGCCAAGCTGTAAACAATAAACAGGAAAGGCATGAAGCACCTTTCACGAAGGTCGAAATCTTTTCTCTTAAGAAAAGATTTTCTGTTGTAGGAACATCAGCATGGCTATCTCCAACAGCAATGTACTCACCTTTTTGGTCCCTTCGGGCTCCAAGGTCTGCAAATTTGCACTGGGGCATTGGGAAGGTTATGACCTTTGCGTAGCTTTTGTCTGATACGCGGCTGCTTGTCAACATTTGCAATGCTACAGGGTTTGATGGGGTTTGTTTCCCCCCCCTGGTTGTGGCGCTTTCCATGCACCCCCTATGTCGTCACAACATAACTCGTAGTGACCGAGAGATAGGGAACATCTCGGTTAAGTACATAACCCGTTATGTCTGAGATGATATGTAACCGAGACACTATGTCCCCATGCCACAACCTTGAACCATCACCGGTTGCCAGGGACACGTTCTCGGCTCCTCAGCGTAAAACCTGAATGAGTGGATGCACCTGTCACCTATTTATACCCGTGTGCACGGGGAGGGGCTCAGGTATGCAAAATCCAAATTTAATTTGCGTTTTCTCTTAAAGTCAGAGAGGATTGGGGCTCCCAAGTAAACCCCCTATGTCGTCATGACATAGCATCTTCATTCCCTCCATCAGGGAATGAGGGTTATGTACGTAACCGAGATGGTTTTTGTTGTTGTTATTTATTATGCATACTGAACAGGTAGCCTTTCAAGTATACTCTGATATCATGTGCGAACACAGGTGGTTGACACGTGCGCTATAAAGTTTAATCTTTATCCAGTGTCTGGACCATTTTTCTCAAGAAGTTATGGCTGATAAAAATGTTGTTGTACTCTTTTAAAATAAATTGCAGCTCTGACACAAGCACTTGTCAATGCGTCCATCTGTTGTTGCAGTCCCAGTATTTATTTTTTTACATTTCTTCCATTTCTTAAGTTTCATTTTCTACTGTCAAACAACGGCCTGGGCCACCTTGTGGAACAACTAATTAGTGCAAAACAAATTCTATGTGCCTATGTGACCTGGGCTATTACAAAAATCTGGCGGTGTGCATACAGTATGTGCATACTACTCTGGTGGTGAAATCTGCATCAAGCGCACTGCACACAGACCCTCGCGTACGCATAAAAACCGAAGTGTACTTTTGGCTTAACGTATGGAAAATAGTCATCATAAAAAATCAGTAGACATCTGATTGGAAGCACACACCTGTTTTTTGTTGATCTTAAAGCTGTTGTTTCATGACACTTTATTAGTAAACTATGATTTTGGTCATATCTGAAATATGTTTGCCTGTCAGCGAATATTGTGAAGACACACAGCTGTGAATGTGTGTTTGATCTCAGGGACCTCCACCGAAACCGGCCCGTCGGCAGGGAGGATGGGCGGAGGAGAGCACAGGAACCGGATCTGCCAAGTGAGTCGACGTCTCCCTCTCTCTGTCTTTCTGGGATACATAAATGTTCTTAATGTTCAGCCTTTCTAAAAGCCCACACTGTTCTGTCCCACATACAAACCAAACACACCTCACGCACAGTCAATTAAATGCAAAGATGAGAACTTTCCACACAATTTCTTCACTCACAAAGCTTTATTAAACAGCAGTGTTTCAGTCCAGCATTTTTAAGTGAGAAATCCATCAATTATTATACATTTCATAATATTTTTTTTAAGCATGTATCAGCCAACTTTTGGACAGCACACATTATTGTGTGAGCTGTGTTTGCAATCCACCAGTAATGTTGTAGTATTACCAAGCTGAGTATTTCTTAGTATTTCTCTCATCATGTTTTTCTTAATTTTTGTCGAATGTGTGTTCTTTGCTTTAGTTCTTTTCATCAGAGTTAATATCCTCTTATCTCTGCTCTCATCTATTTGATTTAATTTTAGGTTTTTCATCTCACTTAACAGCATGAATTACATAAACTGCAGTTATAACTAAATCGAATGCTTGTAAACTGCTTTTGGATTTTTGGAGTAATGTTTTTTTTTTTTCATTATTATGTAAAACAAATTATAGTGAATCCAGCATCAGTGCTGTAGGGTTTGTTATGGGCCCCTAGAATCCCATTAGCCCTGGCCCCGCTGCAATGAGGGTCACTCGCCACATGATGGTGTCATTTCCTGTTAAATGAGTTTTACTGGACCGACCAGAATTATTATGATCACTCCTACTGCCAGCGTTTATTTCAGTAATTCACCTGTAAACACTAATGTAAGAAAACAGAAACACCCATATTTCCATATGAAGTTTTTGATAAATATGCACATATTTTCACCATTCTGAATTAATTCAATCCAGCTACAAATTCTGAATGTATGTGTACCCTGAAGCCTGCCAAACATTCATATATTCTGAACACAATTTCTGTGCATGCGGCGAGCAGCGTTTACCGTAACACTGAGAAGTCCTGTTAATCCTATCAGAGAAAACCACAGAATCAGCTGTAGAAAGAAGAGCCCTAAATTTATTTAACAAAACAGAAAGAAGCAGTCATCATTACTGCAGTCTTCAGTGTCACATGATCTTCAGAAATCAGTATAATATGCTGATCTGCTGCTCAAGAAACATTTCTGATTATTATCAATGTTGAAAACAGTCGTATAATTTGTGGAAGCCGTCATTTTATTTTTCGAGTCAAAATGAATTCGAATTTTTTTATTTTGAACTCGTTTAACATAACTGCTTCATTTTCTTAAAAAATACTACTAATAAAAAATTAACAGTAAAATAAATAAATAAATACAATTTGACCCCAAACTTTTGAACGCTAGTCAATTTAAGGTTAAAAATAAATAAATAAAATAAAAAACAAAAAAAAATTTTGTTTTACAGATTGATCTTTTTAAATTTATGGTGAATAAAAACCTTTGTATGTCATTAATTGATGCAATGTTAATATGGTAGTTTTTACTGTACATGAAAACCACCACGAAAACAACAACGGTAAATTAAAAGATGCATGAAGAGTCAAAGTTCATCACAAATAGCATTTCCACAATCTGAGTATACTAATCACATGACCTAATCACACTGCATGTAAGGTTGTCCCGTTATCAACTTAGAAATTGTTATTTTGCATTTTTAAATCAGTTTTGTGTAAACGTGTCGACTGGTCAAATAAAACAAGATTTTTTTTTTGCACTGGAAATGGACCTTGCAAATGCAGCAGCTCAGTCTTATGCATACAGTAAATGTGCATACTGTACACAGTAAACATACTGTACACCGACCGGAGAAATGTTAGTATGTGAACACGGCTGTTGGCTCAGTTAGTGGGGAATGAAGCAAACTCTACACGTCTCTCAGGAAAGGTCAAAGTGTCGCTTCTGCGCGTCTGCCAAACTTATCTTGATTCTCTCGGCTGGGAGGTGTTAAAGGGCTTCTCGACGCATTGATTCTCCTTCTGAAACAAAGTAATCGTCCCCTCTGAAGAAGACAAGGACTTTTTCTTCATCTCAATGTCACCCTTGTGCTCAATCACCGGCGCTCTGTTCCTGCTAATCCCACAGCAGAAATCCCGGGATTTGCAGATCTATCACTCCTAATTGACACTAAATGATCTGTCAGTTTATTGATGAAGCTTTGAAGCCAAGTTGTCACAATATATTTTATCCTGAACAACTTTATCCAGACAGTTTTACCGTGTTTATGGCGCTGCGTTACACGGGTCTTAATGGAGAGCGCTGTAATGAGTCTTAAACAGCGGCCGCGTGTCAAGAGCCGGACATGCTAACATCTGTGATTATCAGCATCTGTGTTACTCTTTACACATTACTTTATTACCCTGTAGTGCTCCTAAGGTTACAAAAGCACATTTGACACAGTATCCATGCTTTTGGGAAGCAGTATAATGAACACAGTCCAATCTCTGAATACACAGTAGCTTCATGATATCAATGCATTATAAAACTAGATTCGATTTTTTAATTGTTTATTATCTTAGGGTTAGCATAAAATATTGACTTGAATGCTTTGATTATGTTAAAGACTTGAGATGCACATTGCTGTCAGGATCCATTAGGTGGCGTTCAACACCAGCAAAAACCAGCTTGTATATCACATTAACCCTGTACATATGACATAAGAAAAATATAATTCTTTGTTATTGAACCTTTAGAGTAAACATCTAAAACAAAATGTTTGCATGTGTTTTTTGTTGATCCTTCAGGCTTTTAAGGCTCATATAGTCTGATATAGTGAGAATATGAAGGAAAAAACTGATACAATTTATTTAGACTCAAAAAAAAAAGAAGCAATTTGCTGCAGATGCTGATATTTATATGATGAAATTCTGATGCTTGTGATGTAAATCAATGAGATCTTTATAACAGTGCAGCAGATACTGACATAAAGTGATCTAAATATCAGTCGTCTCTATATCTCCAGTAATGTGTCTCAGTGAGATGAGAGTGAAATGCTCCAAACATATAATGCAGTGATTGAGAGCTGAAGAAATAAAGGCTCCTCAGAAGATGTGAGATGTTCTGGAGGCTTGTGAAGATCATTCCTCCGCTGAGGAACAGTGAAAGTAAAGCTTCTGGAAACAAACGCTCCTCAAAAGATCCTGAGGATCAGATTTGAGACTCTAAAACATGATTGATGGAGAATCAAGTAAAGCTGAGCTGCTTCAGTCCAGTAAGAGTTCATCTGGAGATATTACTGACGTTATTCTGACCTTTACTTGATCAAAACCAGTCAAAATTTGACTCGAGAAGCAGCAGCTGAAGCGGGACGTTTCTACAATTACACTAAAAGAGCTTTTACTGGATAAAACTCTCTAAACTATCAATCAGACGATAGAAGACCTGGAGCAGATTGAGTGTGAAACAGGTTTAACAGCAAAGTTTGATCATGTTAATCATTTCAAGACTTTAAAAATGTATCAAATATAGTAACAGTAGGCCTTATAGGGTTAATGCTGTATACCTGCAATAAAGGGCCTCATGTATTTTTATTTCTACGTTCCTCTCTGTTTAAACAGTGTGCAAATGATTTTCACCACATTAAAGAGTAAAAATTATTATTTTAAAATCAAAGGCATTAATTATTCCAGCTGGTTATATTAAGCAGTGTGTTCTATATGAGAGAGCACGTTACAGTAGACATGCAGACGAGCTGTGATCGTGATGCTGATTGTAGATTTGTGATGTCCTGCACAGGTCTGGACGCCGGCCGGCCGCTGAAGAGCTGGAGGAGTGAGTTTACACCTTTACTGTTTTTACTTTGACACGCAGTGATCAGGAGCTGAAATCTCAAGAAACAGGAATGTTTGTTTATGCTCTTGATTTAAGGAGGAAATTACCATCGTGCTGAAATTGTCCTTGGTTAATGCGAGAACAATCACTCTGATTAAACGACGTGATGGTGGAGTTTACATACTGTATATATAACCTGCGGTTAGGGACTAGATCACAAGGACTGGACCGTATATCACAATATTCACTTTATATTCGTAGTGATTTGTCCATTAATTTTCCTAAAGATTGTTGTTAAACAGTTACACCTTGTCTTGTGACTGGCAAGTATAAAAATATTGGAAACACTTTCCATTTATTAACCAGTGTTGGGGGTAACGCATTACAAGTAGCGCGAGTTACGTAATCATATTACTTTTTTTCAAGTAACTAGTACAGTAATGCATTACTTTTTAATTTACAAGAGAATATCTGAGTTACTTCTTCAAATAAGTGACGCAAGTTACTTTTTTTTTCCAATGTATTGATTGTCAGCTCTCCTGTCCCCATGCTGAGAGAAATCAGATGTTACTGTAGCTCTAAAATAAATATGAATATGCATTAATTCATCTCACTCACAAAAACACACAGATTCAGCATTCCTCAAAATGAATAAAAAATGCAACTCAGAATATGACGCAAGCCTGCAATAATTAAATGTTTAACAACACAAATATGCTTTATGTATTTAATCCCATTCTATTTTCTTCTGAGCTTCGATGATCCGGTTCAAGCGTACTAATAAGCACAAATTACTCTAGACGAACATTTGTGTGTTTGTTTATTGCTGAAGTGTGCTGAAATTTCTTCTTCTGCATTATACTGTACTTTCCCTTCAGCCTGAGGCACATTCATTTCACTTTTAGTGTGAAAAGCTTTTATATTTGCCAGAAATATAACTTTTTTATTTTAAAAACAAACAAGCAAGCCCTGTCCAGATTTAAAAAGTAACGCAACATTACTTTCCATAAAAAGTAACTAAGTAACGTAATTAGTTACTTTTTTATGGAGTAACGCAATATTGTAATGCATTACTTTTTAAAAGTAACTTTCCCCAGCACTGCTGATAACAATAGTTAATGTATTTGCTAAAATGTCTTGACTATCAATGATTAATCCATTATTAATCTTTGTTAATGCTAGTTAATACAAATAGTATTCTTCATTATTTGTTATGGAAGCTTGTTTTTGCCATGGAATAAAAATAAAGATAATTGCAACTTTTATCTCAAAATTCTGACTGTTATTCTTGCATTTCTGACTATATCTCACCATTCTGAGTTTTTTCCCCTGCCGCAGACTAAAAAATAAAAAAGCACAGACTTTTCATCTCAATTTTTTTTCTTGCAATTGTGAGTTTAAATCTCGCAGTTATAAGTTTTTTCCCTCAGAATGGCAGTAAAAAAGTCAGAATTGTGAGAATTATTTTTTTCATCCCGGTGGAAACAAGCTTCCATAATTTGTTCATGTTTACTCTCAGTGCATTAACTAATGTTAACAAATGAAATCTTATTATAAAAGTGTAACAAAACCAGGACCTACGCTGCAAACCAAATACAAAATAATAATTATTCTCACACAGGTTTCCTCAACACTCCCATCTGCCATTACATATTATTTTCTAAACATTAGTTTTACTCTTGCAATGAATCTGCTTGGCTATAATAGTTGTTTGGTTAATATGATCTTCTGATTGAAAAATAAGCCATTAGTACATGCATAAATTTCAGGTATGTTTTTGGGACTCTCAGAAGCTGGTGTGTGTGTGTGTGTGTGTGTGTGTGTGTGTGTGTGTGTGTGTGTGTGTGTGTTACTCTTGGATGGAGTATTTGTCCCTGATCTCTTGTGTTTAACATGTTGTCTGTCCCTGTGTGAAGCCGGCGACTGAGGCCACAAACCCCAGAGGGCTCCGACAATGAAAGTGGTGAGTAGATGATTCCCGCAAGCTCTGTTTCACTTCAAACACATTTACTCTATTTAACCAGACAGCAGCTCCGCAGCTTATGAAATACATACAGAATTCAAGCTAATGGCTGATCATTTATTGTGTGACATTCCAGAACGATGCTGGATAAAGCAGCTCATTCAGAGTCCAGCTGCTGTGATTGATAAAGTCTACACATTCATAAACGTTATTTCATGAGATACAAGCACACTTACAGTACACTAGGCTTAAAAGACCTGATAGCGTGAGGCTCAGAAACATGTGATCTTCAGGCCATATGCTGCTCTCACTTACAGTCTCAAATAATAACAAAAAGAAGGAATGGTCGGCACTGACATGTCAAGACATACTTTACCTCCTTTAGTGTCGTCGTCATCATACTAACACTTTTCACACGTCACAACTCTCATCTGTTTCATGGGTTATTATTGGTAACTAAAACTAAAACCATAAAAAAATCCATTGCTTGAAATAAAATAAAGTATTTAAAAAATGATCTCAGCTAGATGCCAAGGCAACATTTATCATTTTTGATTTAAGTACTAAAATGACTAAAACTAAATAAACTAAAACTTGCTAAAAAAAGAACATGTAAAAATGCTTACGCTAATTAAAATGACTGAAACTTTATTTACTGAAGCTTTTGGAATTAAAATGAAAACAGAAAATATATTTAAAAAATAAGTCTAATTCAAAATATTAACTAAAGCTGTAATAGATATAATACATCAGTGATAATAAAATAACAGTCTATATTAAATTAATGGCATCTCATCATACCTAGTTGGTGCTTTTGCCAAATTCACCGCCGCAGTGCTTGTGATTTTAGATGGTTGCTAGAGTTTTGTGATGCAGTTGCTAGGGTGTTCTGGCTGGTTGCTAGGTGGTTTCTTACTGTTCAAAAACGCCTCAGATCTTGGGTCTTTTCTTTAAAAGTCTGTGGAATTTGATCATGCACCATGTGAAAACATCATGTGGGACAAACAGAAATGTGATTGGTGATGGTTATTATTATCATCGATGTCAGTAATATATTCATACTATGCATATTGTGTACTACTTACAGGTTCTGTTTTACCAAGTATTAATATATCTCTGAACTTGACATCATGAGCTTCTTTACTCTTTCATGGAAAAGCTGCTCAAACTCATGAATAAATAAGAAAACAGCATCATCTAGAGCCGTGACACATGACTTTTTGATAGAATCAGCATCAAAAAGCGGTTTCTGGTGCACGTCATTGTTGATTCCCTCTCGACCTCGTGTCACACGTGGCATCGCGACCTCATTTAAAAACTGTTGTTTTCTCTCGCCGCTTAATCATGGCGTTTGCATACCGAGAGCTTTACATCGCCGCGCTTCACATTGAACTCTGGCCCATTTGTGTCCATGGTGCATTATTCGGGAAAGTTGAGATCCAGTAGAGTGTTAGCGAAGGCTGGACGTAGAGGCTTTTTGATGTCATTGCACTAAGACCATTAAATTTGACTGGGGGTCCGCGGGGGCCCGAATCTGCTGAACGCACTGCTTTAGAAATGAGGAGACGTGTCACCTCGTGCTCATGAATATGAAGCAGCGCTCGCGCGCGCCTGCCTTTATTTGTGTATCAGGAACACAGATGAATCTTGTCAGTGACTAAACGAGGCTGGCATTTTTAATTAGCTTTAATTAAAAATGAGAGAAAAGGAAGAAGTTATCAATGTAGGATAACGGGGCTTGTTACGAGGGTCAGGGAGATGGAACTGAACGTGGCTTTTGTGACAGGATTCAGAAAGTCTGAGAGAGAATGAAAAATGACTTCATAATGAACACGTTTATCTCCTTGAGACTTTAAGGAGGAGCATTTTAAGGCATCCGGGCTGCTTCATAAGATACTAAGGCAGCTTTGTGTGTGTTTGTGGAGTAGAATTATTTGTGCAATCCGAGAATGCATGACGCCAAGCTCAGTGAAATAATACCATATTCAATACCAATAGCTATTTATTAAAAATAGTTAAATGTAATGAAAAAATACTGTTTTGCCCAATATATGCTACTGTTCAAAAGGTTTAAAACATTATTTGGAAAGAAGTCTCTTCTGTTCACTAAGGCTGCATTTATTTGATTAAAAATACAGTAAAAATAGTAATATTGTGAAATATTATTTCAATTACAAATAGCTGTTTATAATGTGAATATATAGTATAATGTATTTTTATTTCTGTGATGCGCAGCTGTATTTTCAGCAGCATTCCTCCAGTCTTCAGTGTCACATGATCTTCAGAATCAGTATAATATGCTGATCTGCTGCTCGAGAAACATTTCTGATTATTATCAATGTTGAACACCGTTGTGCTGCCGGAAAAGTTTTTGGAAACTTTGATGCATTTTGTTTTTGTAACATTATAAATGTCTTTACTGTCACTTTTGATCAATTTAATGCATCCTTGTTGAATAAAAGTATCAATTTATTTTTCAAAAGTCTTACTTTATATTACGTGATGAGTAGTGCCAAATATTATTTATCACTGCTCAGACATTCTGCGCTCAGAAGAGTGACATGTTCAGTCAGTGCAGTATGAACTAGCCTTTATATAACTAGATTTTTACATTTAAAAAAATGTGAATGTGGTTTGCTCATGCATGCAAAACGTTGTGCTGCAGTGGCCAGAGTGTTGGTTTACAGTTGCTAGGTTGTTGCTTTGTTGTCACTAGGGTACTCAGAGCGGTTTGCCAGGTTCTTCGTTTCTGGCCTCATGTTTCTGTGATGTTCTAGTCTGAATTTGTCTTGGGTTCCTCCTTCAATTTGCATCTGTGAATGTAAAGGGAATGTTTTAAGCACTTTTATAACGTTTAACCCTTTAAAGCCTACTGTATCATATTTGATATGCAAGTTTCTAAAGCTCCAAATGATCAACATGATCAAAACTTTGCTGTTAAACCTGTTTCACTCACAATCTCCTCCAGGTCTTCTGTCGTCTGATTGATAGTTTAGAGTTTTTTTATCCATTAAAAGCTCTTTTAGTGTAATTGTAGAAACGTCTTCTCGTGTCAAATCTTGACTGGTTTTCTCAAGTAATCGTCAGAATAAGTGCAGTAATATCTCCAGATGAACACATACTGCACTGAAGCAGCTCAGCTTTACTTGATTCTCCATCAATCATGTTTTAGAGTCTCAAATCTGATCCTCAGCTCAGGATCTTTTGAGGAGCGTTTGTTTCCAGAAGTTTTACTTTCACTGTTCCTCAGCGGAGGAATGATCTTCACAAGCCTCCAGAACATCTCACATCTTCTGAGGAGCCTTTATTTCTTCAGCTCTCAGTCACTGCATTATATGTTTGGAGCATTTCACTCTCATCTTACTAAGGACATGTTATTGGAGATATAAAAACTAATATATAATAATAGTAAATAAACATTAGCAGAATGTCCGACTGCTCTTTTCCATACAATTAAAAGTGAACTCTTCCTTTACATAATGTAATAATGTTTGTTAATGACTTTGTATTCTTGAAAAGTCATAAAGTTAATATTAAAAAAGTGTTTCTCGTACAGAATGTAAAGTGAATGCAACTTTGTTTTTATAGTTATTGTTCCAGTCGTGTCGGTTTTGAACTGATCAGCTTTGAGTGGTCAATGTGACAAAAGTTTTGTTCATGTTTTATGTATCAGTCTCTGGTTTAATTAACAAAGCTTTTCTTTTACTTTCTTAGCACTGTCAGACTGTGTTTGACGGTGATTGTGTAAACGTGCGCTCTCGTGGCACACCTTAATGCACTCCAGCAGAAGTCTGTCCAAAAAGAGGAGAAGGGCTGTGAAAGTTTGTCCTTCTTTGGGAGCGATGCCACACTCTGTCCTGTCGAGTTTTGCCAATTAAAGCGGGTTCCCACTGTTCCGGGCAGCGGGCACGTGGTTCTTGGCACCGCGGCTCCTGCCAGGGCGCGCCGTGACTTCTGACCCCACACAGATGGGCTCGCAGGCAGGCCTGCGCGCCTGGAGCCCGGCCCGGCCCGAATGGACACGGAGGTCGCCGCTCTGGCCTGAAGGGTCCTGAGGGTGGCCGCCGCTGACAGGGCCCAAATGCTCGGCGCCGGGACAAGAGCGAGTGTGTGTCGGGGTGGGGGGTGCTTTCTAGGGAGCCCCTGGCCGGAGCGCCGCCTCACAGCGGGAAGAGATACTGTCTTGATCACTGAATATTCATGGCCGCCTGGTCGCCGTGACAGGGGGCAGCGTGGAAGAGGATGTCAGCGCGAGAGTGAGAGAAACACAGAGAGGGAGGAAATCAAACGCCAGTTCACACACAATATAAACAGAGCCGCGCCGAGGAGACAGACAGCATCTGTGATGATTGCGGGGATTGTGGGAAATGCTGCAACTCGCTGTAACACCCGGCAGTAGTTGCAGCATATGGCCGAGTGCGTCTCGAGAAAAACTTTATGCTGCTCGCGTGGTCGGTTTAAATCCATAATCAGGCTCCAAGATCAGCTGGCTTTGGCGAGTAAATAAATCTGACTGTAATAAACATGTAAGTCAATTATAACAAGCCAGTATTTGTAAACTAGCATTTACATTAACAGTTACATTAACTAGTGTAAATAATCAAATTAATGATTGACACTTGAAGCTTAACATTAGTGTGCTGTGCATGAAAAATTTGATGTGGAAAGTTTTTTTCTCATAAACTGCTAGTAATTTTCTCAAATAATTACAGAGAAACTGCAAGTAACACATTGAATTAAACATAAGATTTTGAAGTAGAAAAACTATTTTTTTTTGTTTTTTGTAAAATGTACTTCAGTAATCTTTGTTTTATTTACAACTTCAAATGTTTTTTACAATCTTTTATTATTAACTAGCTACATGTTGCACAAAAGAACCATTGTGAATCATTTAAAGGGATACTCCACGTAAAAATTTAAATTCACTCATTCTCATGTCGTCCCAGATAATAAATAATGTGTGACTATTTCTTCATATGAACAAATATGGAGATGTTAAGACAAATAATCCATCTATGGGAGTCCATATAATGCAAGTGGATGGGACCCTCAAAGATGATGCTTCAAAAACCACGCAAAGTAAACATGGTGTTAATTCATGCGACCCCAGAGTTGATAAATTAATGTCTTTTAAAGGGGTGGTTCACTGGGTTTTTTCTAGGCTTGATTGTGTTTATGGGGTGCAGTCTAACATGTGTTAATGCTTTATTTAAAAAAAATTTAAAAAACGCATTATTTTTCACATCATTTACCGTTATTTCACACCGCTCTGTCCCTTCTCTGAGAACGGGCTGATCTTTCCGGTTTTATGAAGCCCGACTCAGATAATCCACCCACCTCACAGGTGTGGCATATCAAGATGCTGATTAGACAGCATGATTATTGCACAGGTGTGCCTTAGGCTGGCCACAATAAAAGGCCACTCTAAAATGTGCAGTTTTATCACACAGCACAATGCCACAGATGTCGCAAGTTTTGAGGGAGCGTGCAATTGGTATGCTGACTGCAGGAATGTCCACTAGAGCTGTTGCCTGTTAATTGAATGTTCATTTCTCTACCATAGGCCGTCTCCAAAGGCGTTTCAGAGAATTTGGCTGTACATCCAACCGGCCTCACAACCGCTGACCACGTGTAACCACACCAGCCCAGTTCCTCCACATCCAGCATCTTCACCTCCCAAGATCGTCTGAGACCAGCCACCCAGACAGCTGCTGCAACAATCGGTTTGCATAACCAAAGAATTTCTGCACAAACTGTCAGAAACCGTCTCATGGAAGCTCATCTGCATGCTTGTCGTCCTCATCGGGGTCTCGACCTGACTGCAGTTCGTCGTCGTAACTGACTTGAGTGGGCAAATGTTCACATTCGATGGTGTCTGGCACTTTTTTGGAGAGGTGTTCTCTTCACGGATGGATCCAGGTTTTCACTGTACAGGGCAGACGGCGTGTATGGCTTTGTGTGGGTGAGCGGTTTGCTGATGTCAATGTTGTGGATCGAGTGGCCCATGGTGGCGGTGGGGTTATGGTATGGGCAGGCATATGTTATGGACAATGAACACATGTGCATTTTATTGATGGCATTTTGAATGCACAGAGATACCGTGACAAGACCCTGAGGCCCATTGTTGTGCCATTCAACCAAGACCATCACCTCATGTTGCAGCATGAAATGCATGGCCCCATGTTGCAAGGATTTGTACACAATTCCTGGAAGCTGAAAATTCCAGTTCTTGCATGGCCAGCATACTCCCCGGACCTGTCACCCATTGAGCATGTTTGGGATTCTCTGGATCGTCGTATAAGACAGCGTGTTCCAGTTCCTGCCAATATCCAGCAACTTCGCACAGCCATTGAAGAGGAGTGGACCAACATTCCACAGGCCACAATCATCAACCTGATCAACTCTATGCGAAGGAGATGTGTTGAACTGCGTGAGGCAAATGTTGGTCACACCATTTACTGACTGGTTTTCGGACCCCCCAATGCCGTAAAACTGCACATTTTAGAGTGGCCTTTTATTGTGGCTAGCCTAAGGCACACCTGTGCAATAATAAGCATGCTGTCTAATCAGCATCTTGATATGCCCACACCTGTGAGGTGGATGGATTATCACGGCAAAGGAGAAGTGCTCACTAACACATATTTAGACAGATTTTTGAACAATATTTGAGAGAAATAGGCATTTTGTTTACATAGAAAAAGTCTTAGATCTTTGAGTTCAGCTCATGAAAAATGGGGGCAAAAACAAAAGTGATACATTTATAATTTTGTTCAGTATATATGCATAGATTTTTACGTGCAGGTCAATATTTCTCTTCCTTCTCTAAAGCAGCCCCGCAGGCCTCGCCCCCATTTGCTGCCTTTTCCCAAGGGCGGGGTTTACTTGGGTTTGTTAAGTCCCGAGCCCGGGAAGTAACTTCCGTTTTTGTAGGCATTAAACTGCCAGAATTTTAAAAGATAATATCTCCGTTTGCATTGAACTTTCAGCTTTGTAACCTTGCAGATATTGTTTATGCTCACACAGCAACACTAGACACTAACTAACATTAAAAAAGTAAAATCGCAATCAACCACCCCTTTAAAGCAAACTATAGGTGTGTCTAGTAAATACCAATATTTAAAAAAAAATGTAAACTATAAACAATGGCTTCTGAGTTCATGGCAACACATTTAAAATATTAGTTGTATTTATTTATTTTTAATTTTTTTGCTCAAAACATTTATTCATCAGCTGGGATCTTATGGATTACTGTCGGGTTCGTTCGCATGGTTTTTGAAGCATTATCTTTGAGGATCCCATCCACTTGCATTATTTGGACTCACATAGATGGATTACTTTTAAATTACTTACTAAATTAGTTTATCTGAAGAAAGAATGTCATAAACATCTACCCAACCAATACTGAATGTGCTGCAAATACTGTCAATGCAACCAAATACAGAAAACGCTGCAAATACTCACAATGCAACCGAATACAGAAAACACTGCAAATACCCACAATGCAACCAAATACAGAAAACACTGCGAATACTCTCAACACAACCAAATACAGAAAACGCTGTAAATACTCTCAACACAACCAAATACAGAAAATGCTGCAAATACTCACAACGCAACCATATACAGAAAACTCTCAACGCAACCAAATACAGAAAACTCGCAACGCAACCAAATACAGAAAACGCTGCAAATACTCACAACGCAACCAAATACAGAAAACTCTCAACGCAGCCAAATACAGAAAACGCTGCAAATACTGTCAATGCAACCAAATACAGAAACGCTGCAAATACTCTCAACGCAACCAAATCACAAACACGCTGCAAATACTCACAATGCAACCAAATACAGAAAACACTGCAAATATTCAGAATGCAACCAAATACAGAAAATGCTGCAAATACCATCAACGCAACCAAATACAGAAAACGCTGCAAATACTCACAATTCAACCATATACAGAAAACACTGCAAATACTCACAACGCAACCAAATACAGAAAACGCTGCAAATACTCACAATGCAACCAAATACAGAAAACGCTGCAAATACTCTCATTGCAACCAAATACAGAAACACGCTGCAAATACTCACAGTGCAACCAAATACAGAAAACGTTGCAAATACTCACAACGCAACCAAATAAAGAAACACGCTGCAAATACCCACAGCACTAAATAGAAAAGCAGAAAACTCTGCGAAATACTCCCAACGCACACCAATAAAGAACTCTCAAACGGCAACCAAATACAGAAACATGCTGCAAATATTCACAATGCAACCAAATACAGAAATGCTGCAAATACTCACAACGCAACCAAATAAAGAAAACTCTCAACGCAACCAAATACAGAAAACTCTCAACGCAACCAAATACAAAAAACGCGCAATACTCCAAAACTCCAACAAATACAGAAACGCTGCAAATACTCACAACGCATTCGACCCACATACAGAAAACGCTGCAAATACTTTCAATGCAACCAAATACAGAAAACGCAGCAAATACTGTCAACACAACCAAATACAGAAACGCTGCAAATACTCTCAACGCAACCAAATCACAAACACGCTGCAAATACTCACAACGCAACCAAACACAGAAACGCGCTGCAAATACTCTCAACACAAACAAATACAGAAACACACTGCAAATACTCACAATGCAACCATATACAGAAAACACTGCAAATACTCAGAATGCAACCATATACAGAAAACACTGCAAATACTCAGAACGCAACCAAATACAGAAAACGCTGCAAATACTCACAATGCAACCAAATACAGAAAACGCTGCAAATACCCACAATGCAACTAAATACAGAAAACGCTGCAAATACTCACAATTCAACCATATACAGAAAACACTGCAAATACTCACAATGCCATCAAATACAGAACACGCTGCAAATACTCCTTGCAACCAAATACAGAAAACGTTGCAAATACTCACAACGCAACCAAATACAGAAACACGCTGCAAATACTCTCAACGCAACCAAATACATAAAACGCTGCAAATACTCTCAACGCAACCAAATACAGAAAACGCTGCAAGTACCCACAATGCAACCAAATACAGAAAACGCTGCAAATACCCACAATGACACCAAATACAAACACGCTGCAATACTCACAACGCAACCCAATCGTCAACACTGCAAATACCAGAACGCAACCAAATACAGAAACGTGCTGCAAATATTCACAACACAAATACTGTAACACGCTGCAAATACTCATAATGCAACCAAATACAGAAATGCGCTGCAAATACTCGCAACACAACAAAATACAGAAACGTGCTGCAAATACTCACTACACAACCAAATACTGTAATGCGCTGCAAATACTCACAATGCAGCCAAATACAGAAAATGCTACAAATATTCACAACGCAACCAAATACAGAAAACTCTCAACGCAACCAAATACAGAAAATGCTGCAAATACTCATAACGCAACCAAATACAGAAAACTCTCAACGCAACCAAATACAGAAAACGCTGCAAATACTCACAATTCAACCATATACAGAAAACACTGCAAATACTAAGAACGCAACCAAATACAGAAAACGCTGCAAATACCCACAATGCAACCAAATACTGTCACGCAACCAAATACAGAAAACTCTGCAAATACTCACAATACAACCAAATAAACAAACGTGCCGCAAATACTCGCAACACAACCAAATAAAGAAACACGCCGCAAATACTCACCATGCCATCAAATCCGAACACGCTGGCAAAAACTCTCAACGCAACCAAATACAGAAAATGCTGCAAATACTCACAACGCAACCAAATACAGAAAACGCTGCAAATACTCACAACGCAACCAAATACAGAAAATGCTGCAAATACTCACAACGCAGCCAAATACAGAAAACGCTGCAAATACCCACAATGCAACTAAATACAGAAAACGCTGCAAATACTCACAATTCAACCATATACAGAAAACACTGCAAATACTCTCATTGCAACCAAATACAGAAACACGCTCCAAATGCTCACAACACAACTACAGAAACGTTGCAAAAATACTCACAATGCAAACCAAATACAAAACGCTGCAAAAACTCACACGCAGCCAAAATACTAAAATGCTACAAATATTCACAAACCCGCAAGGGAACAAATACTAACTCTCACGCAAACCACATATCAGAAATGCTGCAAATACGCACAACGCAACCAATACGAAAATCTCAACGCAAGCAAAATCCAGAAAAAACGCTACAAATACTCACAACGCACCAAATACAGAAAACTCTCAACGCACCCAAAGACAGAAAACACTGCAAATATTCAGAATGCAACCAAATACAGAAAATGCTGTAAATACTCTCAACGCAACCATATACAGAAAACACTGCAAATACTCAGAATGCAACCAAATACAGAAAACGCTGCAAATACTCACAACGCAACCAAATACAGAAAATGCTGTAAATACTCTCAACGCAACCATATACAGAAAACACTGCAAATACTCAGAATGCAACCAAATACAGAAAATGCTGTAAATACTCACAACGCAGCCAAATACATAAAATGCTGTAAATACTCACAACGCAGCCAAATACATAAAATGCTGTAAATACTCACAACGCAGCCAAATACAAAAATTTACTGCAAAGACTCACAATGCAACCAAATACAGAAACGTTGCAAATACTCACATGCAACCAAATACAGAAAACGCTGCAAATACTCACAATGCAACCAAATACAGAAAAACACTGCAAATATTCACGGCTAGTGCTGTCAAACGATTAATGACGATTAATTTCATCCAAAATAAAATGTCTTGTCTACATAATATACTGTATGTGTGTACTGTGTATATTTATTATGTATACATAAATACACACACATACAGCATATAAGGATAACATTTATTATATTAAAATGCATGTAGGTGTATTTATATACATAATAAATATACACATAACACACACATATATTATGCAAACAAAAACATTTATTTCAGATGTGATTAATCACGATTAATCATTTGACAGCACTACTCACAACGCAACCAAATACAACACAACCATATACAGAAAACTCTGCAAATACTCACAATACAACCAAATACAGAAACACATTGCAAATACAATAAATGCTGCAAATACTCACAACACAACCAAATACATTTGCAGCATGTGTTCTAAAAGTGATGGGTTTTCTTAATTTGCTGGTGTTTTTTCAATTTGCATGTGTTTTCTTAAATTGCAGCACGTTGAGCTCTCTCGGCCACCGTAATTTTAGCATTAAAGTTAATATACAGAAACCGCTGCAAAACTCACAATGCAACCAAATACAGAAAACGTTGCAAATACTCACAACGCAGCCAAATACAGAAAATGCTGCAAATACTCACAACGCAACCAAATACAGAAAACTCTCAACGCAACCAAATACAGAAAACGCTGCAAATACTCACAACGCAGCCAAATACAGAAAACGCTGCAAATACCCACAATGACACCAAATACTCACAACGCAACCAAATACAGAAAATGCTGCAAATACTCTCAACGCAACCAACTACAGAAAACACTGCAAATACTCACAATGCCATCAAATACAGAACACGCTGCAAATACTCTCAACGCAACCAAATACAGAAAATGCTGCAAATACTCACAACATAACCAAATACAGAAACGCTGCAAATACCCCCACCCAAATTGGCAACCAAATACAAAAACGCTGCAAATACTCCTCACTCAACACAATCCCTAAACACGCTGCAATCTCACAACGCAACGCATATACAGAAAAACACTGCAAATACTCAGAATGCAACCATATACAGAAAACACTGCAAATACTCTCATTGCAACCAAATACAGAAACACGCTGCAAATACTCACATGCACCAATAAGAAAACGTTTGCAAAATACTCACAATGCACCAAATAAAGAAACGCTGCAATACTCACAACGCAACCAATACAAGAAACTCCACGCAAGACCAAATACCAAAAACCTGCAAATACTCACAAGAGCCAAATACAGAAAATGCTACATCGTCACAACGCAACCAAATACATAACTCTCACTCAACCAATACAGAAAAATGCTGCAATACTCACAACGCAACCAAATCCCGAAAATCTCTCAACGCAACAAATACAGAACACGACAAATACTCACCAACGCAACCAAATCCAGAAAACTCTCAACTCAACAATACATAAAATGCTGCAAATACCCACATGCAACCAACTACAGAAACCTGCACTACTCCAAGCGCAACAATACAGAAATGCTACAAATATTCACAAACGCAACACAATACAGAAACTCTCAACGCAAACCAAATACAGAAATGCTTGCAAATACTCACAACGCACCCAAATACAGAACAACTCTCAACGCACAAAATAACCGGAAAACGCACAATACTCACAACGCAGCCAAATACAGAAAACTCTCAACGCAACAAAATACATAAATGCTGCAAATACCCACAATGCAACCAAATACAGAAAACGCTGCAAATACTCACAACGCAACCAAATACAAAAATGTACTGCAAATACTCACAACGCAACCAAATACAGAAAACACTGCAAATANGGGAGCATGAGTCATCCACGAAAGCCCCTCAGCGTGCTTCATGCCCAGACACGAGAGGCAGCGATCGTGACAATCACCCAGCGCCAGGTAACGACCGCATCCAGAAACGCCCGGGTGATACGTTGTCTATAGCAAGACCCCCATCGTCTTTACAAAGACGTAACGTCAAATTTGCCAAGCAACGTCGTCTTTAAAAAACGCACCCAAAATTGCTCTTTTAGGGAAAAAGCTATTTTAGCGTGCTGAGGCGCACAGGGGCGATGATCATTTGCAACACAAACAGGGAGTAGTGCAGCCCGATGTGTGCAACCCACTCGACACGGGAAAACACCACAGCTGAAGCGCCGTCCGCCAACACGAAGAGCTCTACAAGAGCGTGCTGAACTCGTTCGAACAGATGTGATCGGCTCGGCTACGAAGCGAAAAGTTGAATATGCGCTGCACCTGCTGCCTATTTATACTCATGCTGTGATCAGCAGCAGATGGATGCAATAATAGCATGCCACTGTGCATTGGCTCGTTTAGTTTACACTCGAAGTAGATTGGTCCATCTAAGCGAGATCCCAATTTCGTCGGACATCCGACGTGACGTCGAGAGTGACAGACTGAAAGGGAACCAAATACAGAAAAACACTGCAAATATTCACGGCTAGTGCTGTCAAACGATTAATGACGATTAATTTCATCCAAAATAAAATGTCTTGTCTACATAATATACTATATGTGTGTACTGTGTATATTTATTATGTATATATAAATACACACACATACAGCATATATGATACATTATTATATTATAAATGCATGTATGTGTATTTATATACATAATAAATACACAGTACACACACATAGATTATGTAAAACAAAAACTTTTATTTCAGATGTGATTAATCACGATTAATCATTGCCCAGCACTCTCCAACGCAACCAAAACAAACACAACCATATACAGAAAACTCTGCAAATACTCACAATACAACCAAATACAGAAACACATTGCAAATACAATAAATGCTGCAAATACTCACAACACAACCAAAATACATTTGCAGCATGTGTTCTAAAAGGTGGGTTTTCTTAATTTGCTGGTGTTTTTTCAATTTGCATGTGTTTTCAAAGTTGCAGCGCTCAAGGCTCCTTGGCACCATAATATTATAGGTAACTTATATGAAATACAGAAAATGCTGTAAATACTCACAACGCAGCCAAATACATAAAATGCTGTAAATACTCACAACGCAGCCAAATACAGAAAATGCTACAAATATTCACAACGCAACCAAATACAGAAAACTCTCAACGCAACCAAATACAGAAAACGCTGCAAATACTCACAACGCAACCAAATACAGAAAACGCTGCAAATACTCACAACGCAACCAAATACAGAAAACTCTCAACGCAACCAAATACAGAAAACGCTACAAATACTCACAACGCAACCAAATACAGAAAACTCTCAACGCAACCAAATACAGAAAACACTACAAATACTCACAACGCAACCAAATACAAAAAACTCTCAACGCAACCAAATACAGAAAACACTACAAATACTCACAACGCAACCAAATACAGAAAACTCTCAACGCAACCAAATACAGAAAACGCTACAAATACTCACAACGCAACCAAATACAGAAAACTCTCAACGCAACCAAATACAGAAAATGCTGCAAATACTCACAACGCAACCAAATACAGAAAACACTACAAATACTCACAACGCAACCAAATACAAAAAACTCTCAACGCAACCAAATACAGAAAACACTACAAATACTCACAACGCAACCAAATACAAAAACGTACTGCAAATACTCACAACGCAACCAAATAAAGAAACACGCTGCAAATACAACACAAACAAAGAAACACACTGCAAATACTCACAACACAAAAAAACAGAAATGCACTGCAAATACTCAAAACGCAACCAAATACAAGAATAATGCTGTAATACTCACCAACGCAACCAACATACAGAAAACGCTACAAATATCACACGCAACCAAAACAGAAAACTATCAACGCAACAAATACAGAAACACGCTGCTAATACTCACAACGCAACCCAAAATACAGAAAACGTTGCAAATACTCACAACGCAGCCAAATACAGAAAACACTACAAATATTCACAACGCAACCAAATACAGAAAACGCTGCAAATACTCACAATGCAACCAAATACAGAAAACGCTGCAAATACTCACAACGCAACCAAATACAGAAAATGCTGTAAATACTCACAACGCAACCAAATACAGAAAACACTACAAATATTCACAACGCAACCAAATACAAAAAACTCTCAACGCAACCAAATACAGAAAACACTACAAATACTCACAACGCAACCAAATACAGAAAACGCTACAAATACTCACAACGCAACCAAATACAGAAAACTCTCAACGCAACCAAATACAGAAAACGCTGCAAATACTCACAACGCAACCAAATACAGAAAACGCTGCAAATACTCACAACGCAGCCAAATACAGAAAACACTACAAATATTCACAACGCAACCAAATACAGAAAACGCTGCAAATACTCACAATTCAACCATATACAGAAAACACTGCAAATACTAAGAACGCAACCAAATACAGAAAACGCTGAAAATACTCACAATGCAACCAAATACAGAAAACATTGCAAATACTCACAACGCAGCCAAATACATAAAATGCTGTAAATACTCACAACGCAACCAAATACAGAAAATGCTACAAATATTCACAACGCAACCAAATACAGAAAACACTACAAATACTCACAACGCAACCAAATACAGAAAACGCTACAAATACTCACAACGCAACCAAATACAGAAAACTCTCAACGCAACCAAATACAGAAAACGCTGCAAATACTCACAACGCAGCCAAATACAGAAAATGCTGCAAATACTCTCAACGCAACCAAATACAGAAAACGCTACAAATACTCACAACGCAACCAAATACAAAAAACTCTCAACGCAACCAAATACAGAAAACGCTACAAATACTCACAACGCAGCCAAATACAAAAAACTCTCAAATACTCACAAATGCAGCCACTAAGAAAAAATGCTGCAAAGATAACAAGGCACCAAATACAAGAAAAAAAAATACCAAACTATTCACAACGCCAACAAATACAGAGAAACTCTCAACAGCAACCAATACAGGAAAATGCAGAAATACTCACAACGCAGCCAAATAACAAGAAAATGCTGCAAATACTCTCAACGACCAAATACAGAAACGCTGCAAATACCAAAAACGCAAACCAAATACAGAAAATGCGTAAATACATCACAACGCAACCAAATACAGAAAAACCACTACAAATATTCACACACGGCAACAAATACAGAAAATGCTGCAAAATCCACAAAAGCAGCCAAAATACGAAAATGCTGCAAATACTCTCAAACGCACCAAATACAGAAAACGCTGCAAAATACTCCAACGACAATTCCCTGCAGCCAATACAGAAAGCTTGAAGAATACTCTCAACGCAACCAAATTACAGAAAATGCTGCAAAGTGCATAATCACAACGCAGCCAAATGTAAGAAAATGCTGAAAATTACTCTCACGCAAACAAATACAGAAAATCGTGCTGCAAATACATCAACGCAACCCAAAATAAGAAAACGCGCCAAATTCTCACAACACGAACAAATACAGAAACGCTGCAAATACTCACAATGCAACCAAATACAGAAAACGCTGCAAATACTCACAACGCAGCCAAATACAGAAAACACTACAAATATTCACAACGCAACCAAATACAGAAAACTCTCAACGCAACCAAATACAGAAAACGCTGCAAATACTCACAACGCAACCAAATACAGAAAACACTACAAATATTCACAACGCAACCAAATACAGAAATCTCTCAATGCAACCAAATACAGAAAACGCTGCAAATACTCACAACGCAACCAAATACAGAAAATACTGCAAATACTCTCAACGCAACCAAATACAGAACTCTCTGCAATGCAACCCAATAACATTGAAAACGCTGCATAATACTCACAACGCAACCAAATACAGTAAAATGCTGACCTTACTCTCAACGGCAACCAATACAGAAGGAACACTGCAATCCTCAAGAAATGCAACCAAATACAGAAAATGCTGTAAATACTCACAATGCAACCAAATACAGAAAACGCTGCAATAACTCACAACGCAACCAAATAATAATAACCATAATATTATAGGTAATTATATGAAATGTTTTGTATTTTCCACTGAACTATTAACAAAATTAACACATTTCACCTGCATTTTCTAGACATTCCAGTGATTCCAGACCTGGAGGAGGTTCAAGAGGAAGACCTCACCATGCAGATCGCTGCTCCACCCAGGTATCCTTCGGTCCAAACAATAATCATCGTCAAGAAACAAACTCTATATGCTTCAAGATCTGCTGGATCTTGCTGAGAAACGTAGTTAAGTTAGTTAAACTGTCTACATGCCAAAAACACTTGGATATGTGCAAACTGTTTTCTCGTGAATAATGGGTTTATCAATCAGTGTTCATGTCTATGGTTTGTCATAATATTTTGTCAAAGTTTGAATTCATTCTTAATTGGATTGATGGAGCTGAAGCGTCTTAGAATTTCATCCAGTCGTCTATCGGCATTTTAAAAGGAGGATGAAATAGTCTTTAGACGCCTTTGAGATGCTAAAAACAGACACGTGTTTATAGTTCTCTCTTGTCTGCAGTATCCAGGTGAACAGAGTTATGACCTACAGAGACCTGGACAACGACCTCATGAAGTACTCGGCTTTTCAGACCCTGGTGAGACACTCACCCATCATTACCCATCATCCCTTAACAACAAACACTGCTGCTTTGTGTAAATCAAGGATGTTGTAAGGAGCATAAAGTTACTGCCTAATTCATCCTTCACGTCCTACAGTGTCTGTTTTTTGGACTACCCTGGCATTATATTGCAATGCTTCAGTATTTTCAGTAATGGCTTGGCTAATGTTTTGTCTGTACTGAATGTTTCTCAGGATGGAGAGATTGACCTGAAGCTGCTCACGAAGGTTTTAGCCCCGGAGCAGGAGGTGAGAGAGGTGAGCGCTGCCAGTAAATATAGCGTCTGTCCGGCTCTTTCTAGGCCGTGTAAGAGGGTCAGACAACAGATTTATGAAGTCACCAGCAGCATTCTTCATCTCATACTGTCCCACAATGTGTTACAGGACAGTTCACCCAGATATGAGTGCTCTGTCTTCATTTACTCACCCTCATGTCATTCCAAACTCATATGACTTTCATATACTATATTTTGAAGAACCTTCACTCTTCTATATAAAATGACAGTCCAAAATAATAATAATAAAAGCACCATAAAAGTGCATATGATTCATGTAAACATGATTCATTTTTTAAAAAGTACATTTCTTGTGAAATTATCCGTATCCAGATATTAAATAATGAATACGTAATTCATTATTTAATATCTGTCTGTATGGTGTTTTAACTGTCATATCTAGAGCTAAAGAATCTGATTATATTTAGTATTTGTCTTGTATCTTATGTATTTGTTTTAAATTGATTTTAAATGGTTAAAAGAGAAATCATAATTTTAACCAATAGATTCAAAATAAAAACTGAAAACAACATGTTTGACCCAGTATTGTAAAACATTTTTAACTAAAACTGCAACTCTTAAAAGCCATTTCCATCATTTAAATAGAGCTTAAATAGAACAAAAGATAAATATTAGATGAAAAACTGTAAAAAAAGAATTGTTGTTATTGAAAAAATTGTGATTTTAAAATAATAGTGAACAATTAACATAAATGACAAAAGCACATTTCAAAAATACTTAAACTTTAACTACAATTAAAATAGCGTTTATAAAATAAAAATAATAAATAGAGTAAAAATACAAGCAGTAATAAAAGCTATAATAAAAATTCAAAAAGTTATAATAGTGCGTGTGTTTGTATTTATATGTAAAATACTAAAATAACGCAATAACACTGCTTTACACTGTTTTTCACTGTAAATCAATACAGTGTGAACATTTTTAAGTGATGACAAATTAATAGTTTTGAATCAAATTAGTTTGAATGTCAAAGATATTTTGAAGAACCCTCTCTCTTTTATATACATTGACATTAAATGACCGAAATGATTAATCAAAATATTTTTTATAAAGCACTATAGAAGTACATAATGCGTACTATATTCTAAGTGTGAGGAAGGGAAATATGGCACACGAGTCATAAAATCTACTTTATTCCTACATTTTTCAATCATTTTGGAGCTCGACAGACATGCTAGTTATGAACTGTGTGGAAATAAGATACATAAAGATTTGTCCGAAAATCTCCTTTTGTGTTCCTCGACACGAGTGTAAGTGAATGCGGACAGAAGCTTTGTGTTGAGGTGAACTGTTGCTTTAAATGCACTGTATTTCTCCTGCTCTCTGTGAAGCTGCTGTGATGGTTTGGTGGTGTCTGTGCAGGAGGACGTGGGCTGGGATTGGGATCATCTGTTCACCGAGGTCTCCTCTGAGCTCCAGACGGAATGGGATCAAGGAGAGCGGGAAGATCAGTCTCCACTTCCTGTGGCCTGAGGATGGATTTACACCTCATGTGCTCAGATAGGAAAATATTGTTCATATTGAATGTGTTTCTTGACGTGTCATTGCTTACGCTCTGTGTGTTTCTCATTAAGGTTAACCTTGCAAACCCAGAAACATTGCTTTTCTTAACTGGATCAATCTGGAGACATTTGTCACCAAAATCCAAGGTTAATGAGCAGGGAAACTAAAATCCAGTTGATTGAGTTAAAATGAACTTTGCACATCCGAGCAAGCCGGCCTTATCGTTATTGACCACAGCATCGACCATCTGAGCTCGTCCTGTTCTCATGAGCTTCATTCCTGCATTTCTATCACACCGTGTGGATTAACGTGATAACCTGCTTCATTTAAGCCAGAATATCAAATATATGTGTTTAAATGTCACTATTTGAAAAATGCACGTCTCATGAAATCAGTAGTTAAAACTGAAATGTTTCATTATTTTTTTTTTGATGATAATCAGTATGTGTCTTGTATACGATATGTTTGTTTTTACAGCTTTTCTCAATCAATTTGACACTTTTCTCCAATGCAATGGACTTGTTCTCAAAACATTTAACACATTTAATCACAAAAAATTTTTTCTAGTAATGCAATTATTAAAATTAAATATTAACATCAAATCTATAGGCGTGTTATCTATTGATTATAAAACACATTCAGCTGTAGATGCACAAATATGCTAATGAAAATACATGTTTATTGCAATTCTTCAAAAGGAAGTTTTGTTTTATATATGTTGTGTATATCTAAACGAAATAAAAATGTTATCCAACACCTGCTATCACCCATGAGAAAAAACTAATTATCCCTTTAACTTAAAATCTGTTTGTGCCTCCTTTAGCAGCAAGAACCGCAAACTAACTTTTCTGATAACTACAGATCAGTCTTTACCGACCCTTTTTTGGTGGGAGATATATACTGTATAAAATTAAAGCAAAATAAAATATTAAGAAAACTAATGCAAAAGCACGTAAAATTGCTCAAACTTAAACTATGATAAAAAATAAAAGATAATTTAATAGTATAATAGTTTATAAATAATACTAAAATAACACATTTTGTCACTATAAATGAACACAGTGTGAACACTTTTAATGTTTTTAAAAAGTTTTTATGTTTTAATAATGACAGATGAACAGCTTAATCGTAAATCATTATGGGAGAAAAAAAACTTAACTTATTTGAGCGAGTTGCCAAGGCAAGGTTGAAATACTAAAACAAGTAAACCTAAATATAGAAAAACTACTTAAAGGAGACATATTATGTCCCTTTTTACAATATGTAATATAAGTCTCTGGTGTCCCCAGAATGTGTCTGTGAAGTTTCAGCTCAAAATACTTTAGAGATTATTTATTATATCATTTTGAAAATGCCTATTTTGAGTGGAAGCAGAAGTACTGTTTTTCGAGCCTGTGTCTTTAAATGCAAATGAGCTGCTGCTCCCCGCCCCCTTTTCCAGAATAGAGCTGCGCCATTACAGCTCGTACCTGCTAAAAACATCTGTTTTGGTTCTGATTATCATGTTTATCATGCTGAAATCATGCGTTTTAAACCATATGAGTTTAAACTTCTGATATAGGGTTTTCTGAGCGCACACAACTGAAGCACACGCACAGAAAGCGGCTGTCACAGCATGTGAGTACTAAACTAAATTCTCATTCACACACAAGTTTACGTTAAAAACACACACGAGTTACAAAAACAGTGGGTTATGTCTGTGAAGGTAAACTGCTGGGAAATAAATCGGTTGTTTATTTTAGATCTGTGTGGCAGCAGCTTCTTTGATTGGTAGATTCACCAGAGACCTGATTATAGCACTTAAAACCTGGAAAAGTCAGATTTTCTTTAAATAAAAAAAAAATCAAAATTGCTAAAACTTTAATTAAAATGTAAACAAAGTACTAAAATATATTCTTTTCCAAATTACTTAATAATTTCCAAAGGGTAGTAAGTAACTTTGCAACTACATGTCATCTAGCAGTCATTGGAGTATTAGTAGACTGTCTGTTTAATATCTTCTAACACTTTATTTTGATGTGTCCACAACATACAACATACTGACTAAACTTTGCAAGTATATGTCAACTTATTCTAACCCTAAACCTAACCTAAGTCTACTCTGAGAGCTAGTAGACATGTAGTTGCAAATTAATAATAATTAGTTGACATGTAGTTGACAAAGTTACTTATAGTTAATAGAATGTCTAAAGTTGACTATCAAAATAAAGTGTAACCAAAACGATCAAACTAACACTGGACTCAAGTCGCTTGAGCAAAAAACTTTCAAGCGTGATGCAAGACGTTTCTCAAGAACCTGTGATGTACATGAATACATCCGCACACACAGAAACACACTCTTGCTGTACTTTGTCTCTGTCTCTCTCCTCACATGAGCTTTTTTGGGCTCTTTAAGCAATTCTCAATAGAACCGAGCAAGAATGCCGCCCCCCCCCCCCCGATCCCCTTTTTTCTTCCCCCCCCCGGGGGCCGAGCTGTGAAAGTGACCATCAATGTACAGACAACCTTAGCTGTCTCTCTCAGGGATGCCAGCGCCTCACAGCCAGTTTAGGAGGCGGCCGCTCAGATTAAAGCCCTGTGATAGCGGGTAACTGACCCGCCTCAACCAAACGCTCCCATAACCGACCCGTCGGACTGAGGATTAGATGACAGCGAGAGAGAGACTGAGTCCAGCTCCTCAAAGTCACCTCTCTCTTTTCTCTCTCTGTCGTTTTATCTCTCTCCATCTTGCTTTCTGTGCAGCTCCACTGTACTGCGTCTCTCCTCAAGATTATAGCTTATTATAGAGATACAGCACCAAAATATGACCCTTCTGTCATCAGTTACTACCCTCATGTTGTTCTAAACCTGTGTGACTTTTAACCCTAATGAATGCATACTGTATCATATTTAATACACAAATTTCTAAGGCCTCTAAATGATCAAAACTTTGCTGTTAAACCTGTTTCACACTCAATCTCCTCCAGGTCTTCTGTTTGATAGTTTAGAGTTGCAGTAAAAGCTATTTTAGTGTAATTGTAGAAACGTCTTCTTGTGTGAAATCTTGACTGATTTTGATCAAGTAAAGGTCAGAATAACGTCAGTAATATCTCCAGATGAACACTTACTGGACTGAAGCAGCTCAGCTTTACTTGATTCTCCATCAATCATGTTTTAGAGTCTCAAATCTGATCCTCAGGATCTTCTGAGGAGCGTTTATTTCCAGAAGATTACTTTCACTGTTCTCAGCGGAGGAATGATCTCACAAGCCTCCAAAGCACAATCTTCAAATCTTCTGGGGAGCATTCTTTCTTCAGCTCTACAATCACTGCATATATGTTGGAGCATTTCACTTCATCTCACCGGAGACACATTACTGGAGATATAGAGACGACTGATATTTAGATCACTTTATTTGTCAGGATCTGACTGCCTGTTATAAGATCTCATGATTTCATACAGCAGAAGAATTGTATCATATACTGTAAATATCAGCATCTGCACCAAATGGCATATTTTTCTCAGTTTGAGCCTCTGAATAAAATTGAGCTGTTTTTTCTTCATATTCTCACTATATCTGACTATATGAGCCATAAAAGCCTGCTGTATGAAATTGATACTCAACAAAATGGTTGACGCCAAAAGTAGCACTTTGTAAAAACACATGATTGAGATTTGAGAGCAATGCCAGGGAAGACAATTATTGACAGTGAGGATAAACATACATTTTAGTCTGTTTCTTCCAAAAAGCTCTATGAAATATTGTGATGATGCTGAATTTTTATTTTTAGAACTATTTCTTTAAGACAAGTGATTGTATCATGCAAGAGAACTACATTAGATAAACTACAGTACTGTTCAAAAGTTTGTAGTCAAAATATTTTAAGTCTCTTCTGCTCACGAAGACTTCATGCCAAAAAAAGTACTATTTCAAATAGTTGTTCTCTATATATTGTATAATGTAATTTATTGCTGTGATCATTACTCCAGTCTTCAGTGTCACATGATCTTCAGAAATCATTCTAATATGCTGAGTTATGCTCAAGAAACATTTCTGATTATTATCAATGTTGAAAACAGTCGTGCTGCACAATATTTCTGTGGAAACCGTGATACATTTTATTTGTCGGGATTCACAGATGAACAGAAAGTTCAAAAGAACAGCGTTTATTTGAAATAGAATATTTTTGTAAAAATGTAAATATCTTACTGTCACTTCTGATTAATTTAATGCATACTTGATGAAAAAGAAAAGAAAACTCTTGACCTATTAATCGGAAGTTGGTCTTTTCCTCATATCTCTCGTTCTCATGGCTAGTAAAACAAACCAGGGGAAGTCATACATTTTTATTAAAAATGCCCTCTGGCCCTAAAAGCGAAGCTGCTGGAGCTCCACGGGTCTGGATTCATGTATTTGGATAGAGTCGGATGCTTAATTGTCGTTCAGAATGGAGATAATTGGCTTTGGTGCCGTTCTAATATGTTTGGGTGGTGACAGAAGCTCCTCCATCTTATCTGCTCTCAGTATCGCCCATCCATACGGCCCAGGGCAATATACGGCCGTGTAATTAAAGTGTAAGAAAATGTGCAGATTGAGAGATATGGGAGAGTGAGGGGTGCGGACAGACGTGACCAAGCGTGGAAGTCACGGGATGTTATGAGCACACGCTTATACCTGCCCGACCGCGTGCCGGGCCTCGGGTCCCGACCTCTTATCAGGGGCCGTATTGTTTGATTCGTCACTGGCTTTGGCTACAAGGAAGCACATGACTTCATATGTGTGTAGATACATCACGGGCATCAATGCACTGAGACTCGTATCATGAGGAATCAAACTGACCTTGATCTTTAGAGATAATACAGACATTAATTATGGAAACATAACGATAACATAATAAATACAAAAAGTAAAAACTTATGACATAGTATGTCACAATTATGAGATAAAAAGTTTAAATTATGACAGAATAAAGATGTTATAATAAAGACTAAAATCTAAATTATACGATTATCTGGCAAAAAGCCACAAATACGAAGTCGTAATTGTGAAAAAGTTCTATCCATCCCATCTCCAAATCGCTCTGTAGGGTCGTGAGGAGATTATGAAATAAAAAGTCATAACTATGAGATAAAAAGACAGTTCAAGATAACTCTGGTCGTATTGACCAGGGTAATGTAAACCTAACATTACTGGGAACAAGAATCTTTAGGCTCATAGTGAACACATCTGTCAGGCTCCAAATAAACACCAATCAGCTTCTAGATGCACAACTATCTGTTTCGTCATTTGTCTTTTGATCTTGATTGAATTCATGAGTTTTGTTGTATGTGAATTTGGTGCGCGTGTGTTTGTGTGTGCATTTCACATTGAGCATGAAATACCGCCGGTGCATTTGTCATGTATTTTATTATTTGACCCTCACTCCTCTCTCTGCCGGACATGTGGCCCCTTTCATTTTTCACATGACTGCTTTTCTTATCACGCTGCCGCTCCTGCCTCTGATTCTCAGGCAATAAAACACAAAACATTCTGTAAAACATGGAGCCATGAGAAATTATGATAATAACTCAAGAGCTGAGGTGAGCTGGGTGTGGAGATCTGGGGTCTGCGGAGGGACGGGTCAAGGTGGTCTCCAGCGCGCTGCCCTCCTATAAACCCTCTCCATCACTGAAGTCGTTCGGCCGCGACCGAGCGCGCAGGGCGGACCGTCTGTCCCACCGCTGGTGGCAATAAAGTGGGATGGATAGAAGACGGCGTTTGCATGTGAGAGCATGTGGAGGTCAGGGCTGCGCGTGGCCATATGCTTGACGTGGATGCATAAAAAGTTGCAAAGCGATGCGAGTCCAGAGATCAGAGCGCCATCATCTGCAAGTCATATCGGATGAGAACCTGATATACAGTGAAGCTACACAGCATCTGGGCCAGAAACATACTTCATGCAAAAAGTAGCGCTGTCAAGCAAGTACAATTTTAAAATCTGATTAATTACATAATTTGCCAGCTAATTAATCACAAATTTATCGCAAATTTTTTCTCTCCAAAAAAGATCATTTGAAGTAATTATTGTGTTAAATGAGAACAGTATTGAATAGACATGGCAAAAAAAAGTAGCTTTAAAATATTTTGATTCAACATAGAATTTGTTGCACAAATATTTAAGGCTACAATGAGGCTGTGACATTGTTTTCAGAAGCTGCATTTAAAGTGGAATTTAGGTTGGTATTTACACAGACTGTTCAGAGGTGACATGAATGCATTTATACTGCAATTACAATTGCATAAATAATGCTATGACATTAATGGTCTAAATATGAAACTAAATTCAAGTTGCTGTCTTAATGAGCGAGTCATTCGGTCATCATTCAACCGATTCAAATTCAAACGGCGAATTCATTCAGAAACAAAGCAAGTGACTGTTTTTATGAATGAGTCACTATATCATTGACCCACTTGATTCACTCAAAAAACATGGATTCATTCAGTAGCGAATCACTGCTGGGTTGATCAGAATCACATAAAAGTTCTGCTGTGGCTTTGATTGGAGCAATTTTCATTTGTGAAACTGAGCAAAAATCATGCAGATATTCAGGAAAACAGCACTCTTGCTGGTATGACATTGTTTAACTATATTATATGATATAAAACCATACAATGTCATTTTATGCCCTGATACCTTGAATTTTAGGGGTATATCGCTGCATTATAAACACGTCAGTGTATGATGACGTACAGGTCTGGGATAGGCGACTGCATTAAACGCGTTAATCATTTTAACGCTTTTTTTTTCCGCAAGCCAGGCTTATTAAAAATACGTGCTTGTGGCATTGTTTCTACAAAACTGATATTACATACCTATTGCATGTTTCACGGTAAAGTGAAATGTCAAGTGAGAGACGCTAAAAAGCGTGATCAATATGTGACCATCGCAAAATTTTATTTAACATTGGTTCTTAAATGTCGAGAGTGGAGCTACAAGGTGAAAGCCACGATGTGTTAACGATGCAACAGTGAAGCAAAACACACCGCTGATGCAACTGTGCTATATAACTTCCTTCTATGCGGATTTGCAAACTGTAGTTTGCGATTTGTCCAAGAGCGCTTCATTTACAAGTAACAAACACCTATCGCGTCGGCTACCAAGAAAATCCATACACGTGAAGCTGTATATGTGACGCTAATGTTCAGTAGTATCAGTTTTCAAATCTCACAGCATGCTACATTGTTTACAAGTGAAAGAATTGTGCAAAAAAATGGCTTCTAATCGAAAAACGACCTGTAAGCAAACGTTGTGGGAATTTTACTGCCTCTAGTGTTCATTTCAACTGGAAACTGCAGCGATTCTTACATATAGGTATGCTTTTTCGATTTTGGAGAAATTTAGGTAGAGGCATGTATTTCCAATGAGCCTGAGTAGCATTATACACACTTTCACCTGTTCTTGCATTACTTTCCATTTCATCTCAAGTCATCTTATTTTTTAACCAGCTGTTTTTAACCATTCAATCAATTCCTGATGTATACAGTCAAGTTCTGTCTTGGGTTCAGGTTCACTTGCTTTGGTTTCTTTAATGTAATGCAATGACATGCAGAGGATTCAAAGTTTGACAAATACTTTCTCGTGGCTGCTGTATAATAAAACAGTCATATAATAGTGCGCTGACCCAGTGTCCGGCGGGGTCTGAGAGCTGTGACTGGCGTTCTGTCCGATATCAGAAAGCGTGGCCGGTATGAAGCGAAGCGTGAGGTTGATCACACACCTGCTGCAGTTCAGCTTCCTTTGGCATCTGCGGCCGCTGCCATTCTCCTTCCTGTGTGTCAAGCCTCTCCTCTTTCCTGGCTTCCGGGGTCGGCCGCTCCATCTGTCCAGAGCCGGCGGGGGTCCGGGCAGCCCTACAGAGGCGTGCTGAGAGGGTCCCGGACCCTTGTGGTGCGTCTGCCGGGGTCTCTGTGTGTTCCTCTAAATCCAAACACTTCCATCGCGAGATTCCTGTGCCAGCTGGCCGGACTCACCTCCTAAAACCAGCGAGGTAACGTCCACCTCCACGTCTGCTGCTGTCGCTCTCCTTACTGACTATCCTTCAAAGCTCACCAATAACTAATCAAGCACTTCCTTTTGTTTGAGTGACTTCATCAGGTTAATACATGTTTGGGTTTCAAATGAAGTGCCAAGGGATTGTAATTTTATTGAATTATTTAGTATTTTGTTTTAGTTTTGTGTGAGAGAATGCTGTTGACAATAGTAGTTATCTTACAATAAGCCATAATCCCTCACACAACCACGTTTTTATGACACATGATGGAAATAGTGTTCATTTTCTTCACATTAACATTGAGTTAATGTATATAAGCCCATTTATTTATTCATTTTCATCACATAAGAAAAAAATGCTTTGGTAAATCATGAGTGAATCATAAAATTCTAAAGTTTGAGATAAAATGTCATAGTTAAGACAAAAAGTTGAAATTATTCAAAGCCAATTTCCACCAAATTAGAAAAAAAAAAAACATGGTTTGGGAGTAAATCATAAAATTTGAAATTATGAGATAAAGTGTCATAATTATGACATAAAAGTCCAAATTAAAACAATTGAAATTATGAGATAAAGTCGTAATTATGACAAGGTTAAAATTTTGAAATACAAAGTCATGATTATGAGATAAAAAGTAAACAAGTATAAAAAACAATTATGAGCTAAAAGTTCTAAATTAAAAAGTCATAATTATGACAAGTTTGAAATCATGGCAAAAAATGAAAATGATGTGATAAAACGTCAGTAATGACAGTTGAAATTATGAAGAATTCTGAGATAAATAGAAATTAGGACAGTCAAAATAATTAGATAAAAGTGACGTCAAAATTATGAGATTGCCTCAAAAAAAGTCATAATAGAAAGTCACAATTAATACTAAATCTTAATTATGAGAAAAAGTTGAAATAAGTGATAAAAAAATAATTTTTTATGTTATAAAAAAAGTGAAAAATAAGTAATGAAAAATAGAAATTAGCTAAAATGCAATATGTAATAATATGTAATGTATGTAATAATTATTTATTAAACATCTGAAATATTAATGTCATTATTTTGACTTTTTAAACTTTTTTTTCTCTCTCAATGTTCCAATATTCCTGTCATGTTCTGTCTGTCTGTGCTTGTTCTGTGGACTTTTAGTTTGTCGTTGTGTCTAGTTCCTCTGTTATAAATGACTCCTGTTACTTTGTAAGGCACATAAATGAACATTTGCGGATAATAGATTTAAAACCCCATGTTTGGACAATATCATCTCTTGACAGCTCAACAGTTCTTTACACAGAAATTGAGACGGACTGTTCTACTGTATTGTGATGTGTTCCTGAACAAGAAAAACAAACAACTAAGCTTTTTTTATCCATCGGTTGCTGACTGCACTTGTGTGTGAATGAAGAGAGGAGATAAACAGGAGAGAGGCTGCTGGGATCCGTTTGGACTCACAGTCAGTCAGAAGTAGAGCAGTATTAACCGCTGAGCTCAGGTTTCTGAATAGGTGTGCTGGCAGACACTCGTCTGGTTCTGACTGTGTTTGGGAGGTCATTCCATTATTGGACGGCAATGACAGAAGCTCTTGGATCTGGACTGGTGAGACGCTTTCATTTGGACAGTAAACTGAGCTGGATGGAGGCTCCAAGCTGCCCACAGCAACTGGGCTCAGCTTCTCCACTGCACTTCCACTTATATTAGCAATATTTACATTATTACAACATGGACATTAAGAATACTGGATAGAAGCTTTGTAATATATATTTCAATATTCACAGAATATTGGATCCATAGCCTTGTGGGCAGAACTCGGACATGTCTGCTCAGGATGTTCTCTCCCATTCTCAAAAGTATTGTCTTATATAAAGGCATAAAACAAAATAGCATCAACATCTAATATAATGTAATACAATTGTATAAATATTAATACATACTATAGGATCATAAACATTCATTTATTAAATGTTATTTTCACTACTATTTCATTTAAAAGTACAGCATACATTTTTCTTCTTCTGGGTATTCCATAAAATGAAGAAAGGAAATAAATATTATATCAATATTAATATAAAGTTGTTTTCACTACACTTTATTTATATGTACAGAGAGCATTTTTTATTTTTATTTTTTGAAAACCTTCCAGGCATTTAAAAATATTTCAAGATTTATTTTGGTATTTTGGAATTAGTGATGTTCAAAACTAGGGCTGGACGATATTCACAATGATTTAGTTAATATTATGGCATTAAAATAAGAATTGTATGTGCTTTTGATTTTTTTATTTTATTTTATTTTTTCCTCTCATTGTAAGAATCACCCTTTCGAGTCATATCAGAGCAAATATATAATTATCGAGGTGCAATATTTAATCACAACAAAAGGCAAAATGTTCCCCCTAATCCCATCCTGCTAACAATCATCCTCATGAGTCTCTCTGAGAGCGGCTTCATCTCTGTCTGGACCCTCAGTGCTAGTGAGTTAACATGAAGACAGTGAGCTCTCGGGCTCCGACCTCCTGCTCAGAGCACAAAGAAGGACGCTCTTCCCTCAAATCAGATGAAGCTCCACGTGTGTAGATTGCATTGAGCTGTCTGTGACACTGCCCTCTATCTGCCCCCTCCGCAGCTCTGAGTGCTCTCATCACCCGCCTCTCAGGGGATTGTCATCGCAGGCTCTGTTCCAAATCCTTGTGTGCTGCCCACATAGACGGCATTCTAAAGCATCGTATGCACGCTTCCAAAGCTGTTCCAAAAGACAGGCAGCAACATTATCCTGTCTTATAAGATGCCTTAATTTGAAAGCAACACAACATTCATGATTCGCTCTTAAGAATAAAGCTTCTTTATTGGCTTTGATGGTTCCACGAAGAACCAAAGCAAAAAAAACCTTCCAGCAGGTTCTATAAAAGGTTCTTTCGATGTTTTTAAATATTTTTCACACTAACACAAAGAAAATGTTCTTTTAAGAACTGTTCACTGAAAGGATCTTTCAGCGGGGAACCCAAAATGATTCCTCAATGGGATCACTGCCAAAAAAAAGTACTTTTATTTTTAGGAGTGTTTGTGGAAAAGTCATGCATTGTGACAAACTCCATAAAAGTTTATGTTTAAAATCAGTCAATCAGAAAGTATCGAAATAGTTCAATGTTTTAGAAAAAAAAAGCTGATATCAGTGTATGTTATGCCTATTACAGTAATGCATTGAATAGCAACATGCAACAGCTCATCAGTTGTGAATAAACTCAGTATTGGAACAGAATGAGCAGCAATCAGACTAGTTAATTGTGCAGGTCATGAACAGACACACAAAGGTCACAGTTTCCTGAGATTATCCGAATTGTATTTTAACTAAAATACATTTGTCACGAGAACAATATAGCTACATGAGAGCATATTTATAGCCTACATTTATTTATTTTGACTTGGGCTCATCTTATTGACATTACCAGCAAGGACGAATGTGTGAGATTTATTCCAGCATTCATGTCTGATCTCATCTCATGTCCGTCAGCATCATCTGCTCGTCCAATCAAATTACTCCGATTTCTGGTTTCCTCGCCGTCTCTCTGCTTCGTCCCGAAAGTCAGTCTGCCTACAAAAACGTGCATTTGTATCGATGCAGAAATGAGGAGGATTGTAAATGATGGAGACGTTTGACGTGACATTGAGAGTGCGCACAGGTGAGACTGAATGGATTCTTAACCTTGAAAAGACAAGGGCAGCCGATCTGAATCATCCTGCAACGTCCACCAAACTGTATACCTCATTCAAAATGCTTCACACTTTAAGTTTGCACACAAAAATGTAGCCACAAAAGCTGTCACTGGGCCTGTGCGTTTTCAAAAGTTTTTTTTACCCTCCCAAAGATGCACATTAGAACCTCAAAGGTGCATATTAATACCAAAAGCGAACACTTTGGCACCTAAAGGGTACATAATTGGTACGCTATGAAAAGGGACAGCTTCTGTACCATTTTTCTGAGAATGTGGGAGGCGGGGAAAAGGCTTTTAAATAAAAAAAGAAACCGTTTAACAAAGATGCAAAAATAAAAGCTATGAAAAATAAAAAGTTCTCGACGAAAAAGAGAGCTGCGCGGAAAAGGCGCGCGCCTCTGGAGTGATTTATTTGGCAAATCAGGACACAATGAGCGCATTATGACGCTCTAATAGGAGAGAGTGTTTGGGGAGCCGCTAATTGGCTGTGATTGAGTTGCAGGCTGGGAGGGAGAGACCTGGGACGCGCGAGCGTCTGTCAGACAATCATCCGCTAATCAGAGAGCTCAAATTAAAAGAGTGCGTGTTTGGAGTCGAGGACGGGATGATGGCGCAGAGCCGGAGTGATTGTGAACTTCACCAGTGCGCTCCTGCATGCACCACACACTTTAATCATTCTGAAACTCAGACACTGCACTGCAGCCTCATGCATGTGTCTACTGATTCATTTGAACTGATTGCAAAACATGAAATAGCCCAAAACAGCCATAAGCACCATGGTATAACAACACTATATAAGAAAAGAGTGACTGCATCAGTGTGGATGTGTTTGTCAGATGCTGACCAGTGCACTGTAGTGAATGCTGTCCAGTAGGGGTCAGTGTTTCACCGCTCTGCTACACACACACACACACACACACACACACCACAGTATTACCTTTCAAATGGAGTCTGTTCAATCTCTACCCAACGAAATAATTCATCACGACTGGCATAACTACTTAAAACAATTATATATTTATTTACTATGAACATTTTTCTACATTTTATGCGCTACCAAGCCTCACAAAAGAACTCAACTGACTGTATATTCACTCAATGATTTTAAATTCTGCTTACAAACATAAAAACCATGCATGCGTGTGATAAGTGATATTTGATTCTATATGAATTTTTGCATTCATCTTTCAGCTGCAACTATCTGATGTTCCATATTTAAATGTGTAATAAACAGGAATATTTAAATATGCATATTCATTGACATGAATAAATAACATAAATGAAAAATGATACAAATATTCAACATAGAAAATGATTAGATCTTGATTAAAGCATTAAAGGAAATTCACAGAACAAATCGTTTAAACATGGGCTGAAAAGATGACAGATATAGGTGTGTATTTGTATTTGTTTAATCATTTTTGTTCATTATAATGATAATAAATTATATGTTTATTTGATGCATTCTCTAATTCAGTTGCATGTACAGAAATGAATGATTAAGTGCAAATCTAAATGTGTGTGTTTCTCCGTCTCACGCCGATTGTTTTCATGGTCAATGTTTCTTTTGTAAAGCTTGAGTGTTCAGTGAAGGAGTCTGAAGTGGCTTGGGCTCTAAATGGGATTAATTCTCAGAGAACGTCCTTTAGTCTTCCTCGTGTAATTTCATTTGCGGCTCCACACGGTGAATAACAAAACAGGGGCTCGCAAACCTTCAGCTCCATTACAAACACACACCAGCCGTCTTTTCATCACCACAATGCAGTCCAAATCAAAGATGTCTTTTCTCTCTAAAGCATTATTCACTCGTTGTTATCAATGTTTTATGGTAATCAAGTTTAAAATACATTTAAAACAACAACAAAATGACCTGGGATGCACTATACTGTAACATGAAGAGCTTTTGTTTCATGGCACCGGCTGATGTGTTTATTTAGTTGTTTCTGTTTTATGCCACACGACAAAATAAACTTATATGAGTTGACCTCTCACACAGTTTTGCCTCCCATGTTCTTGTTTTTGAGATGTTTTCTGGAAAAGGAAAGAGAACTACAGACGGGAAAGTCTGCTGCACCGACTGAACTGTTGAATCAGAAAAACAAACAGCGGAGCGCTTAGAACATGTGAAGAAGCGACTGTGAAGCGCAGCTCTTCCCTGAAGGTTTCACGATGGGAACGTTGATTTCTGCTGGGCGCCTGAACGGGCCCTGGGGGGCCCCGGGCCCCTTCCCCCCCATCCGACCCCCGCGGAGCCAAGCCCCCTGCCCGCTTTTTGATTTAATTAAAGGGAAGAGGGCGCATTAATTTCATTGGCGGTGCAGAGAGATGACAGCACACAAATTGAAAGAAAGCAGCTTGGCCGGCGGAGGAGGAGGAGACCAGCGCTCATCATTAACACTGAACACAATCCTGGTCCATGTAACAAGATTAGAACAGTATTATCATTCTCGCCACACACACACACCCAAACACAACACACACACACTCTCTCTCTGCTCTCACACACGCACACACACACACACCCACACCCCCACACACACACAACGCCACACACCCACACACACACAACACACCCACACACTCACACACACATACCCTCACGCACACTCATGCAACACACACACACACACACACACACGACAACCCACACACCACACAGGTGTGTTTTTGTGAAAAAGTGGGGACTCTCCATAGGTGTGATGGTTTTTATACTGTACAGACCGTATATTCTATTGCCTACACCAACCCTACCCCTAAACCTACCCTTTACAGGAGACTTTGTGCTATTTCAGTTTTTCAATACACTCCATTCTGTGTGATTTGCGTTTTGAAAAGTGGGGACATGGGGGTAATGTCCTGAAAAGTCACCTTATCCTTGTAATACCTCTCATACCTTTGTCATTATACAAATTTAAGTCCTCATTTGTCACAAAAACGCGCACACACACACACACACCCACACACACACACACCCGCACCGGTCTATCAAATTCACCTCATTACATATTCAAATTCATAAAGCAAATATGTATTCTAGATCAAATGCGATGAATTCTCTTCCAGAATTACAAGGAAAGGCAAGATCAATAATTAGGATAATTCGTAACAGCAAACCCACACAGGTGGATTTATAATATCTATGCAATTAAATGTTTAAATGTTTTGGGAACAAGTCCATTGCATTGGAGGAAAGTGTCAACGATTGAGACAACCTGTACAGTAACCTTAAACCAAGACTAAAACCATAAAAAATGTTGCTGTTGAAATAAAATACCTTAACTAAAATAAAGTAAAAAAAAACAGTTGCCTGGTAAACACTGCCCATTTTAATTTAGTTCAACTAATGTACTAAGTCATGTATTAACACTGAGATCAAAAATAATAAAACAGTATATAAATGCATTACTAAAACTTTAACCAAAGTGAAAATAAAACATATAAAAAACTGTTACAAAATATGAATAAAAACTATAATCTCAATGGTACTAAAATAACACTCTTCATTTATGCTAATTGATCACATTGTTAGTTTAGCAACATGCTAATGTCAAACCATATTGAATTGAATTCAAGTTGAGACTCCCGTCTACTTATTTATGATATTCCATCAGAGTTCAGTGTTTGTCAGTGTGATGCTGCTTTAGATGCAACTGATGTTCAGGCCAGTCGAAGATGTCTGATTGACCTTGAGAAATATGGTCAAATCTCATTTAACATTTAGAGAAGCGAGGATGCATTTTATTTGTTCTTCCTTTGAATTTAATACAGAATCTTATAAAACTTCAATGAAGTGTCTAAACAGCAGTCTGAGTCTGAATCATATCATTTCCTAAACGCCTCCTCATAAACCTGCCAATTTCCAAAATGAATGACGTTTTTATGGCACAAACACACTTTTTACTTCCTCCAGACAAAGTCACATGAGTAACTACTGACAGCTTTATTTAAGTGCTGTGGCAGAATAACTGGATGAAAACTAAGGAGGAAATAAACGGGATGTTTACGCTCATCGGGTGTCACGCTGGGCGTGTGGGTGTTTTCCTGATGTGACGCAGGTGTAACTCAGTACCGCTGCTGTGAAGGTGAGATATCTGAGCAAACAGACACACATTTGACCCTGCTGAGGCAAAGCAAGTCAGGCCATATGCTGGAGCTGAACAAACAAACGTAAAAACACATAAATAAAACGATAAAAACCAACCAAACAAACAAATAAATATAGCATTTAAAAATCAAATGTAATATCATTTACAATAAAAAAATATATATATTTCACATAGTGAAAAACCTTTATTTTAACTTCATTGCTTTTTTACCAATAACGCTTCATGAAACAAAATTTCACTTTGATTAACATGACTGTTCGACGCTCATATTGAAAGAAGTCTCTTCTGCTCAGCAAGGCTGCATTTATTTAATATTTGATCAGAAAAACAGTAATATGGTTGGTAATATTGTGAAATATTAATAGAATTTAATATATCTGTTTTCTATGTGAATCTCTGTTAAACTGTAATGTATTTCTGTGATGCGCAGCTGTATTTTCAGCATCATTCCTCCGTCTTCGTGTCACATGATCTTCAGAATCAGATAATATGCTGATCTGCTCTCGAGAAAACATTCTGATTATTATCAATGTTGAAAACAGTCGTGCTGCACAATATTTCTGTGGAAACCGTGATACGGTTTATTTTTCAGGATTCACAGATTCACAGTATTTATTTGAAATAGAAATCTTTTGTAACTTTATAAATGTCTTCACTCTCACTGTTGATCGATTTAATGCGTCCTTGATTAATTAAAGGAAGAAAAAAAACTTCCCTTACCTTTTCGCCGACATTTTACTGACATTTTAAGTTAGTGTGTATAAAACAAAGTTATCCAGTAGGGGAAAAAATCAATTTCAGTGAGTGGAAACAGTGTACTCTTATTTATTTATTTGTTTGTTTGTTAGTTTAGTTTATCAACATGTTAACAGCAAAACACTCCTGAAATAAATCAAGTGTGCTTCAGGAGCACTAAGTGCAGATCTTTCTAGACAGCATGTGCAGCGCACTACTGAGACCTCAGATGATGCTCACCCTGGAACAACACAGAAAACTAACAACATTTTGCTTAATCGCAAAGTTTAATCGCAACATATCATCATTGCAGTTAATAGTGTTCACCGTCTGTTTGATTACATGTAATTTATAACTAACTGCATTATTCTTACTGTACATTTCTGCCATAGTCACCACTAATAACCTACTCCTAAATATAATCTAGAAACTTACAATTTTCTGTAAAGCTGCTTTGCAACGATTTGCATCGTGAAAAGCGCTAGACAAATAAACTTGAATTGAATTGTGGCTCTCTTGCGTTGGTCAGATCAGCTGTTGTGCGGCAGACAGTGAATCTGAAGCCGGTGGGTGAGTGTGGGGCTGAATGGAGCGCGCCGCTTGGCTTTGATTTGTTGTGAAGACAGCAGCAGCGAGACGCGCCGGACTCCAGGCTTTTCCCAGCATGCCTGTGGAGAGTGACACTTCCTCTGCCGTCTGAAGATGTGCGCTGAAGCGCTGCCAGCAGATCTCAGCGCCGGCCTGACATCCATCAGCAGCGCTCAGCGGGAACACACTCCACCTGCGGCTCACTCAGTGAGAGTCACACACAGTCCTCAAATACATCCAACACTTCCCATGCATCAGCACTGGACTCCAGTGGCCTCCCATCGTACACAACAACATTCAAAGGCCCCGTGACTTTTGCAGTTCATGATTTATTGCACATTTTTACTCACAATTTCTGTACGGTAAAATGTCAAATGTACACTGAAAAGAAAAAATAAACAGATTCAGTGTATATTCAACATCAATATGCCCTTGGAGTTTTAAGATTTCCTCATATCACTTTTTTTTTAAACTCTGGTTCTTCAAAGAGTAACAAAAATAAAATAATTACTGTTTTTTTCAACTGCACACAACACTCATTGTCACACAGTTTCTGGAAGCTGACACTCAAACAGCAGAAGCACACACCAAATCTGCAAAACCAGACACTAATTCTCAGCCTTTGACTCAGTTTTCAATTTCATAAAACTCAACACAGTTCTCTATGTAACACACACAAATCTAACAGGAATTAATATTATGGCAAATGTTTGCGTTTGAGATGTGTTTGTGATATTTTGAATGCAGTGCTTCATTTTGCAAGAGATGTGATGCATTTTGCATTTTGTGTGTGCAGTTCTAGGATTTGTGTGTAAAGTTTTGAAAAAAAGAGGCAAAGTTTTGAAAATGTGTGTAAGCAGTTTAAAAAAACCTGTAAATGTATATATATATATATATTGTTGAGTTGAATTAAAATAAGAGCAAAATTAAATTACAGTTTGCTGATGTCCCTCTGAGCCCTGACCCCACTGTCTTAGTATGATTCATTTCTTTTTTTTTTAAATACAATTTCTGATAATAATATGGTGTCAGTGACCTGTGGTGGCACTCAGTGCTGGGGAAAGTTACTTTTAAAAAGTAATCTGATTACGTATTGCGTTACTCCATAAAAAAATTACTAATTGTGTTACTTAGTTACTTTTTTGGAAAGTAATGCATTACGTTACTTTTAAATATGGACAGGGCTTGCTTGTTTGTTTTTAAAATAACAAAGTTATATTTTTGGCAAATATAAAAAGCCTTTCACACCAAAAGTGAAATGAATGCGCCTCAGGCTGAAGGGAAAGTAAATTTACATTAGAATGCAGAAGAAGACATTTCAACACACTTCAGCAATAAACAAACACACAAATGTGTGTCTAGAGTAATTTGTGCTTATTAGTACGGTTGAACTGGATCATCGAAGGTCAGAAGCAAAGACATTGGTTAATAGAATGGGATTAAATACATAAAGCATATTTGTGTTGTACATTTAATTATTGCAGGTTTGCGTCAAATTCTGAGTTTGCATTTCACTGTTTTATTCATTTTGAGGAATACTGAATCTGTGTGTTTTTGTGAGTGAGATGAATCAATGCATATTAATATTTATTTTAGAGCTACAGTAACAAAATCTGATTTCTCTCAACATTGGGACAGGAGACCTTTCAGTCAATAAATGGGAAAACAAAGTAACTTGCGTCACTTATTTGAAAAAGTAACTCAGATATTCTCTTGTAAATTAAAAAGTAATGCGTTACTTTACTAGTTACTTAAAAAAAGTAATCTGATTACGTAACTCGCGTTACTTGTAATGCGTTACCCCCAACACTGGTGGTGCTTGCTTGAGATATAAAATATATTATTAATAATTATTAAATTATTAAATTAAATAATTATGAATTCTCAAATTTGAGCCTTTTGCTCTTTAACCACATATATGAATCAAAAACCATTGTGTAATACACAGTACATCAGGCATATTCAAATGGCGGACCGCGAGACATAATGGCAACGGCAGCACCATTTTACCATTTCTAAATAAAGTGAGCAGCTCTGCAAAACAACGGAGCGGTTCACACCACAAGCGCTCAGCGTCGTTTATTAAAATGATCTGTCGGCAGTATATATCCTCTAATATTATCCATCCATACTGCTACTGAGTATGTCATTAAAATTTTAAATATAAGTTTAATAATATCTATTAGAAAAAAAATAAACAATTAAAAACTTTAGACCCAGCATGCAGAATTGCAATGTGGTAGAGACAACAATACTTTTATGAAATTTTCACTAAATATGGGTAAAAAAGCACAGTAGGACACTATTAAAATTGTATCACAACATGCAGTTTAGTTAAAAAATAGTATATTAACTGCCACAGCTCGCTCAAGTCCAACGAAATGGTAGCAGCCAGCTGACACAATACATAACACTTTTGTTACAAATTGATCTGTTTACAAAGTATGTGTTTGACACAGTATTTTATTTTAATTTAATTACATTTTTTATTTAATTTAATTTTAATTTTAATTTAATTTAATTTAATTAATTTAATTTAATTAATGAAAGTTAATTTTATTTTATTTATTATTTTATTTATTTTATTTATTTTATTTTATTTATTTAATGTAATTATTAATTTAAATGAATTTTTTTTATTTAATGTGTAGTCATGGGAAAATTGAGTAGAGCCTATTCAATAAATGATACAAAAACTATTCCATTTTTTTACAGCTGTTTGAAGTTTTTCATCATTGTTCATCAACACTTTTTTTTTTCTAAATTAGTGATATTAAAATGTCTACATTATATTTAAAAACATTTAAATAGATATATTCTTCAATATGAATATTTATTACAATATTGTCAAGTGACATTTCTTCACTTTTTATGACTGTATCCATACGGGTTACTATAACTTTTCTGATACATGTGTGTGTTGAATTGTGATGTGAATTCAAAACGTTCACTTACTTAATCAAACAAATTGTATTTTGCCAATATTTCAAAGTTATAATGCTAATTTTGCCTTAAAAAGACACGTTTAAAGGTGACATAATACTACATTAGGAATATCAATGCTTGGGTCTCTGTGGATTTTTATTTGTCATTGACCCTTTAATCTAAATCCACATGAACTGAATGTGGTCTGTTTAGCAGGCCTTTTCTTTGCTGATTTTGGCAGTGAATCTACTGAATGGATTTAACTAATACATGGTAGCTGACAGCATAATCATATCAGGGAATATATTGAATAATGGAAGAGGTATGCATAGAGCTCATGAGTGATGGCTATTTGAATTCTGTGGAAATCTCCAGAGTGTGTTTAAAGCACACTGAAACTGATTGTGTGTGGCTCTGGCTATTAGTCTATAAGACGACACAGAAAACCCACACAAAAAAGTTTCTTCCTGATTCTATTGATGTTTGCACGCAAACAGACCCTCAGCTCTGAACAGAGAGAACACATCTGATCTAACGGCCGCAGAGAGACTGAGATGTGCCCTAAACACAAGTGATTGGAAAATTACAGGGACTTTGTGAAGTCTCTCTCTCCAGTGTTTGCTCTCGCTGAGGCTTCTGGGTAATCTGGGAGATGTGGGAAAGCACTGTGATTGCCTTCCAATCACTTCAAGAGAACTGTGGTCATCACACTATGAGCAAAACTTCCCGACCGAGCGATGCAGCAGAAGGGATAGTTCCCCCCAAAATGAAAGGATTTACTCACTCACGATGTTCCAAACCTGTATGGCTTTCTTTCTTCTTTGGAGCACAACATGAGAATTCCAGCTGAATCTCTGACTGGCTTTTTTCATGCAATCAAACTAAATGTGGACGAATGCAGCCGAGTCCGAAGGTACCTGTATTTTTCCCACTTTACTTAAAGCCTTTACACATAATGCACTATAAAAGTCGTTTTAATGCATTAATTATGCCTTGTTCAAGCACCTTAAAATGCATTGTATGATCTCATGAATAATTGTAACCACAGTTATAAAACATTATTATACTTATCTATTCATTGTTACACCTTAGAAGCATACTGCATTAACACACAGGACAAAACAAACCTTCAATATTATAATGCATTTGGTTAGAATTATTTAGGAAAATATATGATTCATTACTTTATGAGTACTTTTATAATGCATTATACGTAAGTAAAGTGCTAGCAAAAACTCTTCATTAAAGCATTATAAGCCATGAATCAAAACAACCTGCAACGAGGAAAATGACAACATTACAAACTTTGATTTGAAGCAAAACAGTATTTGAAAATCACGACTGTGACTTAAGGCAAGAGTAATAATATATAATCATAATATATATAGAGACGAGAGAGAGAGAGGAGCGAATGTTTTAGAGTTTATGATGTATCATCACTAACACTCTTCATGATTAACTATTAACTAGATGTTTATTGCATGCCTATTACTAGTACTTATAAAGCACATATTAATGCCTTATTCTGCGTGACCATATTTTAGATCTCTTAACCCCATACCTAAACACAACTACTACAACAACTACCTTACTATCAATAAGCAGCAAATTATGAGTTTATTGAAGAAAAACTTCAAAACGAACCTAATTAGCCAAATATAAAAGTATTTTGACCGCATTTTTGACTTATGCATTGCTTCATGGGAGTGGGTGGAGCTTAACAACTCAAGATTTGACTCTGATTGGTGGAATTTTCTGTCAGCATCATGGGCTAAGTAGGTTGTAGCACAATTAAGCTGGATATAAACCTGAGTTATTAAAAAACAAACAAAAAGCATATACTGAGTTCACAATATCAAAACAGAGTTCACTGTCTTTATGTGAGTTATCATTTATAAGGTATATATAAGGTATATACTGTATGCAAGTTATCACTGAAAATCAATTTCCCTATGGAGAAAATGAATGGAGTTTTTACTTATTAACACCAAAAGAGGGTTTGCGCTGGGGCAAGCTGTTAGTACATCTGGCCTGAAGTCTTCGGCAGTCATATGAGGAACAGAGCGTTCAGCCTAATATCTAACATCCACAGAAGAAGAAGAGAACACAGGTCTGGAACATGAGAGTGATGTGTTTAACACAGCTGATACTGATACATTGGGAGCGGTCAGTTACTGCACGAGTTTGTAAACACAAGTGTTATTGCTGGAGTTCATGCGGGCTGGCTTCAGTAATTGCCGGTTGTCCCTTTTAACGTCAGCACAGTAATTTCAGATTTGTACTCGGGTCTTGATCAGGGATAGAGCTGTGAGGCACTAGAGCTGCTCCGGGGATAAAAATACCTGTTGCATGCTGGTGATGGTAATTACGGCCGTCTCTCATTGATGACTCTTAGAGAGCCTGAGAGCTCCCGTCTCTGATTGCTGCTCTGGATCCTTCAGCTCTGCTGTCCCTTAAATCTTGATTGGTCTTCTGTGTGTGTGTGTGTGTGTGCGAGAGAGGGAGTGAGTACCGGATTATCCTAATGTCCACACAAGGATAATAAAACCTGAAATTTTTGACCAGGCAGGTTTTTACTAAAGGATGTTTATCTAAGTGTGTAAAAATGCAAACATGTTTTCAGTGAGGGGTAGGTTTGGGTTAGGGGATAGAAATGATTGTTTGGTCAGTATAAAAACATCGAGGCTAGGACAATGTGGGGATTGAAACAAACTCTTGATTTATTTTAAGAGGTTTAGACTTATCAAAACCAAACAAATTAAACCTGGTTTACATTGTTTCTAGGTTAAATGCAATTGAAGTCACTTCTGATGCAGCTATTGAAAAAAAACATGGTATTTGTGCATGGCTATGTAAATACTTATTCATAAACAATCTCATCCAAGTCTGTTCAAGTGCATGTACAGTAAATTATTTACCTATCTACAAAAATAATAATACAATAATCAGTGTTGGGGAGTAACTAGCTACATGTAACGTCATTACTTAAATTAATTACAACATTAACGTAATTGTAATCTTTTACAGTCACTGAGAATAAATGTGTCGTTAAATTACAGTTACTTCTGAAAATGTTAACGATTACAAAGGGGATTACATCTGAATATTTTCAAACACATACAAATTTGATTGATTTCATTCATAAATCGCAGTGGCTGCTTCGAAATATGAGACACCAATGTTTCAGGAATATGACACATGCTTGTTCGATAACTGTTTTATTTCCTTTTTGGGTTTATGTATATGCTTTATGTTTTAAGATTAAATGTTTTTTCCAAGGCATTGTTAGAAGCCAGTGTTTCCTGTCATAGCTATGCAAAGATTTGATTTCAAAAACAATATCATAGCTACTAAAATATTTCTTGTTATGATTTAAATTATTATTTTATTTATGAATTAAAATCTGCATTTAACCTCAGAATGATCTCAACATAAGAAGAGCTGCTAAAGTCTGATTTTGAGGTGGCTATGCTTTAAAATTAAATGATTATCATCTTAATTCAAGTGGTGAAGGATTGTGAAAGTCTGAGAGTTATCAGTGTTGAGTCCTACTGTAAGGTTAAACCTGCCTGCTTTACATGATTAACAGCTGAAAACATTCGCTAGAAATTCAGAAATGTAATCAAGAAGTAAACAAATGTAATCAGTTACATTACTTTAATACAGTAACTGAAATAGTTACACTACTTGTTACAGCTCAAGTAGGGCTAAAGTCTGTGTTACTTTATAAAAAGAGATTTTGAAAAGGACTGACCTCATATTTCATAATATTTATTTCATTTATGTATCAGCATCATTCATGTCGACAACATCTGATGTTGCGCTAAACAAAACTGTGAAATCTGAAAGATTTTTGCAACCTGAAATATCAAAAATTAATGAATGTAATATATTAAAATAATATATTAAACACTTGAAACTACACAGCCTCAGCTCAATTATGATCACTATTTTGTTTTAGTAAGAGTTTCATATTGAATCTAGGGGGTAATCTATTAGACTGTGGCTATAAAATGCGGCTTTACCGAGCTCAACGGCTCTGCCCTGAGCAGATATAAACTAAACACTATTGGCTATTTTAAAACGGGGTTGCTCGATATGTTCCGCCCTGTCTTCCTGTTTCAGTTGAAATTACTTCACCACATAGAATAACGCTGCGTGTTTCAAGGCACTTCAGTGGGCCTTTAATAATAAATGATTGTTTTAACACTCATATTGTGTTCAGATAATTTTGGCCCAGAGAGGATTTTCTAATTTTGGATAATTTTCATACTTTTTTGGAGATTTGTTTCCCACTTTTTCCCAATTACTCTTGTGTTGTTCCTGATCAGAAATGACCAGCCTACAAAAAATGTATTACAAATGTCTTGTTATGCTATAATATTACCAGATATTGTAGTTAATCTTTTTCTTAACTTTTTTTCTTTCAAAAGATCATTGACCTCATTGGTCAAAGGGGTCATATGATGCTGCTAAAAAGAACATTATTTTGTGTATTTGGTGTAATGAAATGTGTTTATGCAGTTTAAGGTTAAAAAAACACATTATTTTTTCACAGACTGTACATTATTGTTTCTCCTTTATGCCCCTTTCTTGACAATGCGTCGATTTTTACAAAGCTCATCGGTCTGAAAAGCGAGGTGTGCTCTGATTGGCCAGATATCCAGTGCGTTGTGATTGGCTGAATACCTCAAGCGTGTGACGGAAATGTTACGCCCCTCACCATACTGTAACGCCCTGTCCGGCCGGAGCGACGAGACAAAAACATTAAAACCCATTATAAACGAAGCATTTGTTGCATCCAGTGGGGACATAATTGTGGATTATATTGATTTATACTGTGTTTTGGGCGGCGTTATGCAAATCTTCCCACATAGTGAGGTAGATATGTGGGGGCGTGTTAGGACAAGCCGTTTTAGGTAGGCGTGGCTGACTCTTAAATTTATAAAGAATATCTCTTTGGTCTTTGCAGCTTTACAGATCTTCTTTATGCACCAAGAGCTTGTAACACTTCAAAGAGAAAATAACAATTGAAATTGCATCATATGACCCCTTTAAGTGAATATGGCAATAATGACTCACAAAAAATGGTTTAAGCTCAGATCAGTGGGGCCTACAATCAAGCAGTTGCACAAAGAAATAAAAAACCTGTGATAATTAAAAAAATCAAGTTGTCAGAAAGATTGAATCCAACATTTGGTAATATAGCATAATGAGAGATGTACAAAACAATTTTGACCTGCAATGCAAATAAGTCAAAATGAGCAAATTTTTTCAAAAAAGTAGTATTTTATTTAACATGGTCCATTGAAAAGGCCTCCTTTCAAAATGATTATAATTGATTGGGAAATTGGACAAAAATGACCTGAGCAACAGCCATTTGAATTCGATGGAGTCAGCAAAAGTCAATTTTGAGAAAAATCAGTAAAATTTAGTGCCAAAGCAAAATCACCAAGCAACGTTGTATTTTTTCATCCAGTGGTTTTCTTAATAAGAATTATAATTAATCAATGCTAGCATTTATTTTATCTTTGTTATTATAAATCAGAACAGATGCAAAAAAAACCCCCAGCAAAACAAATAGCCTATAAGAAAGAAAAAAATAATGCATTAACTTTTACATTTAAACACAAGCATTTGAATAAGAAAAACAAATAATCAAATGTAAAAATCCATTTAGTGTGTTCATTACAAATAAACTGATTATTAAAACTACAAAAGCAGTGCAATCAATAGCAGCGAGTGATTCCCTCTTGTCTTTTATTGTTATATTAACATTAATGAGACAGACGGCCTGTATATTAAGTCCTACTGTAATACACGGATCTAATATAATGTTACACATCAGATGTTTTTCCCCAACAGTTCCCCAAACGTTCACTTAAGACATAAAAGATTATGTTTGCGTGAATAGCCTACTTAAATACTGTAATTCAATGTATATTTATACAGTTACGATAGCGCCACAGACGGCAGCCGCAGTGTTTGGCTCTCCAGTGTTTGTACTGTTTTTGTTAGTTTTTCCTGTTTTTTGTTTCTCAAACACAATCAGTTTTACCAGGGATGAACTGCTGAACATTCGGCAGTACACACCACACAATCTTCTACCGGATTTCGTTTATTCGGACGTTTTGCTGAACGTTGTACTTGGCGGAGCTGCTGCGCTGATCAAGCGCTTCAGGACGTGCAGACGGGGGAAGAGAGCCGGCGTGCTCGTGAAGCTCAGGAAGCGCGGATTCAGAACGCCGTTGCCGAGCATCCATCTGGCGAATCTCCACTCTCTAACCAACAAAACGGACGAACTTCTTCTGCTCTCCCGGACAAATAAGGATTTTTCACACTCTGCTGCTCTGTGTTTCACGGAAACCTGGCTGAATGACGCCATTCCGGACAGCGCGCTACAACTGCCGGGCTTTCAGCTGTTCAGAGCGGACCGCGACGCAGAATCAACGGGGAAATCGCGTGGCGGCGGGACATGTTTTTACATCAACGAAAGGTGGTGTACAGATGTAACAGTGTTAAAGAAGATGTGCTGTTCCGATCTAGAAGCGCTTTTCATTAACTCTTAAGCCGTTCTATTCGCCGCGGGAGTTTCAATCGTTCATTCTTGTGAGTATTTACATCCCTCCGCAAGCACACATGAGCTCAGCTTTACAGAAACTCGCTGACTGATCACAGAGACAGAACAACAACACCCAGACTCTGTTATAATCATTCTTGGGGACTTTAATAAAGCAAATCTTTCCCGTGAACTGCCAAAATACAGACAGCATGTTACATGTCCCACCAGAGACAGTAATATACTGGACCATTGTTACTCCACAATAAAGGATGCATATCGCTCCGTCCCCAGAGCAGCTGTAGGACTCTCTGACCACTGCCTGGTTCATCTTATACCGACTTACAGGCATAAACTTAAATCTGCTAAACTGTAGTAAAGTCTGTAAAGAGATGGAACAACGAAACCGAGTGGGCATTACAAGCCTGTTTCGACTGAACTGATTGGAGTGTTTTTGAAGCAGCCACCAACAATCTGGACAAGCTCACGGAATCTGTAACATCATATATTTCTCCTAGCCGTTCTGTGAAGTACCTTATACGCTGTGCATCCACCCCTACCAGGATTTTTTTTTTTTTTTTTTTTCTCATTTAACATGAATAAGGCATACAACCATGGTTTACAGCCAAAACTGCGTTCATCTTCGTCAGCCAATTGAGGACGCTACATAAAAGGGGGAACAGATTCCATTGTTCATGTAGCAGACGCTTTTTATCCAAGCGTCTTGTACAATAAGGCCGAGTGAGGATCAAACGACCACTCATGAATAAGGATGTTTTTTTAGATTGTGGCCTTTTTTTTAAAGAGGAACTACGCTAAAAAACTAGAAGACCAGTTTTCTCTACTCTTGCGATGAATGAGCCTGCATCAGTGTGGAAAGGCCTGAAAGACATCAACTACAAGACACCATCCCCCAGCACTGAGGCCAATCAACAACTTGCTGAAGACCTGAATGAGTTTTACTGTAGATTTGAAACCCCCAGTCTAACACCCCACACCCGCTTGAAAATCTCTCCCACAACCATCAACACCTCCTGCCCCCCCCCTTCCTCCCCCACTCTACGGTTCGACTCAGTGAGGAGATGTGCGCCAGGTCTTCAGAAAGAAAAAGAGAAGAAAAGCACCAGGCCCAGAGTGGTGTGACCCCAGCCTGTCTGAAAACCTGTGCTGACCAACTGGCCCCCATCTTCTCACAGATTTTCAACAGATCACTGGAGCTGTGCGTAGTCCCTGCCTGCTTCAAACGCTCCACCATAATCCCATCCCAAAGAAACCCAAAATTACAAGACTAAATGACTACAGGCCTGTGGCTCTAAAGTCTGTGGTCATGAAGTCATTTGAGAGGTTGGTGTTGGCTTATCTGAAGGACATTACTGGACCCTTACTAGACCCCTGCAGTTTGCTTACCGAGCAAACAGGTATGTGGATGATGCAGTCAACATGGGACAGCACTTCATCCTGCAACATCTGGACAAAACAGGGACATATGTGAGGATCCTGTTTGTGGACTTTAGCTCCGCTTTCAACACCATTATTCCAACACTCCTCCAGAACAAACTAACCCAGCTCTCTGTCCCTAGCTCTATCTGTCAATGGATCACCAGGTTTCTGACAGATAGGCAACAACTAGTGAGAACTGGTAAATTCACATCCAACAACCGCACCACCAGCACTGGCACCCCTCAGGGTTGCGTCCTCTCCCCACTGCTCTTCTACACCAATGACTGCACATCTAAACACCCCTCTGTCAAGCTCCTGAAGTATGCAGATGACACTACAGTCATCGGTCTCATCAAGGATGGAGACGAGTCTGCTTACAGACAGGAGGTTAAAGAGCTGGCTGTCTGGTGCAGTCTAAACAACCTGGAGCTGAACACCCTCAAAACTGTGGAGATGATCGTGGACTTCAGGAGGAACCCCCCTGCACTCCCCCCACTCACCATCATGGATAGCACTGTAACGACAGTGGAGTCATTCAGGTTCATGGGCACCACAATCTCTCAGGACCTAAAATGGGACACTCACATAGACTCCATAGCTAAAAAGGCCCAGCAGAGGTTGTACTACCTTCACTAGCTGAGGAAGTTCAACCTGCCACAGGAGCTGCTGAAACAGTTCTACTCAGCCGTCATCGAGTCTGTTCTGTGCACTTCAATAACTGTCTGGTTTGGTTCAGCTACAAAATCAGACATCAGAAGACTACAGAGAACGGTTCGGACTGCTGAAAGGATTATTGGTGCCCCCCTGCCTACCCTCCAAGAACTGTATACATCCAGAGTGAGGAAAAGGTTCTCAGAAAATCACTCTGGAGCCATCACATCCAAGCCATCTCCTTTTTGAACTTTTGCCATCTGGTCGGCGTTACAGAGCACCAAATACCAGGACAGCCAGGCACAAGAACAGTTTCTTTCCCCAGGCAAACTACCTCATGAACAGTTAATGTTTTCCCATTGTGCAATTAAAGTACAGTATGTGCAATAACCTTATACTTATTTATCACCCTAAACCCTAGTACATCCCTACAACTTATTTTATTTTATTCTATTCCTATTCCATCTATAGCACACCTGTACATACAATTTATTCTTTTTTTTGTGGTTTATATTTATACATGTGTATTTTATTCACATCTCACTTTTATTATCTGTGTGTTGTTGTTGTCTCCGTGTACTGGAAGCTTGTGACACTATAACAAATTCCTTGTATGTGCAAACATACTTGGCAATAAAGCTCTTTCTGATTCTGATTCTGATTTATCTGGATTTTGCACCATGTCGTCTTTATAAAGCGCAGAAAGGGTAGGCTACTCCTCTCAGAAAACGTACAAAGAAAGATAATTTTAGATGTTTAATTACTATTTGGAGCACTGGGATCGCTAGACGAGGGCTTCATGAACTCGCACGAGCACATTCCGACTCATTTTGACAGCACGGGTCACAATTATTTGTAGGCCGGACATTTTTGATCAGGAACACCAAATTAGGTGAAGCGTTTTCAGCACAACGTAAGGACTAAAAACTTGACAAAGTGTGTATTTGTTTTAACATTCACACTAAATCACATTTATATAAAGGATGCATTAATTTGACTTAAAACTTTTTTTTTCGTCTGACAGGATACTTAAAAGCCTCCAAAAGGGCACAAGTCATACCTGCCTGTTTGTGTACAGCTCACTTAGCATGTGTGTGTGTGTGTGTGTGTGTGTTAGTGTGTGGGACCCTCATCAGAACTGTGTTCACACACACAGGTGAACCCCCCCCCGTCTCTTTGCTCGGTATCTTTATCGCCTCGGCCCGTATTCCTCTTCCTCCTCCTGGCCCTCTGCCCGCTCCGCCGCTAACCCCGTGTTCGCAAATCACCGCTTCCCATGTCAGCAGGTAAATTGTTTTGTCCTCCCGTTCCCAACACAAGGCGCTTTCATATAGCCCATGTGGCAATCCATCAGGCAATGAAGCGATACGTCGTCCATCGGCGCGAGTCGCGGCACCTCGTGCCGCCATGCCAAAATCACGAGATTTGGCATAATAAATGAAGACAAACTGGCGCAGGCACTGCTCCTTCTCCTCACTGACTCGCTTTCATTATTCGCTTAACTCACAGGAGAAAATGACTTAACCCTGACCCGAGCATTACGTCCCATATTCACTCCAGATAAAAGCCTTTTTACGGCGGGCCCCCCACAATTTATATTCCGCCAAGGAGGCCGCTTCTCCCTGTCACTTTTCCAATCTCGGGCCCCCTCAACACACGTCATTAAACTTGTCGTTCCTTCCTGTATTTGTCCATCAGTCCTTTCCTTTTACATAAAAGGTGGCAGCATTATTCTGGGCTTTGATGGCACCCACTCATTTTTTCCCCCGCTGCGGGATGTTTGATTGGAAGAAATATAGCCCAAGCGCCGGCTCTATCTGCTCTCCGCTCTGCTGCCGGAATCAGACGCTTGATGAAATAGTGTTCCTTTAGCAAGAATAATAAAAACAGACTTCTGCATTACAGGCCCGGAGCCCACAGGAGCGAGAAAGACCCATTCTCCGCTCTGCCCTGACGGATTTTTATAGTCATACGGGCAGATAAATGGAAAGTGGCGAGCCACGTAGGCGGTGAGCACGGAGGAGATGCGACGCAGTTACGCTCGTGCAGATGGTTGGGATTCCACTCCGTTCATCTGTGCTTTTAAATAACATAAGAGCATCAGTTACAGAGCGTGGAGAGAGCAGCGTTTTCCAACCCAGGCTCAGTGGAGAAACGTGCCTGTGGCAACATTTCTGCAAATTGATATTACATCTGCTTACATGTTTCGCAGAGAGAAATGTCCAGTGATAGGCGCTAAATGTGTGGTCGGTTTTATCTAAAACTGATTAACGTAAATCGGGCAATGATGTGATTACAGGAATGTTGGTCATTGTACATATCCCAGCTGTAGAGGAATTCAAAGTACGCTGAAAGGTTCATGTTGGGAAAATACGTAGCACACACTAAACATGACCTAATGAAAGGAAAGTGAGTATTAAAAAAAAAAATGTTTTTTTAGCTTGCTTTAAGTTTAGCTTTATTGTGCATGTGTTTACGGGATGTATTGAGCGCTTACACCACAAAGTGCACTGCCTCGTACGGTGTGCGCTCGAGCAGGTCTTACGCTGGAAAAAAAAGCACACAGATAAGCTGTTTATGTGATGTGTTAATCCAATAGCTATATATATATAGAAATATATATATATATAGCTTATAGTATACAGTATATACATTAACACACACACACACATATATATAGTGTCCATTAATATATTAGGCAAGTGTACTCTGATCATACTTTTTTTCCAAGCACTTTTACAATTCCAAAACGACATCAATCTTAATAACTACTATTAATTTGGTATTTAATCATTTATAAGTGATATATAATTGTCCATGAAGGCTGGGAGTGAAAAACTCCTTATATTCAGGTGTGGATAATTATTAAGCAGGTTTTTGTTCTACAGATAAAATGAGCCAAAAAAAGAAATTTAACTCAGACTGAAACTAAAAAATTATTAAATGCCCATGAGAAACATTCAAAACTAATACAATACTAGAAATTGCAAAATTAATGCATAACCATTGGACAGCAAAATGCTCAGTGGATCAGCACAGACAGAAAAAAACAGGTGGAGAAGAAAAGACACACGTTAACTGCAAAAGAATTAAGAATTAAAGGGTTAGTTCACCCAGAAATTAAAATTATGTCATTAATTACTCTCCCTAATGTCGTTCCAAAACCGTAAGACCTTCGTTCATATTCGGAACACAAATAAAGATATTTTTGATGAAATTCGAGAGCTTTCTGACCCTCCCATAGACAGCAATGAAATTAGCACGATCAAGGTCCAGAGACGTAGCAAGGAGATTGGTAAAATAATCAATGTGACATCAGGTGTTCAACCGTAATTTTTACGAAGCTACGAGAATAATATACTTTGTAGAAAAAAAAAAAAGAGAAAACAAAAATAAACTACTTTATTACAATGTAGACAACGTATCTGCGTGGCGCTGCTCACACAGAACAGCATACATTGCATATGTTGTTTAAATTCAGGGGATACTCAGCAAAATGGCACTAGGGTGACGCGGAGGAGAAAGATTGTTGAAATAAGTTGTTATTCTCGTAGCTTTGTAAAATTACAATTGAACCCCTGATGTCACATGGACTAATTTAACAATGTCCTTACTACATTTCTGTGCCTTGATCGTGGTGATACCATTGCTGTCCTTGGAGGGTCAGAGAGCTCTCGGAATTAATCAAAAATACTTAATTTGTGTTCCAAAGATAGATAATCGAAGGTCTTACGGGTTTGGAACAACTTGAGGGTGAATACATGATGATGGAATTTTCATTTTGGGGTGAACTATCCTTTTAAGTGAAGAATTGGGGTGTAAACCCAGCGGAACCATGAGTATCCAGTGCCACCATTTTCCAGAAATACAATGTATCAGGTTCGATCGATATATCTATCTATCGAGCTATCGTATCTATCTATCTATCTATCTATCGCCCTATCTATTATCTATCTATCTATCTATTATCTATCTATCATCTATCTATCTATCTATCTATATCTATCTAATCTCTCTGTCTGTCTGTCTGTCTTTCATCTATCTATCTATCTATCTATCAATCATCTATCTATCATCTATCTATCTATCTATCTATCTATCTATATATCTATCTATCTTATCTGTCTATCTGTCTATCTATCTAATCTATCTATCTATCGTTCTATCTATCTATTTATCTATCATCTATCTATCATCTATCTATCTATCTATCTATCTATCTATCTATCTATCTATCTATCTATCTATCTATCTATCTATCTATCATCTATCTATCTATCTATCTATCTATCTATCTATCTATCATCATCTATCTATCTATCTATCTATCTATCTATCTATCTATCTATCTATCTATCTATCTATCTATCTATCATATATCTATCTATCTATCTATCTATCTACCTTTTTTTTCCATTTTCCATACTACTATCTACTATCTATCTACTCTTCTATCATATTCTAATCTATCTATCTATCTATCTATCATCTATCTATCTGCACACACACACACACACACACACACACACACTCTGGTTCAAAAGTTTTTTTTTTTAATAGGTTGCAGTTATTTGGTACAAATACAGAAAAATTAATTAATTGTAACAGTTAACTGTAAATATTATTACTATTTGAAAAAATGGTTTTGGATTATAATATAGAGCATTTTATATAGTTTATTTCTGTGATCAAAGCTGAATTTTCAACATCAATACTCCACATTTATGGAACCTGTGATATTCCTAATTTCTTTTTTTTAAAAACGGACCCCAAACTTACTTATACTGTTATATTATTGTTTTATATAAATGCTGTTTAAATAAATGCTGATCCCAAATTAATATATCTAATTAATTTGTATTTGTATGATTACAAGAGCAACAGAAGCACACACATCCAACATTTCTTCAACAGCTTTACATATGTATATTGTTCTTCCCCCTTTTACTAAAACTTTATTAACTAAAACTTCAGCTTAATTTACTTAAGGGTGATGAAACTTCTCATTGCTAGTGTACGTCTGCCTGCAATATACACGGAGAAGAAGAAGAACATATCAGCTCATTCTTTGCATATGAAAGTTTCACAAGGTCATTGAAAAAGTCAGGCGGCCACACAACACCTGCATACAAATCCGCTTCCTTGTTCCACGAGTCGCAGCACGGCGGCTCTTAAAGCGATCATTATTACCATACAAATAGACAGATCTATTTAACAACTACCTTTTTATCACAGAGCACTTATTCTTTAGTGTTGCTCTCTGAAAGGCATTGAAATGCAGCCGCCGAGCGTCTTGTGCTTGATAAAGGCCGGGAGCAATAGATGGAGCATGGCTGACATCTTCTTAAGAGATGATAGGAGAGCCAAATCAAATAGGATGGAGCAGTCACTCTCGCAGCAGATAGGTGTTTCATTTCTGCCGGGCTGTGCTGGCATCCCCAGTGACTTCCTGCCCGAGGAAGATAGCTCCCTTGGACTTCATCCATTATTGCAGCCGCTACGCTCTCTAGCGCTGCACGCCGCTGCTGTTTTTGTTCCGGCTCGAGTAGTATTTCCCCTGCTTTGATGTCAATCTTGGGATTTGCTCCGGCTTTCATTATCGATAGCCTGTTTCCCGTCTGTGTGTGGAAGTCAATTATGCTTTTTTATTAAACATAATTGATTGTGAGTGAATGAGCAGAGTCGTGGATTTCGAAACAATGGATCTCTGGTTCTGGTTTAAACTCGTTCCCACTTGTGGACTTTTCCAAAAACTGCTAAAAGTCTCTTACTGTATCATATTTGATTTGCAAAATTTAAAATGATCAACATGATTTTGCTGTTAAACCTGCTTCACACTCAATCTCCTCCATGTTGTCTGTTTGATAGTTTAGAGTTGCAGTAAAAGCTCTTTTAGTGTAATTGTAGAAACGTCCAGCTTCAGCTGCTGCTTCTCGTGTCAAATCTTGACTGGTTTTGATCAAGTAAAGGTCAGAATAACGTCAGTAATATCTCCAGATGAACACTTACTGGACTGAAGCAGCTCAGCTTTACTTGATTCTCCATCAATCATGTTTTTCCTCCATATTCTCACTGTATCAGACTATATGAGCCATAAAAACCTGATGGGTCAAATATGATACTTAAAAACATGTATGCAAACTTCTACAGGGTTAAAGTCGACATTAGAGCAAAAGTGACTCCATGTAGTTTTACTTTAAGAACAGCCCCTTAAACATGGTAAAATCAGTGTACCAACCTTGGGCCAATTGATGTTGAAAATACATTAAATTGATGTCAAAAAACAGGTCAAACATGCAAATCAAACTGACGTCAAAAACCTGACATGAAATTGGTTTAATGTACATTGAACGTCAAACATATTGGCCTACGTCAACCTTAAACCTATTTCAGTGTGGGTTTAACTTCCTATTTTCACCCAATTACCCCAGGAAGAAATTGCCGTCCAAACTGAATTAAAAATAATGGTACAGCATCTTGATCAAGTCTTTACTAATATTTGACGTCAAATTGATATTCTTATTTTAACCACGTTCACCCAGAATAAATACACAAAAAACCCATCGATAATGACATCTAGAAATGTCATATGAAAATAGAATAACAGAAAGCATACTGTATGTAATGAATGAATCTATATGTCTACTGAGGAAAATATTATTGCTTAGAGCTTGTTTTTTTCAAAGCTAAGGAGACTTAGTTATGGCGCAATTACATATTAAGCCAATCTTCATTTCCTTAGAACAAATAAAAATGGCACGAATGAGTCAATAGTTGTCATACGAAAAGAGTACAGAGCTATAAAATTCATGTTGAGCACAGTTTGAGACATTGTTGAGATCTCCAGCAGAGATACACGTGAGAAGCAGATATAAGCAGAAGCTTGTGTGCACAACAATATTTGATTTTAGAACCACAGACGAATGCTGACAGCTCCAGAAATGAACCCTTCGAAGCAAACGTCCCCATGAGAGGTGTTAAGAATAGCAGAGGAAATGAAACTGAATCAGAATCCAGACAATACGATGCAGGGAAATCTGCAGGATAGAACAAAGAGTGAATTTTAAGTGTCTTAAGACACATTTCCTGAAACTGTATGCCCCGAGGGGGTCCGGTTTCTAAACTGTTAATTGTTGGCGCTGAAAGAGACACTTCTCGGATACGTTTGGTTATGAATCGCTTGTTTCGAGTGCTCGTCCCTCAGTATTTTAAGTCAGGCGTGTCCCTTGATGCTCTAGCTCTACTGAACAATGAGGGCCCCGGACCCCGCATGTCCCGCAGGCTTTGGTGAGCGCAGGCCTGAGGGCCGGGTGCTGAGGGAGCCGCGGCGCGCTGCTAAATGTGGAGGGGACAGATAAGGGCTCCGCGGCGCTGTGAGGCCTTTTCCCAGGAGCCCAAAGGGAAATTTGCAAATATTAAGAAGAAGATTAGGCCGATTAAATGTGCTTTGTGCTCTTGTTCTTGTTAACAATTCTGCTTTTCTTAATCTTTTTTCTCTGCTTTCAGCTTGCTGATTTTTGTCTTTAAAATCCTTTTTTTTTAAGAAACAGGCACAGGGCCGGAAGCGCATTATTAGATGAATATAAATATTTCATGATTTAAGTTTTAAGTAAATATTTTATTTTGATATTTTCTGGTTTCCTTTTAATTGTAGCTAATGTTTTAGTAATTTTGTTGTGTTTTGTATTTTTTTTTAAATATGTCCATATTATTTTTATTAAGTTTTAGGTATTTTAGTATTTTAACAAACAAAAATTTTAAATGTTGTCATGTCAATTAGCTGAATTTAATATTATTATTATTAGTTATTTATTATTTTTCATTTAAGTTAATGGTTAATTTATAAGTAATGATAAGAAATATTTTAATGTTTTTTTTGTTTTAGTTTTAGTTACGATAATAACCCTGTGGGAAATTCTTTTTCCACTCAATATTAAAGATGACAATACTTACGATATAACGTTATAAGGTATAATGATAACATAAGAATAATATATAAAAACAAACAAAGGTTTGACACTTTCAGTTAATACTTTTTCAGTTAATTTCTAGAGGTTTATAATTTTATTCAAATATTACAGTTTATCCCAGTATATACAAATGTACGTATATATACATTTTGTGCATTGCTGTGTCTTTTTAAAGTGTTTAAATGTGAGGTGTTTCACCATTAGACAGTCAAACAGATAGTCCCGCTCCAAACTCATGTCATTTGTGGAGTCAGAAGTTGACATATCAGATATTCAAAATAATCTCGAGTTGCTGATTTCTAATGTTGAGATCTTCAGAAGGATCTGCAGACTGGCAGCTGCTAAACAAAGAAAGGATCAGCACAATTTCACACAATTTACTACTGATCACTCAGTACTAGATGTTGTTGATGTATAGGGCATTCGTATGTAAATGTGTTCATTACATCGCCACCATTAGGATTTCTGAATGAGCTGTTTTTCCAGGTTAGTGACAATAAATGGTCTGACTCTGAACAGGGTTGTAGTAGAAAATTGAGTATGTCTTAATAGAACATCAAAGTCTTTTCGATCTGTTCCATGATATGAGTCCTTTAACAACAAACCAGTATAATCAGTAAAGTTCTTTTGAATAAGCATTGATGTTGTTTCTTCTGTGTTTTTGTTAGGATCATTGCTGCTGCATTTAAAAAGAGCTGTAGGGGATTTAGTCTGAGTCGCACATTACAATAATCAATTCTACTACAGGTGCTTGGACAAGTGCAACGGCTTCACCTTGAGATGAAAAGGCTGAACTTTCACAATGTTTCTTTCAAGAATGTGCATGAATTTTTTTGCCGGCTATCAATATTTCTTTTCTTTCTGTAAAACATTTTTCATTACACATATCTAAAATGATTTGCATCATTATGAAAAATGATAAGTTATATTTAGATAAGGGAACACTATTTACTATTTACTACTTGCTTATTAGCATTGCACATTTCTAGCATATTGGTGGTTTATTAGTACTTATAAAGCACATTGAATGCATGACCATATTCTAGATCCCTTAAACCTACCCAATACCTAAACATAGCTACTACAACAGCTACCTTACTTAATATTAATAAGCAGCAAATTAGGAGTTTATTGAGGGAAAACGCATAGTTAATTGTGAATTTGTGCTCCCCAATCTAAAGTGTTACCCATTACCCATACTTAATATAAAGAGCAGAGTTCCTACAACAGAACCCTGTGGAACACCACCAGAAATGCCAACATTTTGTGATGTCTGATCGGTACAATCCCCAGGGAATTAATTAAATATATAATAATAATAATAATTAATTGAAAAAAGCTGAACTGCTAAATTGTATACAAGCAAAGTCCCTTTCTGAGGAAATTTCGTGCTACATGCACAAATGTCGTTGTTCTGATATTTTTTGCCCTTTTGGTGCTTGGCAGACATAGTCACTGCAATAATTTTGGAATTTTAATCCTATTTTAAACATTTTAAACAGAGGCTTGCGCTTTTTAGTCAATTTTTTTTAATGAGCACTGTATGAAAGACAACATGATAATACCTACATTCGTTAAGTCTCTTTTGAGAGTCGCATCATTGGAGTTTTGCAGCTTAAATATTACATATCCTTTTGGAAATGGAAAATTATTTAGAACGGGCTTAAAGCTGTGTCCTCAGATGAGCACAAAAGCTACTGACATACTATATACTATGTATGTAGTACAAATACTCCAAACAAGAACTGCTGTATCATGCTATTTCACTTTGTAGGCAAAGCATAATGATGCATCTGTGTAGTTTTATTCATTTCAAAATATCCCCACCAAATATTAACACCAAGCTACAAATTTAACCTTAAACTACTAACAGCAGAAAGGTTAAAAAATTAGCTGATGCTCTGAAAAGAAGCTCTACTTCTGATGCTTTGGAAACACAAAAAGCTGAAATCATGGTAAATAGACATGGTTTGTGGTTATGCAGTAAGAAGAAAATAAATTTCTCCGTAATATTCTCTTGACTTGTCACCTTAAGTAACCAGTCCTGCAATATAAGTTTGGCAGCCGCTGTTAAATACGGTGACATTTAAAATGATCTAGCTGCTAGCCTTAATCTTGTCGTAAGTATTCAGCATGGCCTTATCATAAAGTGATTCATATAGGCCATAATTCACTTATTAACTTGGTATTAAACATGAATGATTATGCTGTTGCTGTGCAGATCAGCAGGGGACATTCATTGTTACTTGTTGCCTTTAGGCAGCAATCATCTCACACCAAAAATTACAAAAAAGACATCTGATGCAGCATCAGTTATGAAGGTAGGAAATTCAGTTCAATCATAATTAATAAGAATGAAATTCTTTAGTATTGTGGTGTGCGTGTTTATGTGTGTGTGTGTCGGACCGTGTCCTAGTGGTTTGCATATGTGTACCCTGTACCGACATGTTGATCTGTGATGCTTATGTGAATTATCTGAGTGCTCGCATTATTCATTGATCTCTCTGTGCTACAACTATAGATAAAAGTGGCCAAAAATCAAATTAAAAAGAAGAAGTCTGAAAAAGCGAGGTGTGCTGTGAGCGGTGGGCTTGCGGCAACCACATGTGACGATACTACAGCGAGAATAAAAGTTACGCCTTCTTTCTTTGCGTGAACATTTGGGCGGCGTTATGCAAATCTTCCCACATCGTGACGTAGACATGTGGGGGCGTGTTAGAACGAGCCGTTTTAGGGGGGCGTGGTTAACTCTTAACTTTTATAAAGAATATCTCTTTGGATTTGAGACTTTAGTCTTTGCAACTTTACAGATCTTCTTTATGCACCAAGAGCTTGTAACACTCCAAAGAGAAAGGAAAATTGAAATCGCATCACATGACCCCTTTAATATGTAGAAACATGAAATCAACCTCACCTCACCTTGTTGTGAATGATAGTCAGTGCATGTAATTCCAAAGAAAAAATCCTTATAAAAAACTTTAATCGTAATCTTTCATCAAAATCTAATAACTTACTTTTGTAATAACAAACAACTTTCCAAATCAGCTGACATCACCTTCCTCTTATTACAACCTTTCATTATCTCCCATAATAAAAACAAACAATTATTCAATCTACTTATGATTATTTAAGAAGCAAAATAAATATTATATACATAAATACGTACATGCATGCATAGTCTAAATAAACAAATATATATTGTTAGCTGCATTATGTTCATAACTGTATACTGATGGTTATATTGGTTTACTCATGCAACATTTATATGGGATTAGGTTTTGTTAACTAGGTGCAATTTAATAAATGTAAGTTTTTAGAAACTAAATCAATGTTACATAGGATATATTACATTTCAACTGTAAAATATTTTTCCCTCACACAATGTCTAAAAATCATTATAAAATATCAACACTTTTTGATGTTTTTTTTTAAGGTTCAGTCCCCTTAAAAAGCCGAATAATATAATATAATAATAATAAAATAAAACTGATAAAATGCATACATGCAATAAATGCTTTAAATAAAAGTGCCTGTCACATGTATAATTGTAAATATTATGGTGTTTTTCTTTTTGGTCCTTTTTTGGAGTTTGAAAATGCCGCCCCATCCATCTCCTCAAAACGCCTGTAATCTGCTCAGCTCAGTGTCTTTCTCTCTCCTTTATCTTTATGATGATCAAATGATGTGCTGTTTTAAAGTGAGCAAGGCCTCGTCAGCTCTAGCCAATGATGGGCCGACAGGGGGCTTTACATCTTCAGCTTTAATTTGTGCTGACCTGGCACGGCCCCTCAACCGCGCTTGTTTTCTTACTTTATGGAAAAATCAATACGCTCTCTCACAGAAAACAGCTCCAGAGAAGAAATAAATGGGAACACTGTGGCGCTCTGTCAATCATTTCTCACTCGCGGCCCATATGCCTGATTGTTGCATGCTGGGATTGGAGAGTGTCTCAATCAATTGTTGGCTTTATTATTTAAGATTTAGACCGGTTTAAATGCGCTGCTGAGGAGAAAGCACTCAGCGATAAATCCTCAGTGCTAGCCGAGGACAAAGATGTGTGTCATATGGCGGGATAGTTTTAAAAATTCGGAGACCGGCTCCACCCTCGGGCCATAACACACACACACGCATGCACATGCGGAGAGTCCAGATGTTATTTTGAACGGATCGGCGGCTGGACGGCACACCCATCAGACCTTCTTTAGCCAACCGGCGTGTGTGTGTGAAGCAGCTGTTGGCAGCTCCAGCTGGGCCGCACATCCTTGATTAGACCTGCTCTTGGCCTGACGGCGGCCACACCACCTGGCTCTCAGTCTGCTCTCACTGAGAGTCCTCACCTGTGGGTACATGCGCTGTCCTGTGCCGGGAACAACCTTGCCCCTTACCGGCAGTATCTGGGCATCTTCACCCTCAGAAAACTGACTGCAGATTGTCTTTGGGACTGTATACTGTATGCACAGAAGTTTGGTGAAAAAATTAGCAGTATTAGCTTTATGAAGTCAGTCGGCCTGTTCCGAAATCTAGTGAGCTGCCTGTGTAGACAAAATTCTCCTGACCAAAAGTTAGGTATATTCAAATATTAGCTATATTACCTAATAATAATACCTAAGCATAACTACTACTACAACAACTATCTTTAATATTAATAAGCAGCAAATTAGGAGTTTATTGAGGGACAACTCTTAGTTAATAGTGTATATGTATTCCCTAATATAAAGTGTTACACATTACCTATACGTAATGTAAACAGCAGAGGACCTACAACAGAACCCTGTGGAACACCATTAGAAATGTCAACTTTTTTTTTTATATGATCAAAGTCTGATAGGTACAATCCCCAGCGAATTAATTAAATATATAACAACAATAATAATAATAATGAATTAAAACTGAACTGCTGCAATATATACAAGCAAGGTCACTTTGAGGAAACATTATTTTGATGTGTTTTGCCCTTTTGCAGACAGTCGCTGCAAAAATGATTGAATTTTCATTATAATTATTTTAATCCAATTAAATCACAGGCCTCAAATTTGTTTTCATGCATATCAGAGCAATGTATGAAAGACAACATGATAATACTTATAATAATAATAATATATTCATAAGTTTAGTTAATATTAGCACAATCATTTTGTTGAGAATATAAATTTAGGGAATATTGTCTGAAGTCACAATATTCAATGTCATTTTAGTATCATTGAGATACCATTATAGTTTTTATTAATATTTAGATATTATAGTTCTGTTTTCTTTTAATTGAGTTGTTTAGTAATTTTATTGTTAGTATAGTTTTGTCATTTAATTTGAAAAAAAAAAACATTTTAGTTTTAGTTTTAGTTATCATGGTAAACTAAATGAAAATGGGAAATGTTGGCTTGGCAAACATATAATCTAAAAACAAACTTTTTAAACATTAATGTATTTTTTTTTCAGTTAAGATTGATTCAAAAACAAAAGTTTTTATTTTTATGCTGTTTAATTTAATTTAAAGCTTTAGTAATTTTGTTGCATTTTTCATTTGTATTCGTTTTTTAAATGTCTTTTTTATTAATTTCTATTTCAGTTGATTATTTTAGTAGATCAAGTTAAACAAAATGGAAAATGAAAAATGTTAAACTCGTGTTTTCGTTAAGATCTCATTGACATTTCAAGAGTAAGGAAAATGAAAGTGTATTATTATTGATGTTGTAGGTAACTACAATAAACCCTGCACATATCTTATATATATTTGCAAGGGTTATTGTAGTTATTGATCAATTCAGTCAATTTCAGCTAAATGAAAACTTTAATTTGGGTTTTGGCATTTGAATTAAAAAAATATTTTCAATGAATCACTAGTTTTTAGGATTTTAATATTACAATCAATAATCTAACAGCACAAATAAACTGCCTAGACATCATGACATTAAAAAACAGACACACATATGCTTTAACTAAACAACAAGCCAACAGCTGACAAAATGCTGAAAAGGTGGTTACATGCAAATCAAAATCAGTGTAATTGGTAAAAATCTGTTTGTATGATCATTTAAAGTGATAGTTCACCCAAAAATCGAAAAGAAAATTAGGTCATTGTTTACTCCCTCTAATGTTGTTCCAAACCTGAAGAACCTGTTCGTTCATCTTCGGAACACAAATTAAGATATTTTTGATTAAATCTTAGAGCTCTCTGACCCTCCATAGACAGCAATGCAACTGCAATGTTCCCAGGTCCAGAAACATAGCAAGGACATCAATAAAACAGTTCATGTGACATCAGTGGTTCAACCGTAATTTTACGAAGCTATGAGAATACTTTTTGTGCGCAAAGAAAACAATAATAACATGAGGGTGAGTAATTAATGATTTTTGGGTGAACTAACCCTTTAAAGAGTTAATGTCCTGCCTGTAAACACACTAAAAAGAATGTGATCAAGTAACCACTGCTGTGTGTTTAACTCCAGCCTCTCAATTTAGTAATCTTCATTTGAAGAAGTAGGTGAAGAGTTTGGGAAGCCGCTCGCCTAAATTCGTCTCCCTAAATCCCTGCAAATAATCCAATTAGGCGAGATGAGGGAGGCTGGAATAACCTTTTAATCAGAGCCATTGAAGAGGGCTGGCCTTTGGCTGTTATCAGCCTCAATCCCCTCCTTCATTTCTCTGCCCTCAACCGCCGCCTTTGTTCTGGAATCGGGAATAATCCAGCACTCGCTAGCTCTCTGCTGGCCAGTAATCTAGACACAAATTTGCTGCTGGTCTCAAGACGGCAGGATTAATCCTAATGGTAGATTCCTGTTAAGAAGCGGGTTTTAACTCTCAAACAACACGGTGAACAATAGAGCTGAGATGAGAGAGATTAGACCGCTCACACACACACACACCCCACACACACACACACACACACACACACACACACACACACTCGCACTGAAGGAAAGTCATCTACACAGAGCTCTTCTGATCAATTGTTAATACCGATTTAATTAATTTAAGCAAGAGTGTAGGAATTTAACCAGGAATTGGGCATTATGGCGACAATAAAGACTCTTTGAGCCAAAAAATGCTAAATGTTGGGTTTCATTTCGACATCTCTAAATAAGTGGCCACGCACAAAATGGCAGCTGATGTGCAGATGGATAAAAGAACCGTTCTAAACCTAATCAATATAGAATTACACTGCCCTGCATCATATTTGCTGAATGAAATTCAGTACTGGTTTCTTACTAATTTTGGGCTGCTGATGGCAAAAATAGTATCTGTTTTACATGAGCACAGCACACTTTTTCACATAATATGATGCATTTTGTAGTATTTTTGCTTTCGACAAGTATTTGTAAGGTGAATAAATCTTGTATAAAACGTATCGCAGAAAAAAGAAAAAAAAAAAAAAAAAAAAAAACGCCACAACTGTCTTCATCTGAGCCAGATTACAACTATTTGATCAATTCTCACTCAATTTTCACATGTATGACATTATTTGATGCTTAATCCTGATTTTAAGGTCAGAATTATGGCCGGAGCAGAAGAAAATGCAAACATGAGCAGATGTTTTGGGTGTTTTACTACATCCAAACAGCTAACTTGTGTTTATGTTATTATAGATGTAGGTTATTTAAAGTTTTTGAACATGTATTCCATTCCGTTGCAGACTGTAAGTAAAAATTATAGATTAAGTACTTCTTTTTGAATTGATGAAACTGATAACGTTGACTTATTGTGTAAACAAAAAAAACCCCCACGCACACACACACACACACACACAGATACGCACACACACACTTAACCACACACACACACACACACACAAACCAACATGCACAAATTGATTTAAATAGTAAATGTATTATTTAAATATAATTAATTAAATGTATTGAATTTATGAATAATTTACTGATAGTTTTGAACTAACTCATCAAAATTAGATAATATTAGGCCATTTTTCACATCAGCAGAATTTTATTTCACTTTTTTTTTTAGTTGCAGGGCTTTGTAATTAATGTAATACCGAAAAATACATATAATTAAAAATAGCTTTTTGTCCAATATTGTGTGCATTGTTTTACAGCATGTTTATTAGAGGATGGTATCATCTAAAGGAATCAATTGTGAGTGGAATCTCCCGGCTGTGTGTTTTACTCACTCAGTGTCAATCCTGGTCAAAGGCATGTAAAGCAGCAGCAGCTTGAAGGTTTCTTGAAGGTCAGGGCAAAAACACAACGGCGACTCCTGCAAGTTGAACGAAAAATCTTGCTGTCAATAATGCATGGCATTAATTAGATGGTACTTAATGGAAAAGGTTTCAGATTGGCTCCGCGTATCTCTAGGCACACTGCACCTTTAACACAGATGAATACTTAATGCGTGCTTCTAATGAATTGTTTATACAATACCATCATCCCTTTTCAAACTTAACACGACTCCTCCAGTCCCTGGACACTCAAACACAATAAAGATTCAATTTCAGCTGATTTCTCTAGATACAGATGTCACTCTAATGTAGTTTGATACAATTCGACTCCTTTTGATTATTGCTCTGTTCCAGGGTGTTTGCAGAAGACTAGCAGCAGATAAAACGTTCTGGCATCCTAAACAAGCAGTCCTGTTGCACACTTGATGTGCGTTCGTGTTTGACTGTGGCAGCAACAAAGCTCACTCTTCATGGTGTGAGATTTAATTCTGTTTTCTGGTGGCATGCCAGCAATTCTGGAATATCAACTGTTATTGTACTGATTAACACTGGCGGTCAAAAGTTTGGATTTTTAAATGTTTTGAAAGAAGTCTCTTCTGCTCACCAAGGCTACATTCATTTGATCAAAAATACAGTAAAATATTATTTTGAAATATTATAATTTAAATAGCTTTATATCTTCTAAACTGTAATGTATTTCTGTGATGCGCAGCTGTATTTTCAGCATCATTCCTCCAGTCTTCAGTGTCACATGATCTTCAGAAATCAGTATAATATGCTGATCTGCTGCTCAGTAATGACCAATTATTATTGGTGCTCAGTTATCAATAATGTTTATTATTATTAATGCAAAAATTTGTTTTTGCTGCTTCATATTTTTGTGCAAAAACTGTGATACGTTTTATTTTTCAGAATTCTTTGATGAATAGAGTTCAAAAGTCTCAAAAGGAATCGATTTATTGAAATAGTTCTAACATAAAAAACTTGACGTGAACGCAATCCTTGGTGAATAAAAGTATTAATTTATATTATTTTTGTTTAATCTTACAACAATTCAAACGTATGGGCTAAGATTAAATAATAATAATACTTTTATTAATCAAGGACATATAAGTGATTTAAAAGTGCCAGTAAAGACATGTATAATGTTACAAAAGATTATATTTCAAATAAACGCTGTTCTTCTGAACATTCTATTCATCAAAGAAACCTGAAAAAAAAGTATCACCAGTGTCCACAGAAATATTGTGCAGCACAACTGTTTCCAACACTGGTAATATTCAGAAATGTTTCTCGAGCAGCAGATGAGCATATTATACTGATTTCTGAAGATCATGGACACTAAGAATGGAGTAATGATGCTGAAAATACAGCTGTTATACATTACACTTTAACAGATATTCACACTTATATTCTAACCCTAACTGTAATAATATTTCCCACTAGTACAGTTTTTTGTATTTTTGATCAAATAAATGCAGGCCTGGTGAGCAGAAGAGACTTCTTCAAAACGTTAGAAAAGATTCAGTTACACTTTATTTGAGAGTCAATTTAGACCATTTCTACTAACTACACGAATTTGCACTAAAGTCAACTAATTCTCAGTAAGTTTGCAACTACAGTTACTATCCTTCAGAGGTTAGTTGGGTAGTCGAAATTAAGTTGACATATACTTGCACATTTTCTCATAGTATGTTGTATGTTGTGGACTCATCAAAATAAAGTGTTAGCAGATATAAAGCAGACAGTCTACTAATACTATGATGACTGCTAGTTGACACGTAGTTGCAAAGTGGGGACTATTAAAAATAAAGTGTTACCAACACATGAATTTGACAGCCGAGGAGAAGCCCCTAAAATCTTTGGGTTGTTCAGTCTATTCAGAAACTTGAAGTGTAGTTAGATTAGTGGAGAATTGTGCGTGAGGATCATAAGAGATCAGCTCTGCTAGCCGGGTTTGGGAGTGTGTTGCAAGAAGTGCTGTCGTAAGCTGCGTTATCCCTCCGGCGTTCGCCCGAATCTGTCGACGGGGCGTGTGCGCCGCGCCATCTGATACAGCGCTGCATTGTGAGCCCGGACAGAAGTACGACCCTCACGTCAAGGTCACTGTGATCAGAGCAAAACGCAGCGAGCCCCAGACCTGGCAATCATAGTGCTGATGAATCCAGGCCACGTGTGCTGGGGTTAGTTCTCTGAAGGGGGATTTAGAGACCTGTAAAGGCGTGTTTTGTTGGCGATTAGTAGGGCTGGCTGGTGAAACCAGTAGAGAATATGCGTTAACGCAGGGCGGCATGGATGCATCCCAAAATAAAACAAAGTGTGATTATTGCAAAGGCTGCAGTATCATGGATAGAAATAAAGGTGCTGTGTGTGTTGAGAGTGAAAAGCCGCAGCACTGGTGTTCATTTACACTGCGAGCAGCTCATGATCCGCCGTGTTTCAGTGTCTCAGAGGACTTTATTTATAGTAAAATGCCTGCTTAAAAATGCTGACATTTTGTAAAATATAAAATCACGTATATTTGCCCCAAATCTTGTGGGCCGCTATAATATTTGCATCTGCAGCAGATAATTCATGTTGCACTTTAAATAAAATAATAATCATGATAGCAGGCCGCCCCACCACCAGTCCAAAAATAGGTCACAATATTTCTCAAAATATTACCATATTGGTGTATAATATATAAACCTTTTACTATTATTTTGTGTCATCATTCGGTGTTATTTCGTGTTATTTAAGTTTTATTAAAAAAAAAACAAAAAAAAACACTTTGACCCTCTAACACTGCTCTATCATTTCCTAAATGCTTGTATTCTTAAAAAGGCCGCTAACAATCGTGTTTTTCTATTCTTTTGCTATGCTATCGGGTTGGCTTTTTTTATGTTTAGGGAACACAACACACACACACACACACTCAATATATATATATATATATATATATAGATATATATTTATTATATAAATTATATATACATACACTGGATATAAAAAAACAACCGTGGCACTTTATAACTGCGTTAAGGAAATAACAAGAGGACTTGTTCTAGCACTTGCGTAATCCATATGCCTTATGTTGAGTTTGATTGCCTTCCCCCATGTTCTCATCTTGTAAAGTCGCTTGGATAAAAGCATTCTGATAAAATGAGAAATGTAAATGTCAATATGATAGCACCGATTAATATTTTGAACTAAAGTAATTGTTATACTGTGCAGCTATTTATAGTTCTGTATAGTTAAGTTTAGTAGTTTATTTTGTGCTTTTGTCATTTTGTTTTGTAATTAAGAATTTAATTAAATTATTTTTAAAAATAATTCATAGGTTTTAGTATTTCAGCACTTTCAGTTCAGGACGATGGTGACAAAGCACCATTTCTAAGGTTGTGTACGTTTTTTTACGTTAAAATTTGTACCCATAAATTAAGGATTCTATGTTATTTGCAGTTTTCATTTCAATAAAAAAAATGTTTTTAATAGTTTGTTTTATTTAACAAGTTTTATTTAACAATAACAACACTGGTGAGGTTTTGGTCACATTTCCCAGCCAGTGGTGGAGCTGCTATGCTGTATGAAACACAAACAGTTGTATTGTGATCATAACTCCATAAACGCTACAGATATGTGACTCCGGTCGGTCCCTGAGGTGTGTGTGTGTCGGGGCCGGGGTCCGCTGGTGCTGTGGGGACAGCAGGGACCGTCTTCAGAGCAGATGCTGGCGAGATGTTCACATCAACAACATCCCGAGGCCCTCCAGATGAACGGAGCCAGAGGACGGAGGCTCCTTGCTGGACAGACTCCATCCAGCTGTACCTGCCCTCCTGACCTCTCCGTGTTCATAATCTCACAAACCCACACGAGCAGAAAAGGGTGTTGTGTTTGTTGCTTTCCTTCTGTCGGTGTGTATGTTTGTATTTATGTTAGCTCCATATGTTCAGCACAATTAAAATCCTGCACTTGGTCTTTCTATGTATACTGTATATATTTTTCTTAACCTTTTTCTCGTGCTGGTTCATTGTAGTAACACATAACACATTAGAACCAGACCTGCCAAAACAAATAAAAACCAATGAATACACTGTCTGAAATCAAAACCACGCCTCCATAATCGTATCGTGTGTGGATATACAGACATAAATAAGAAACATAAATAACATAAATGCAAGTCTGTAAATAAATAAATAAGTAAATAGAGAGTTAAACTAAAAATAAATAAAGGGGTACTATAATAAATATACAATACAAAAATTAATTCAAATACGTTTGTTTGTTTGTTTGTATGTCAGTATGTTTGTTTGTCTGTTTGTCTGGTTCTTTTATTTGTTTAATAAAAAATAAAAATAAAATAAATAAAAAATAATGCATAAATAATAAATACATTAAATAATAAATGAAAAATAATAATAATAAATAACAAAATAACTAAATAACTAACTTAAATTAATACCTTAATAAAAAATAAATAAATGAATGAATGAAGAAGGAGGAATACATCAATACAACAATTCATGACTATTTGTGCAAACTGTTTTATACATATATACATTTGATTTACATATTTAATTATATTGTTTGTTTGGAGGTCTGGTTCTTTATCAAATCAAAACAAATTATTTATAAAACATATAAAATCCACAGAGTGTACCAAAGTGCTGCACAATTTAAAAAATAAATTAAATAAAAATAGAATACAGTACTGTACAATAAAAAAATCAAATAAATGTCATATTAGAAAAGGAGATAAACAAACACCACAAATAATACCTACCGAATAAAACCTAATGGTCAGTAAAACAGTGAAGGCCTCATCAAACAAAAAAGTCTTGAGATGGTTTAAACCAACATGTTTGAATCAGCAATGCATGCAGGCCTCCGCTATTGCTCAAAGACTTTTTGTTCTGTTCAGCATTGAAACAATACAATATTCAATCCATTACAACAATGCAAATTCTCCACATGTTCACTACATGGCACTCTAACAATATAAATGCAGTTCAAGGACATTGTTAAAACATGAAAACATCTTATTATAATTCAAATGACATGGTTTTGTGTGCTGTTGATGACGTAGTGCTGTGGTCCCACACGGTGCTAATGAGAGGTTGTTACGAAGTGCTAATTAGCTCTGAAGGCTTTGCTAATCTCATTAAGCGCAGTAGTGCTAGTCCACGTCGGATTTAACAGTTGTCACTATACCTTGACTGTGAGACGCACAGCCTTCTGGGTGGGAGACTGACAGCTTCGCGGAGAACACGCCGTCTGGGAGTGGTGTGTGTGTGTGTCTGTGTGTGTGTGTGTGTGTGTGTTGTGTGGTGTGGTGGTGGTGGGGGGTGTCTGTGTGTGGGTGGGTGGTGGTGTAGTGTGTGTGGTCTGTGGAGTGTCTGTTTGTGTGGGTGGTCCGTGTGCAGTGTGTGTGTGTGTGTGTGTGTGTGGGTCAGAGCCTCGTCTGATCAGAACCAGAGAAATTACACATCACCTAACACCATTTGACACACGGCCCACATGAAGCACTAATTGAAATATTTCTTGATATCAGTCCTGATATTACGCTGGTTGCAGGAATGGATTATTCCAGAACATGCAGACCTTTGCTATACAAGTCTGGAATGTCTAAACTCTGCAGCTCGTTGTTAATTTAGAGTTAATTTGTCTTTCTGGCTGATTACTGTCAGAGATTGCTGTGCTTGTCATTAAATCTGCATGAGATACACACACACATTCACACCATCATCCATCAGGCTTTTATAGCACATATAGTCTGATACAGTGAGAATATGGAGGAAAAAACAGCTCGATTTTATTCAGAGACTCGAACTGAGCAAAAATATGCAAACAGATGCTGATGCTGATATTTATACGATGAAATTCTGATGCTTGTGATGTAAATCAATGAGATCTTTCTAGCAGTGCAGCAGAGACTGACATAAAGTGATCTAAATATCAGTCGTCCCTCCTTTAATTCTTTTTTCCTTCCCCAAGTTTTTTAAATGTCGTAGTGTCTCAGTGAGCTGAGGGTGAAAGCTCAAATATAAGCAGTGATTGATGAGACGAAGCAAGAAATAAAAGGCTCCTCAAAAGACGTGTGATGTTTTGGAGGCTTGTGAAGATCATTCCTCCGCTGAGGAACAGTGAAAGTAAAGCTTCTGGAAACAAAAGCTCCTCAAAAGATCCTGATGATCAGATTTAAGACTCTAAACATGATTGAGTGAGAATCAAGTAAGCTGGGCTTCAGTCCAGTACGTGTTTCATCTGGACGATATTACTGAGTTATTCTGACGCTTACTTGATCAAAATCAGTCAAGATTTCACACGAGAAGCTCGAGCTGAAGCTGGACGTTTCTACAATTACACTAAAATAGCTTTTACTGCAACTCTAAACTATCAAACAGAAGACCTGGAGGAGATTGAGTGTGAAGCAGGTTTAACAGCAAAGTTTTGATCAAGTTGATCATTTAGAGACCTTTGTGTATCAAATATGAATCAGTAGGTATAAAAGGATTAAAGCTAGTCTTACGTAGTCAGACTTTCGTCTAAAGTCTGGTCCACATTGCTGCTTATTGTGGTCAGGAAACAAGGAACAAACCTGGCTGACGTAAAATGGACCAACCACAATTTGTTCTGTTTTTAGCTTTCATTTATCTGAAATAGTCAATACCTTATTAACAAATGGCTAAGTTTCACTCAACAGTGATAAAATATGATATCGTGACATCCAGACGTTCACCCTTCAATGCCAAGCTGCATGTCCACTCTATTATTTCAAGGACTTTGTGGAAATATTGAAATATGAGGTGTCAGTTACTGTGAGGTTTGTTTTATATCGATTCGAGTCCGTCGCGCTAAGGACTTGCAGCGCTTTTATGTATTCAGATGGTCCGCTCTTGTAAATTATCATTGAGGTAAGTGGCAAGGTGAAAGCCTATCGTATTTATGCCTCTCATATCACAAAAACCTCTCGTCTCAGACACCATCGAGATGCTTATTGAAGGTTTTTGTGTCCCCTCGGTGCGTGGAAACGTCCATCGAACAGATTTGCTGTCAAAGATCAATATATGGACTGACTAGCCTTTAGTTAACTCTTCAGATGAAGTGTGCTCTGAACGGTTGGGTGTGAGAGGTTAACCGATTTGACCTGCTGGAAAGTTTTCACCGATGCGGCGAGTGTTTCTGATATGTGTAGGATGGCGATGTCTAACAGCTCCGCTGGGAATTGACTCAAACTGTGACCTCTTGGACAACAGGGTTTAATCTACACATAACAAAACATGTAACATTTACCATAAGCCTACTTAATCTGCCAAGAGAGACAGGATGTCTGTGGCTATACACTGAATAATATCAGAATTAATAGATTTTAGTTAAGTCAAATATATTATTTAACATCACAGAATCAAACTGACTAAATACAAAACATACAGTAATTTAAAGGGGTCATATGATGCGATTTCAATGTTTCCTTTCTCTTTGGAGTGTTACAAGCTCTTGGTGCATAAAGAAGATCTGTAAAGTTGCAAAGACTAAAGTCTCAAATCCAAAGAGATTTCTTTATACAAAGTAAGAGTCAGCCACGCCTACCTAAAACACCTCGTTCTAACACGCCCCACATGTCTACATAACGATGTGGGAAGATTTGCATAAAGCCGCCCAAATGTTCACGCAAAGAAAGACGGCGTGGTTTCAGGAACAGCAGTAGTGTGGAAGCAGCCGTGCCAGGGAGACGCTGTGTGTTTCTGTGCAAAAGCAAAATCACTTTATTTGGCCTTCCAAAAATAGATGCAATGAGGAATCATTGGTTAAAATTTATTTACAACAAAACAGCACAACTCAGATGTTCGAATTTGTGCAACGCATTTAATGGACGACAGTTTTTTTAACCTAGAAGAGTACAAGGCGGGCTGTGCACAAAGGCTATTTCTAAAACAAAAAAAGGGTCAATTCCTTTGCTATGATAATCTGGCGCTTCTGAATCAGGACTGTAAGTATGTTTTGTTAGTTTAAGTATTTGCTATTGACTGTTCAATTGCAGAGTTTTGCGCAGCACAGAGTAAGCGTTGTGTGTGTGTGTGTGGGTTGTGAGTGTGTGTGTGTGTGTGGGTGTGTTGGGTGTGTGTGTGTGTGTTTGTGTGATTGAGCGTGTGTGTGTGTGTGTGTGAGATGTGCGTGTGTGTGTGTGTGTGTGTTGAGGGGAAACGGTCCACTCTCAGTGAGGAACCGGAATATCTGTCAGACATCATTACGCAACGTCCGCTATCTTAACCGCGGCTTGTGTAGGCATAATCACTGGTCGGGCCGCGACTCTGTTGCTCTTTCGGGCTGATGATGGTTTCAAAAATAACCACATATTAATGTCTGGATATTTACCTTTGAAAGTGACCCGCTCGCATTTATGGTAAAAAAAAAATTGCGTTACATTTCCGATGAGTGCTTGGTGTGTTCGGCCAATCACAATGCACTGGGTCAGCTGGGCAATCAGAGCAGACTGCGCTTGTCAAAAGAGGGGGCTTTGTTGAAAACGACGTGGTTGAGAGAGGCGGTGGCATAGAGGACCTAAAAATAATGTGTTTTTTTGAACATTAAAGAATGTCAACATATTACACCAAATACACAAAATAATGATTTAAAATAGCATCATATGACCCCTTAAGGGTGATCAGATAATGTAGAAGTAACGTTTTAACGGATAGTGTAATAGAATAGAATTAAAAAACATCTGCTGAAATGTCGTCAACTGAAGCCAATCCAAATTCAGGATGCAGTTGTTTTAATACAGATTTGGAGAAATGTTAGCATTTGCCATCAGTTATCAGAAATGCGGCTCTGCCAGGTGGAATGGGTGCCGTCAGAATGAGAGTCCAAACAGCTGTAAAAACATCACACTGAATCAACAGCACTACATCCAGGCCAGCAGGTAACATCTGGAGGAAGACAGAAAGCTGAAACCACATCCAGCCAAGAAGAATGGTAACTAATACGAGTCCATTATAAAGCTTCCTCCAGTGAAAAAGTCCATCTACCAAAAAGCTGTTTTGGACTGTTTTGACTTGTAAACATTGCTTGATCTGTGCAGATTTCTCTCCTGATTTAATTTTGATTGAATTCTTGAGTTAAAAAAATTTATTTTGTTCAAAACTTAACTTTTTAAATTTTTTTTAGAAAACAATAATTAATATCGTATGACATTTTGCATCTCAAAGAAATGGCTCTTGATTTTAGAATGTTGATTTAAAAAAGACAAAAATACTAAGGAACAAAATAATTTTTTGCAGTGCCAGTGACATTCATTTACTTACATTTGATTAGTCAGCCAGAAAAGCAATCTGAAATATGTCTTATTTGTTCTGTTCAAAACGTTTCTAAACATGCTTTATTTTCAGGTTAAATGTGATTTTAAATCTCAGACTATTGACGTTTGGACGTTGAAGATCATGTCAGTGTCTGAAAGAATATAAATAGCCAGTACGCCATTGCATGTATCTATCTCCATTGTCACAGGGAGTCTAATTGCCTCAAGACTATAAACTTCACTGTGTTTTGCCTTTGCTGAGTATTTACCGTGCATCGTTAATTCTTTCCCGCCGCTCGGGCCGCTCTAGAAAGCGTTCCCTTTTCTTGATAAGTGGGCAGAAACACAACACGAGTGAAGTGGGTTGCACTTTTTAACGCTAGCTTTCATCCCATCCTCTTTCTTCTGCACCTGAAAGCTTTCTTCACATTGGAGTTTGAAGCACACTGAATACTAATTTCTGTCTATTAAAAGTGGCCGCTATCATCAGCGTGCTCTCATTAGAATGCCGGGCTCATGGGATGCCTCTTAATTCCTTTATAGAGGAATTCAAGACCCTTTCACTTCAAAAAGTATAAATCATACTCCCAAATGATCGTAGAAGAGAGGGGATTCATACCAGGAGTCTCTGATGTCTCCCACCAGTTCATTGAGTTCCCAAAGTCTCTGAAATCCAGCCTCTGGAGAGAATGGAGTCTGTTCCTGTGACCCAGGCCTCTGGCTGAACCTCTACAGACAATATAACACCGCTGTATGTGGAAATACGCCTGTCCGGTGCATCACCTCACACTACTCTGTGAAACCAGCATCTTTTCCATTTTGACAGTGGGATTTTCAAAGTGAAGTTCTGTAGGATTTCAAATAGTCCATTAAATATGGAAGTGGATATTTACACTCAGGTAGATTATCTTTATGCTGAGTGTGGGAGATACTGTTTGCACAAATTATAAATTGAAGTAATATGATATTTGTAGAAATTAAAATATCTGAGCTATGGTGGGTAGAGTTTGTGAAAATAGCTTTTGCCTCAAGTTGAATACACTGCAAAAAAAATTAGTTTTATAAATTTATTATTATAGTTAAGTAAAACTAAAATTGAACCTTAGATTTTATTTTTCATTGCTTGAAATAAAATAAATGTTAACTGAAATAAAGTAAAATATAAAAAAAAACTTTATTTCAGCTAGTTGCCAAGGCAACAGTTCTGTTTAGTTTGACCTTATGTATTAAAAAAAGGAAAATAAATAAATAAATAAAGACCATATAGACACACCACACACATATATGTACAATATATGTGCATGCATGCATGCATGTGAATACACATAAACACACACAAACACACACACACACACGTTTACTAAAAAATAACAAATGACAACGATACACAAAAATATTACTAAAATGACAATGGAAAATATAAAAAGATTCAAAATATTAAGAATGTTTTAATGATACTAAAATATCACTGGTTGTAAATACCAATGTAATTGGAGTATTTTTTAAAGAAAAAAAATTTCAGTCTTTTTACTTAAAAATTTCATGTTTAATGCAACGGGTTTCTTGCTAATTCTTTTTAGTCATTTGGCAAGGTACCCGCACATTTTGCTGGAAAGGTTTCACTAAACTTCTTTTTTTTCAGTGTTTTTGTCAATGTTTACTGTAATGTTACACTGCCTCTTAATTTGTGCCAAGTAAAGCAAAATTAAAACGTTTTAATATCGCAAACTATTCCTCAGCAAATGTAACAGGGTGTCACACTCTGTGTTGGCGAGAACGACAGAGACGTGGATCAGAGACGTGGTCTTTAATAAATCCAAAACAAGGGGGTAATCCACACTAGGAATGGCTGTAACACACGAACAGGACTGTTTGTAGACCCCGACAAGACCAGACCAGCAACAGGCTGGGACCGTATAAAATAAGGGACTAAAGAGCGGTCTATTACAAAGAACACCTGGATGAAATGACCACAATCAAGAAGGGAGAAACTGGGTGACGGGAGCACCTGGGGCGGGAAGGGAAAACACAACAAACAGGTTAATTCATGACATATCACCCCTCCCGGAAGGCGCGTCATGCGCCGTAGAAGAACAACGAGGGAGGAATGGTGGGAACAATTGGGAGGAGGCTCGGAGGAGGACGGGCACCAGAGGGGGCTGACAGAGCGAGGGCATTGGGGGAGACGATGGAGGGAAGAGAGGAGGGGTTGGAGCAGGCGGAGCCAGGTGGGGACCAGCCACAGGCCCCACGTAAAGACGAACACGGTGAGTGACAGAGCGAGGAGCCATGGTGGAGGAAGGGCTGACATCTCCAGGGGGCCAACCGACCGCGGCGGAGCAGGAGGTGGAGGAGCCTAAGACGGAAAGCCGAAGAGTCAGGGGTGACGCGAGGCTGGAGGACCACGGCGGAACGGTGGTCAGGCGGACCGCATGCGGAGGCATGGATCGGAAGTCAGTGGTGTCGCCGGAGCCGCACAGAGAGGAGGTGGGTTGAAGGGACGGAGGGATGAGGTGTAGCTGGAGGAGTGGAGTCCCGAGGTGGCGGATGGTCGATGACTGACCAAGGCGGAGCTGGAGGGATGAGGGAGCCCGGCGGAGCCAGTGGACAGATGGGCCACGGCGGAGAAGAGGGCGCTAGGAGCCATGGTGGAGCCGCTGGGTCGACGGGCTGAGGCGGAGTCTGGGACTCAGAGGCTGCAGGTGAAGGCAAGGGATTCTCCAGCCACACCAACGATGGAGACTGGCAGTGCTCTCACCGAACAGATGGTGGGCTGAAGGTGAGCAGAGTGGGGATGCAGAGACAGCGGTGGAGGAGCAGGATGCGGGAGGGTGGGATTCGGAGCCTGCGGGGCCTCAATGTTGTAAACACGGACCCGAGAGCCCCCCGGGGCCGAACTTGGGGAATATGAAAAAAACCTCTCTGCGGGGACTCAGGGCATGAGGCCATCTTGGGGTGGACGTGGACAAACAGGAGCTCTCCCTGGGAGGGACATGGAAGCAGGAGACTTCCTGGTGCTGACATGGAAAAAGGGGAGACCTCCTCGGTAGAATCCGATCTGTGGCATCCCTGGCCGGACGGTTGGAAACACAGCCTCCTCGGGCTGGACGGGCAAAACAGGAGCCCTTTCTGGATAGACTCCGGGATATGGGGCCATCTCGGGCCCGACACGGGAAACGCAGCATATGGGTGGATGTGGGAACGGAGCCCTATTGGGCTGCACTAAGAACAGGAAGCATGGAGTGAATCGGCGGTGGGCCCAGACATGGAAATAACAGCCCTCTCTGGCTAGAAGTGGGGGCAGGTCAGCAAATACATACAAAACCTCTCCTTCTAAGTCCAGCATTATCAGATCCACATTAAGCTCACCCCTAAGCCCTGGTGCAGCGGGCGCGGACACTCTATCCGCGCTTCGCGTCCATGGATACTATGGGCTACGCGGAGGTCCTGAGCGCCTCGCCTCCTTGTGGCGTAAGGATCGTCGGTCACGGTGGGCTTCAGGTCGCCGTCATCGGTGGAGCCGGTCTTAATCGTGAAAGCAGGGGGTGATGGGCAGGTGATGGTGGGCTGGGCTCTGGGTCAGAAGTGGAACTCTCCAAAAAGGCGGCGAAATCCGCTCGAGGGCCATCTTCCTTCGGAAGACGTCGCTCTGCACGCAAGGTTCAGGCTGGCGTCATAGAACGGCAGGAGAAAATATCCTGGATGGGCAGAGCCGATCCTCCATGAAAATACGCAAGCTGCGTAGGGCCCCCGGAACACCAGGGGGCCCCTTTGCTCTCAAAGATGAGTCATTTGCGCTGTCGTCCTTTCTATGTAAAACTTTGTCACCTCATGTAATGTGATGTCGTACAGTCTTGCTTGAGACTTAAAAAATTAGTTGAAAGCGTACCGAGCCTCGGAAGAGACACTGTTTTTCAAGCGCTTTCTGCGAATGCGATTCAAAACAGAGTGAAACACGGACAAATGCGTTTCTTCTTTCATTCATTCGTTCATAACCACTCATAAACCCCACTCCACCAATGAAGTGTACTAATGGAGCACTGCTTACACATGCATATTGAAACATGACTCTTGATTCTTTTCCAGTGATACAGTTGTCAGTCCTCTCATTTCTAGTGTGATGTTATTTGTCTTCAGGAGCTTCTCCATCATCTCCCACATTAAAATGCAGAAGTGAGCACCACTTAAGGCCTCTACGCTCAGGTTTTCCTAATTGACTTCTTATTTCTAATCGGTCAGCTGGAGAAATATGCCAGTCCTGAAGCCCAGCGCCTCCTGATTTTCAATTTAATGGTAAGATCTTGATGTCAGCAGTTAGTATATTGGTGTGAGTGGCCTATTGATTATTGATTTGTGTCCATTGATTGAGGTCTCAGGGGAGCCTAATCCGTTTAGATGCATTTGAATACATCCATTCATCTTCAAATGTTCTTGCGCCTCCTGCGCCTGCAGCCTAATGAAAATAGATGGTGATCCGAATCTGCTCGGCGCCTTTTTGATTTATTTTTTTAATTGATATATCTGCTCTGAAGGGGTCGGCTGCCGAATGACAATTGACCGTGCTGTCAACATCTGTTTTTTTTCTGCTTTAAAGAAAATCTTCTGATGGACTTAGAGGTTGTTCGCATCTGCCAGATATGTGTTTTTATTTTGTTGGACATTTTTTAATGGACAGTTATGAAGAGTACTTGAATATTGATGGCTTACATGGGAGCAGGAAGTCTTTATATTGCTCTCTTGAGTTTCAGTGTGTATTAGGAAGTCATATGCTCTCATCAATTCCATCTGTATGTACTAAATACCCAACAGATACCATGATACAAATCACTGCATCAAATAAATTAAAATTCACCTCAAATAATTCTTATTTCATCAAACAAATGATTGTAATAATATTTATTTTTATATAAGCAGAATTTAGAGTACAGTAAATGTACTTGTGATAAAAAATGTTTATTATTTGCATTATGCTAATAGAAAAATGTTGTGGTGACTTAATAGTCATGAAAAAAAATCTTAATATTCTTAATATGAATATGGTCTTTACAGGTTTTTTTAGTTGGGTGCCTGATTTTGTTTTTTAATTTTGCAGCAAAATGTAACTATATAATCGTCCAGCTTTTATATGAATTGCATATACAGTATAGGTATGTCCAACTTAATTACATGCATACAGTACACTGATGCAAAGCAAAATACTGTATATACAGTATATCAAATCTCAGCTGCCTGATAGAATGTATCATCTCAAAATGTAAACTATATTATCGCCCAGCTATAATATGATAAATGCAACTATAAAGAATGAAGATATTAAGATATCATTTTCTTGTTGCAGTGTTTTTTTACCACACTAAAAAAAATGCTGTAAATAAATGTAAATACCTAAAATACAATTGAAAAAAAAAAATAATTTTTTTTTAGATTTATTTTATCTTTTATAATGTATTTTATGTCAGCAAAATTCTAATTTCAAAGGTAAAATAAAATGAATAAAAACTCTAGATGTATAAAAAACCTCCACTATAATAAAATGCAGAAATAGACAACAAAAGTACTAAAACTTTAATTCAATTCAATTGAAAACAAAAAATATGAAGAAAACAAATATCACCCTTCAATTTGAATTAAATCTATGAAACAGCGAATGATACTTAAATAACACTGCAGCAAGCAGCACCCAGAGAGAGAAAAAGACCCACAGATATTCTCCAGACTCCCGTGCATTAGCCACAAACGCATGTGGGTATTACTTTTAATACTGTTCTGGATAGAGGAGAGTGAAATAATGTGGCGTTTAAGCGTCCATCGATTTTGGAATTAAAAAGTTAGTTTGCAAAGATTTACTGTGGGGGTTCGACGGCGCGGCTCTTTATCAGGGCAGCAAATGGGCGGTTATACACTGTTCGACAGAGCCGCGATTGAGAGATCGATAGGTGCGTGATTTAGTAACTGGGCTACAGCTAATCAATAAGTATAAAAGTAAATGAAATATGCATTACAGGGATTTTATTAGAGGGGGTTAGTAGATGAAGAATAACCGTCAGGCCATTTATTTTATACCTATTGATTGAATACAGAGGCTCGGTGTAGCTCAAGCAAACCCCTTCTCAAATTCAGTGTGAGTATGGTGTGATTTATAGCTGTTGAGGTCAGGCAGTGTGCAGACAGCTAAAGGCGGCTGTGACAGGGTCCTATCTTAGCACGGCTGTAGGGTTTATATGGCCACTGGTGTTGACCAGGACTCGGTTTGATATCAGGCAATTCTAACACATTTACTGTAGGAAAACACACGCAGGCTCATCAGAAATAGTGACTTTGCTCTGCAACAACAACTGTATATGATTCACAGCAGTTTCCAGTTGAAATGAACACTAGAGGCAGTAAAATGCCAACAACATTTCCTCTTCACACAAACCACAGGCACAGATTATTGATGAACTTTGTCAAGACAACCTTTCGCTTGAGAACGTCTAGTTTGAAGAAGCTTGAAGTTTGAAGATTAAATAGGTAGCATGTTTTAGTCATGGATTATAAAAAAGATTAGCAATACATCCTCACTTTCTTCCACTGTAGAAAAGTGAAGCCAAAATATCTCAGGTGTGGCCTGTGTCATCTTGCACCGATGACATCATTTGGAGTCCGAGTCTGCGCAGTAGTGATTCGTCTGCACAGCAGTGATTTGTTTGGAGCCCGAGTCTGCGCAGTAGTGATTTGTTTGGAGCCTGAGTCTGCACAGCAGTGATTTGTTTGGAGTCCGAGTCTGCGCAGTAGTGATTCGTTAGGAGCCCGAGTCTGCGCAGTAGAGATACGTTTGGAGCCAGAGTCTGCGCAGTAGAGAGTCGTCTGCACAGCAGTGATTTGTTTGGAGCCCGAGTCTGCGCAGTAGTGATTCGTTTGGAACCTGAGTCTGCGCAGTAGTGATTTGTTTGGAGCCTGAGTCTGCACAGCAGTGATTCATTTGAAGTCCAAGTCTGAGCAGTAGTGATTTATTTGGAGCCAGAGTCTGAGCAGTAGTGATTCATTTGGAGCCAGAGTCTGCGCAGTAGTGATTCGTTTGGAACCTGAGTCTGCGCAGTAGTGATTTGTTTGGAGCCTGAGTCTGCGCAGTAGTGATTTGTTTGGAGCCTGAGTCTGCGCAGTAGTGATTTGTTTGGAGCCTGAGTCTGCGCAGTAGTTATTCGTTTGGAGCCTGAGTCTGCGCAGTAGAGATTCATTTGAAGCCAGAGTCTGCGCATTAGTGATTCATTCGGAGCCTGAGTCTGAGCCCCAGGAGTAGTCAGTAGTGATGGTGGTAGCGCTGACGTTCAGCAGTAGGTAGTGATTGTAGGAATGTGAGTCTGCGCAGTAGTGATTTGTTTGGAGCTTGAGTCTGCGCAGTAGTGATTCGTTTGGAACGTGAGTCTGCGCAGTAGTGAATAGTTTGGAGCCCGAGTCTGTGCAGGAGTGATTCGTTTGGAACCCGAATCTGCCAAGCAGTGATTCGTTTGGAGCCCTAGTCTGCCCAGTAGTGATTTGTTTGGAGCTCGAGTCTGCGCAGTAGTTATTCATTTGGAGCCCGTGTCTGCACAGTAGTGATTCATTTGGAACCAGATACACAGTAGAGATTCATTTGGAGCCCGAGTCTGCACAGTAGGGATTCGTTTGGAGCCCGCGTGATCTGCGCAGCAGTGATCATTGGAGCCAGAGTTGAGCAGTGTGATCGTTTGGAGCCGAATTGACTCAGTAGTGATTGTGGAACCAGGAATCGCGGCAGTAGTATTGTTGGAGCCCGAGTCTGCGCAGCAGTGATTTGTTTAGAGCCTGAGTCTGCGCAATAGTGAAGCGTTTGGAACCCAAGTCTGCACAGCAGTGAATAGTTTGGAGCCCGAGTCTGCCAAGCAGTGATTCGCTTGGAGCCCTAGTCTGCCCAGTAGTGATTTGTTTGGAGCTCGAGTCTGCACAGCTCAGTATTATTGGAGCCCGTGTCTGCACAGTAGTGATTCGTTTGGAGCCTGAGTCTGTGCAGCAGTGATTTGTTTGGTGCCTGAGTCTGCGCAGTAGTGATTCGTTTGGTGCCTGAGTTGCACAGCAGTGATTCGTTTGGAGCGGAGCCTGAGACTGCGCTGTAGTGACTCGTTTGGAGCCCGAGTCTGCGCAGTAGTGACTTGTTTGGAACCCGAGTCTGCACAGCAGTGATAGCAGTGAAACAAGATAAAAGGGCATGGTTGCTTCAGGATACATTTTTTATCTCACATTTATCTATGGTATAACCTACGCAGTCAACATTGCAAGGTCCTGTGAATGAAAGTGTCTGCCAAATGCATAAATGTAAAATTTCTGTGGGGGTTAAAAATTATGATCTATATTGTGTCTTAGCAACATCTAAACATCTACTTTGGTTGACGCTAGCAGCTCTGCCACTGCAATGGCTCAGTCTCCAGCACAGAGCCAAACTGTCAGCACCACCTTAGCCTTAATGCACATTTGAAGACAGAACGTTTAGCATAGCATCTTATAACATCTGAATCCATGAATCATAAATGTGATGATCTGTTTACAACATTCTAAGCATGCATAGTAATTCACAGAGAGAGAAGTGTTTGCATAACCCTGCGTATGGACAGTCAGATCACGCTGACAAGAGCATGCAGGTATTAGAAATGACGCTAGACGCCGGACTGGCCCGGCCCGCCTGCCCCTCTTCATTACTCTGAGTGTTTCGGGGCCTTTGCAAACACTGCTTTCAGGATTGAAATCTGAATTGGTTTGTCCACCTTCCTTGAGCGGCGGCATCCGCTGTCTGCACCTCTTCCGCGTGCTGCGGTTTGTCATGTAAATAACAAATGCACTCAGTGTGGTGATTTACCGCGGGCCGCTGGCCTCTGATGTATATTAATATTGCTGCACGTTTCACTGTACTAGAGTCCATCATTCATTTGGATAAAAGAGGAGGAATTTAAAAACGGCCAATGCGGTACAATGGGGATACAGATTGCATCCATTTATTGTGCTGAGTGATGGAGCGGCTGTCCACTCTGTCCTTCACCTTCCTAAGATACCGTACAGCTTCCCATAAAGCCTAAAAAAGAGTCGCCCTTTGCCCCTCGCTCTCCTTCTGTCGGTGGGACACAAACTGAGGATTCGTACTCTAGACCACCTGAATGGATTTACTGACAAGAAAAAATACACACTGATAAAAACATCTTAGACCAGTTTAAATGTTTAAATGCTTATTGCAACAAAAACTAACTTAAATTTTGACTCCTAGCAAAAAGCACTGAAACATATCCTGCAAAAGAACCAGCCACTTAAACTGTCTGACTGACATGTAAAGTGACTAATCATAGTGTTTGTTCATTGGGAGGCCAGAAATCTGAAATAATAAAAAATACCACAGAGAAAGACTTTTGTGAAGAAATGTAAATAATGATATCATAATCTCTATGAATAGATGTATATACATAATCACCATTATTGGTCTTCAGTCATAATACAGAGTGGCATCGTCAACTACTGGTCTCATTAACATTATAAAACCAACTAAGCAAAAAGAAAAATTTTAACTTTCTTACTATTGTAATTAGTCCTGACTTATCTGAGCTGTTTGGTCTTTACAGTTAGGACTTTTATGTGACATATTTCTCATCAATGTCATGCATTTGATATCCAGGGTTGCCACATTTTTCCAGTTGCTCCTGATTGCTAGATAATATTTTATTACAAAAAGCATCTAAAGTATTTCAGAGCTGAGCATATGTAGAATAAGTCTACAGTTTTAGGCCTGTAAATCACCATTTTAAGATTCCCTGCTATTTCCAGGTTTTCCATGACATTGGGAACCCTGTATTTACGAATTTATTAGTTATTCCCACTGGTTGTTTTGGCTGTAAAGCTCATTGTCCGCATGCTGTGGTGTGTGTTGCTGCAGTCAGTGTGATTTATCATGCGACGGCTTTCGTCCCGGTCTCAGTTTTTCTGGCTGTAGCTGCTCTGGATAAATCTTTACTCTAGCGTCTCGCAGGAATGGGGTCGCTCGCTCTTGCTATTTTCCAGTCAGGGAATGTAACACTTTGAGAGATGGTGGGTTTGATTGTTTAAATGGGTAATTAGTGTCTTGCTATTAATTTGTGTTTGTGCACGCTCAGACAATCGTCCCGATCCCTGAGAGACAGAGAGAGTTTGAGATCAGAGGCCGTCTGATTTCCAGTGTTATTGTGTGTCTGCCGTGGTGTCGCTGTACCCAGCTGCGCTTCAGCCGCGTCTCTTTATCTCTTTAGCACTCACAGGCATTGTGTTGAAGCTAGCTGTGAAAGAACTCATCAAACAGCCTCTCTGTTTGGGCTGGACAAACGCTCCACTTTACAGGCTCAAATTGGCTGTCAAGAGCAAATTGCAACTGAATTAAATTGAATTACAATTTAAATTTATATTAACGTAATAACAAAGCATAATGTAATACCTTCACATACATAATCTGCAATTAATAATGTGTATTACATTGCTATTTATTGTAATAAAATGTTCTTAATGTAATATTCTCAAAACATAAAATACTGAGCTCACAATGTAATAAAAAAAATTCTATAATGATTTTTCACATAATTTAGTAGGTTATTGTATGAGAAATTTATGACATTATGAACGAACTATAGCAACTTATAATGCAATCACAATACAATATGACAAATTAAGTTATGTTAAAACTGCCATTCTATGTCAAAAAACATACATTTTGTATATAATTCAAGCACATAAATATGACATTTAGGCCTAAATAATAAATGCACAATGTGATTGTCACTCCTGAACAAGATGAGGATGGATGACTGTATTCAGCTAGAGTGTAAACATGGACTAAATGATTTGATGTTTGCTTACTACAGTTACAGTAACTTCAGTTCTGTTAAAAACAGCTCAACCTCCTAACAAGGGCATGTAGAGCAGCACGGCGGCTTTGGTTTCTGTTTTTGGGTTGCTGTTAACTCTTTCTGACACTCCTGCTGCACTTTCCTACCTCTGCGACTCCTGTTTTCCTGTTCTCTCATCCTCCAGTTTTCTCTTCAATCTCCATCCTTCTTTTCATCCTTGCACAACACCCTCCCCGCGGTGACAGATCACCTGCATCTAAAGTCCTGGTGTTCTCGCCCGGCGGTCCGTCCCCTCTCTCATTAATGCCTGCGCTGGTGTGAGGGCCATATGGCAGCGCAAGACAAATAACGCCAGCGCTCAGCCATTGCTTCTGCTGACAGAACTGCAGCCCACCGCAGTATTTTGCCCTCGGCCGCTTCACTCCACATACTCACCTCTCCTCGTGTGTCCTTCAAAAGCCCACCGCTGAGACGCCTGTTGCGCTGAGGCTTTGGACAAGATAGTTCACGGTGTCAGGAGTGAAGATCTCGTCTTTTTGAGGAGTTACACTCTTAAATATAAAGGTTCTTTATTTGCATCAATGATTCCACAAAGAGCCTTTACCATCCATGGAAACTTTTCATTCCACAAAAGGCTTTATAGTGGAAAAAGGTTCTTTAGATTATTATATATTTTTTTAAAGGGACAATGCACATTAATTAACATAAGTACTCAAGTCTATTATATAAATGTGCCAGATTTAGCCATTCAGGCTAATTTTCATCTGCAGGCCCTGGCAGGTTGATGGTGAGAACCAAAGACCACAAATACATAGAAAACATATATTCCGGCAAACGTAGTCACAAACCAAAGGAGAAAAAAAAAGAAAACACATAAAAAAAAAACCTGAAGCAAGCTAGAAACCACTACTTCAAATTATGAAGCTCAACCTACTAATTTCTTCATACTAAGAAAAAATGGTTCCCTACAGGGTTCTTTGGGGAACCAAAACTTCTTCTATGGCATCGCTGTGAAAACCCCCTTTTGGAACCTTTATTTTTAAGATGTAGATTCATGGTAGTGGAAGTGTGATGTGTTTTTGTGAGCATAAAAGAATCAGGAAACCGACCTGCATTTTTTCAGCGAAGCAGAAAACTAGCCAGAGCAAGACTAAACTGATCATGGAGATCACTGGCGTGTCCAGAAATGTTCTCTGCCTGTCAATAATTTGCATTTGCTAAAATCAACAGTTATTCTGGCTGAATGTCATGCCTTCAGTCAACAGATCAATCATGAGTATGTTGTGTGTAATAGACTACACTTCAGAGACTGAACATTGTGTTCAGAATCCGGCTTTCAGTCCTGTATTTGAGTCATTAATTATGTAAACAGAAGTTGTCTGTCACGTCATTTGAGCTTGATTGGACTCTAGTTGTATCAGACAGTGATAAGACTTTCAGTTTTATAGATGTTGCCATCTTAATTCATACAGACAGTGTTCAACTGTAAGTTGCTGTGTGAACGGGACATTTCAACACTCACATCTGTAAGAAAATGCAGTTGTCAATCCCAAAAGCTGACAGTGTGAACAGACGTAGCCCTATTGAAATGACTGAATTGCGCCCTCAAAATTTCTCTGAGCTGCAACAATTTTTTTTTTTTTCTAACATCATTCACTAATAATTGCATGGATTATTTGTATTTAGGAGAACTTCTCACTAAAAATCACAACGTGTGTGCACACATGAATTTGTTCATAGCCTAATTCTAATTTTAATTAATTTGGTGTATTCTAAACAAGAGGATGCATGCTCGAGATTATTAATTTGTATTAAAAACACCATGGCTTTCCACAATGCTTAATTTTGTTCAGTCTGTGGTGTAAAAAGCTCGCATTAGCAATTAATGAAAAAAACACTTAAGCAAAACATGCTCAGGTCAATAATAAGTTTTGGTCCCAATTTTTTTTAATCAATTTTACTGGTAGTCCACTGTATGACAAATTTTTTGGGTATAATATGTCACAGTTTACTTGATTTTGCTATCCTCACTTACATAAATGAACTATAGTGTCCTGCACCCACTAAAAATATCAAAAATTATATCTGGTGAATAATTTTTGGTTTGACAATGATAACATGTATTTAAGATGAAATAGATGGAAAAAAAAATCTTAACATGTTTATAAGGCCTCCCAAGAGTATGTGATTTTTGTGTCCCTGCTATTTCATAAAGTTTGATTACATTTTAGTATGCACATTTATTATTAATCATGATTTGCTTGTGAAAACATGCACACATTTGTGTGTATATGCAGTGAATGAGACCCATTGTTCTTCATTCACACCCTGAATGTCTTAAAGGTGCACTATAAGTAGGTTTTCGGTCTATGTTAGAGCAGTTTTACACAAAGATTAAATAGTATTTTTATTAAGCCTGTGTAAAATTATGTCTGTTTACATGAGATGAAAAAGCTGGTGGGGGCAGCAGAGAGCCTAATGCCGGACGATTAAGAGCCTTTAATGCCACCATACATTAAAATATGTAATATTAATTGAAAAAATACATAATTGCAACAGAATCAAATATTTGCTGCTGTTACATGAGTTCTTATATTCACTATAATTCTTCACTTCAGATTCAGATTGTGGACAATTGTTATGATACTGTTGCTGTTTTTCCTTTATGGACCTCGACACATTCATTGTATGAAAAAGAGCATTTCAGACATTCACAGACGAATAATGGCAGAATTTGTATTTTGGTGCGAACTGTTAAAAGCTACCTCCTCTCAGCGTGACAGCGCCATCTATGTGTACGAGTCAAACATCCTCATTCTGATTTGGACCTCTGAGAACTTGCTGTTGTGACTTTGCTCAGCCGAGCAGGATCGGGCCGTTTTTCCATTCGCCGTTCCTGCGTCCCCATATGACCGCTCGAGTGGATGCTGGTTTGCCACACAAAAGGCTAATCATTAAACAGTCATTTAGTCGTGTTCTTTTAAGTATATGAATCAGCCGCCTCATTACTGTCAATGTGTAATTAGCTGATTAATAAACAGGGGCCGGTGGGAAGCGCTCGTGAAGTAATTGTTTCTGGAGAACCCGAACACAAGGGCCCATTAAGACATAAAGAAGCTCGCATTCATCCCAAATCATTACTTTACAAAACACGCCACTCGTCTCGGGGCTGTTGATGTGTAATGGTTTCTTTATGGCTGGCTCGTCTCTTAATCAGCTGCGGTCGGCAGGTGTAGTTATCGGATGTACAATAGCGCTAAAATTAGACAAACACACTCGCCTTTTTAATCACTGTCAAATTGTGGATTCCTAATGGCGTGCATTGCGTTTAATACCGAGTTATTCATTTTAATGTAGTGTCAAATCTGTTTTCTGAGCACGTTTTGACCTTTGGCTGCAATCTGAAGGCCGTTTCTCATGGTCATGTGCTGTTTCGAAATCCCTCAATGTGTAAACCCAAAACTGCAGGGTTTTGTTTTAAACACATCTTGTGGTTAGCCATCGTTCCCTCCAGAAATATTAATCAATTATCCTGCCTTGCTCCCGGTGCAGGATCCGTATGGAGAGGAATTCATCTGGAAAGAGGCACAAGCAGATATAATAGGACTGAGCAAAAAGCCCGTTCCCTGAGTGCTGTGCTGTCTAATCCTGAGAGACAGCCTAGAGCCACAATGTCACTTTTAGTTCCCCCCTTAGTCCCTCAGTGCGGCGCTCATCTCAAAATGGCCGTGTAACGTGGATAAACTTCCGAAGTGATGGACAGAGACACCGCACACGGGAAGACTCTTGTGTTTTTGTTTTGATGAGGATCTGAAAGTGTCTGCGAGGCTCGTTGTTGTTGCTTTTACTCAGCCTTGCTCAGTACCTTTGTTAATGCTGGATGGAAAGTAAAGCTTCACCGTTACTTCCAGAGCTGTGTGGATTACTCACAAATTGTAATCCGTACTGATTCCAAATTACATGATAAAAATTGTGGTTAGTAACATAATCCATTACGTTACACATTTCAGGTTATATAATCAGACTACTTTTAGATTACTTTTGAACCAACTTGTTCATCACGTTGATTTAAATAGGATACTCTTGTACCATATTGACATAAGTAAGAAAGTATATTCCATTTGTTGTTATCAAGAACATGAAGTGCATGAAACATTATATTACGTCAAGGTTTCTCAATGTTTGCCTACAAAACCACCACTGGTTCTGCACCCCTTTACCTAAATTCATTACTTCAGATGTATGAGCTAACTGAGACTTGTTATAGCACTTGCATATCATTGCTCTTTTGTTGATTTTTATTGCTTCCATTGTCCTCATTTGTAAGTCGCTTTGGATAAAAGCATCTGCTAAATGTATAAATGTAAATGTAATTTAATCTAATTGCAAGTACTTAATTTTTGGAATCTGATTACGCAATCCAGATTACATGTAATCAGTGTTACTACCCAGCTTCTGCTTGTGCTTCATGATTTCAACAGTCCCCTAATTTGAAGTATTAAACTTGTGATTCCTCAGATCATGTGTGCTGATGAGAAGAGGTGTGCTGTTATGTTACTAAGTGATCAGATGCATAAAACAGACCAAAAAACAGGTGAAAAAACCCACATTAAAGGAGGCACCTGAGCCACATCTACAGACCAAGCTAAGGCTGCTCTGTGCCGGCTCAAAATTCAGTGTAAAGGCCAGGGCCGCATAAAAGCCAAACTAAATTGTGCCTGCTCTGAGCAACCTCAGCCTCTGGTGTCAAAGTGTACAGTTTCGTGTAATTGCTGTGTAAATGCATTTATGCTACATCTGAAAAGCTTTAAACAGTGTAAATTTGGCATGAGACGTCAGGGTGCAGAACTCTTTTCCATTGAGAGCAACTACCCAGAATACAATGTAGCAATCACATAGCAATAATTTTATTAACCATCTAGAACACCTTAGGCATCTATGTAGCAAAACCCCTACACACCTCAGTAACGATTTAGCAACCACTTAGAACACATCTGCACCCTATTGAAACTGTTAATTTGAGTCTGTTGTGTTACAATTTTTATGATGTTATATTTCATAAAGAACCTCTCATAAAAGTGTGTTGTGAGTCAATCTCAGTGCCGCCTCCAGTAAAGCAGTGTCTGCTGGGATACAACATGACGTCACCATTCTCAAACTCCACTACGGCCTGCTCAGAACTCATGGAGGAATTCAGAAAATAACGTTTGAACCGAAACTACTTGGAAAATGTATAACTGAGCAAGCTTTGAATCATATGTCTGCAGCCCATCCACAGATAAATATGCTAATGCAATCAAACCTGTTAATCACCCATCCAATGGCCAAGGAGGAGGCTCTGCCTTTAAATGAATAGAAATGATCATTCTGTGTTTTATTCACTCTCATGTTGATGGTGTTATTTTTTTCTGTGAAACACAAGGTAGAATCTTCATGCAGCTCTTTTCCACACGACTGTCCAGCTCAAAAACAAAGTATAACATTGTGCAAGTACTGTATCATACTGCTCTTCATATGAATTCTTATGTTGTGTTCCTCAGTGACGCGAGGGGGCTCGTCCGGGATCAAATGATGAATTTTAAGTTTTTTAGGTGAACTATCCCATTTTAATAGTCCAATCTGACCTTTGACTTCAGGCACACAGGTAATTCAAATCAGTAACTATGATTTAAAGTTTAATGTGAGATTTTATTATCTGTGCCAATTAGAGAAATTGGTATGTAGTAGCACATTTTGTGGCATCAGAAATCCTGTCGACCTCACGCGGTTCTGATGCTCTTTTAGCGTGAATACGAAATACGCTCATTAACACAACAGAGCGTGTGTGTTTCTGTGGCCTCAAGCGGCTTCCCTTCTATGTTCAAATGTTCACACATGAAAGTTGGCTTCAGTCAAATGCATAAAAGTGCTTTTTAATTTTCAATCATTTGTCTGGACCGCCATGCAGTGTCACGATACAACTGTTTACAACCCAGACTCATTGGAAAAACGTGCTCGTGGTGACATTTCTGGAAACTGCTATTACTCTTGAACTTTTCGGAACACTTCAGAAGTGAAATGTCCAGTGCTAAAAGCACGTTCAGTTTCATCTGAAACAAATGAACGTGAATCTGGCAATGTTTTATTATGTTCGTTGTTCATTGTCAGCTCGTACTATTCTGAAATGGAGTGTCCAGTGAGTGACATTAAAAGGGTAAATGTTGCTGAGTCTTGCATGAACTGTAGTATACCACCCAGAACATGTCAGTAAGGACATAGCAACCAGTATCATGACTTGCAATGCTGTACCAGGTGCGCTACCGAGCAAGTTTACCATGTCAGAAAACTCAACCCGTGGAGATGTTTCAGGTGGCTGCCAAGTTACAACCATGGCACTAAGATACCTGGTGTTAAGGTCTAAACTAGTTAGTTCAAGAAACTGCCTGAAAATCTGCCACTGTAATAGTAATTTGCGTATAAAGGAAGAAGTTTTCCTAAAATGTATGTAGAGGCGAATCTTCCAAGAGCCTGTGTGAAGCTGAAGTGTAAGGTTGTGGTTTTGGGTATGATTGGGTTGTATGCTAAAATCTTTTTAGAGGAACGACGAAGGTTTAGAAAGTCAGTTATGTCATTATGTTTCTCATCTTCATGTAGTTCGAACATGTATGAATTTTGGCTGCCATTTTTTCCCATAGTGATATTTCAGTGATATTTTTTTTTGTCCTTTTGGAGGCTGGCAGATGTTTGTACACAAATTGAGGGTGAGTAAATTTGTCCATGAATTATTCCTTTAATTGATCGCTCAATACATTTGAGTCACGTTAACATTGCAGTTTTCCACCGTGATGAGCAGCAGGCTTTTACACACTGACAGAGATGTTCAGCCACATCCACTTATACCTTTCTGTAGCACGTCAAAGAGATTTGTCCACTTGCTGTAATTAGTCGCTACCATGACAACTTTCTTCCACAGGAACAGCCCCTCCCAGCCATAAAGCCCTCGCCGTCCTCGATGGGCCGAAATGAATTTCCTCACTGGGGCAGGCGCCCAGTCAATCGTCCAGCTCCAGTACAGGAATCCAGCGGCTGATGCTGCTCATATTTCAGCCGTGGTAAAGATTAGCTGTCAGCCCCAGAGGAAATGTATTGATCTGTTTTCCTTTTTTTCTGCCAGCAATCACCTGACAAAAGCAGCGAGGAGGGCTTCCGTGAGTGATGCCCGTTCCCGTCTCCACCTACTGTGCTGGATATGGGGGGTTCCAGTGACCGCTAATGACGGGATATAATTAAACCATAAACTTTACATGAACTTGCACTCAGAGTCATGTATGTTTCATTCATTATGATGAAAAGGCCACATACAAACAAAAATAAATAAAAAAGCATGTTCTTAATCAGGACCTTTCTCTTTATATCAAAATATCAAAACATCTTAATTCTAGAGATCTTTTTGTCTTGTTGTATTGACATATTTTTCCACTTTTCTGTCACACTATTCATCTGTCAGTGGAACAAGACAATTTTGTTGTTTTCCAGTAAAAGTTCTCATTTAGAAATTGGTATTTTTGAAGGTGCTTTAATCAAATATAAATCAAATGCCTCATGAACTTGAAATTACTTTAATTAATGTTAAATAATTAATTAATATTATTCTGAATAATTCATTGTTATTGTTCTATTAAAAAGTTTGCCTTTATGAGAAGGAAACTAATGACTTATAAGATTATTTATAATATTAATAAATACTGTAACAAATGCAGTACTCATTGTTAGTTATTGTTAGTTAATGGATTAACATGAAATTTTGTCCTTTAAATATTTTAACACCAGCAGTTCCAATGACAGGGGAAGGACCTCCAGGACCACTAGAGCAGAGCCCATAGCGCTAGAGAAAGCTGAGACCATCAGATTTGGCAGCAGTGGAACCAACAAACTTGGAACTACCAAACTGGGAAGCACTGAGACCAACAGACTTGGGAACACCGGACTAGAGAGCGCTGGCACCACCAAACTTGAGACCACCAGACTGAGGAGCGCTGAGACCAACAGGCACGGTACCATGAACTAGGGTGCACTGAGACCAACTAAAATTTGGACCACAGGACTTAGGACTACTAGGCCACTGAGACAACTAGAAAACTTTGAAACCACCGGAAGTGGGAAGGAGATCTAACCAGTTGGGACCACCAGACCAGGGAGCGTTAAGACCAACAGACTTGTGACCACTGGGTTAGGGAGTGCTGGGATCGCTGGACTTCAAACCACGGGACCAGAGAGCACTAGAGACTAGGGACCACAACAAAGGGCACACTGAGACCAACTAAAATTGGGACCACTAGGCCACTGAGACCACATAGAAGCGCTGAAACCACTGGAATTTGGAAGGGGATCTAATCAGTTGTACAGCGCACTCAACAAACTCACAAAAGGTCCCTGGAGGACCATCAAGACTTTTTAAGACTTTCCATTAATTGTTTAAGGCCTGTAAACACAATTGAAAATATTTCCAGTGTTGGTCCCTCACTTTTAGAAAAAAAAGTGCAAAGCCGTCACTGGGGCATTTTCCTTTCAAAAGGTAATAATATGTACTTATAAATTACTGATATGTACCATACAGGGTAAATAAGTTACAAAGATGTATCTTTTATCTTTTGTACCTTAGGAAATTGCCTTAGTGACAGCTTTGTTCTAGATATACTTCTTATCCAGCATTTGGACTGTAGCAGTGTCTGATTAATTGATTCAATAATTAAAGTGTTTTTGTGAGTTATTGCAATGTTGTATTTTCATCTTAGAATTTCTTTATGACCAGACTGAATCATTGTCTCTGTCAGTCTGTCCTTCCGTGTCTCTCATACACTGCTGTTTCCTCACATAAATCATTTGATGCAGGTGTTTGACTTTGGTTAATTGCATACTTGATCATACACCTAATCTATTGCGGTTTTATATTTATGGAGATTCAAGTGAGATTCTTTTTTTTTTTTTTTTTTTGGTTTTTCCCTTCATGAGAGACGTTAGGTTGGGTGTATTCAAACAGTATACTTTACAATAACAATTTAGTAGTAGTTAAAGGGGTCATCGGATGCACACTTTTAATTAAATTCAATTAAATTAATATACTGAAAAGATAAATTCAGGTATTAGCACCAAGTTGAATACTCATGAATATATATATATATATATATTTGTTTTGTGCCCACTGTCTTTTATCTAAAATGTTATGGTTTTGAAGGGCAGTAGAAAAATGTCTAACAGATAACAGATAGCCGTTCAACCACAGCACAACATTAGAGCGATGCGGAAAATGCAGACGAAATCATGGAATCCAGTCATAAAAAATGGGGATTTATATAGTACTTGAGTCATGGAATTTGTCAAACTTCGGAATATTAAATAAAAAGTATTTTAAAAGTATAAAGTTTTAATAAAATAAAATCAAAAAAGAAGTTGAATAGTTATATAATGTATACAGTATAACGTACTTCCCAAATTAATGATAACATCAATAATAAAACAGCTATTACAACTAAATTTTGAGGAATATCGCACAATTTGCATCCATGTCTACTGTCCAACATTTTGTTTGCCAAAAAAGTAAGGGTATTGTTCAATTTCATTTGATTAAATTTTAAAACACGGAATTCTCAAAGTTATATGCATTCATTTTATTTTTGATCATTTTTTGTTAATACATTTGTATTAAATAATTAAACAATATCTAGACAAATGAAAACAGAAAACACAGAATTTGGGGGGGAAAATAAGATGAAATTTGGGGAAAAAATAACCTTTCATACAGCCCTAAATTATTCACAGCCAGCTTTTAACGTGGTCCCATTTTTTTCTACTATACACTCACATTATCAAATAAAGCATTGAAGTATTGAGTACATACATGCGGTTGTTCAAAACTCTTGCCAGAAGTCACAGGACACCTGCAGCGCTGTTTCTTGAGAATCACCCTCCCGATTATTAATGCACTGTGTGGTTCCTCATGTCAGACATTTGTATGTGAATATGTGGACAGTCAGTGTAGCCAAACCCGAGTGTAAAGTATGTCTGTCATAAATCAATATAAATAAATGCGTGTGATGTCGCATCAGTGGTGTGGCCCTCTGTTACAGCAGCAAACGGGGCGACTCTGGCCGTTTAGCCTGAACTCAATCATGAGGTGCTCCACTGTTAATCTCAGCGCCTGGAAAAACACTAAAGATGTCTGCCGCCACTTCGCTTTGCGTCAAGAGCCAGGTATTTCTCTCTCCGGCGCTCCGGAGTAACAAATCACATCCTGAGCTGTCCGTCTTTCCATCTGTCTATCCCTCCCCCCTCGGCCAAGAGAAGATTGATGGAGAGATGGAGGGGAAAATCAATGCTTTCCTGCGAGCTGTGTCATGTTTAGGGATGGCTGATGCACAGACGGCAGCTTTTCCTGCATCCATCCAAGTGAAAGAGTCGCGTGGATTCACTCCATCTACTTCCCTTCCTCTCTGACCTGATTTCTTTTTGATTTTCCTGCTTTTAGGCATCGGACAGCAGGTGGTAGATAAAAGTGAATGTTCTCTGTGCTAGTGGATCTCTTAGCTTGTTTTCTTCGGGACGGCGGTGATTTTCAGCCATTCTGTTTCCGTGAATATGACTTTCATCCCTATTTGCCATTTTATGGTTAATTATACGCTTACACAGTGCCTGTCGCACTTGATGTCATTCATCTTTTCTTTAATCAGCGACTCGCTGCCATGCTCATTTGTTCATGTATACAGTCAGGGTCCAAAATTAACGCCCGGCAAGCGCCAAATGAGGGTAAAAATGGGCTTTGGCGGAAAAACAAAATGTATTATCACCACTGAACGGTTTACGTTGAACTGCTACAGTAAGAAATAACTAGTGCTACCAAACGATTAATCGCAATTAATCACATCCAAAATAAAAAATAGTTTACATAATATACAGTATGTGTGTGTACTGTGTATATTTATTATGTATATATAAATATACAACATACAGTATATATTTTGGTAATATTTACATATATATTCATATAATTTCTATACTGCATAAATATTTAATATATAAACATAACATATTTTTAGGGGTCATCGGATGCAAACAGAGTATGTGAGCGGAGTGGAGCGGTGTGATTTTGAATGGAGAGAGGAGTGGATTTTTTAAAAGTCGGAGTGTCGTGGTTTTCACTCGCTCCAAGAGTTGGACTCACAACAACTTTTGTTGTGGCAGCAAGATTAATTTTTAATGATCCAAAAAGAATGCACGTCACACCTCTATTTATCAATTTTCACTGGCTACCAATAGCTACTCGCGTACAATTCATGGCATTGATGTTTGCCTACAAAACCACCACTGGCTCTTCGAAAGAGGGACCCCTTTATCCCGTCAATTCCTACTTCAGACACTTCACAGTTATGTGCCCTCTAAGCTTGCGTTCTGCAAGTGAACGGCGCATTATTGTTCATCCCAAAGAGACACAAAATCACTTTCACAGACTTTTACATTAACTGTTCCCTCCTGGTGGAATGACCTGCCCAACTCAATCCGAGCAGCTGAGTCCTTAAGCATCTTCAATTAACGACTAAAAACACATCTGTTCCATCTTTATTTGACCCTCTAACTCTACCACTCTCTATTCTAATTCTATACTTTAAAAAAAAAAAAACTTGTCCCTTTTAAACTTGCACTCTATTCATTTGCTGCTTGTTTTCTTAAAGCAAAAAAAAAACACACAAGCAGCGGAGCTTTTATTATGCCGCAGTCGACTGCTTCCGCTCCTTCCGGAAAGCAGCGGAAGTAAGCAGCGCTGTTTTATCATACTAGATACGTTTGAAAGTTCTGTTATAATGCTACTCTGTGTCCGTCGCCGGTCTATTAAAACACACAACATATTAAAGCGTCTTTGCTGTTTCCATGTTTTCTTCAAAACAAAACAGGAAATCGAGGGGTTATGACGTCATTGGCAGGTGACACAATGACTCTATAGACATGCTCCGTGTTACTAGCTAAAATGGCTTATTTCTCTGGATTTAAACATTCTTCGAAACATTTGGGATAATGTAAGTACACAAGTCAGCAAAATATATAACTGTTCTAGTGGTTTTCGGATATTTTAATTAAAAAATCTTACATATTGTGCCTTTAACACACACATCAGACCTGTGCAGCATTAGTGTGACAGTGACGGTCAGATCATCCCTCTTCCAGAAGCTCCTCGTTTATCTGTGAAGCGGGAATAACGAGGAGACTGACAGCTCTGCCTTCCGCATCTCCTGTCCCGCGCTCACAGAGACACCAGCCGCTCCGACTCTTCCCAAGCGGAGAGAACACACACTCGTGCACACGTTCCCCCTCGCTTGTTCCTCATCGATCTTGCCACTTCCTATTATTGTCAATCAGGCATTCTGCATCTGGGCAGAAAAGAGCCACAGAGAGTCATGAACGCTGCTGCTCCTCCATGATTCAGTGCCGCTGGAGCACGACTGAGGCCTGCCGGACACGCTGCTTTCCTTTGTGAACAAAATCAGTGAGAAATGTGATCAATTTCAATCTTTCTGATGTAATGATCAGATATAGGTGAGTTGTAAATACATTCTCAGTGATGCTTGTGCATATGAATCAGGGCCCGTTTTCACAAAACATCTTAAGGCTAAAAGTAGCTCATAACTTGCCAATTTAGGAGAAAAGCTTAAAAAATAATGGACATGTCAATCCTAAATGTAGGACTCCTACATTTTTGCTCTAAGAATATGTCATAAAGCGTTTTAGTGCTAAAACTAACGGTTACACTTTATTTTAAGGTGTCCTTGTTCCAGTGTAATTATACATTTAGGTACTGAGTAATATTAATTAACTACATGTACTTACTATATGGGTAGGGGTAGGAATGGGGTTTGGTTTAGGGTTACTTGCATGTAATTATGCATAATTTATTGTTATTATAATAATAAGTACATGTAACATATAAGTGTTACCAAACTAGCTCCTAAATCTGTGAAAGGTTAGGAGTAGTGAAGAGGACTCCTAAGTCACTATATAAGACCAAGTTACAAACTATCCTTAAATGGCTGTTGCCAGCAATCTGCCTCGGAACGTAAACATTTTAGAAACATCTGACGATAATGAGCTTTTATAAAGGTATCGGCTTTGGTTTGGAGGTTATCCCAACTCCAGATTTTCCTTTGATCATGTCCTTGTTTTCATTAACCAGTTGGGCAAGAAGTAACAGCCATGCTTATTCTACTCTGTTTATTAAATAGTCTGGTTTATATGCATATTCAGGGTTTGAAATTAACACCCGCCAACCCACAGCCAAATGTGGGTAAAAATCAGCTGTGGCGGGTAACGCTGTCAAATCACTAGCCAAATTGGCGGATTACTTTTCATAAATTATGTTCACTCAATAATTTCTTGGGGAAGTTCATGCAAGCCAAATCTGCACAGGTTTAGCGTAAACAGGCCGAACTCGTGAGATATCATGACATTATCGAGTATATTGCAAAAACCAAACAAAACACACCTAAGTTACAAAGTGCGGGCATACTGGTTAGTCTGGTTAGACTAACTTTGTGCTGTGCGCATTTAGAGTGCATTCTTTCATTGCATGATTCAGTCTGTTAATATGCATTACGAATGATCACATAATTCAAGATAAGGGGGTTGAAAAATGTTTATATTTATATAAATTCATATAGTTAATATCACACGAAAAAAAAAAATCAGCATGGTTACAAAAGTGATATTGATTTTATACAACAGTTCAATAAACAATACGTTAATATCAATAGACTTACGTTTTAGACACCATATTGGCTGTTTTTTTTTGCGTTCATTTTCGCCACAAAACATCAACCGTTTCATAGTTCTGGTCATTCGCAATGACTCACTTAACAGTGACTTGCTGCCACTTACTGGCGGATTTAATTTCACATTTAAAGTATCTTTTAATTTTTTAAATAATTTCAAATATCAGTATTCGACATTTCATGTTTTAAATATCAAAACTTTATGCATTTGTAACTGCAGGTTAAAACATTCCATGTCCATCTGAGCTGCATTAAACAGTGTGTAAACACATCTAAATGCCACTTCATATTCAACTTCTGCAAAGATGAATTTTATTGATACTGATTTCATTTGTTTAGTAACAGCCGAAATGTAGTATTGTTATAATTGACTGATTAAATGTAATTTGACTCTAAAGATGATGCACACTTTCAGTAAAAATGGATTTATAAAGGTAAAAATGCCCATAAAAGGTAAAAATCAATCTAAACTTATTGGAAAAGATTAATTTCTATCACTGCTGTGAACTGACCACACAGAATATGAAGAATATCAAAAACTTTAGGAGTCAGCTGCCCACGGTAGCCTTAAGATACCAGCACAATAACACACTCAGCAAAATATCGTCTAATTATCTTTATCGATAAAATCCCAGAAAATATTGAGATATTATTTTTTGTCAATATCGCACACCCTTAGTACCGACACAAAATTATTTGCAACAGTCGCTTTGTCACGTCCAGTGTAGACAGCCTCAAGCTGTTGGTTTATTTCGGGGTTTTTTTTGGCTGGTAGAAGTTATGAATGGCCGGTAACTTAAAAACTTAGTAGCCAAATTGGCTGGTGAGTAAAAAAGTTAATTTCAATCCCTGTGCATATTCATATTTTGTTTAACGAGAAGCATACAGGCTGACAATTAGCTGCACATGTACAAATATATTATATTGTTTAATTAGTGACACTTAGCCTGCATTTTGAAATCTTTATTTGAATGTGGCAATTAACATTTTTATTTTTTTACGAATATGGCAAAATAATATTGTGCTCTACAATACTTCTATGAATAAATGTCTAACAGAGACCCCTCCCCTATCAGCCAATCACTGTGTGCATAGTAAGCACATCACTAGATGACATCATCCATAGCAACAAGGTAACCCCGCCCTTACTCTTAGCTTAAGACTTCTCTCTATTCCTTAGTAAATGTTTGTCTCAGCAGCTTTGTGAATAGGTTTTAAGAGAAAACTTACTGCTATTTAGGAGAACTCTTAGCGGTAAGATCAAATGTTTTGTGAATACGGGTCCTGATGCGGTCTGATACTGTAGGATGGACAGTCCATGATTGCACTACAGCATGCATCTCTCTGCTCCTCTGTACCCTGTTATGCTGTGACATTTCCCCCTTTAAATATATCCAGTTTCATATTATTTGAGAGTGCGATCAACTCGATTTCACAGAAAAATGCAACTATTTTACAAGCCGGCAGTTTTGTATGAATTTGTATAATGTGAATTGTACAAAACATACACTTTTTAGAAAAAAGTAAGCCTAAAGGTCCACCCCTAAACAATCATCACTGGGGTGTAAACAGGACGTACAAAAACGTACTGTACAGATGATATCTTATAAATGACGAAATACGAATTAGCCACCAATTCACCAAAATATAAAATAGATACAAATTACCATGCGATTGAGTTACAGTCTTTATTCGTATTTCATTATCTTTGCAACAATATTGACCTCATCAGCTCATCCAACCTAAAACATATTTAACAAGAACCTTGAAATATGTACACTACTGTTGGTAATATTTTTTTATGTTTTTGAAAGAAGTCTCTTCTGCTCACCAAGACTTCAATTAATACTCTAAAAACAGTAATATTATGACATATTATTACAATGTAAAATAACAATTTCTATTATAATATATTCTAAAATGTATTTTATTCCTGTGATCAAAGCTGAATTTTCGGCATTACTCGTTACTCCAGTCTTCATGTCACATGAAACATTTCTTATTATTGTCCAACATTCAAAGGAACAGCATTTATTAGAAGTAGAACTCATTTTGAAACATTATAAATGTCTTTACTGTCACTTTTGATCAATTTAATCAAAAAACAAAGCAACCAAACAAAACTAACCCCAAACTTTTGAATTGTTCTGGCACAAAGAACAATTTCTTTTTAAATGTATTTAATGTGGTGTGCTGCAGTGTCATGTGCTCAATGTATATGCTCAACTCCAAAACATTTTACATAACTTGCACAAAGCATCTTTTGAAAGAGAAATACCACATAATGCTGCCTATAATTGTTTGAATTACTATAATGAGTGATTTTTTTCCCCAGTGTACACTAAAACTGATTGATACTATCAGAATTGACTTGTTTACTCAAATGATAAATTCCAAATATAGCCTACACTGAACTAATGCATAATAGTGTTATTTGTGCGCTGATTTAGCCATGAAACAATCTAAATGTAGCATTGCATGGTGTCAATGTTTTATAATAAGTGACCAGAATTGACTCATATCTGTTCAAGCGCTAGCTAGAATACTAAACAGTCTATAACAAGGTTGAAATAACAGTGCTGCTTATATTATATAACCTATATAATGTGCCATACTGAAGGAGTGAGTTATTTAGATGCAGATGATTTGTTAATCAACATGGCATTTCAGTACGGTGGACCCACAGCCGTTTTGTCCCCTTGACTCGGCCGTGTGCATGAGTTCTGGTCTCTCGGCGGTGGCGGGCGGCAGCCATAAGCACACTAGATTGATGGACGTGGTGCACTCCCTCTGCGCTGTAAAAGATTATCTGCTCGCCTGCTGGAAACAAAGCCGTGATGGAAATTCGTCGCGCATCATCAGCAACAAAATATCTACACACCGAGACGGGAGTGTGTCATTTTTCATGGGCTATATATTAAATAAAAAGAGCATTAAGGGAAGAGAGCAGAGAGGCAGCGGTGCCCGGCACCTGAGTAATAGCACTAGTTAGTGTTTTTTTAAAGCAGGGCCACTTGAATGGGGGAGATTATTGGGTTTTTATTGGCTGTCAGGAAACGCAGCTTTTGGTGTACTTCACCCGCTGGAGCTCATACCGTTCTGATTAGAGTGCCAGAAACAATGAGAAGAAATGGGACGGACGCTCAGAGCAGCTACAACTGCGGTTAGGAAAGGACAAGGAGGGAAAGATACTGTTCAGAAGACCATTTTTGTCCTTAAGACAACGAGGTTGATTAGCTGTTTTTTCCATGCATATTAGTGACAGGTCAGTGTTTAACAAGACACTTGGCAGATTAGAGCTGAAATGATAAAAGTTACATAAAAAACAACAACAACAAAAAAAAACAGTTATAGAAGTTAAAGTTTATTATTATGAAAAAAAAACACAAACATACTATTTTCAAATTTTATATTAAATATATATTTTCCAAAACATGATTTACTCTAAAACTGCAAGAAAATCAAAGCGATAAATCTAAATAAGTTGTGTTCCAAATTTGAGGTTGACATCACAAAAAAAAAAGAGCATTCAGTAGATTTGGTTTGGGTGCCGTACCAAAGTTTTCACTAGATGAAATTCATTTCACATCCATTTCCAGTGCAGTCATTTTTGGCCATGAGGAGAATATTTTTTCTTAATACATTTTTCGTTAATTTATTTAATTAAATTATTTATTTTAGGACCATTTAAATTTTTTTAATCGTGTCCATGATTTATTTATTTGTTTGTTTGTTTGTTCACATAGCAAATGCCAAAAACGTTCAGTTTCGTACCATTCCAATGAAGTAAAAAATTCTAAAAACTAAGTGTAAAATGACTGAAGACTAGGGTTGGGAATCGAAAATCCATTCCAATTCCAGAATCAGATACCCAAAAATTAAACATTTCACCCCTCATGCACATTATCACATCCGTCAAAAAACTAAGAAATAAATCATTATTACCTTTCGATCCATGTTTTCAAATTCACATCATTTGAATATCACAACAATGATGTCTGTCAAAAAATAACATGCACAATACAATATAAAGTATTTACGAGCAGCAGAGGTTCAGAAAGTTCACGCATTACCTAGAAAAACCTACACTACCGAAAATTGACAAAGTCATCGCTTTCTGAGAAGGAGAAAATGATGGCTTGAGCGGCTTCAACATGCTCTCTGTCAGAAATGATAATGTAACTGATACATAACACATGTGAGAATAAACTTGTTCTTCACTTGCTAAAACTGACAAGTGTTTTTTTTTACTTCTTAGTTGTTTAAAATATTAAGGCAAGTTTCAAAGTTTGGTAAGAATGTTAAAAATGTTCCAATTAAATCTGATACATTTTTACATTAATTGTTACATTTAATTACCCCTTTTGCATACATATATATATATATATATCTCAAGAGAAATGTTTGGATGTTGGGTATTAGCTGTTTGTGTGTGTGTGTGTGTGTGTGTGTGTGTGTGTGTGCACACGTTTGTAAATGGCGCTAAAGCTGAGAAGCCTCGAAAGTGTGATCAAGTGAAAAAAACAGGATTAGGCCCCTGTGAGATGTCACGAGTTCAGTCCACTCTCTAACTGATTGGTGTGAGATGCACATGAAGAAGACGTTAAAGTGAAATGAAGTCATAACAGTGAATAGAGACATTTATTAGGTCAGACACGGAACCCACCAAAACGTTGAGATTGTTTATTGATTTTTGTGTTTTGGCTGACTGCTCCTGTGTAATCGCTTGTGCTGTTGCGGCGACCCGGGCCCTGAAGCCCCCGACCGCAGACGAGAGCTCACACGCTTCCAAACGAGCCGCCAGAAATCTGCCAATCAGCCTCGTTACAGGAATATTCCTGGTAAATATGACTTATGGTCTACAGACAGCATCTGTAGCACAGAAAATCATTTTGTTTTACAATGTTAAACTGATATTGTGCTTTGCAGGGAGTCATGCAAGCAGTATATATGAATGTAGTTGTGACATCAACATAATTTATAGTTCGCTCCATTAAAAAGTGTTTTACAGATAGTTATGTCACGTCTTGGTGTGTATCAAAAGTTACCAGGTTTTAAAAGGTTAAAGCGCTGGATATACATTAAAGACAAGGTTGGTGAGTCTTTCACTAATTTAACCCAGAATATTCCTTTAAACTCACAGTCTATCAGCAGAGAAATTTGACACAAAAGCTATTAAAGGTTATAAGAACAAAACCGTTTAGACATTTCATTAATTGCAATTGATACACCATCTCTCTAAAACCCCGCCTCCAAATGCACGCCAGCCAATCATGGATGTGCAAAATGATTGGAAGGCAGACACTGTTTCTGATTGGCTAGTTATCTAGAGGTCTGGTGGGGAGGGGGTTGTGCAAAAAGCTTCATTGAAAAAAATGCTCTTAATTGTGTCTAAGCATAATAGATCTCAGTTATGGAGAACAGCGCTCTGTTGGTTCAGGTTCAGGAGAAATTGTGATTTCTGAATGGCAGAGATGATGATTGCCCACGCAGTTGTGCAGTTATGACATATGCCAGCATGGTCTAACTAACCTATGCTAACTAGGCAAACCCTGAATTTACAATGCATTTTAAATGATTCTGGCCTAAGAGACAAACAGAGACAAGACATTTAAGATTTGGAGAGCACTCAGGTTACAGGAGAAATAAAAGGGGTTAAAAATGAAGTAGGAGAAGCGGAAGCAGAGGAAGAGAGGCACTGGAGCGCTCCGGGAGAGAGGGAGGTCATGTAATAAGTGTGTGGTTATTGATTGTATTGTCAGCGAGGCCACGCAGGGTCCCGTGTGCCGTGGACTTCAGTTCATCTGTGGACAATACCGTCAGTCACAGCTCACTGCCCCGTCTAATAAACCGCCAGCAGATTCATATCAACCTTCAGCCAGCGGCCGCTCTTTATATGTGTGTGTAGAACTACACCAACAACTGTGGGATGAGGTGCGATCAGAGGGTTAGGCATTTCATTTCTAAAACGGCATTTTCCTTGGGCCTTAAAACCTCCAGGCATGGTCAAACTCAAATGTAAACTGGATGTGAGGCAGTTTGAACACACTGATATATGCAACAGTTTAAAGCCATTCATGACATTAAAGGAGTGGTTTAAACAAAAATGAAAATTTGAGTGAACTGTTTCTTTAAGATGCACATAATCACACACATAACTATAACTACGTACTGATGAACCAGGAATAAAAAAAACAACAAAAAATGTGTAAAAACTCATTTATTTTGTTCATCAAGCTGTGGTTTCGGATTCATTTTTTAAATATTTTTTTCAAGCAACTTATACATCACATATAATCCATTTAGGTGAATTCACTAAAATTTAGGTTTATTAAAAAAAAAAAAAAAAAGTAAGAAAGTTTTTTTATTTAGAAGAAACTGAAAACAACAGTTCCCTTTCAGCAGTCTTCACTCTCGACGTCACGTCGGAGGACCGACGAAATTGGGATCTCGCTTAGAGGGACCAATCTACTTCGAGTGTAAACTAAACGAGCCAATGCAAATTGGCATGCGATTATTGCATCCAGCTGCTGCTGATCACAGCGTGAGTATAAGTAGGCAGCAGGTGCAGCGCATATTCAGCTTTTCGCTTCGGAGCCGAGCGATCACATCGTTCTGCTCCTGACTACTCTACTGAGAGAAAAGACTGAACGAGTTCAGCGCGCTCTTTGAGAGCTCTTCGTGTTGGCGGTACGGCGTTTCAGCGGTGGTGGTTTCCCATGTCGTGTGGGTTGGACATATCAGGCTGCACTACCCCCTGTTTGTTTTGCAGATGATCATCTCCCCTGTGCGCCTCACATGCTAAAAGAGCTTTTTCCCCTAAAAGAGCAATTTCGGGTGCGTCTTTTTAAAGACGACGTTGCTTGGCAAACTTCACGTTACGTCTTTATAAGGACGATGTGGGCTTGCTATAGACACGTATCACCCGGGCGTTTCTGTATGCGGTCGTTACCTGGCGCTGGGTGATTGTCACGATCGCTGCCTCTCGTGCCTGAGCATGAAGCACGCTGAGGTGGCTTTCGTGGATGGTTCATGCTCCCATGGTGGGGGTATGACTATCTCGGAGTTGCGGACCGGACTCCGCTACCTGCAAGGGGGCGGAGTGCCCGTGCCACTGCCTAGATCTAGGGTTCCCTCTGGTGGCAGCCGGGGGCGTCCTTTTTCTGGCGGTGGGCGGATTGGTCTTACGGTCACGGTGAGGAATTCCCCTAAGGGAGAAAGGGGATGCCCAAGCCTGCCGGCGCTTCGAAACCAGCGGAGCTCTGAAGAAGAGCAGGCTGGACCCTTCCGGGGGGTACCACCTGTTTCTTCCGAGGCTCCCCCGACGATCGGATGTCGATTGCATCATCGGAGGGTGAGCCAGAGCTTTCTTGAGAGGAAGATTCGGCTGCGCTGCTCACCTCCGGGACCGTAGCAATGCCTGAAAATCGGATCCAGAAATAATGGCTATGATTTCCCGGGCCGCCATAGGGGTAGGGCTCGAGTGAAGACTTCACCGTGTCCCGAGCCCTCAAGGCTGCACGATTGGTGTTCTGGGGGTGGTCCGCGCTGGTTCTCAGCGCTCCGCCTCGGTGCCTTTCTTCCCGGAGTTGCATGAGGAGCTCAACAGGTCGTGGTCGGCACCTTTTTACTGCCGGAAACTGGTTTGCTGGATCCTCCTCCCTCACCACCTCGATGGTGGGGCAGTCAGGGGGTAACAAGGGTCCCCCCGGTGGAGCGGTCGGTTTGCGATGCAGTTGTGTCCTAATACCACCTCCAGCCGGCAGGGCAAACCGTGCCTCCCCTCCCAGGTCTGTAGGTACTCGACTGGCCAGCGATGCTTATACGACCTGTGGAGAAGTTGCCTCCGCCTTACACGCTACGGCGTATTTGCAAGTGCACCAGGCCAAGGCACTAAGGGACTTGCTTGAGGGTGGTCACGACCCGGAAGTTCGTAGAGAACTCCGCACCGCGGCGGACCTTGCGCCGCGAGTGACGAAGGTTACGGTGCGGTCTCTTGTCGTGCGATGTCCACTATGGTGGTCAGGGAGTGCCATTTCTGGCTGTGACTGGTGACATGTGTGAGACGGCAAGACTCTTGAACGCCCCCGTGTCCCAGGCCTGCCTGTCGGCGACACGGTGGAGAACTTGCCCAGTGGTTTTCCGCTGACCAAAGCAGACTGAGGCCAATCAGGTACATCCTGCCCCGGCGTGCAACTGCTGCCGTCACCGAGGGCGGCCCCCCTGCCACCGCCAAAACAAGAGCAGAGCTCCTGCGTCCTCCAGCAAAGCTGTGCCGTGGAGCCGGTCGCCGGGCAGCCGCCCCGCCCGTCCAGGCCCCCGCCAAAACTGGTGGCAAGCGAGAGAGCAAGAGGCCCGGAGACGGGCGACCCAGAGGTGGAGGGACGTGCTCTTCAGGAGATGGTAAGCACACCACTCCCTCCCCCGGAGGAGGGCTGGGTGGAGAATCTTTTTTCACCAATGACCTCTCGGTCGGTGGTACCCAAATTCTCGACAAAGAGCAATTCCTCTATTTCTGGGTCCCCAGAGGAGACAGGGGATTGTGGACAATCCAGTGTCGTGTCACACTCACCCTCCTCTCTCGCCAGAGAGCAGCAGTAGGCGGCTTGGGAGGACCAAGAAACGGACTACCCGCGCACCCTCTGCTCGAACGCAGGTCAATGTTACACACACCAGACCCCGCCTCGAACCGGCTACGAGACGCCCGGGCCGGGACCCTACATTCTTCCTCGCTGCCCCACTGCGGGTAAGCCTGTAGTTCAGTTGGTACCACTTGCGTGGCGTCTGGGAGCCTGGCTAGAGCTACCCAGCCCGTCTCGATGCCTCCTTCGAACCGTCAGGCTCGGCTACGCGATTCAGTCGCCCGGCGTCCCCCCCCCAAGTCAGTTTCTTCTTCACAACAGTGAGGCGGCCGGGTCCCTGTCTTGCGTGTGGAAATCGCAGTCCTGCTGGCGAAGGTTGTGATAGAGCCGGTCCCTCCAGCCGATTTGAATGAAGAGCTTTACAGTCCTTACTTCATTGTACCTAAGAAAGGCGGTGGGTTACGACCAATTTTGGATCTGCGTGTCTTGAACCGGGCCCTTCACCGGTTACCGTTCAAGATGTTGACGCAGGAACGCATCTTCGGGTGCATCCGTCCCCGAGATTGGTTTGCAGCGGTCGACTTGAAGGACGCGTACTTCATGTGTCGAACCTTCCGCACCACAGACCATTGCTGTGGTTCGCGTCCGAAGGACGAAAATATCAGTATTAGGTCCTGCTCTCCAGGCAGTCCCTGTTGCCCCGTGTCTTCACGTAAATTGCGGAGGTACCCCTTGTTCCCTTGAGAGAACAGGGCATTCACATTCTCAACTACCTTGCTCAGTCTCAGGATCAGTTGTGCGACAGGGATTTGGTGCTTTCACACCTCCGCCTGTTGGGCCTTCGGGTCAACTGGGAAAAGAGCAAACTCGTCCCGATGCAGAGGATCTCTTTTCCCGGTATGGAGGGGACTCGGTAAGAGCAGGATGGCGGTCCCACTGAAACAGTTCAGAGGCTCCTGGGGCATATGGCAGCTACGGCGGCAGTCACGCCGCTGGGGCTGCTCCATATGAGACCGCTGCAGCACTGTCTCCATGGCTGAGTCCCGAGGTGGGCGTTGCAACGCGGCACCTTCCGGGTCCAAGTTACACCGGTCTGCTGCCAAACCTTCACCCGGTGGTCAGACCTTGTGTTCCTCCGGGCAGGAGTGCCCCTGGAGCAGGTCTCCAGGCATTCTGTGGTTTGCACGGACGCCTCAACCACCGGCTGGGGGCCACGTACAACAGGCACGCAGTGTCAGGGGTATGGACGGGCCCCCAACTGCACTGCTGCCTCGAGTTGCTCCTGCAGTGCACCTTGCCCGGGGCCGCCTCAAAGGGCGCTTACGAGGCAAGCATGTGCTGGTCCGAACGGACAACACGGCGACCGTTACTTACATCAACTGACAAGGTGGTCTGTGCTCCCGTCGCTTAACGCAACTCGCCCGCCACCTCCTCCTCTGGAGTCATAAGCATCTGAGGTCGCTTCGGGCTGTTCACATTCCTGGGCTGCTCAACTGGGCAGCCGACGAGTTGTCCCGAGCTGCGCTCCCGGGAGAATGGCGACTCCATCCCCAGACGGTCCGCTGGTTTGGGGACGTTTCGGAGCCGCTCAGGTAGACCTGTTTGCTTCTCCAGAGACCTCTCACTGCCAGTTGTTTTTCTCCCTGACCGAGGGAACACTCGGCAAGTATGCACTGGCACACAGCTGGCCGCGGGCCTTCGCAAATATGCATTTCCCCAGTGAGCCTTCTTGCACAGACACAGTGCAAGGTCAGGGAGGACGAGGAGCAGGTCCAACTGGTGGCCCTTTTGGCCTACCCGGACCTGGTTCCCGGAACTAATACTCCTCGCGACAGTCCCTCCTTGGTCGATTCCTCTGAGGAAGGATTTACTTACTCAGAGACGGGGCACCCTTTGGCAACCGCATCCAGCCCTCTGGAAACTTCATGTCTGGTCCCTGGACGGGTCGCGGAGGTTCTTGGTGACCTACCCCAAGAGGTAGTTGACACCATCACTTCAGAAACAGCGCTTACGCCTTGAAGTGGAACCTGTTCGTCGATTGGTGCTCTTCTTGCCGGGAAGACCCCCGTAGATGCCTGATCAGAGTCGTGCTTTCTTTCCTGCAGGTTGGGTTGGAGCGAAGGCTGTCTCCCTGCACCCTTAAAGTTTATGTGGTTGCAATCGCTGCTAACCACGACCCCGTAGAAGGGAAGTCGCTAGGGAAGCATGATCTGGTCATCAGGCTCTTTAGGGGGGTGAGAAGGTTAAATCCTCCACCGCCCCCCTCTATTCCCTCGTGGGACCTGAATCTGGTGCTCACGGCACTACAGCAGGGCTCATTTGAGCCTTTTTGCAGGCGGTTGTGTTGAAGTTCCTTTCAATGAAGACTTGCTCCTGCTAGCATTGGCCTCCATCAAGAGGGTAGGGGACCTGCACGCATTTTCGGTCAACGATTGGTGCCTAGAGTTCGGGCCGGCTGATTCCCAGGTAACCCTGAGGCCCCGGCCCAGCTACGTGCCCAAGGTTCCCGCTACTCCCTTCCGGGATCAGGTGGTGAACCTCCAAGCGCTTCCCTCGGAGGAGGCAGACCCAGCCCTAACTTTGCTCTGTCCCGTCCGAGCCTTAATGTGCTACGTAGACCGTACGCAAAGCTTCAGGACCTCAGACCAGTTCTTTGTCTGTTACGGAGGCCGGCAGATGGGGAATGCCGTCTCAAAGCAGAGGAATGCCCACTGGATAGTGGATGCATCACCCTGGCTTATCAGGCACAGGGTGTGCCCTGCCCGCTCAGGTTGCAAGCTCACTCAACTAGAGGTGTTGCATCCTCCTGGGCGCTGGCTCGTGGCGCCTCGCTGGTGGATATCTGTAGGGCTGCGGGCTGGGCTACCCCTAACACATTCGCTAGATTCTATAGCCTTCGTGTGGAGCCGGTATCCTCCTGTGTTCTCACCTCAAACGGGTAGAAGCACTGAGAGGCCCCGGCTTTGGGTCGGCTTGCACAAACCACTCCAGAGAGTCCATATAGTTGACCCTGTTGAGCTCCTCCATCCCCTCAGCAGTCAGACGTGGCTGAGTGTCCGGCGCCAGGCCTTCACTCATTGAATCCTCGAGAACCGGTAGAAGGCTGGGTTCCATATGTAAGACCTAAGTGGATCTCATATGTGTAAAGTCCACGGTATAGCCTTGAGCCCGTGTTTCCCCGGCAGACTTCTGCCATTCCAAGAGGGTTCAATCACCTCCATTCTTCCATATGCATGTAAGGGATTTCCATATGTGTATTGCTTCCGAAACCTCCTTCGGTAAGGTTGGAGCTTCCGTAACGTCCCTGTCCAAATAGATTGGGTATGTTTTCCCAGTGTTATCCAGTTTTACTCAGTGGGTAGTGCCATAGCAGCAAAGGTAGCTGGTCCTCTTGTGCAAGCCCTAGCCTACGCCAAAAAGTAGGGGCGCAGTTGGCTTCCACATGACCTGGACGGGCAGTAGATTGGTCCCTCTATGCGAGATCCCAATTTCGTCGGTCCTCCTACGTGACGTCGAGAGTGACCGACTGAAAGGGAACATCTTGGTTACGTATGTATCCATCGTTCCTTGAAGGAGGGAACGGAGACTTCACGTCCCGTCGCCACAGCTCCTGTACCACCGCTGGGCGGCCGGGTCGCCGGCTCGGCTCCTTAGCGAAAACCTGAATATGCGCTGCACCTGCCGCCTACTTATACTCACGCTGTGATCAGCAGCAGCTGGATGCAATAATCGCATGCCAATTTGCATTGGCTCGTTTAGTTTACATTCGAAGTAGATTGGTCCCTCTAAGCGAGATCCCAATTTCGTCGGTCCTCCGACGTGACGTCTCCATTCCCTCCTTCAGGGAACGAGGGTTACATACGTAACCGAGACGTTTTATCACTCTCTGCTGTTCATAAGTACTTGTGTGTCGTCTCTTTTTTTTCAAGCAAAATTCTGTATAAATCACAAATATTCCATTTAGTGATGCACTGAATATTAATTTTTTCCTGAAAAACCAAAACTGAATTTGAAGTTTTTATTTGATCTGAAAACCAAAACTAAAAATAATGCTTATTTAATGACGAACTAATCCAATTTATTTTAAAAAATCAACAATCATTTACCTTATATAAGGATCGTTGATCTTTTTTTTTTTTTTTTTTTCCATTTTTAATGATAATTGTTTCCCTCGTTGTTGATATTTGTTTACAATTTAAATGGTGGCTGTAATAAAACTTTGTTTTCATCATGACAGATTTATTAAAACTATGCAAAAAAAAAGGAACTATTTTAGGTGTCCTTGTTACAAGTTACATATACTTACTATTATAAAAACAATAAATTATGCATAATTACATGCAAGTAACGCTAATCCTAACCTAACCATATAGTAATACATGAGTTAATTATTATTACTCAGTACTTAAATGTATAATTACACTGTAACACAAAAAATGAAGACATCACTGACAGGTTAAGTAAAAATATAGTATGTATTAGTGCATATATTTAGTAAAATGCTGATTTTGTAACATTGTGTGCCATATTGTTTATAAGCTGTTTTATTGATGGCTTTCCCTGGTTGAAACACTGATTAAAAGAGAAAGAAAGGATGGAGGAGTTGTGACTAATGTTCCTGCAACTTCATAGTCACATGGCATTTCTTGCTCAGGTGATTGGCTTCAAAAAAGAAAGAGAAAAAGTATGCAGTCTGTCTGCTGGATTTAATATCTTCTCTCTAAATCTCACTGTTTTTCAGTATCTTGTGGCATGTGTTTGTCGAGTTGAAACCATTTGACTTTGAGAGATGTGTCTTGAGGTGTGTTGTTCTGTTCTGTTCTTGTTTTTTGAACACTAGATCCTGATTCTCTCTCTCATGCAGCTCTATGTTCCCAGCGTGGACCCCACGGCCCATAAATGCTAATGTCCTCCACTTGCCTCTCTCATAAAGCCCAATAAAAGAGCCCCATAAATCCTGCCAATTAGCACTGTCTATCAGCGCCGTTAATTGGAGAATGGAGACTCATTGGTGGGTGACCTTGCGTGTCAGAGATGATACTGATGGCTGATGGAGATCAGTCTGTGGTCGGAGCTCAACACCGCAAAGGGCTCAAGGACGATTTGAGACGATTTCTGAGACATTGCTATGATCAGTGATTTATAGTACATCACCGTCTAAGGACCTGCTTGCACAGCGCCTCTTGTTACTCTATTAAAAACGAATGTATTAAAAACTTTTTTTTTTTTTAATTTTTGGCAATTGTTTGCCATTGATTGAGTTTTTTTCCAATTATCAAATAAAATATTGTAATTTAAAGGGGTCATGAACTGAGAAACCAAATTTCCCTTGATCTTTTGACATAAGAGGTCATTGTACTATAAAAACATCCTGTAATTTTCAGAACTCAGAACTTTGTCGTCAGTCTAAAAACAGCTTATATTGCTTATATTGACAGCTTGTGGAATGTTCTACTCTATGATGTAATAGTGTGGATAAGCACCGCCTCCACAGAAGATCAACGCCTGCTTCTACAGTGCTGCCTATTTAGCCACACCCACCGATTCTACATCACGGCCTGTTTAGCCCCGCCCACCAATTTGCGCCTGTAGTGTTTAGAAAGAGCAAACGCAGGTCTATGCAGAAACCAAATGATAAAGATGCTCCGAAAGACAACAAGATGCTGTTCAGTGCCAAGCTGTGGAAAAACAATGTTTGCGTTCCCTTCCTTCTGATCCCAACATTATAGGACAGAGTGGATTAGCTTTATATTTTAAGGTGTCAGAGATTCCCATTTTCCACAAGTCGATATGATTCTTTAGGGTCTGTAACATAGTTTGGTTAAAATTTCTCAATGGTAGTGTAAAAATAATTTTTACCCTGTCAAAACAGCTCCTTTTCGATCAAGCCGTTTTTGTAGCCATTTTCCCTTTAACTGTTAATGACCTGCGGCCCGCCCCCTCTCTTCCGCTCTGTCTCAGAGATACTGTTTACTTTAGCTGCATTCATCGTGAAACTGGCTAATTATCACATTATTAGGAAAGGCGATTTGCAAAGAGTCATTACAAAAATACTCACTTCTACTGTAGATGAGGCTAGATCATGAATGATTCGCACGAACATAGACGCATTTATGTAGATCGGGGGCGCATTCTCTTCAGAAACAATATAATCCACTGTGAGTTCAGCGGCTCAGGTGTCGGGAGTAAATGACGACTGCTATGTTCATTATTACAACAAAACACGTCAATCGCTTAGGAGACAGTCTACTCCTGCTCCGGCGTCGAAACAATGGCGAGTGATGACAGTCACTCAGGGTGGGTCTAAGGTAAGACTCCAGTCCAGTCTGTGCTGAAATGCTACTGTCAATCAAACTATCGTGGGAGGAGCCTGTCTGTGTGACATCACACAGACAGGCATCTGAGATCGGCTCGATTTGAGAAAGGGGAAAACATTTAACCATATAAAAAAAAATATGCCTGCTTTTAGGCATACTTTTTTGGGCGTTAAATAAAACTGCAAAAAACAATATTTGACGAGCGCAAATGGTAGTAAATCGCATTGCGTGATTTATTTTAATACTCTTCTCCCATCAGTTTTGTGTCTGAAAGGGAATCTCCTTCAAATGCATATTCAATAAGGTCAGGCGCAAAAATAACTGTCCATGCCTTTTTAGCGCAAATTTTTCTCTGCACATCTTTAGTAAATCCTGACAGTTCTATTTTAATGCCAAAAGCTGTTAGTAAATCTGTCCCTATATTGGATCCGACAGTAATGTCGCAACACACTAGTGTGAGTAACTGTATTACATGATCACCATTGCTTTGTCTGTTAAACAGATCGTTTGTTATGAGTATTTATACTGTTTTAACCAAAATCACAGCAGCGTCCGTCAAAAAAGTAATATTTTTTAGTAATAAAGTTTGACAAATGCGTATTATATGGTGGTGCATGTGTTACCTCCTTCTTTATAATACAGAGGATGTCGAACCGTTTGCAATGTTCAGTCTTCTCCATTGCACTTTAAAATACATCATTCTGTGTAGAATTCAGATCGGATGCATTTGGTGTTCACACTGTGTGCACGCTGTGGAGGTTGACGTAAAACCTGACGTAATTGATCCCAATGAAAAGGATATTTAATCTGTCTGAATCGTTCCCTATCCCATATATAGCATAGTATGTGCTATGTAATAAATGTGTGAATAAGTGACCATTTTCAGCTGCAGCTTCAGTGTGTTTTATAGTGTAAGGGGCGGGACGTTTCAGATCCTAGAGAACATTTGATTGGTCATAAAATGAGATGAGAAGCTGAAGTGCAGAATGAGGTCATAAAAATTGTTGATCTTTATTGGCGGAAGAGACAGAATGCAAGTTTTGAATGCTTTTAGCTTCGAAATGTGAATGTTGTCAGTGTTTGAGAGCAAACTAGGGGGCTTTAATGAAATAACTGATGCAAGTCGGAGTGTTTCAGCGTGAAGCACAGCACTGTGTTCATTTAGATACGTGCAGCTCATGATCCTGTGTTTTCAAAGCATCTTGATTCACAGAGAACTTCATCTCTGCACGCATTGTGAGTTGAATGTGCATTTGGGAGTGTCTGCTAGGTTTATGTTATTTACACATTGGCATAATGCCCAAAATGTGGACAGATATTTACTGTATTTTCCCAGCATTCTGCCAAAATAAAAGCTGGAGCATTAGAAAAGGGTTTGAACACTTGAAAGTAAAAGAATTGAATACATAAATATTAGTATTGCAATCAAATATTCATTTTTATTTTATGCTACAATAATTTTACAACAGCAATATATTGCTGTGTTTGTATAATTATTCTTATTAAGAATTAAGTTTGTTCTTGTTCCTAAATCACTTGGATCAACAACTATAATTTAAAGTCCTCTTAAAGCCCAGTTACAGTTTCTAGGATTTCCTTATGATTTTTCCAGTTTTTTTTTTTTTTTTTTTTTTTTGAGTTTGACAGTCATGGTTATTATTAAACTGTAGTGTTCTGGAAAACTGTTGCATGGAAATTTGTTGAAAATACCCTTTTTGTTTTTGGAGAAAATATCAACTAAGTTTGGAACAGCATGAGGGGAGTAAGTAATGATGGAACTGGCGTATCTGAACGATTTCACTGCAGGTTAGGACGTCTGAGGCGTTTGTCTGACTGTGTGGCCCGTCATGACCTGGTCAGGAAAGGGACACGGCTTTCATCCGCAACACTCATTCCAGTCTCTGACACAGGCTGAAGGATATATAGAGAGAGAGAAATAAAAGCCTGGAGTGAGAGAGTCTCTATCAATCTCTCTTCATGTGGATTAGAAGCAAAGGCTGCTTTAAGCTGCGGTTGTGCCGCCCACAGCACTGACACGCTGACATGCACTTCCTGTCACAGATAATTCACTCATCAGCCTTTGAACTGCAGACGAGCATGGAGGAGACCGACAGGCTGCGGGAGTGTGCTCCAAAACCTGCTGCGCTCCCTAACTAGACAGCATTATAAGGGTACATGTGCTTGAAAAAGAAGTACACTTTAGCACACTTATTATGGAAAAAAATATACATAAGCAGTGTTGGGGGTAACTCATTACAAGTAACGCGAGTTACGTAATCAGATTACTTTTTTCAAGTAACTAGTAAAGTAACGCATTACTTTTTTAATTTACAAGAAAATATCTGAGTTACTTTTTCAAAAAAGTAATGCCAGTTACTTTGTTTTCCCATTTATTGACTGACAGCTCTCCTGTCCCCATATTGGGAGAAATCGTGTTGGAGTTGTGAACATGATGTTACTGTAGTTCTAGACTAAATGTGAATGTGCATTAATTCATCCCACTCACAAAAAACAGATTTAGCATTCATCAAAATGAATTAAAACAGTGAAATGCAAACTCAGAATATGACACAAACCTGCAATAATTAAATATGTTAAATAACACAAATGAATCTAATCCCATTTTATTAACCAATATATTTGCTGCTGACCTTTGATGATCCAGTTCAACCATACTAATAAGCAAAAATGACTTTAGATAAACTAACAATTGTGCTTTGTTTTTTATTGCTGAAGAGTGTTGAACCTTCTTCTCCTGTGTTCTACTGTACAGACCTGAATTTACTTGTGCTTCAGCCTGAGGTTTATTCATTACACTTTTTGGTGTGAAAGGGCTTTTATATTTGCTAGAAATAGAACTTCTTATATTAAAAACAATCAAGCCCTGCTTATATTTAAAAAGTAACGTGAAAGTAACGCAAAAGTAATATAAACGATTACTTCCTAAAAGTACTAATAACGTAAATAGTACTTTTTTTTGGGGTAACGCAAGTTATGTAATCAGATTACTTTTTAAAAGTAACTTTCCCCAACACTGTACATAAGTGTGAACTGAATGCAATGCTTTCTGATGATTAACTAAATAAATGTAGGCCTATGCTATGTGCAAACAAGAGGTGGTTGTTTTGCAACAAGGTGGAGATGTGTTGATGAAAAAGTAAACACTCATGAGAGAGAGATGTCAGGGAAAATGATGAAAATGGAAGTTCGAGAGATAGGCTAACTTTTAATTATTTTGCGCGGCCCCAGCCTAGGGATTTAAACTTTTTTTATGTGATGATGGCCATACAAAAAATATTGTTTCCCGGTGCTTTCAAAATGTGTTGTGTGCGTATGGGATGTCCTGGATGAGTGTGAGATTTCCGGGCCTGAAATTTTGTCCCAGTCTGGCCCTGTTCTACATGTTTGAAAGATGTTAAAGTTCAAGTGTACTGCCATGCATTTATGGTAAACTAAAATATACTTTAATGTAATTTCTATTGAAACTTGTCATAAATTTTAAATATATTTGTAACTACATATTTGTAATGAGACAGTTGCAATTCACTACATTTGAATTATATTAACTCGTAATATTGAATAACATGCTACACTATTATAATCAGGTACTTTACATGTGCTTTAGTATGTTAGTCAACAAAATTAATTTACTGCAAAGCACAACAAAGGATTATTATTTTAAGTGCACTTTAAAGGTCAACTTTTTCATTGAAGTTACAAGCGCCTAAATGCATTGAAAAACAGTAGAATTATTACACTTAATTATTATTATATTATCTGCAAGTACAGTTTGTTAAACAGAGTTAAGATTTGAAGTACACTAAGTGCTCATCAATACAGTTAAGCACACTTCTACTTGACAATAGCACAGAAATTAACAATTAGAAACAGCAAAGAACGATGTGTGAAATTTGGAATAGAGCTATTGTTGCCATTTGAAACTAAAATTGAATGTGAAATTTTTGTGAAGCGTTATTTTAGTATCACTGAAATACTATTATAGTTTTTATTAACATTCAACATTAGTTTTTGTTTTAATTTTGAGTTTACAATTTTGGTTTAGGTCATTTTATTTGCCTGAATTGTATTTTAAAATAATGTCTATATAGTTTTATAGACATATTTTTTAGTTTCAAGTTTATTTCAGTTTTAGTTTATTTTACTTAGATACACAAAAATGCAACGAAAGTTCTTTGGCAATAAAAATTGTGACAGAAAGAAAAAATATTTCAGTTATTAATAATTAAAAATATATATATGGTTTTAAGTTTTAGCTGGGTGATACTAACCCTGGGCGTCGTCTCATTAACCCTGCTCTTAAAAATAAAGGTGCTTTAAAAGGTTCTTCAAGCGATGCCATAGAACCATTTTTGGTTCCACAAATGGTACAGAACCGTCACTTTCTTAGCTTTTTATAATCTGAAGAACCTTCTTTCGCCACAAAGAAGCTTTTGTGAAACATGAAGGCTCTTCAGATGTTAAAGGTTCTTTATGGAACCATTTAGACAAAAAGGTTCTTCTATAGCACCTTTATTTTTTTTAAGAGTGTGTATGTGTATGACGCTCTCTCTCTTTCATCTTCATCCTCTTTATGAATGCAGAGAGTGCAGCGGATGGTATAAGACGCAATAACCGTCAGTACAGAGCGGCTTTTGTTTGGGCTGGTGGCACGTGGTGAGCCGTACCTGCCAGGTGTGTGAGCCGTGACCCGCGCTCCTGTGTTCTGGGCCGGGCCGGGGCCGTTGAGAGACGCGGCTCTGCCCATCAAAAGCCCCATTCAGACAGACTCACGGGCAGCACAGTGGAGGACAGTGTGGGCCCTGGAAACGTGAGACCCCGTGACAGTGGCACAGCTGCTGAAAGCTCCCGGAGCCCAGCGGAAGACAGGACACTGCTGCATCTCCACAGATGAGCGTTTGAGCGTCTGATCATCAGGATCGTCACTTCAAACATGGGATCGGGTGCACACAGGAACAGGTGTGTCTGAAGACGACCAGCGCTGTTACAGCTCTTATGTTCTGACCTGTCATATTGAGTTTGCTGGTCTAGAAGCCTCAGTGTTCTGATGAATGTGCCGTATGAGAGAAATAAACGCCGTTTCTGAATCAATCCAATGCATTCAGTTCAGGTCAGCATCGCAAGACGACATGTACATAACCTCTGCACTGCATTTGTCAAATAGTTATGTTCTTGTATTCATGGCAGATATAATGAATGACTCCAAACTAGCTAACTTCTACTGAGGGATTGCTTCTTTTAGGTCACATCTGCATTTAAATGAGTTACTGTTTCAGTGGATACGTCAGTGTAAATATATTGGATACAATAACACCACACATGCAATATTTCATTTGACTTCCCGAGGTTACAGCTTTCACTGACACTTTAAAGAAAGAGAGAAAAGTGCTTAATACTCATTGAATGTACACTACTGGTCAAAGGTCAAAAGTTTGGGGTTGGAAAAAATGTAATGTTTTTTAAATAGGTCTCTCCTGCTCACCATGGCTGCTTTTATTCGAGGAAAAATACAGTAAAAATGCTGAAATATTATTACAGTTTAAAACAGCTGTTTTCTGTGTGAACATCTGTTAAACTGTAATGTATTTCTGTGATGTGCAGCTGTATTTTCAGCATCAGTCTTCAGTGTCACATGATCTTCAGAAATCAGTATAATATGCTGATCTGCTGCTCGAGAAACATTTCTGATTATTATCAATGTTGAAAACAGTCGTGCTGCACAATATTTTTGTGGAAACGGCCATACTTTCTATTTTTCAGGATTCACAGATTAATAGAAAGTTTATAAGAACAACATTTATTTGCAATAGAAATCGGTTTTAACATGTCTTTTACGGTCACTTTTGATCAATTTAATGCGTCCTTGAGCAATAAAAGTTTATATTACTGACCTGTCGTGTTATTAGGGACAAAACAAAAAGAGATATTTTGAAGAATGTTAATGCAGCTCTTTTCCACACAGTGACAGTTCATACAACTGTCGACAGACTAAACAGACGTACGTATGTATATACAGTATATATATTTTTACATTATCTTAGCCTCTTATCCAATGAGGAAACCTGCAGGACTGGACTCTCAAGTGGTGAAAGAATAGGAGGGTTTGGTGACGTCAGTTGAAAAGGAGCTTTGATTAAAGATTGTGAAGATTAGTTTTTTTTATTTTTTTATAGATCATAACTGGTAACACTTTCACTATTAGGTCCTATTAGTTAATTTAGCTATGCACCTAGCATGTTGTTACAGTGCATTGTTTACTGTTACGGGGCTGTCGAGACGTGAGACTTGCGGATCCATTTGCAAGCTTTATTTGTGGAGAAGACAGAGACGTGGTCATAACAGGCAGGGTCAAACAGGTATATGTTGGGCAAAACACAAGAATAGTCCTAGTGCTAGCGCAGGTCGACGATCGGCAGACTGAGTCAAAAGGGCAAGACGAAAGGGGAGAATCCAGAGAACCAGGCGAAGATCAGAAACCGAGAAAAAAGGCTAAGGCTAAGGCTAAGGCAAAAGACTAGGGCTAAGGCTAAGGCAAAAGACTAAGGCTAAGGCAAATGACTAAGGCAAATGACTAAGGCTAAGGCTAAGGCTAGGGCAACAAACGAGGGCTCTGTAGAGTCGCTATCGTTAGGGGAGTGATAAATGCGGAACAATCCTCGGCAGAGGGAAGGGTCAGAGTGCGTGTTCAATAGTGAGGGAGTGGTATGGAAACAGCTGGGTGAATCAGTGTAACAGGTGGTGCCATTAGTGTCTGAGGCATCAGTAATGATGATGGGAAATGTAGTCCGGGGTGATGTGCAACAGTTTGTGTAGTGCGAGAGTCAATGAAATTGGAAGTTCATGGACCGGATTCGTGACAGAGCCCCCCCCCCAAGGAGCGGCTTCCAGACGCTCAAAACCCTTTACGATTCCGGAGGGCGGTGGAGTGGAGGCTGAACAGGGGGAGGGACGGAGGGCCAGGTCCAAAAATAGGAGAGACCAGGGACTGAGGCAGAACCGGCAGAGCTGAGGACCACCACAGCAAAGCAAACGGGACCGAAGATCCCCACGGCGGAGCAGAAGACCACCAGATCCCAGACTGTAGACCACCACGGTGGGGCAGAGGACCACCACGGCGGAGCGGAGGACCACCACGGCAGAGCGGAGGACCACCACGGCGGAGCAGAGGACCACCAGAGCCAGACAGTAGACCACCACGGCGGAGCAGAAGACCACCAGAGCCAGACAGTAGACCACCACGGCGGAGCAGAGGACCACCAGAGCCAGACAGTAGACCACCACGGCGGAGCAGAGGACCACCAGAGCCAGACAGTAGACCACCACGGCGGAGCAGATGACCTCCAGAACCAGACAGTAGACCACCACGGCGGAGCAGAGAACCACCAGAGCCAGACAGCAGACCCCCACGGCGGAGCGGAGGACCACCACGGCGGGGCAGAAGGAACAGGAAACCCTCTTGGTGAACCACACCGATCAGGAGACCATGGCGGAGACTGTAACAACGAGAGAGCAGAGACAGACAACACAGACAGAACATTGGGGTTGATAGACAAGACTGAGCATTCAGGGGCAACCTCCCTGGCAGACACAAAGAATTCACAAACGGCCTCCATAGCCAGGATAGGACGAGCAGGGAGCTCGCAAACGGCCTCTATAGCTGTGACAGAACGAGCAGGGAGCTCGCAATCGGCCTCCATAGCTGTGACAGGACGATCAGGGAGCTCGCAAACGTCCCTCCCTAGCTGTGACAGGACGAGCAGGGAGCGCGCAAACGGCCTCCATAGCTGTGACAGGACGAGCAGGGAGCTCGCAAACGGCCTCTATAGCTGTGACAGGACGAGCAGGGAGCTCGCAATCGGCCTCTATAGCTGTGACAGGACGAGCAGGGAGCTCGCAAACGGCCTCTATAGCTGTGACAGGATAGACAAAGAGTTCATAGGCGGCCTCCTTGGCCGGAACAGAACAGACAGAGAGTCCTAGGCGGCCTCCTTGGCCGGAACAGGACAGTCAGGAAGTTCATAGACGGCCTCCTTGTCCGGAACAGGACGAGCAGAGAGTTCATAGACTGCCTCCTTGGCCGGAACAGGACGAGCGGAGTGTTCATAGACGGCCTCCTTGGCCTGAACAGGACAGGCAGGAAGTTCATAGAAGGCCTCCTTGGCCGGAACAGAACAGGCAAGGAGTTCATAGACGGCCTCCATGGCCGTGACAGGACAGGCAGTGAGTTCATAGACGGCCTCCTTGGCCGAAACAGAACAGAAAGAGAGTTCATTGGCGGCCTCCTTGGCCAGAACAGGACAAACAGAGAGTTCATAGACGGCCTCCTTAGCCGGAACAGGACAGGCAGGAAGTTCATAGACGGGCTCCTTGGCCGGAACAGAACAGACAGAGAGTGCGTTGCTGGCGCCACCACCACGCAAGGAACTGGAGCACAGCAGTGGACACCGCTACCTCGGGGGGTTCTGCAGCGTAAGCCGCCCCCTCTGGAGATGTTGTAGCTGGTGCCGCTACCTCTAGCAAATCGGCAGTGGAGTACGCGGCCCACACACACCATAAAGCACCCCCCATATTGGAAGTGCTGCAGACAGGGGAATGAGTTCAGGAACAGGAGGGCTAAAGTGAGTGGGTTTGGGGATACCAGCTGCGTGTGCAGACACCAGCGGTGTATCCCTCACACTGGACACCAGACTGGAATACCAACGGACCGACCCCGACCCTCTGGGTGCAACAGACAGGATGTGACAAGACTCTGGAAGATCAGCTGAGACATGACGAGACTCTGGATGATCAGCTGTAACGTGACGAGACTCTGGATGAATAGCTGAGACGTGTCGAGACTCTAGAAGATCAGTTGTGACTTGACTTGACTCATGACGATTAACTGCGACTTGACTTGACTCTTGAAGATCAGTTGTGACCTGACTAGATTCATGAATATCAGCTGCGACTTGACTTGATTCCTGAAGATTAGTAGTGACTTGACTAGACTCAATTATGAACACGGTGACTACATCAACTCAGGAAGATCAGTGTGCCTAGACTTGACTGAGAATTAACTGTGACCTGACTTGCCTCATGACGAACAGTTGTGATTTGACTAGACTCATGAATGTCAGTTGTGACTTGACTGAACTCAGGAAGAACAACTGTGACTAGACTTGACTCATGATAATGAATGGTAACTTGACTTGACCCATGACAATCAACTGTGACTTGACTAGACTTACAACTATCAGCTGTGAATTGACTAGACTCATGATCATAAACTGTGACTTGATTTGCCCCATGACAATCAACTGTGACTTGACTAGACTCATGATAATAAACTGTAACTTGATTTGACTCGTGACAATCAACTGTGACTTGACTAGACTCATGATCAGAAACTGTGACTTGATTTGCCCCATGACGATCAGTTGTGACTTGACTTGATTCATGAATATCAGCTGCGACTTGACTTGACTCATAACTATCAGCTGTGACTTGCTTTGACTCATGATGATCAACTGTGGCTTGACTAGACTCATAACTATCAGCTGTGACTTGACTAGACCCATGATGATCAACTGTGACTTGACCTGACTCGTGAAGATCAGCTGTGACTTGACGGAGCGCTGTTGTGTCCGCCATTTTGTGATCAGCTCCTCTGTCGCCGCCATCTTGTGAGCATGCTCTGATCCAGCCATCACTTCAGTCACAGACATGGTGTCGCTTCCCTCCTCTGCGACAACCACCGTGAATGCTGAACCAGCAGTCAGCAAGGCATAATCTATAAAGTCCCTTAAGCTATGGTTGAATTTGCTCTTTGGCATCCAAGATTTTGTGGGTTCATCAAGTCCAAAACGGAACAAGTCTTTAAATAAAATCTCATCATATAGGGGTACCTGGTAAGATAGTTCACAGAACCGGTTAACATACTCCTCAATCGAACGACCTCCCTGTCGAAGATGTAGTAGCTCGGTGACTGGGTCCATACCAGGCCAGAGACCACTGAGAAAGCTGCTGGATCCTTGTGTGGCCGAGTATTCTGTTACGGGCTGACAAGACGTGAGACGTGCGGATCCATATGCAAAGCTTTATTTAGGAGAAGACATAGGTGGTCATACAGCAGGCATAGGTCAGATGGCAGACAGGTATATGGAGGGCAAAACACAAGAATAGTCCTAGGGCTAGCGCAGGTCGACGATCGGCAGACTGAGTCAAAAGGGGCAAGACGAAAGGGGAGAATCCAGGGAACCAGGCGAAGATCAGAAACCGAGAAGGCTAAGGCTAAGGCAAATGACTAGGGCTAAGGCAAATGTAAAACGACTAGGGCTAATGCTAGGCAAATGACTTGGTTTAACAAGGCTCAGGCTAAGGCGAAGGCCACAAACGAGGGCTCTGTGGTCCATCGCTAGGGGAGTGATAACTGCGGAACAATCTCGCGAGGGAAGGGCTCTAGTGCGTGTTAATAGTGAGGGAGTGATATGAAACGCTGTGTGCAATCAGTGAAAAAGCTGTGTGTAATCAGTGCTGTGTGCAATCAGTGCAGTGAATGATGGGATATGTAGTCCTGGGTGATATGCAACAGTTTGTGTAGTGCGATAGTCAATGTAATGGAAATTTCACATTGACCTGATGTTGTTACAGTTACAACAACACTATTTCTTATTTTTTGTTAACAATACTTGATAAGAAAAATACAGCTGTTCATTGTTAGTTAATGTTGGCGCAGGTCCATTAAATAATAACAGATACAACTTTTGAAATGTTATAATTAAGATTAGCATTAATAAAGTATTCTTTTTTCATTGTTAGCTCACGTTAATGTCAACAAATGTAAATTTTATTGCAATGTTATTTTGTTTTACAATGTTTTTATTAAATTAAATCAAATAAATACGCATTAGCTTTTATTTGTATATTTGCCAGCTTTCATTTTCATTTTAAGATTTCTTTGTTATATGCTTTTGTGATTTAATAGTTTTTGGTCTTTTAAATATAACGTAGGATTCATTTATTTTTGTAATGTCATTTTAGTGCTTCAACAAATTATTTCATTTAGTTGTAGAGTAACATTTCTATTTTTATATTTTATTTTATTTCAATTAACAATTATTTTAATAGTTATGGTTAAGGGTAAGAACGCTGCTTTATTATAAGTGCAACATGTGGTTACTTTGGCTTCTTCAGCTGTGAAAGTGAAATCTTTGGTTTTTCGGACACCTGAAGCATGCACTGAAGTAGGATCTATTTGGAAAAGCACCAACAATTTCACTCTTGCAATACAAAAACCAAGGTGCACATTTGGACCCTTTTATGTTGCGGTTCCCGCACCAGAGCTTAATGGCGTCTCATTGGTTTCTTTCAGAGTTGTTGTGATCATGAGCTGTTAATCTAATTTCCCTTAGCTGTGATTGAATGCTGCGCTCTGCACTTGCTTTATAACCCAGATAAATCTGCGGCCTGTCGTCAGAGCAAATGTGATCTGTCTCGCGTCGTGCGCCACGCGTCAAAGCGGCGCTCGCTCACCTGATGGTTGTTAATGATGATGAAGAAGGGCATGAGCGCCTCTTCGTCTCCGCTGCTTTGTTTGCCTTCACCAACACCTGATGCAGAATTAATTAATTGCCTCCAATTAGCTGGTGCGCGGCCGTGCCAGGTGAGTATCTTAAAGAGAGTTATGGGATATTAAAAAGCGGGGAGGGACTACATTAGGGCTGACCTTTTCCTTTAAATTACTGATATTTGAGAGTTAATTCCAAATTCCATGAAAAGCAGGGAGGCTTTAGTCTTCGCGTTAAAATAGGGCGCTCTTCTGCCAGGAGGTCATTAATTATCATCTTTATAAATTAAATGAAGAAGATGTCAGCACTCGATTCACTCTATTTTTTAATCTACTATCGTGATCACAGATTAGAGAGCATTACAAACCCGACAGAGTTTGTCCCTGTTTATGACCTTCCTGTGAATGAACTGCGTGTTTCAGGCACAACTGCGGGACAATGCTGGCTTGTGTAGATGATTTACAAAGCTATGCAAATAATACAATTCAATTCCCTATGATCATGCAGAGTTAAAACGGCAATATAAATAGACCTACCGTTTTTAAATGTATTAAAAGACTTCTCATATTTTAATAAAATAAAAATATTTGACAAGAAACCCCTTGAAGGCATAGTTCATCCAAAAAGAAAAACGTGCTCCCCCTCAGTTCATCCAAGATTAGGATGAGTTTGTCTTCATCAGATTTGGAGAAATGTAACACACTTGCTCACCAATGGATGCTCTGCAATGAAAGGGTGCCGTCAGAATGAAGAGTCCAAACAGCTGATAAAAACATCACAATAATCCGCACCACTCCAGTCCATCAGTTAACATCTGGAGAAGACATTAGAATTAATGGACTGGAGTGGTGTGGATTATTGTGATGTTTTTATCAGCTGTTTGGACTCTCATTCTGACGGCACCCATTCACTGCAGAGCATCCATTGCTGAGACACTGATGCAGTGCTACATTTCTACAAACCTGATGAAGAAACAAACGTATTAACATCTCGGACGGCTTGAGTGTGAGCACATTTTCAGCAGATTTTCATTTTTGGTTGAACTGGCATAATCTATTATTGTTATTTTATCAAACTCAGTCCATGCCGTGTTAATAATTGTTCATATGATGTATTATTTTTTACACAGTTCATTGTAATAGTAATAACCTGCATGTTGGATTATAAGGACATTTTTGTCACTTTTATATGAGCTTTAATGCTGTGTCCAATTGACGTGCGATGTAAAATCTGGGTCTTTAAGCAAAACTAAATTGCAAAAAAGCTTTACATTTTGGCTATTTGCATTCAGGTAATGGCACTCAGACACTTTTGAGAGCAACTCTCACACACATCCGCACATCCGGACTTGCATGCATTTATTTATCTCTTATGTTTCCTTATTCAGTTTGACGAATGAGTGACAGGTTGACACCTCATTCGGCAAGATTAATAGAACGACACAATATTTACGTCGCCGAGACAGCCAATTATCCCACCATCTATCACCAAGATTATCTTTCTGATTGAAAACTACTCGTCCATGTAATCAGAATTATTTGGAATTAGTAGGAAATTTACGGCTTCATGTGTCATTTTGTCCTGGCTGGTGGTAAATTAGAAATATTAGATACATAAAAAGAATGTAAGATAGGGAGTAGCCCTATATAACAGGCAAAAAAAAAAAAAAAAAAAGTAATCGGTTTTATTTCATTTTGGCTTTGGAAGAGAGCCTGTATGAAACACATCTCGACCGGCTGCTCTAGCAAGACAAGCGTAGCAGACACAAAAACTAATTGCTGGCTGATATTGACTTTTGGATCACATTAAAAAGGTGATGATTTGTTGATTGTCTTTAATTCCTCATTAGTCTTTTATCAAAGGTGATTACAAACAAGACAGACCTTTCCTGGGATGCTCTCTTTGTTCATACAGTGGTGTTAAAAAGGATATCTCTTTAAACATATTCCTAATATGTTTATTTCAATATTAGTTTATTATTCATCCACTGAATTTTGTCATTGTTTTGTCTTGTTATACTGTGGCCACCACTTTTTCAGGTTCAATGTTACTGCTGGTGTTGAGATAAAACGCTGTTGTAAGATGTTAAGAGCCTAGGAGCATTTCATTTAATTACTTGGTAAAAGTATTGATCAGTGATAGCAAAAAATTATATATATATAGAAAATTGAGTTTTTAAGCCATATCTACTGTGCTCCTATATTAGATGAACTGGCCAGAGTGTTTCTTCTCATACAGGCTTTGTAATATGATTTTAATTGTGACGTTTTATCCCCTTAGGTGCTCTGGCACCAGAAACCTTTTGGCGTTAAGTGTAGCTTGCTTTTAAAAATAGCAAAAATTGTCACATGTAAGCATGTCCGCATGGTTCCGTATTGATGCCAGAGATCTGTAAATAGGATTAGCTCATCCCGATATAGAGCTTTCACAACTAGTTTGTTTATTTTTATCTTCTTAATAGGAAGGTTGTCTCCTTAAAGGGTGCCAAAATTATCCTGCAAATCGCTGACAATGAAAAATGAAAGGTCTCTAACGGTTATTATAAGCAATCTGTCTGCATTGTGCCACAACGTGACTGCTGCGCTTGCGATACCAATGGGGTGACCTCACCGAGATGTGAGCTGAAAGTCAGCATTTCATCTCCAGGCCGGAGAATTGTGTGACTAACACTGTGTTTTCCTGCATAACATTTGTCCCACTTTACATTCATTCATTAGCTGTTTTTTTATTTTTTTTTAATTAATTGTTCAAGAAAGACTTGACTTCAATTAGAAAATACTTCAATTAATTGACAAGAAATTCTAACTCATCAATCTCAAACTCTTGAGTTTTTTATATGTATAGTTTAATTTCTAACTAGCATCTTTGGCCTGTTGTCTATTGTTCAATTATTTCAGAATTCAGCCTTGGTACATCAACAGACAATACATGATTACCTTTAAACAGACACTAGAATGACTGGGTTTGAAAGAAAATTAAACTGTATGTCATCAGTTTAAAAGAAGTTACATTTTGGGGAAAAAAACACCCCCAAGAACTCAATAGACATATAAATACAAAAATAAAATATGACCCAAGACAGAACCCTGCGGTACACCGCAGTCACTGCTGGAGACAAAGTTCCTGTGCTTAAGATCACGATTGTCAAAACTGGAGATAAGATCTAGCTAAATTGAACAGTGAACTGTTTAGATTGAAAGACAAAAAAAAAGGGAAAATTAAGGGAAAAGGAAATAATCAAATATTTTATATCAAGTGATTGTGTCTCTTCAGGAGACTTGGGTTAAATCCCTTGATTCATATGGATTACTTTTACAATGTCTTAGTGTACTTTTTTGAAGCTTGAAAAGGTTGATTACATATACTTTCAATGGATTGACCAAAAAAAGAAAAAAAAAAGTGTATAACTATAAAATAACCCTTGATTTCAGCATAGGTAATAATTTATAAAGAGAAAGAGAGTATAATAGAGAAGGAAACGCCTTTCGCTTCCTTTAATAATATATTTTTGTAAGTACTTATTTAAAGGGGTCATATGATGCTGCTAAAAAGAACAGTATTTGGTGTAATGAAATGTGTTTATGTGGTTTAAGGTAAAAAATACACATTATTTTCCACATACTGTACATTATTGTTTTCTCCTCTATGCCCCGCCTTTCTGAAACGCGTCGATTGTTACAAAGCTCATCGGTCTGAAAAGCGAGATGTGCTCTGATTGGCCAGCTATCCAGTGCGTTGTAATTGGCCGAATACCTCAAGCGTGTGACGGAAATGTTACGACCCTCACCATATTGTGATGATGCCTGTCAGGCCGGAGCGATGATTCAAATACATTAAAACCCATTATAAACGAGGATTTGTTGCATCCAGTGGGGACATAATTATGGATTAAATGACTTTTTTTATAGATTACTGTCTTTTACGCATTGCGTTGGCGTCGCGCCACCAAATTAAACATAAAACCATGTCTGCATTTTGTGATCGGAGAAATGACAACAAAAAGCACTACTCTACACTGCTCAAAACACTCGCTTTAAATATAAAAAATATAAAAACCCTTTAAATATAAAAGACGTACTTACAGTCTTGGAGTCAGAACAGCCGGCATTGTAGTCAACTCTCCCAGGATCAGGAAACAGTCCTCCATAAAATGCGCTGTACACATCTGAATATTCGAGTTAAACTGTTCTGGAACAGTGTTGTAAATACTTAAAAAAACTTAACCACTGATTTCTAGTCGTGTCCAATATTTTGGAAGACCAAACAAAGTAGTTTCGCTTTAACAATGAAACAGCGGTAACACACCGCGGCCTAGAGGTGAGCCGGAGCCGGGGGGCTGGTAGCGCAGGAGACGTGCGGTGGGGTTAGAGTGAGCAGTAGCTGGCGCGGGCTTTGGGGTGGGGTTTGTGTTGGGAAAACGGCACGGCCGGCGATTTCGATGAAGGAGATTCCGGAAGGACATGTGACGACTCCGGGTTGGACTCCGCTTCGTCCATGGTGAAAGTCTATCTGGCGATCCACAGCGCAAAGTTGATGTATTCCCCTCAGTGACCAGCACGGATCAGCTCAAGGCATGACGAAGCAGATATCGTCTTCTTTTGGAAGACCAAACAAAGTAGTTTCACTTTCACAACGAAGGACACAGCGTCTCCAGGACATGGCGGCAGCAACAACAATACTACAGCAAGAATAAAAGTTACGCCTGCTTTCTTTGCGTGAACATTTGGGCGGCGTAATGCAAATCTTCCCCCATAGTGAGGTAGACATGTGGGGGCGTGTTAGAACGAGCCGTTTTAGGTAGGCGTGGCTGACTCTTAACTTTTATAAAGAATATCTCTTTGGATTTGATACTTTAGTCTTTGCAACTTTACAGATATTCTTTATACACCAAGAGCCTGTAACACTCCAAAGAGAAAAGAAAAAAATGAAATTGCATCATATGACCCATTTAAGATGTAATAAACAAACTTTTTTGCAGGTTCTTGTTGCATGTTTGCTTCTACAGTAATAATAGTAAATTATGCATAATTACAAGAAACTAACCCTTAACCAAATCTTAACCCTATAGTAAGTACATGTCATTAATATCATTCAGTACTTATCTGTACATGTATTACAATGTCACCTTAAAATGTAACCTTATTTATCAACAATAACAACAACAACAATAATAATAATATTTTGTAAAAGCATGTAATTAATATGTAAGTAATTTTTTTACACATGTTGTGCTTTCAGTTGCAGTAACTTGGTAGTCTTCCAGCTGATGAAATATTATACATATGCACACACTGTATATGAATATTGTTCTAACTGCATTGTTATTCCACTCCGTCCACCCCAGAGAGCAAATTAACAGTTTACACACATGCCTCCTCCTGCCCTCCTCATGCCCTGAGTGGCATTTGTATTCTGATAGTCTGTGTAGCTGTAGTGCGTGTTGTGTATGAGACGCTGCTGAAACGTTGCATTTGTAAATGGCCAGCGCGGTGAGAGGCCGCTGAATGAAGACTTCCTGCAGCGTCTAACTGAGACTTCCTGGTGTGGTTGCCACAGCGAGGTTGCGACCCCGAAACATGGCACAGAGCGCGTGTCTGTCTGCCTGTCTGTCGAGGGCTCTTCAGAGAAAGGAAGAGAGTAATAAAAGAGGAGGAAACGTCACTCGCTCCCTCTCACTGGTTGCTGCTGAAGAACTTTGTCAGAGACAAAAATGCATTGCACAAACTCATTAGCATGTGGATGTGAGCATATTGTGCATTTGTATTTTAAATGCAAATGCTTGCTTCAAGGGGCAGTATTCTCGATGAATTTGTTATGAACCCACACATATACAGTAAATATATTATATTATTAATGTAAAAACAAAAAGCAAATTTTACTATAGTTTGTTATGGTCTATGTAGTCTGCAAAAAAATTAAATTCCGTACAATGGTATTTGAGTTCAGATATTGGTGTTTTATCACATTAAGCGAACTGATTTCACTGAGGTCAAAACTCCATTGCCTCTCACATGTCACATATAAACACTGATCAGCGCATATACATAGAGCACATTAAAATATGGTAAACAAACTCAAATGTGCTTGCTTAACACACAAGAACCAATGAGTGTAATGCAAGCACATTTGAGCTACACTGTAAAAAAATGATTTTTTGAAGTTGCAAATAAAACAGATTATTGGAGTACATAAAATAAAAGACTATTTCAGTGTTTCTACTTCAAAATGTATTTAATTTCAGTTTGTTACTTGCCATTTATTTGTAATTAATTGTGACATTTGCTATCAATTTCTCAGTTTCAAAGCTAGTGTACTGCTAGAACCAATGAGTTTTTTTGTAGCACATCAAGCAACTGTGGTTTGAGTTGTGTTTTACCATATCGAGTGCTCGTTATGTGCACTGATCGGTGGTTATACACTACTGTTTAATTGTTTGGGGCAAACTTTTTTCTAATTAATGCTTTTATTGAGCAAGGACACATTAAATTGATCAAAAGTGTCAGTAAATACATTTATGATATCACAAAAGATTTCTGTTTCAAATAAATGCTGTTCTTTTGAACTTTCTGTTCATTCAAGCGATTTTTACAGATATATTAAGCAGCACAACTGTTTTCAACATGGATAATAATCAGAAATGTTTCTTGGGCAGCAAATCAGTATATTATACTGATTTCTGAAGATCATGTGACACTGAAGACTGGAGGAATGATGCTGAAAATACAGCTGCGCATCACAGAAATACATTACAGTTTAACAGATATTCATCTAGAAAATAGTACTGATTTTGGTGAGGCAAAAAACAAAGAGACTTTTCTTCAAAACATCAAAACGTCTACCAACCCCAAACTTCTGAAAAGTAGTGTATCTGCACAAAAACCTAAATGATGACAGAATCATTTGACGCCACCATATGGCCATTCAAATCAAAGAATCCCAAAACACATTGATTAGTTCTGTACTCATCAACTATTTGTTAATAAAATAACCAGAAGAAGCATACAGTTCTTAAACGGACACTTAAAATGTGCACCAGACAAGCTGTTAGTGTTTGGAGCAGGCACACGCAGGTCTACTTCTAAGAGAAAAGTTGTAGGGGATTTCTCTGGTTTTCATCTCCTAGCCTGGGGAATCTCGGTGGGAAGAACTCTCATTTCCTCATCAAACACTGGGCGAATTTGTTTTTCTGATTCGGAAATTTAATGAGGCTCCCCATTTAAGTTAACCATTTAACAAAAGAAGCCAATTGAAAGTATCAGCAGAAGAAAGAGTTAAGGTCCCCCGTAGGGGAGCTGTCGCGTTTTTTTTTTTTTTTATTTTTTTAATTTTATAAAATTTGAACTAGAAACACTCAGGTTGAATTAAAGCAGGAATTCAGTGAAATGAACCGTAGAACCCTGTCCTCTTCAGTGGTCTAGATTTAGAGGGCATTAGTCAGTCAATAAAATGTAAATTCTCCAATGCCGATCTCATTGCATTTGATTGTGTTTGGACAGTCGCATTTTGAGGGAGGATGGAGAGACTACGATCAATGGGTGTTAACTAAGTTAGAGATCTGAAAGGGGTTAATTACAGCGCTCTGAAACGACTGCTTCTGGAGGCTTAGCCATGTCAAAAACAGGTTGTGATTTGACAGGATAAGTAGAAGCGCTTTAGTAACGCCACAGATTATCCCAGTCCGATCTGTGTTATTTCCCGCCGTGCTCCCGTGAAGATCAGAGGCAAGGTGAATGGTGGCGAGGCGTAACGGTATCACCCCCACCCCCCCACCCCCACCCCCCCCCCCCCCCCCCCCCCCCCCCCCCCCCCCCCCCCACCCCCCCCCCCCCCTCTCCAGACTTCTGTCCGCTACGTTTAACTCTTCCCTCAGGAATTTCTCCACATTCTAGAATAAGGTTGGAGAGGAGAGACGAATTCTGCCCGTTTGATCGCCAGCACGATTAGTATAGAGTATAGAAGGTGCCATGAATAGATTAAGGGCAATTTGGGAAATTAAAGGTGGCAGAGCTGTACGGAGTGGGGTGGTTTTAGATGTCTCTAGAGAGTCCAGTTATCAATGTATGGTTTTATGAACGTATAGGTACCCTAGAATATGATGGTGACTGAGTTAGTGTTTCAACCGTGGCGCATATTTTGACTGCGGAAAAGGTTTTATGCATCCAAGTGTTTGCGGTTGTTTTTTTTTTTTTTTTATTACACATTACATTTTTGTTGTTGTTTAGGATTTAAAGGAAATGACCGTAACCTTGATAATGTCCTTATTATGAGAATTTATCTTTATTACATAAAAAAAAAGTACCCTATGAAAGAGGGCCTAACCCAATGTGATAAATCAGCATTATTTTATTATCATTAAGATGCTATTATAGTTTGCAATATTTTGAATTTGGTTTTATCTTTGTATTTTCATTTTCATTTTAAAGTTGTACTAAGAATGTGTTGTCATTCTTTTGTTTTTGTTTATCTATATTTTTATGTCTACCCCATTTTAGTACATAATAAAGGAAAAAAATGACAAACTAGAGGAAATAAAAATTAAGGTTACATTTTTATATATTTTATTTTATTTATTATTTTTAATTATTTTATTTTAGTTAATGTGGATTTTTATTTCAGGTATGACATTTTTAGTTACACTAAACTTAAATGTAAGGCCAGTAAAGTGGAGTGCAACAAGGATCGTCTTAGGCACTCTGATATTTCGAATATACAGTATATGCGCCCTTTGATATATTATTAGAAAATCTGGCATTTAGCTTCCATTATTAGGTGATGATCCTGCAGCTGGTATTTCAAATAGAACAGTTTACTTAAGGTAACAGAGTGTGTAAAAAACATTAAAAAAGAGATTATAAAAATAAATTTTCTCGGTTTCTTACTACTCACGCTACAATCCACACAATACTTTAAGAGTCAAAAACATATGGACTCTTTGGTAGTACCTGCAAAGTCCACTAAAAGGAGGAACTGGAGCATTTTTGCATGGGGTCCTGGGTTATGGGCGTAAGGACATTCAAAAACAACCGGGAGAAACCACCCAGAGTTTCCGTTTAGAATCCTGATTTTCATGGTATTATTTAGGGATATCTATAATATATATTAGAATATAGAATATAATAGTATATATATATATTATTATATAGTATATTATGTATATAATGTATTTGGTAATAAATTTATTTAATTATGTATTTTTTAATTTATTAGTTGTAGCAAAGTGAAGTAAAACTAGATTGATATTGTTATATATAGCTCCAGCTGACTCCTACTTGCACGCTTAGTTTGCTGGCTCAGGTTTGTGTTGGGTGACTACAGTCATCCCACATCAACAGCAGCGGTGCAAAGGCCAATGTATTTCTGCTCATGAAGCGCAGAGGTCATGAGATGTAGCAGCCATTTTGCTTTGCTGCCAATATTGAGTTGATTTTTGAAGAGCTTGACTACGTCACGCAACATAATGTTCTGGAGGGCAGCGAATTCCCCTCTGCCCCCAAAATAGTCCATGTGCATCATCTCAACCAGACCAGCGGATCAATAGTTCCATTCCCATTTCAGCCCATCCGCCCACATCCCAGAATAGGACAGCTTGCAAAACCTGCTCGCTGTGTCAGCTAATTGCAAACCTATTGCTTTAAAAAGACATCTGTGCCACTGCGACGGCAGTCGCTTACCTAGAGGTCACCAGGTGCGGCACTGGTCAAAAGATATGTTTCCAAACTCACAGTAAACTGAGGTAAATCATGGGGGAGCATCTCAAACCTCTTTCAAATGCTGAACAAGAGTCATCTCCTCTTGAATTCAGGGTTGTCAGGTATTATAATTGGTGAGAGCGATCCATTCGCATTCTCATGCATCTCAGAGAGCTTTTAAAAAAGTCACAATGATGCCATAGAAGAACCTTTCAGTGATCAGTTCTTAAGGACCCTTTACACTCTAAATAACCTTTTGTGCAAATGGATGTTAAAGGTTCTTCATGAAACCATCCATGCTAATTAAGAACCTTTATTTTTAAGAGCGTAGAAGAACAATTTGCGGTTTCCAAAGAACTTTGCAGTGAAAAGATTCAGTGTTTCTTAATGTTTAGAACATTTTAATAATCTAAAGGACCTGTTCCTCTATGAAGACCCTTTTGTGGAATGAAAGGATTCCATGAATGTTTCTGTTCAAGGTTTTTCGCTGAAACATTAGGAAGCTTTTTTGATTAGTGTAGGCCCTGCTTGTGTAGTTACAGTATTAGCAGGGGTTAATGGGACCGTGTTAACCAGCTGAACCTCATTAGGGATATTCTTAAGACTATGTTTATTTGACAGAAATGTTGTTTCACAGGGTTTCCACACCTTTTAACCAATGAGTTTGCATGACTTTTCCAGTCGTGTTGGTTTGGATGGAGGGTTTTTTTTTTTTTTTAGGGACAGACAGTAGATCCCCCAGAGAGATTGCACCCACGAAGAGCAATTTCTAACTGAGCAATATATTAAAGCAGAGCATAAATTATTTTCCATTGTTTTCATTATAGAATGGGTTTTGAAATTGGATTCAGGTGTACTTGTGATTCCAGGGTGGAGCGAGAGATGTTGATCAAAGAATGCATCCTCCTCGTGGGCGCCGCGTTACACCTGATGCATGCCGAGATACACACAGTCCTGCTGTCACACACACACTCACACACTCACATACAGATGGACAGACGCGCCACAGAAAGGCGAATAGGTTCCTGAGGTACGAAAACGCCAGGCCGCGTAGTCAGTCGATGCATGAGGCCTGCCAGACAACACTAGGCAAGACGGCTCTTTTCTCGCTTACAGCTCAGCAGTTTTCTCTGCCTTCTCACTGTACAAAGTTTAGCTTAGTGTTTTAATTGTGTACTTAACGGTATTCGACAATTACCCGAAAAAAAAAAAAAGCTAATAACCAAAAAAAAAAAACACATCGGTTCATTCTGTCATGAAAACAAATTCCTCGTAGGTGTAAACATACCTGGCAATAAAAACTCATTCTTATTAAAGTAGAAAATTGTAATTAAATTTAAAATGAAAACTGGAAATATAAAAATAATTTCATAATATGAATAAAACTATAATAGCATCTCAGTTATACAAAAAACGAATTGCGACATTATTTTCATGATTTACCAGAGCTCAAATAAAGAAAATACTGTTAAAGAAATTAGAACTGTAGTGGCAATTTGGTGCATAAATCATCACTATACTTCAAAGCAAAAAACAGAACAGTCCATTTAAATGTGGGGGAAATGTTTTGGGCAGATTTGGGGAATTGCATTAAGAAGATGATCAAAATGTCAGATGTGCATAAAATCTAACTGAGTGAATAATATTATCTACATATATATATATATATATATAATATATATATAATATATATATATATATATTATTAGTGCTGTCAAACGATTAATAGCATCCAAAATTAAAAAGTTTTTGTATGCATAATATATGTGTGTGTACTGTGTATATTTATTAGGTATATATAAATACACACACATGCATGTATATATTTCAGAAAAATATGTTAGGTTTATATATTAAATATATTTATATAAAATATAAAAGTTATATTAGTATACGGCATTTTTGTCTGTCGATACATTTTTTTTTAACTAATAATTACACAATGTGTCGATATTATGAATTAATCGCAACTTAATTTTGGCTGGGGAACTACCAACGAAAGATGATTAATGCTATTTTTTATGTTAAATGAGAAAAAGTATTAGTAGACATTATAAATAGTAGCTTTTTTTTTGTTTTGAAAACTAACATGTTTATTTGATAACATACAATGTATTAAACAGTCATTTTAAACATAAAAAATAGGCTAAACAAAACTATGGAACTAAAATAAGATATTTGAGAACATGTCAGTTTGTTTTTCGTTCATTGCAATGAAATCATTGGATAACAAAAACAGATTTTATTACCAATGTTCTTCAAAATATCTTTTTTTTATGTTCCACAAAAGAAAGTAGCCTGAGTCATTCGGTTTGACATAATTCACATTTTTTTATGGTGAACTATTCCGTGAAAGGTTTTTTTTCTTCTTTTTTTTATGAAATAATACTCTAAATAAGAAACTAAAAATGCCAGCAGGTGGTGGTAAATGTCTTTATGAGTCTTTCATACATTCGAACGGCTGATTCATTCAGGAAAGAAGTAAACGGCTCTCTTTATGAATGGACCTTTGAATCATTGATTCACACGATTAGTTCAAAAGAGACACGCAACCTTCTGCTGTTGCTGTTGGCTTATAGGTAAATTGATGGTTGTATTGTTTGTTTTACACATAAGCAACACTCGTGTGATAATGCTCTCGCTGCTTGTGTGATATCGCTTATCATGTGATATAAATATGAGACAAAACTCATAAATACAGGAGCATTTTGGGGCATAAATTAAGCGTTAGCGTTAGTTCTGGCAGGTCACGTGAGTCAAGCTTGCATCAGCTGATTCTCAGCTGATCACATCTACCTATAGGAATACGACACCTATCACGGCATTCCTATATAAGCTCTATTCAGTAATATTCAGCAGCTTGCTCAGAGTGTCTTCTTCAGCAGCTTTTCAGCTTGCTCAGGAGCAAATTACCCCCCTCCATCCCCCGCTCCTCCTTTCGCCATAGTCAGGAATTGGCTTTCTGATATTCCTTCCTAATCAGACTCCTTTATCTTGAATAAAGTGTTACACTTAAATATCATGTACATTAATGATATCTGCCTTGTTCTGTTCTGTTAACCCTAGGGGGGGTTATTATTGCTGCTCTCCCTGCTCATTCATGACAGGCTGGGTGGATGGGCAGGGAGGTTTTTGCGCAGAACAGAACCATACCGCCAAACCAAACTTTATGCTAAGTATCTATCATTTTGACGATAGTGGTCCTGACAGAACTGCATTTATGGGGTTGTTGCCCTGCAACAGTCACTGTATGAAATGTAAGATGACATACAGACAGGTTGGTCTGGGGGCGTTTTAACTGCGTTAAAAGATTTGAGTTTTAATTCCCCCCACGCTGAATGCCTGAGCCAAAGTCTGTCATCAGAATGATTTAGTTTAATCACCTCCCATAAGTGTCTCACAGCATTGCGTTCCCAAACATCTTTCCCCTCTGAATGCAAGATTGTTGTTGCGTTTTGTCTGCATGCTCTGAGACAAAAATCATTATGTAGGAAAAAACAGTCAGTGGCTTCCCCACTTGCAGCAACTTTTCATTATTTTATTATTGATTCTTTGCACCAGTTTTCCAGAAAGTGAAGATTTAGTTTTCTTAAACACGTGGGATGGAAACAGTGCTTTATTTGCACGTTTGTTTTATGTGATATTCCAATTTTTGCGCACAATTTCAATTTGCAACACTGGATGTAAAAATATAAATTTTTCTTTAGATTTTGGGGTAAAATGGCACATTTTTGTCATTAACTCAATTAGATCCAGTTGTGACCCTTTGTATAGAAAACAAGAGCCCCAAATGTTAAATATTTCCAGTGGTGGAATTTGCTTCTCTAAATTTGTTTTGACTTTCATGCAGTTTTCCCAGAGAACGACATCATGAATGGAAATGCAAACAGTCTGATGTTTGAATATATTTTATTTCACAGGTTTTCAAATGATTATCATTGTTTAATTGTATACTGAATCAGCGTTACTCTGCAAACAGTCTCTGATGTCCATCTGCACCCGATCAGCCGGTTAAGCCGATGGAGAACATTCAGCAGTAAAAGCAGATGCATCACATGTGTTTGAATGCGACGGCCCGCGGCGCGCCTCAGGCTTTCCCAGCAGTCTCTGCGCTGCCAGCTCTCCACGTGTGGCTGCTCTCGGCAGACATTAAGCAGTTAATGCTCAACTAGTTTAGTGATATCACATGCGGGGTTATTGACCACATCCTCCTCCTCACAGCGGATGGTTGAGCTTTTAGATGCGTATCTGCACCATTCACGGACCTTCTCCGTCTTAAACAAACATTGTGTAATCAGTCACGGGAATACTTAAGCAATATGAATCAATTTGGAAAAAAGTCTTTCCACATTAGCGCTGCTGTTATGTACAAACTACAGTGAAGGCATGCTGATGAAATGAGCTGATTGAAAAGGTTTGACTAAAGCAGGGTCATTGCTAGAAATGCATGTATTTTGGGTCCTTCTCAGTTCCTGCAGTGTTGTGTGTGATAAATCCCAGACTCAAAGCTGAAATAACTGAGGCTGACAAAGAGAGGCCGGAGAGATGAGAGCAGTCGACAGCTATTAAAGAGCATCAGACCACACAGAATCTGCGTCCACTGAAAGACCGAAAAAATGACATTCAGATCGACACTGGCATTTTTATTTCAATCTCACAAATCCCCTCCAGTTCTGTCTGTCTGTGTTTTACAACAGCTTTGAATGCAGCTCATCCGAGTGAGAACTGTCTGGTTATATAGTGAGCAAAACCCTTTATTCAAACATATTATTAAAAATGTCTTAACCATTTTGTAAGCTTATTGCATAGTTGTGCTTGCATGGAGTTGGTGTTATTTTAGTATCAATGATATAGTGCAGGGGTGGCGAACGTCGGTCCTGGAGAGCCGCAGTCCTGCAGAGTTTTGCTTCAACCCTAATCAAACAAACCTGAACAAGCTAATCAAGGTCTAAACAGTTACTAGGAAGCTACAGGCAGGTGAGTTTTAATTAGGGTTGGAGCTGAACTCTGCAGGGTTGCGGCTCTCCAGGACCGGAGTTCGCCACCCCTGATATAGTGCTATAATAGTTAATATTTTGAATTAGTTTTATTTTTATATTTTCTGTTTTCATTTCATTTTATAGTTTTAGTATTGGGGGTGGTTGTTATTTTTTATTACATGTTTTTGATTAGGTTGTGTCCAGTGTACGTAATTTTAGTTCAGTGAGTTTTTGTTAATTATTTCAGTACTTCAACTCTTAAAAACTCAATGGAAACAGCGAATTGTGTGGACATCATTTTTGGCCAAACTGACATACAAAGCTTGCACTCATAATTTCCAGCCTACACTCTAAAAAACTAAAAAAACTGGTGCTAAATAGCACTAAAAGTGGTTATTTTGCTCGTAATCATCTGGGAAACACTTTAAGTGAAACATAGGACCTATATATTTAAAGATGGTGCTATATAGCACCTTAACCATTCCAAAGAACCGCTGAAGAACCAATTTTTGTGTGTGTGTGTATAGTTCAACAAATCACTGTAGCAGACATTATTTTGTTGGTTTTTGTGAAAATGGCCAAGAGGCTGTCCTCTGTAACCAAGGAGGATATAATCAGAATCTGATCAATCAGCTTCAGATATCGCTCGTTTGCTGTCTGCACAATTATTGCAAAGCACTGTGAGACCAGTACGGTGCAAAATATCAAGCGCTAGGCCAGTCAAAGAAGACTAGCGAGCGTTTTGACTGGAGGTTGATCACCTCAATTTGCAAATGCTTCAAAATAACTCTTAGATGAAAAAGTCTTAGATGAGATGTGAAATTGTGAGGAACCTCCAATTTCATCTTGCACTTGTGCGTATGGAGGATCTGTTTGGAGACTGAGCGTGTCATTTCTAACACAATCACGGTCCCAAACACACCACACATGCAATGAAGGTGTTACTCACTGAAAACACTTGGAACTCTAAACCTGAATCAAGTATCAGAGTTGGGGAGAATTTAAGGAGAGAATTTGCCAGTGACATATGAACAAAGCTTGAGTAATGCCCAGAAAGTAATCAAGAACCAATGAAATATTAATAACTGATTATATGATAGTCACTGTATTCTTTTTGTTTTTCTATGGTTTTTGGGCATAGTAAAATATTCCATGAAAAGCTGTAGTTTGCCTGTACTTTTGCCAGATATTTTTGTCAGCGCAATACCAAGTTTGGTGTTTTATTCCTCCCAAAATAACATCATATCTTGATGCTTTAATTTAACTTTTAGGGTCATTAAAATCAAATACCGTGCAATTGTATCCCCTCCGGAAATCACTTTTGGCCACTGCTGAACATTTACATATTTGAGAATAAAACAGATTCACTCGGAAAATGATTCTTTGACTGGATTTTAAAGACCTTCAAATTTATCAACCTTATTTTTTAGGTAAGAACAGGTGCATCCAGTGATTTTACCAGTACAAAAACAGTCCATTATGCTGCTTTAGATTGTCATCATATTATTTTAGTGTATTATCAATGTATTTTAAACACACATGGTTTATAGCGCATATGGTTTTACCATTCACTGCAATGCAGAAGTAAGCTGTATTTTGTGAATGTGCAAGACTTCTGATTCATTAGCTGATGTATGTGGATGCTCTTAGGCTTTTCTGATACTTTAATGCATCGGGAGCGTATCTGTACCGCCCTCCCCCTTGTTGAATGACAATGACATGCTTTTTAATCAGGCACGGTGTAAAATGTCCATGTGAATTGCAGTCATCAAAGCCGGCCAGCAGTCCATTAGCAAGGCAGGAAGAAGATTGTGTCTAAAATGAAGTCATTAGTTACGCAAACCCCACGACCGAGCGCTTGTTTGGATGAATCGCTCGGATCTAGCCGCTGCCCCAATGCCTGTTTTACCCCCAGTGAAGCGGACGCTCGTGACGCGCCGCGCTGATCAGCGTCTGACGTCGGTCTGAATGGCCCCAGTCAGGGCAGAAATTACAGCCGAGGAGAGGGGCTAATAATTGTTATTAACCCCGCGTGGATGTGGCCGCGGCGCGATAACGAGGGCCCACTGTCAGAGTTCTGAGGTGCGACACGGAGCCACTCACCCCCTAGGAGAAGCTAACTTATTAAAATAATGAATTAGCCCACCAGATTACTGGAGCCTGCGGCAAAGGCAATTATCCCTCTCCAAATCCCCGACCGGGGCTCCCCGACGCTGCCATAAAACAAGCGCTCGCATAGCACGGCAACAGAAAGGCCCATTCCAATGAAAAGGCTGTTAATTAGGATCTCTCCCACTGCGGGCGGCCCTTTACTGCCGCCACAACACGAGCCCGCGATGAAGAAGAGAAGCCGTCTGAAACTGCGGGAGAGCGGCGTGCAGAAATGATGCGGGAATATCAAACGGGAATGGGATGAAACTGTAGAGGTGATTGGGAAGCAGTGACAGGAATCCCTGGCTTTGTGTGGCGTTGGGTTTGGTGTCTTCAGAAGACGTGATCAGATATCTCACATCCCTCAATGACATTTATTCTCAATGAGTGTGTGTGTGTGTACTTGTTTATGCTATATTGTAGGGACCAAATGTCCCCACAAGGACAGTAAAACCTGACATTTTTTGACATTCGGTCCCAAGAGGGAAAAAAAAACATTAAAATAGTAAATGACGTTTATCTGAAAGTGTAAGAATGCAAACAGGTTTTCTGTAAGGAGTAGGTTTAGGGTTAGGGGATAGAAAATATCGTTTGGTCAGTATAAAAGTATTAGAAGTCTATGGAAAGTCCCCACAATTCACAGAAACAAATGTGTGTGTGTGTGTGGGGGTACCTGGTATTTATCACGTTATGGGGACCAAATTCCCCACAAGGATAGTAATAGTAGTACATTTTGACCTTGCTGGGATGTTTGAGGTCCCCATAGGAAAGCTTATAAATCATACAGAATTGAGTTTCTTTGAGAAAGTAAAAATGCAGAAAGTCTCCTGTGAGGGGTAGGTTTAGGGGTAGGGTTGGTGTAGGGTGCTAGCATTACGTGTACAGTATACAACCTTAGCCTATGTGATGCCCCATAAAACATGGAACCACAACATATGTGGTGTGTTTGTGTGTGTGTGTGTGTGTGCCCCATGAATAGTCATTACTTCCCATATGCCAAATCTCCAACCCGCATCAGGAGAGAGATAAGTGAAATTCACTCTGAAAAGGACTAAGACAGCAGTATACTGTATAGTCATAGTAATAGTAATGGATCATAATATTAAAGTGAAACTAACAATGTAATAGAATTTCTTTTTAAATAAAAATAATAATACATTTTAAACTGAGGAGAAAAGCCTTTGGATCTTGTTGACATCATTGGTTGTGTGTTAGGGCTGCACTGTACTGGATGAAATGGGTATAGCAGTATTTAGTTTTTCTGCTATATATAAATGAAATAAATAAATAAAATAAAAAATGTTTTTAATCTAAAGACATTTTTAGTGCAAGCCATTTTTTAAGGGCTGAACGATTTAGGAAAAAACTTGATAAATTCGTACTCTTTATAAGAATCAACTCAAACCTCTTTCAGTATTCCTAAAGTAAACGACCTTAAAAAAATTAAATAAAATCAATTAAGCTGTTTTCATAGCCCCATCTTTCCACATTCAATATGACTAAAAATACGATTTATGTATTATTTTATAAGAAAATATATTGGTAATAATACTATTGTACTGTAAAATAAGACAGTGAGTATTTCCTGAAAATAGTAATCATTTTATTTTATAGTACAACCGTAAAATTACAATACTAATATTTATGTAGTAATTTATTGTTTATTAGTCGTTAAACCGTCAAGCTTTAGTTTTGGTGGAAGCTTTAAAGCTTCTCTTTTCTTGGAAACAGGTTGATAAATGCTTCTCATTACAAATTAAATGAGTGTCAGAAGTTACATTCCCAAATGTACATCATAAGCAACTTACTGTATTAGCAGTGGAGTTTGCAGCGGCATTTACAGTAAACTGAGTTGCTCTGAGACACTGAAAACACTGGATAATGAGCTGCTCGTGTGTAAATAAACACAGTGCTGCGCTTCACTCTGAAACACGCAGTTCATATATTTATTTAATTAAATCACAGCCTTTGTGATGTCATAATCATCTGGTTTGTGTCTTTGCACTGTTGTGATTGGCTTATAATGTGTCCTGTGCATCATTTTTACATTCACTGTGGACAAAAAAATGACTGGAAACATATTGTGTCATGTCTGGTTAGCTTGAAACTGTGCTTGCGGGGTTTCTATCAGCCAAATGAGACTGAATGAACTATGAATGAATGAAATACATTAGGTCAACACTGATTAAAGGGCCTTCATGCGTTATATACAGCTATAATGGTGTGAGGACTCGTGTCACAAGCGGTACTTTTTCAAAAGGGACATCTACAGTATGCACCTTATTTACCTCTAAAAGGTGCTTAGTATTACATTTAAAGTATGTAGCCAGTGAAGGCTTTTGACATATTTTCTTTAAATTTTTAGTTCCACTTTAAATGAATGGTCCAAACAAAAATTGCAATTCTGTCATTAATTACAAAATAGGGCTGTCAAACGATTAATCGTGATTAATCGCATCCAAAATAAAAGTTTTTGTTTACATAATATATGTGTGCGTACTGTGATTATTTATTATGTATATATAAATACAAAAACACACATTTGAAAATATTTATATGTATTTAAGAAAAATATGTATTTTATATATTACATATCTATAAGATATAAAATATAAGAATATGAATATATAAATGTATAAACCTAAATATTTTCAAAATAAATACATGCATGTGTGTGTATTTATATATACAAAATAAATATACACAGTACACATACATATATAATGTAAACAAATCTTTTATTTTGGATGCGATTAATTGCGATTAATCGTTTGACAGCCCTATTTACAATACAGTACTGTATTTACTACTACATACTACTATTTACTTATAATTTCCTTTGCAAATGAATCAGCTAAGGGTTTTATGTTGTCTGTATGGAGATTCACATGTCTGGACAGAAGGTGCATATTTCAGCTCAGTTTATGATTCTGGTATTTTGATGTATTTGAAGCATTGTGGGGTAATTACAATGAAAATATCAGTCGTATAACCGATGTCAACAACACAGAGCATTACTGATCTCTGAGCAGTTATAGCCATGCCACATTGACTCTAATAGCGTTACATCAACGCCACACGTTGAAGGACTCCGTCCAGCTCTGAGCGTTTCGGGCTGCCCATGAAGCACAATCAAACGGCCCTCCGACCCCCTGCGATTCATCACTTTTACACTTTAGCCAGACATGGGCGGGAATATTAAGGAGTTTCTTTACGGCGAAGTTCCACGGTGAAGGATCAGCATGGGAACATCCATTTTAATCAGCAGGGAGATTCACCTCTGTGTGTTTAACAGTCTCTGAACTCTCTGCTCAGCGTGGCTGAATGTCTCACAGCTTTATCCTGATGGCCAGCTGCAACACGTTTGAAGCCAAACCAGAAAGAAGGATGAAGTATTTGCGACACACAGATATTTCAATTAATAACAAACTATATCACTTATGATCACTTATTTTCAACAGTATGAGCACGCTTGTGTTAATCTGAGCTACACCCAGGAATACCACAGCTGATTTTTTTCATATCTGATTAAAGTTAATAAACGACATTGTTTGGTGAGGAAATGATGCAAATCAGTTAAATGAGGTAAATTCTCAAAGTAGACGTGCATGAGCTGCCGTCGCATCAATCTCAATCGCCATCATGGACACGCAAATTGAAAACTAAAGAAAGTCATTTTGTGCCCGATGGAAGTGTTCCTGATTAAATTTTGTTTGCCATTAAGAAGTAAATTAAGTGCTGGACCGCTGCTTTGGGACTCATATAAACCCACATGCTCTTTAAAGGAATAGTTCACCCAAAAATTAACATTTGCTAAAAATGTGCTCACTTTCAGCTCGTCCAAGATGTAGATAGCAGAAAAAGATGTAGCAGAGTGTGAACTGTGCATTGCAATCAGGTTTCTCAGAAATGGAGCTCTGCATGATGGGTGCCGTCATAATGAGAGTCCAAACAGCTGATAAAAACATCACAATTAACCCCCCCACCCCGCCATCATTTACATCTGAGAAGAACAAAAGCTGGAACCAATCCAGCATTACGACGTTTTAAACGTCAAACTGAAGAAATTGAACGAGGTTATGTTTGGCACTGAAATAAAATACCTGATTTCAATTTAAATATGCATGGTGCAGCGCTATATATGGCAGATAATGTCTTGGTCGGGTGAATAAGACACTGAAATATGGCACAAATTTATACTCCAGAATTCAGCTCAACGTCCCAAAACAGAGATTTCTGTTAGGTTTAGTGGTGGTTTAGGTAGTTAAAGTTTTATAACTAGCTACATATAAACCTTCTAATCTATGCAATATGCCCCATGTAGATCGCAGAGTAAAGTGTGTGTGTGTGTTTTGAGAGATTGTTTGCATGTTTATTGTGGTTTATGATTACACACGTTTGTATAATAACATGGGTATGACATCGGTATTACAACGAGAAGGTGATTTATAAAGACATTTTGAGTGTCCCCATATTTCAAAAAGCTTATAAATCATTCAGAATGAGTTTATTTGAAAATCTAAAAATGCAGAAAGTCTCCTGTAGGGGTAGGTTTAGGGGTAGGGTTGGTGTAGGGCAATGTAATATATGGTCTGTACATTATAAAAACCATTATGCCTATGGGATGTCTCCACTTTTCACTAAAACAAACCTGTGTGTGTGTGTGTTGTGTGTGTGTGTGTGTTTTTGTGTGTGTTGTGTGTGTGTGTGTGAGAGTGTTTTTTTGTGTGTCGTGGTGTGTGTGTGTGTGTGTGTGTGTTGTGTGTGTGTGATGTGTGTGGGTGTGTGTTTGTGTGTTTGTGTGTGTACGTGTTTGAGGTAAGAAGTGCACATCCATCCTTCTGCTTGTGGTTGGTCAACTTCACTCTGGTATCAGAGCGGACATGAGGGTCCACCTGACTGACTCTTGTCCCTCTCTCGGTCTGTTTTTTTGTTTTCCATCGATCTCTATAAAATGATATTTTCCTCTGCTACCATGCACTTTGGTGTTTTCTTATCAGAGATATCTTTGTTGTGTTGTTTTGAGCGGCACTGTCATCCTCACTTGTGTGATTTCTTCGGTAAGTTTATGTTGTGTCTGTATCATGTGCTTTCAGATTCTTTAGATTTCTATACTAGACTATTTCACTAAGAGATAAATAAACCTCCCTCTTTCCTTTACATTTCTTCTTTTCCGCTGTCTTCTTATTCCATTTAAGATGTCTTGCTGTGTAAGCCAGTGTTGGCACATGAGAAATCACGAACATTTCATACTCTACAAACTCATGAAAATCTGACTCATGTTCATCTGACTTTGAATTGGATAAACAAAGATTTTGAGCATGGCTATTTTTATACTTTTCTTTCGATTAGCACAATTAACATCACAGCACAGGATTATTTCCGTGATTTCTTTCAGTAAAATTTTTTTAGGTGCATTATTCCATTAAAAAAAAAACATTTTAGCATTCAAAATCCGTTTTTTTTTTTACTTGCTGTGTCACTCTTGCCAGTTTCATTTCTGCTTTCATGTTAATATTAATTAAAGTTTAAGTATTTTTTTTAATGTCTGTATAGATTTGATTAAGTTTTAGTTTTTATTTGTTTGTTTATTCAGTTTCTGTTATTTATTACTTAAACTAAACAAAAATGAGAAATATTTTCCTTGGCTACTAGATGAAAAATTTACTTCAAGGGTTTTCTTTATATATAGAATAAATAATATATATATATAATAATTATAGATATATATAATATTCTACAGTAGATATTATAATATGCAGTTAATATTTTTTCAAGTATCAAATCTTTGTTAAAGTTTTTTAGTTTTTAGTAAACGATAATAACCTTGCATTTTGCTTTGAGAACCAATGCCATTTTTATTTTTCATTTTTTAAATATCAAATTGATATCAATCAATTATTAATCAACAATGACATTTCAGTCTGTTCCTCACACAAAGCATCAAATTATGTACAGTTCTGCATTCTGTCATCTCTCTTTATTTTTACTGTTAAATACTTTTATTATGCTGCTTTTTTTAACTTGGCAGTAAACATCACCACTACATTGCATGGAAAAGTACAGCTCGGACAACATCTTCTTCTGTGTTTCATTGAGGAAGGAAACAACATGAATGGCAATGAATCAATGAACTGTAGCTGAACTATTCCATAAATAAAGTGGACAGTATTGAAAATGAAGTCAAACACAGATGCAGTAAAGTGTCAGTGGTGCTGGCTGAAGGTCCCTCAAGCGTCCACGGCTCTTTTGTTGAGGAGCGTCACTGATAGCAGATATCCCTGATCAATAAAAGCTGTCCGCTCCTCTCGTTCTCCTCAGGCCTTGATTTCTGCTGCTCCTCCAGTCATCGTGTGGATCTGAGTACATGCATGCGTCTGGAGGAGAGGAGGCGTGCGCCGCCGGTACTGTGGCCAGTCTCGGACCCCTTTATCAATCAGGAATTTTAATTATACACATCCCAGCTGACAGCTAGATTAGAAAGCAATCGACGCTATCGGCCACCAAATCTAATTACTGTTTATTGACAGATAAGAACGCGCTCCTTTCACGTTCCCAAATGAGATAAACGTCCTTTTAGCCGCCTTTTGGTATGAAGAGGGTCCGACGCGCTTACTGTCCACCAAAGACTTTCTAATGACCTGCGTGTTATGTTGGGATTTACAGTTTTAGTGTCAGATGTGAGCAGTATTAACAGACTTGGTAGTGGATGACCGTATGAGTTTTTCAATGGCCGAAATGAGAGAGAGATGGCAAATACAATTTAATTACAGAAAACGACAAGTAAAAAAAACAACAACAAAAAAAACAGAAAGTAGTCGGTAGGCCTTCATGTGTTCATGCTAAAGTCTGAGTGAAATCATTATTACTCTCTTACATGAGGTCAGAAACTAAACAATGGGTGACATGACACCTGCAAAAATGTCAAATGTTTGTGGTCTATAAGAAGTCTCTTCTGCTCACCAATGCGCTTTAGTTATCATCATACAGTAAAAACAGTGAAATATTATTCATTTAAAACGCTGTTTTCTTTCTTCCTTGCAATGTTATGTCTTGGTCTTGGCAGAACATATGCGCTACATCACGCTGCTGAATTGCTGCTGCTGTTGTTATTGCTGGTGTTGTAGATTAGATGTGCTGCTGCAAGCAAGTACCGTAACTTGCTCTGCCATCATATTTAGATACGGTGCTGTGAGTATTTAAACATGCTGCCTGCACCCAAATATCATATACAATCCCATAGAGGATCTATACAGTTTGATCTTGGGAAGGTGGAGGGTATTCGAGACCGCTGAAAGCGCGCTGGCAGAATCCACTAGTGAATGCTATCCATTTAAAGCTCATGGCTGCATATGCACATGAACCAATAGCGTGTGCCAAGTCGTTAACTCTCGATATCATCAGTTTACGTTAACGTTCAGTTTATGACTGAACTATAATTTGTGCGCCTAAATATTATTGGGGAAACCATGCTGACATTTTATTTCCAAGGCTCCAATAGATAATAAAGTTCAAAGACTGCAGTATTTGAAATAGAAAACATTATAAACATCTTTACTGTCATCAGTGTAATCTGTCTTGCTTATAAAAGTAAAATAATTCTTAATACATTCTTTTCCTTTAATGGAATTTTTTGTATGGTAGTGCCTATTATTATTTAGGAATGTTTTGGTTATTACTGAGCTGACTATAAGCTATCAACATGTTCTTGAAACACTGTGTCTTGCAGATAATCAGCATTACATTTCTAGTAAAATGCTTGTGTTCTGACCTGAGCATAGGTTGTCACAGAGAAACAACTGCCAGCTGTGGTCGCCAGAATGATCCTATTATAAAAGTAATAATGTAAACATATTTACAGAACGACTTGTAAATATTACTATTAAAAATATATATATTATTTTTACTTCCAAAGAATGTGTATTTAACAGTAATTTACTGTAAACTTATGGTAATGTAAGGTTTGATCTATTATAGTTTTTTCCTGAATATTGTATAATGACTTACTGTTAACCATTTAACAGGTTTTTACTGTAGCATTTTTACTGTTAAGATTACAATCCTTTATTTTATTTTATTTTAAATTAACTTTACAGTGTAGTAATGGCAAAAAGGCGTGAAAATTAACAAACAGGCAACCCTGTTACTTTCTGGAATGATAGTTAAAATCTATTTATTTATCCTGTGATGGTAAATTGCTCTTTATTAGCACGCAAACACATTTTATCCACACGATAGAATGTCTGAAATCTTACTGGAATCTAGTTTAATCGCCTTTTTGAACTGGAAAATGCACCCGTTTCATAGCATGAGCCATAAATGATGAGCGCTTGGGTTCAGTTGAGCAGCTGCTGTATCACAGAGTTGATTTTATGTATGCCGTGACACTCATGGACTCGTCTCTCTATCATTGCCACATTAGACACGTTACTGTTTAAAAAAACCTGCGAAAGAGCCTCAGGTAAAGCCGGCCTAAATGATTGGATTATTGTCCTTCCATTCGGCGTCGAGATAATGACTGAATGATAAACATTGCAGTGTATAGATTTCCTGTCAGGTCCCATGAAGTAGATATCCTCATTTCTTGAGTGTCCCACCCCCCGTTCCTCACACACACACACACACATGCACGCCGGCGTCCATTCAGAGATTCAAAAAGCACTTACGGCCTCCTGTCCAGTTTTGTTAAGTGAGTAAATCTGCAGCCGGACCGCGGCTTCCAAATGAAATTTGGGTGGATGGACTGAGTGGACCGAGCGGAACGGACGGAGAAACGAGCGCACAGGAGGGTGGATGGACTCTTATTTGGTTTAGCGATGGAAAGAAAAATGTTTGGGTTTTGAATTATGCAATGTTCAGAGGGTCTGAAGTTTAGATTAATGCTTGATTCTGTTTGATCCGAGGACATGTTTGACTGGCTCTCGACTGTCTGCTGCTCTGAACGCCAGTGACTGTAACCAGGTTTGCCGTGATGTCCTAATTCATTTACAGAGCCGGCCGCCACTGCAGGGAAACATAAGTAGGTATCAGGAGTTTGGAAAAGAAGCCGCTGTGGCACCCGTGACCCCGGGAAGCCTCCCCAAACACACTCTATGCTGTTTCCAGCTGTATTGCATCAACATGATGAAGGTTTATGGGAAGAGCGGCTATCCACGTTTATTAACTCAAGTGTTTTTATACTATCTCTGTGGTTCTGAGAGCATCTTGGGTTTCTTGTGTGATCAAATGTTTCTTCTCTTTGTCTTTTGTAACTGATGGCAAACACAAATGCAGGCTTATTAGTTTTAAATGAATGCAGTCTACATGTGAAAACAGTGCACATTAATAACACACAGATGATGGAAAGGTGTTTGCTTAATACACAGGTGTAGGATTTTCATTCAGAAATTAATAGTACATTTCACAAATGACGAGACCTGAAATTAGCACTTGCATTAACACCACACACATATTATATATAGATATAATATATATATATATAGATATATATACAGTGGGGAAAAAAAGAATTTAGTCAGCCACCAATTGTGCAAGTTCTCCCACTTAAAAAGATTTGAGAGGCCTGTAATTTTCATCATAGAGTTTCATCATTTCAACTATGAGAGACAAAATGAGAAAATCAGAAAATCACATTGTAGGATTTTAAAGAATTAATTGGTAAATTCCTCGGTAAAATAAGTATTTGTCACCTACAAACAAGCAAGATTTCTGGCTCTCACAGACCTGTACCTTCTTCTTTAAGAGGCTCCTCTGTCCCCCACTGGTTACCTGTATTAATGGCATCCGTTTTAATTCGTTATCAGTATAAAAGACACCTGTCCACTACCTCAAACAGTCACACTCCAAACTCAAGTTTGGCCAAGACCAAAGAGCTGTCAAAGGTGACACCAGAAACAAAATTGTAGACCTTCACCAGGCTGGGAAGACTGAATCTGCGATAGGTAAGCAGCTTTGTGTGAAGAAATCAACTGTGGGAGCATTTATTAGAAAATGGGAGACATACAAGACCACTGATAATCTCCCTCGATTTGGGGCTCCACGCAAGATCTCACCCCTGTGAGCAAAAATCCCAGAACCACAAGGGGGGACCTAGTTGAATGACCTGCAGAGAGCTGGGACCAAAGTAACAAAGATTACCATCAGTAACACACTGCGCCGCCAGGGACTCAAGTCCTGCCGTGCCAGACGTGTCCCCCTGCTTAAGCCATTACATGTCCAGGCCCGTCTGAAGTTTTGCTAGAGAGCATTTGGATGATCCAGTAGAGGATTGGGAGAATGTCATATGGTTAGATGAAACCAAAATAGAACTTTTTGTAAAAACTCAACTTGTCGTGTTTGGAGGAGAAAGAATGCGTCCAAAGAGTTGCATCCAAAGAACACCATACCTCCTGTGAAGCATGGGGGTGGAAACATCAGCTTTGGGTCTGTTTTTCTGCAAAGCTCGGACTACTGATCCGTGTAACGAAGAATGAATGGGCTCATGTATCGTGAGATTTTGGAGTGCAAACTCCTCCATCAGCAGGCATTGAATATGAAAGCGTGGCTGGTCTTTCAGCTGACATTATCCCAAACACACCGTCCCGGGCAACGAATGATTGGCTTCGTAATAATCATTTCAGTCCTGGAGGGCCTAGCCAGTCTCCAGATCTCACCATAGAAAATCTTGGAGGGAGTTGAAAATCCGTGTTGCCCAGCGACAGCCCCAAAACATTACTTCTCTAGAGGAGATC